>CM018052.1:28853238-30053238 GCA_008638375.1 Nyssa sinensis
TATGATGATGATATGGTTACATGTTGGTTGCACTAATGATAGTGTAACATGACGAATAGGTCTGGTTCGGCGAAAGGGCCGGGTTGGATGGTTGCAATCTGCTAATTCATAAAGAGTGGGTTGCAGGTCGTGACAGCATCAATCTTGGAGGATTTGTTGGATGATGAAAAAGTAGTTCTATATAGTATACTGTTTTAATAATACTCTAACTGAAATTGAGAAAAACAAAAATCACAAAACAAAATAATATGAACTTACTGTATTGCAGTAGTTAAACACAAGAACAAAACTTCAAACTTAGATCAAGGTTAGTGTTTGACACTATGTCCTTAAGAAAAACTTCATCCTCACAATGGTGCTTATGACTTCTCGGACATTTGCCTCCCAGGATACAATGATCAAAATCTCATAGAAGTAGCACTATAATCTGTGAGTCTTACGAACCAACAATGCTTAACTCTCTCTCAAAACATATGAAATATCGAATATAGAAACTGCGAAAATTGAATTGAATGAATTGATGGAATGAGGATGCTATTTATATAAGCAGCAATGGCATTTGGAACAGTCATGACTGTGTCTGTTCACTTGAACAGACATGACTTATGGCGTTTGAGTTTGAATGAACATGCATTGCTAAAACGTTCACAACTCTTGGACGACAACGTTTTACTTAAAACGACAATGTTTAGTTTAATTAAAATGTATCCTTAAACGATATTGTTTTAATTAATAAAAAATCAAATAGAATTTTGTCTAAAAAATATATATTGGGCCAAGCCAAGCTCGAGCCTGACCCGACCCGATTCGGTGAGGGGTGGCGCAAGTGTGTGATAGACACACTTTGGCTAGGTCCTCCCCCTTCCATAAAATTGCGGTGCCCCTTGTGGCCCAACCCACAAGTTAAGGGAGAATTATATACCCATTATGGTTTTACTCACTAACCAATGTGGGACAAACTTTATTTATCATCCTTCACCAATGTCAAGGGGAGACTTTTGGTGACAATTTCTCATTCACTACTTAATGGTTTTGTTCAAATAAATATATGGCGTTGATCTCTATCTCAAGGAGAATGCGTTCCAATGTGGACTCGTGACAAAAAATGTGTGGGACCCATATTTATTTTGACTTAAAATTGACCCTAAAACCATTATTTTTCTAACAATCCCTCACATGAATGAAATTGGCTGGATAAACAATGTGAATGTTAATGCTGACCTAGAGAGAGAGAGAGTAACATAAGTGATCTAAGGCTAGATCACTTGAAGGCAATAGCTAGGGTTTTAAGATATTTTCAATACATCCTAAGCTATGTGTTGTATTACTCGAGGAATCCAGTTGTGTTTGAAGACTATTGTGATGAAAACTAAATATCGAATACCAAAGACTTCAAATTCTACAAGTGGTTATCTCTTTACACTTGGAGGATGAGTGATATCTTGGAAATCTTCTAAACAAAGTGCATTTATAGGTTTATAATAGAATCCAAATTTATTGCACAAAGAAGTTGAGTGGCTTCATCATCTCTTAGAATATATTCCAAAGTGGTCAAAATGTGTTCCGGCAATATGTATACATTATGATAAGCAATTTGTAATTTTTGGGGGGGGGGGGGCGGGCACAAAATTATATGTAGAACGGTAAGTCTTGCCTTAAACATCAAAGACATAATTCTATGTTATAACTTCTCTCTAATGGTATTATGAACATTGAGTACAGAAGGTCAAAACCCAATATAACAAATCCATTAAACGAAATATTTGACAAGAGAGTAAGTAAATCGAGCGGAATGGGTTTAAAGCCAATACATTAAGAGTCGCCATAATGGCAACCCAACCTAGTTGACGAGATCCTAAGATCTAGGTTCAAAGGGAGAACCGAATTATATGTGACTCATTGAGATCACTATGGGGACAATATCTTTTACTCATTCCTATGATAAAAAGAGTGATTCCTGTAACGTTGAACAAGATAAGTTAAACATTTAATGATTCTTATACCTTGTTAACACAAGTGGGGTATAGTAGAATATTCTTAATAAGAAATCACCTATGTGAGTATGAACTGGGCCACTGGTTCTATGAGAATGATAAAGGCTAAATTCTCTAATAGCACTCATGAAACTAGAAATTGTTCAGGGCCAAAATAAATACAATCATGAGAACCAACTATGTAAGGAAAGATTCTGTGTGGATGCTATTGTCTTGGTTTACACAAATGGTTGAATAGTTCAAGATATCATGTTTATTGATCAACCAGTAATCCCGATAGTATTTCACAAGGAAAGGTTCAAGGCCACAAGCTACCTTTCTCTATACAGGAGATTTCCAAATGAACTCTCTTAGTGTCTGCATATCATTTGCATTACTTTCAGTCAATTTCATTCATGTGGGGGATTGTTGAAAAAATGGATTATTGAGCAAGAATTTTTGGGCATCTTTGAGCCAAAATTAAAATTAGTCCTACACATTATTTTAAATGGGTCCGTATGAAAATATGTTTTCATCTATGAGGAGATTAAGAACATATATATTGGGTTGCTCAAAAACTATCAAGGAGTGAATGAGAAATTGACTCCAAATATCACTACTTGAAAATGTTAACAAAGCTTGAAACTTATGAAAAACTTGTGTCTTACATAGATTGGAAACAAAGTTTTAAAGAGTATATTTACAATTATCTTGGGTTGGGCTTGGGCCTTGGCTCGTTATATACATATATATATATATATATCTTTTTGGAAAAAATTTATTTAAATAATATTTTCAAAATGTTACGTTTTTGAATTTTGACTGAACAGTCATCATGAACAGGTGCGTCCCTTTAGATTGGTGCGTTTGTTCACCAATGGATGCATTTATTCAAATTGAAGCATTATATATGTTCGCGTGAACAGATGCACTCTTTAGGTTCGTGTCTATTTGAACAGTCACCAAGTCGCCTATATAAACTCAGTTCGCCTTCATCATCATTCATTCAATTTTCACGAGTTTTAGAATTAAGTTTATACATACTGTGAGTTTGCATATTAAGAGAGTTCAAGGATAAGTTTTGGTTCACTATGCACATAAGATTGGAATGCTTCCATCTATTATGTGTGACTATTGCATCTTGGGAGACAACTGCCATTGAAAACTCGAAAGCACCAGTGCGAGGGCGATATTGTCTTAAGGACATAGTGTAAGACACTAGCCTTGGTCAATCACCATTGCTCTAGCTTTGATATTTTCATGAAAAACTGTAAGTTCTAATTTCTGTTTATTTCCATTTAATTTTTTGTTTCTGTATTGATAGTATTTTTAGAATTATGTTTTTGTTTTATATGATTCTGAAATTGTTTTAAACTATTTTTATAATATAATATTTATTAAAGTGCTGTAAGTTTTTTTTTCAAGTATAGTATTCTCATAAAATATAATTTTTCCTAACAGAAAATAACTTAGGCTATGACTTCATGATTAACCTGCCAATACGAAGAGCTAGCTATTGTAGCTGTTGATTATGACTTGATTCATATTTAATCTGCCCACATTTAATTCATTAAAATTAAATTAAATTTGAGTTTAATTCATTTTTAGCCTGGCCTATTATTGACCCGTCCAAATCTGTCTGTTTTGCCATGCCTAATCACAAGAAAGATAACATTGGCGCTTCTACTCCTTTATTGCCACCAATTTTATAAAGACCAAGGTAATGAGCAACTCATGAAAGAATAGTATTTAAATAAAGATATACTTATATATGTATTTAAATAAAGCATAAATATTATACTTATTGTAGTGAATAGCATGGGCAACCTTCTCAACAAGCCTTGCAGTGATTACTTCAGATAAATCTGTCTTCTCCAATTGACTCCTTGTTTAGCCATATCATTAAAATGGGCCTTTTATTGCTGCCAAATATTCTCCTAAAAGAGGCCTAGGCTTGAATGCTCAATGAGGTTAGGCTCATCTGAGCTCAATTGTGAAATCAAAATTTAATTTTCTCCAGGCCACAAATGTTCACTAATGAGGGACAAGTTTAGTCCAGTTCATGAACTTCAACATTCAAAATGAAAGTCATATGCTGCTTAAATTCTTATGCAAAAAGAAATAAGCGTCTATTTGGTAATATTTTTGATGTAGAATAGATTGCAAAAGGATTTCTAGCATGGAGGGACTTTCAAAAAACAAAATCAGAAAAAAAAACACTAGTAGGGAGAGAAGGGTCAAATGTCAGAATTGCGTAAAATTTGGTGGGTGACTTGGAATCGATGTGCTGTTCAATAATCCTAGCCTTTGGCTAGGATATATGCCACTTTTCAGGCAAATTCCTTCATTTTGTCTTTTAAAAGCACATTTTTGCTATTTTTAGTAATAATTTGCTGCTTAATTTCGGGAGATGCGGTTGCCGTTTGGAGTTGTCATTTTACCAGATTATTTCTTAAGTTTAGGGCTTTTGATTTATGCTTTTAATTAGAATATTTATATTTTTGAAATTTTTAGTATTTCTCCTTATTTTAGTTATTTCTTTCCTAAAGTTATAGTTTTAGTTGAATTAGGTTTTGCAGCCTATATAAAGGTTTTTTCGTTTCATTGTAAGGTTAACTTTTCATTCAAAAAAGAATTTTCTTTTTGAGATCTTATTATTTGAGCTCATAGATTCGAGTGTGTTACTTTTTATTCGTGGATTCGAACGATTCTCCAAGAAGCAAGCGGTGCCCTACTTCTTCATAAGTTTCCGCTACGTCAATTTTTTTTAAGTACTTTTTAATAAGTAAAAAAGTAATTTTTATAATTTTTATTTTTTACTTAAAAAAAATAAAAACATGTTTGATAACTATTTTTCAAAAATAATTATTATCAAATTAAGAAGGTTAGATTGTAATGTTAAATTAAGCATAAAAGAAAAAAAATATTTCTTGAAGTGTTTAATATTATATAATACATATACAATGAATTACATTATATACGATTTGTTATATATGCTGTTCAAAAAAAGTATCATATACAGTATATACCTATATGTTATATGTTACAGTTATATATATGTATATGTTATATGTTACAGTTATATATATACTCTTGAATGATGATGACAGATTTTCATTCATATTTCTTTCGTTTACATGAACCACCCATATATAGGATTTACACACTATAATTCCTAAAACACGTAAAGGAAAGAATTCTTACAACTCTAGGAAAGAATCCTTACAGCTTTACATTCCTAAAATAGGAAAGATTTACTACTAATATCCTGGTAATTCAACACTCCCCCTCAAGTTGGTGCATAAATGTCACATATGCCTAACTTGTTTAAGAACTTTGAGAATACTCGGTTTGATACTACTTTGGTAAGAATATCAGCCAACTGGTCTTCTGATCGAATTACTGGTAGTTCCAAAATCTTCTCCTCATTGTGACAAGATTGCCACCTACAAATGTGAAGTACCCTGAAATCGATCGCATGTCGTTCTTGTCTCCAGCCTAGTTAGCATTAGTGTATACATCTATGGTTTGTTCTACTATATTTTTAGCCAATAAAATTCCTTTTCTTGGAGCAGACTTCAGATACCTCAAAATGCGCATAACTGCATTCATGTGTTATTTGCCAGGATTATGCATGAACTGACTAACAATGCTTAACGCATATGTAACATCTAGTCTTGTATGAGCTAAATACATAAACTTGCCAACAATTCTTTGGTATCTCCCCTTGTCAACTGGAACTTGATCACTCTTAATACATAATTTTAAGCCTTCTTTAACAGGTGTACCAGCTAGTTGACATGCTGACATTCCTGTTTCTTGTAGAAGGTCAAATACATATTTTCTTTAAGATAAGTAAATGCCTTTACTTGATCATGACACTTCTATCTCAAGAAAATATTTAAAAGTACCTAGATCTTTCATTTCAAATTCCTTGGCCAAGTATTCTTGTAAAACATTTCTTTCCTCTAGATCATATCCTGTGACCACCATGTCATCTACATATACAATAAGGACAGTGATCTTCCCTTGTTTCTTCTTTAGAAACAAGTGTGGTCTGAGTTGCTCTTTTGATATCCAAAGTTTTTCATGGCCTTTGTAAATCGTCCAAACCAAGCTTTCGGAGATTGCTTCAACCCATATAGTGATTTCTTCAGTCTACAAACCTTCCGATTATGTCTTTCTATATCATGCATCCTAGTGGTAGATCCATATAGACTTCTTCAGACAGTTTTCCGTGCAAAAATGTATTTTTCACATCAAATTGTTACAGTGGCCAATCTAGATTTGCTACTAGAGACAATAGGACTCGTACTGTGTTGATCTTGGCTACAAGTGCAAATGTCTCTGTATAGTCGATCCCATAGGTTTGAGTGTACCCTTTTTCCACCAATCTCTCCTTAAAGCGTTCAATAGTACCATCAGCTTTGTATTTGATAGTGTCAATCCACCGGCATCCAACTGGTTTCTTCCTTGGTGGAAGATCAACAAGATCCCATGTTTCATTTTTCTGTAGAGATTTCATCTCCTCGTTCATAACTACTTTCCATCTGAGATCAGCTAAGGCTTCCTGCACACTGTTAGGAATAGATACAATAGATAATTGATTCACGAATGACATATTTGATTCTGACAAACGATGGTTAGACACATAATAGCTCATAGGATAACTGACTTTACTAGATAGTTCAGGTTCATATGTGGGTTTAGGAATACCTCTGGTGTGACGTTGGGGTAACTGTCTCTTGTGTGTCTTAGGAACATTGTCAGTAAGTGATTGGTGTGGTATGTCAGATGGAGGTGGGACCATATTTTCAACACTTTCAGTTTCAGGCTGAGCTGGAGATAGACCCATTTCTTCAATTAGTGGGCGGTTATCCCCACTTTGATCTAATATCATACCACTTAAATCCAATTCGACAACATCCTAGTGATCATTTTCACCATAGTTGAGAGTTTGAATTTCCTTCTGGTACTTCCCTTGAAATTCAGGCTCGGGAAAGTAAATGGTGTCTTCATGGAAAATGACATCCATTGTGACAAATAATCGATGTGTTGGAGAATGGTAACACTGGTAGCCCTTTTGATGTGTGGCATACCCAACAAAAATACATCGCAATGCGTGAGGAGTTAATTTTGTGCGTTAATGCTTGTGGAGATGAATAAATGTCACACATCCAAAGACATGAGGGGTTAAATTGGGAACAGGTGGGGCAGTCACTACTTCAGTGAGGGCTTGAAATGGTGTTTTGAAATTGAGGGTGCTTAAGGGTACTTGATTGACTAAATAAGCTGCAGAAGTGAGTGCTTTTCCCTAATAAGATAATGGCATATGAGCGTTAATTAGCAAAGCTCGGACGACCTCCAGCAAGTGTCGATTTTTTTGCTCGACCACCCCGTTTTGTTGGGGTGTGTTGGAACAAGTAGTATGCTGAATCATCCCTTGGTCTTCCAAATATTGTTGAAGTTCAGTACTTTGATATTCTCCACCATTATCACTGCGAAGAACTTGAATCTTGGTTTGGTACTGAGTCTGAATTATTTTATGAAACTTCTGGAATAGTGAATTCACTTCAATTTTGGATTTCATCATGCACACCCATGTCATCCGGGTATAATCATCAAAAAACGTTACAAACCATCGTGATCCACTCAAAGTAGTAACCTTAGATGGACCCCAGACATCAAAATAAATAAGCATAAAAGGAAGCAGACTTTTATTCAATTGTAACGAAAATGAAGTACGATGACTTTTCGCAAGTTCAAAAACATCACACTGGAAACTAGACACATCAAATTGTAAAAAGAACCTGGGAAATAATTTTTTTAGATAACCAAATGAAGCATGCCCCAAATGGCGATGCTATAGCCAGATTTCTGCGTCCTGTTTGTTCCTTTCAACGCCTCCCACTTGCAAAGCTTATTGGAGCCTTTCAATGCTCTGTGATTCCAAGTTGAAGTAATATAGCTTCCCTCGCCTAATACCACAACCAATTGTCTTCCTGGTTTGGATGTGCTTAAACACACAAAAATCAGGCCAAAAAATTACAATACAAGATAAGGTAGTTGTTATTTGAGAAACAAACAACAGATTATAATCAAAAGATGGAACAACTAAAACAGAATCTAAATTTAAGGTAACAGTTAGGGTCAAAGATCCTTCCCCAATGATTGGGGTTAAAGTACCATTTGCAGTAGAGATAAATTTTTGGTTGGAGGAATGAAGTGATAAGACCTGTCTGGAATCAAATGTCATGTGATCTGTGGCACTAGAATCAATTATCCATGCACTATGCGAAACAGGTGTAGAAATATTTAAAACCTTACCACCATTGTTTGAAGAAATCACTAAGGCTGAGGCTTGTTTAGTTACATCTTCAATTTTTGTTGCAACAACTGTCGCAGTGGAAAGACCTTTTTGAGTTTTCTTTGAGTGATTAAGATCCCACCAGTTTGGATAACCCACCAGCTCGAAACATTTTTTCTTCATATGACTAGTTTTCTAGCAGTAGATGCACTTGAAGAGTGACTTATCCACATTATTTTTACCTTTCGGATGGTTGGACCGATTCCTTGTGACTAATGCGAAAGCTTTAGGATTTGTAGAGTTTAGGGTGGTTCAACGCACTGCCTCCCGTCGAACAATAGAATAACATTCTTCTATATCAGGAATTGAATCTCTTCGTAGTATTTCTCCATGAAGTTGTTTGAAATCGCTATCTAATCCTGTAAGAAAAATATGTAACTTAAGCCGGTCAGTGGACTTTTTGTATGCTTGAACATCATCAGGGTGCTTCATGATGACTTTATCACGATGGTCAAGTTCTTGGAATATCTCGGTCAACTCTCCATAATAGACAGAGAGTTGTCTTCCATTTTGTTTTGTAGCAAAGGCTCGTTGATTTAAGGAAAAAACTTGCAATTCATCACTGTCATCAGAGAATGCTTTTGCTAGGGCACTCCAAATGTCCCGAGCAGTAGATAAACATAAATAATGCTTCATAGACATTGACAGTAATAACCATCTCTTGAATTTTTGATTCTCAGCTTTCCATTTCTCATAGCCATCATCTGATTCTACAGAGGGCTTTTTCTTCCCACGGATGTAGGATAATTTCTCTCGTTCAGCAATGTGCATCTCCATAATTTGAGACACACATCATAGTTTGATTCTGTAAGAATGATCCCCACATTTAGCACACTTTCTAACTAAACAACTACAGGAACAGATTTTATTCCCGAAGATGCATTCATTTTTTTTAACAAGAATATCAGCCCACAAAGAAATAGAAAAAATAGCGTGCTAGGAAAAAAGGAATAGGATGCAGCGGCTGTATTGTAATGCTGCCACTACAAGATGGGTTGGTGAACCGGCTAGACTTGATAAGGACCGCTCTATGATTGTGATAACAATCTAGAGATGGTTCCCAACGATGGCGAGAAAGGTGATGTCGATGCCAAATAGTGGTGATCTTGATGGGTCCCGGCAACGGAACTAATGGTTGCTGACGATGCGGCTGTGGCTAAGGCGGAACTAGAAAGGTGCGAGGGTTTGGTGTCGGGTCTGTTTGTTGGATGGTATATCTATTCAGGGAAGAGATATGATAGAGGTTTCATAGGGTGGAGGCGTTACCCTCGATGACCTCAAGAAGAAAAATGGCCGATTTTGCAAAAGAAAGAGACTAGGATCAGTTTCATAGCCTTAGAAATCTCTTTTGGCTCTAATACCATCTTGAATGATGATGAAAGATTTTCATTCATATTTCTTTCGTTGACATGAACCACCCTTATATAGGATTTACACGCTATAATTCCTAAAACAGGAAAATGAAAGAATCCTTATAGCTCTACTTTCCTAAAATAGGAAAGATTTATTTCTATTATCCTTGTAATTCAACATATATATATATATACAATTTTATATATATATATATATATATATACAGCTATATATACATATATAGTTTTATATATATATATATTATACAATTATATATATATACATATATATATAACACAATTTTATATATAATTTAGACTAGTAAAGTGACGGCGGTGACTATAGTGGTGGCGAAGGCAGTTGCAGTGGTAGCAATGACGAAGGCAGTAGTGAAATGTTTAAAGAGTAAAATCTAATTACTTTTACTTAAACGTCCCTTTTTTATAACATTTTTTGCTTTTAAAAGGACCTTTTTTTAGTGTAAACAAAACACGTACTATTTATGTTTTTTTTTTCCATCTTTTTACTTAAATAAGTTATGATGTAGCGGAAGCTTGTGAAGAAATAGGACACCGCCTATTTCCTGAAAAATCATCCGAATCCACGAACACAAATAACACACTCGAATCTACAAGCACAGAGAATAAGATTTCAGAAGAAAATATTTTTATTGATTCAAAAGTTAACCTTACAATGAAAAGAACAACTTTTATATAGGCAGCAAACCCTAATTCAACTAAGACTAGGAAAACAATAATTAAAATAAGGAAAAATATGAAAAATTCCAAAAATAGAAATATTCTAATTAAAAGCATAAATCAAAAACCTAAACTTAAGCAGTAATTTGCCAAAAGGATAACTCCAAACGATAATTGTAACTCCCCGAACGCAAACAGCACATTATTACCATAAATAGCAAAAATGCGCTTTTGAAGGCCAAAATGAAGGAATTTGCCCGAAAAGCGGTAGACATCATGGCAAAGCGATGAATATTGATCAGCACATCGTTTCCAAGACGCCCATTGAATTTCATGCCATTCCAACCATTCTGGAGTCGCACGCAATTCTATGCTAGGAATTGAATTCTTCCACAACCTGTTCTACATCAAGTTAAAAAATACTTAAAAAAAGTCATTACAAGAAAACCGATTATTAGCAGCGTTCACTATTAGCGGCGCATAAAAAGTGTCGCTAATAGTGTGTATTAGCGACGCACAAGGTGTGCGTCGCTAAAGAGTGTAAAAAAATACTTTGGCACGCGCAGGAACGGATTTGCGACGCTTATAAACCTTTAGCGATGCACGTAATCGTCGCCAATAGCTTGATACCTTTAGCGACGTTCATGTGGACGTCATAATTAGTATACAAACGGTGCCATTTTAATAAAATTCCTTTAGCGACGCACGTTTTGGACTATTAGCGACGCCACTGTGTGTCGCTAATAGTCCGTTAAAATCCCCTTTTCTCTAGAATGTGCGATCTATCTCTGTCTCTCTCTGTCTCTCAGCCACTGCGTCTCTCTCTCACTATCACGTTGCGATCTGTCTCTCTCTCTTTGTCTCTCAGCCACTACGTCTCTCTCTCCCTCGGTGCGATCTGTCTCTTTCTCTCTGTCTCTTAGCCACTGCGTCTCTCTCTCACTCGGTAATCTATATCTGTATCTATCTCTCTCTACACCTGCGATTGGCCTTCTTGTTATATTACATTTTAGAAAGGTGATTAATATTTGCGTTAATTAATTCCGTTTTGTAGTGAAGTGCGATTCATTTGTCTGTTTTGAAGCCATACGGAGAACACGGCTGTTTTGTTTACTGATTAAACATGTATTGTTGTTGTATATGCCGTTGCCTTTTTTTTTATAATTTTTTTTAAACAATAGCTTCTGTATTTTGTAGCTTTTCTGGTCTGTTATAGTGAAGAAGCTATTGGGATCTGATTAAGATCTCTCATCTCTCAGATTCTATTATTTTGGTCTTTATTAATGTTGCTTGTGAGATTGTGGATAGATCGGTTTTGGGGTAAACCCTTGATAGAAATGGGTTAGATCTAAAACACTGAAAATTAAGCCCAAAAAAAAATTCTATAACATTAGATGTGACTACAAACACAGAGAGATTTTTGATATTTGGCAGTGAAAAGCTAGCAGCCCTCGTGCTACTGTCAGCTTTCATGCTCATTTTGGCAGTGAAAGTAAGATTGTCATGGGTACTATTTTGATATTTGCATCTTTAGATTTTGAGTATTGTGTGAGATTTTTGGCTTCGACATCTTTAGATTGTGGTGCTTTTTGCCGCCTAATCTTTGATTTCATTTTATCACCTTCTTATTTATCTCCTTTAAAAAATATGATTGAAAGTGCTTGTTTGATTCAATTGTCAAAAAATAGACTATTACAAGTTAAATGACTGTATAAATGTCGTTTGAGTTAAAAAATTTATTTTTTGGATAAACAGTTAATAAATACTTAAACATTTATAATGGATTTGACCTATTAACATAATTCAAATTATACTTAACAAAAAAATTTGTATCACAAAACCAAAAAAAAATATTTAATACTTTAATACATCTTCAATATTGTATCAAATATAATTAAACCTGATACCAAATTAATGAGTGGGTCGATCAATACTTATATCAATTATAATTAACACTCATATATATTATGTTAAATTATTAACTCATTTAAAATTTTAATAATTAAAAAAATTAAGTATAACTTAGATATTTAATACTCTATCAGCTACCACAGTTCATAAATGGCACGAAGTGATATGGCCCCACTTATTTTTTTAATAGTACTGAAACGGACTCCATTGCAATTTCTAATAGTACTTTTTGGTTCTTAGGGAAAGAAAATATATATTGGAAAGGAAAATAAAATCACTTAATTTGATCCTATTACAACAAGAGAAAATGATATTCCTCCATGGTTTGTAATTAGGAATCAAACAGAGCAAACAAAGATTCCAAGAAATGATTTTGTATTTGATATGCAATTCAAGATGGTTTTTTTTTTTCTCTCTCTGTCTTCTTTTTAATGTATTTGATATGCATAGTCTACTACCTCGTCAAAGCAAAATATGACATAGAACCTCCTTTTTTTTGTTTTTTTATTTTTTGTCAATTTCATCTAGAAGCATGTTACCTTGCTAGTCAGTCCGACAACTCAAGCATTTGATTGTATTAGATCAAATGAGTTTTAATTAGAAGATCGAGCATCTAGTTCTCTTTTCTCCTATATTGCGTGCTGATGCGCCTTTTCAGCAGGGCCACTGTGAGCGTGGCCTAATTATTTTTTTAGGGATTACTTCGTGAAAAAAAAAATTATGGTGATTTTTTTGTAAGTTAGCAATTGCATTCATGTAAGCCTAGCCCTGTTCGGGAGTCATTTTCATCACATGTAAATCTTGTCGCGAAATTTATTCGCGATTGGGCTCGTGTGTATGAAAATCGATTCTTGAATTGTCCAGAGAGGACAGTTCGGGAATGCATAAATCTACATTGCAATCAATAGCGCATATGCTTGAATATTTCACTATGATAAAATTTCAGTACGGTCTCCTATTGTTCTCTGGGTATATATTTAGGCATGCTAACATCTATCTCGTATACTTGGAGAACCGTGGGGAGATGCTGCCGAAATTTTGTCCGAGTGGAATCAAGCATTTGATTTACTGCTGATTGCAATGTAGATTGTGCATTCACGAGTGGGATAGGACCACCTTACCCTTTAGAGAGAAGTTGGAGGTGATAGGATTCATGTTTCATATTTATAACGAGTATCATTTTTGACTTGTATTAGGTAGACGAAAATGGATAAGAGTTGGATGGACTTGAGGGGCAGGCATTTGCCAGGGTATGTGAAGGGGATCAAAGATTTTATTGAGTTTGCTCGTGCATCTGCAGATGGGAGAAATAGGATAAGATGTCCATGTAGGAGGTGCAATAATAGGGATTATATGCACATAGATGAGGCCAAAGAGCACCTACTCGAACATGGGATGGACAAGAGGTATACGTGTTGGGAATTTCACGGGGAACGTCGTGACGTACGAGTGGTATTTAATGATGAAGAAGAAGACGACGACGATGATGACTTTGGTGATAATGTTGGGGTTGGTTACGAAGGCTTGCCACAAATGCTGGCAGACTTGCAGGGGGCTACAACTAGGGCGAGTAGTCACAGGAATGACACGGGACAATCGACCGCGTTTGAGTCGTTGTTGAGGGAAACAAGGCAGTCGTTATAACCGGGTTGTGATAAGTTTTCGAAACTGGACTTTCTCGTGAAACTCCTTCATATTAAGACCATCAACCGTTGGAGTAACAAATCAGTTAATATGGCCGTTGAATTGATTAAAGCAGCGCTTCCTACTGGGGAAACCCTTTCGAAATCATATTACGAGGCGAAAAGAATATTAAGAGATTTGGGCCTTGGGTATATTCCCATACATGTTTGCAAAAATGATTGCATGTTATTTTAGAAGAAGACTGAACAATGTAATGAGTGTACGATGTGCCATGAACCCAAGTACAAGCTGAATGAAGGAAAGAGCAAGACAATTTCGCACAAGGTGTTGAGATATTTTCCCTTAAAACCGAGGCTACAAAGGTTGTACATGTCTCAAAAGACGGCAGAAGATATGTTGTGGCATAAGGAGAAGCGTGTTATTGAGGAAAATGTATGTAGGCATCCGGAAGATTCACAAACTTGGACTGAGTTTGATACAAATCACGAATGGTTTACAAATGAGCCGCGTAATGTACGACTTGGGCTGGCTAGCGATAGTTTCAATCCATTCGGTGACATGAGTAATGCCTACAGCATGCGGCCGGTGTTGCTTGTGCCGTATAACTTGCCACCGTGGAAATGTATGAAAGAACCATTTATCTACATGTTGTGGCTTATTCTAGGGCCGAAGTCTCCTAGTAATGAAATTAATGTGTACTTGTGTTCTTTAGTGGATGAGTTGAAGGAATTGTGGGAGGTGGGAGTGGAGGCATACGACGTCTCTAAGAATGAGACATTTCAATTACATGCCGCATTACTGTGGACCATAAATGACTTTCCAGCATACGGGAACTTGTCTGGGTGGAGCACTAAGAGGTATCTGGCATGTTCAGTTTGCAACAAGGATGCATGTTCCCTACATTTGTCAAATGGGAAGAAGATATGCTACATGTGCCATCGTCATTTTCTACCGCCATCACATGGCTGGCGAAATCGGCAGAAGCATCTGTTTGATGGAAAAATTGAGCGCAGATTGTCACCTCCATTGTTGTCTGGCAAAGACGTGTTGGCGCAATTGGCACTCATCCAACCAGTGAGGTTTGGGAAGATACCGGGTACTAAGAAGAGGAAGCGTACTAATGTGGACTTAAATTGGACGAAGAAGAGCATATTTTTTGATTTGCCGTACTAGGAGACCCTTAAGTTGAGGCACAATTTGGATGTGATGCACATTGAGAAGAACATATGTGATAATGTGCTGGGAACTGTAATGAACATTGAAGGGAAGACAAAGGATACTGTTAAAGCCCAGTTAGACTTGCAGGAGCTAGGAATAAGGAAAGAGCTGCACCTAATACCTAGTGGTGATAAATATATCATGCCTCCTGCACAGTATACGTTATCATCTGCATAGAGAATGAGGATTTGCAAGTGGTTTAAATCGGTGAAGTTCCCACATAGATACATATCGAATATATCTCGATGTGTAAATGTTATAGATGGGAAAATATCCGGATTGAAGAGCCATGACTGCCATGTCCTTTTACAACGACTTCTTCCGGTTGCACTACGTGGGTATCTCACCGATGACATATCGACTACATTAACTGAGTTGGGTTGCTTCTTTAGAGAATTATGTATGAAGACGTTGAATGTGGAAGTACTTGAAAAGCTCAAAAGGAATGTTGTCGTGATCCTCTACAAGTTGGAACAGATTTTCCCTCCAGCTTTCTTTGATATAATGGTCCACTTAGCTGTGCATTTGCCTCATAAGGCAAAAATTGGCGGACCTGTCCAATACCGTTGGATGTATCCAATAGAAAGGTACATTTAATTTTGTGAATTGTGTTATCTATCCATCCTAACTATTTTAATCTATAACTGATTAATTATTAAAACAGATATTTGCACACATTGAAGCAATATGTGCGTAACAAAGCACGACCGGAAGGGTCAATTGCTGAGGCTTACATTGATGCTGAATGTCTCACCTTCGCTCTATGCATCTTGAAGATATTGAGACAAGGTTTAATCGTCAAGAGCGAAATTCTGATAGATGTCCAGGGCAACAACGAACTGACCTTGCGGTGTTTAATCAGAATGTGCGGCCAATAGGTGCCCGTATATATGAATGGTGTCATCCTCAAGACTTGGAAAGAGCCCACTACACCGTGCTCAACAACTGCGATGAGACATTGCCATATTTTAAGTAAGTTTATCGAAATCATTGCAATACTACGTTAGTACACAAATGTAAGTTACATATAACATATTTCATCTTATGTAGTGAGCATACGATAGAGCTTTAGAGAGAACATGTATCAAGTTCTAATCTAGAGCAAAGACAACAAAATTTGTTTCCAAAGTGGTTCGGAGAACGTGTAAGACAAGGTTTCAATTAATTGTAATTGTATTAGTTAATGTATTTGTATTCAATTAATTTTGTACTTGTATTGAATTAATAGATGAAGATATTACGCCACCAACAATCTCCTGAGGTGTACGATCAATTATATTCCTTAGCATATGGTCTTGATCAAAGGATATCCCACTACACTGGTTTAATTGTTGATGGTGTTTATTTTCACACGAGGGAATGTGAGGCCATTCGGCGAACACAGAATAGCAGGGTCCTTGTTCAGGGAGATGGTGACACAGGACAAACTGTAGAGTACTATGGTGTTTTACAAGACATCATACAGTTACATTATTGTTACGGTCATTCTATATATATTTTTAAATGTGATTGGTAGGATGTAAGTAATAAGAAGACTGGAATTCAGATCGATAAGCACTTCATAAGTGTTAATACATCACGTACGGTATTTAAAGATGATCCGTATGTTTTGGCATCTCAAGTAAAACAAGTTGTCTATTTGAAGGACCCAAAAATAAGAGGTGATTGGCATGTTGTCCAAAAAATAAAAACTAGGAATATTTATGATGTCCTAGAAGTTGGCGAGGGAGATGAAGATTTGGAGATGATTGAGGAGGCACTACAAGAAGAGTCTCAAACTGCCCACGATGGTGTTGTCCGGCATGATCAGGAAGATGTTACTTCGTATCGGTTGAATAGAACTGATGTAGAACCAGATCATGTCGTAGCTTCCGACGTCACCAATACCACACAATTAGATTTGAGGGATGCAACGTTCATTAATGATGATGATGATGACGACAGTGATTTTGATGATGACACATTGTTAGAGTATTGTACCGAGAATGAAGAAAATTCAAGTTCAGATGATGATACAGACTCAAATGAATAATTGTAATAGTTGTTACATGTGTTAGTATCAAGTGTAATGGTTTTCGGCTTTTATAATGTAATGGATATTCAATTTTATGATGTAATGGGTAATCTTTTTTACTTCGATAAGGATTTTAATTTTTATGATTAAATAGAAACAATTTTATTTTTAAATTTTATTTGTAGATATGGTTGGACCAGGTTCACGCAGACGCGCAGTTATGCAGGACCCATCGACCCCTTTCCCCTCATTTGCAGGGTCGATCGATCCTGCCGTCGATGGTATGCATAGTTTCCATTTTTATTAATGATTATGTAAATATGGTACTAATTGTTTCTATTTTGTTTCTTCTAAAGCTTCGGCCACCACCCCTAGACAAGGGCGTGGTAGGTCGAAGAATCGCAGCTTGCAGGTTCAGATGGAGGCAACGGGGGGCGCGCCCCTTCGAATTGAGATACCTCCGGGCTTGCTAAAGCCCGTTGCTGGGTAGGCACAGCAATTCATTACAGAGGTCAGCATCATTTGCCTGCTACGCACCCCACTCCATGTTAGTGACTGGAGTCAGGTCACTGACGCGAAGAGACGGGATATTCATGTGCATATCCAGATATGTCTTTTATTATTGTGTTCAACTAAATTTTAACATATGTTATGCCGTAATGTTTTGACAATGACATGCTTTTACAGGAGAAATTTGACATCGATCTCTACCTGCCTCATGTCGTGAAGGCAGTCGACCGTTACTTGGGAACCCGTTTCAGGGACTATCGACATAGGCTCCACATGCACTACGAGGCGAAGGTGGCAGCCAGTAGAGAGCCTCGCGACAGACCCTACAGAGAGGTGGCGGTGGAGGATTGGATGTTACTATATGATCGGTTCGCTAGTGACGCATTCCAGGTAAAAATTGTCAAAATTACTTTTGTTGTAGGATGAATCATTGTCATTTATACTAACCTTCTTTGTTTTGGCCAAGTGTAGGAACTTAGTAAGAAAAATAGCGAGAGCAGAAGCAAGCAAAAGGTGACCCACTGTGGTGGATCACGTTCTTTTGTTAGGTATAGGCATGAGATGGTAAGTTAATAAATGTATCAATTTCTCATTGTATAATGTATTCATGAAATCAATCTTCACAAGCTACTATTTATTTGTTGCAACAAGACTAGGAGACCGGTACACCACCCAGCCCCATTGAGTTATGGCACAAGACGCACTACAATCCCGAGACAGGTTGGACTGGGCCTGAAGCTCAGTGACTTTATGTAAGTTAGAAAAGATTTATATACCACTATTACGAATTTAATATTAATATAAAATGTTTAAAAGTAGTAACAAATATTTATGTTTTTTTAGGACGAGATGGTCGAGATGCGTGTTCGGCCGACCTCTGAGGGTGAGTAACCGCTGACCGATGACCAGATACGAGAGACTGTTCTAGGCAAGAGGCACGGATATGTGCGTGGCTTAGGGAGTGGGATGGAGCCGATGGCATCATCCTCTACCGTCGAGAGCAATGCTAGGTTTCACGCAACCACCCAGATAGCTGAGGCAGCCACCCAGAGAGCTGAGGCAGCTGAGAGACTAAATGCAGAGATGAGGGTTGAGATGATAGAGCTCAAGGAGCGGTAGGCCCAGATAGAGACTCTTATGAAGACAATACTCAGCCAGCAGGGAGGCTCTGATCAGCCTTGGTAAGTTTTTAAAATTATTTACTTTGGTACATTTATTATTTATAGAAAATATTACATAAAACCCCTTAAAAGATTTCAACCTAACGGCCTACAAACCGCATGATACTTCACATATGAAAATAGACTTGCACGAACTTATTTAATTATATAAGGATGCAAGTTTCAGCTCTAAAAAGGCCCATTTTGGGATTTTGACAGACCAAAACTTTGGATATCGACTTAACCACCCCGAAACCCCATCACACAGCTCCCAAATGATAAAATAGACGTACACGAACTTACGGCACTCGGTTTAGATGCCCTGTTTGAAACTTATGCAAGTTTCAGCTCCAAAAAGGCCCATTTTGGGATTTTGACAGACCAAAATGACGTATATCGGCCTAACTACAGTGAAACCCCATCACACACCTCACAAATGATAAAATACACTTGCAAAAACTTACGGCACTCGGTTTGGATGCCTGGTTTGAAACTTATGCAAGTTTTAGGTCCAAAAAGGCCTATTTTGGAGTTTTGACAGACCAGAACCCCGGATATCAGCCTAACCACCCCGAAACCCTATCACACAGCACCCAAATGATAAAATAGACTTGCATGAACTTACGGCACTCAGTTCGGATGCTCGGTTTGAAACTTATGCAAGTTTTAGGTCCAAAAAGGCCCATTTTAGGGTTTTGACAAACCAAAATACCGGATATCGGCCTAACTACATCGAAACCCCATCACACACCTCACAAATGATAAAATAAACTTGCACGAACTTACGGCACTCGGTTCGGATGCCCGGTTTGAAACTTATGCAAGTTTCAGCTCCAAAAAGACCCATTTTGGGGTTTTGACAGACCAAAATGCCGAATATCAACCTAACTACACCGAAACCCCATCACACACCTCAAAAATGATAAAATACACTTGTACAAACTTAGGCACTCGGTTTGGATACCCAGTTTGAAACTTATGCAAGTTTCAGCTCCAAAAAGGCCCATTTTGGGTTTTGACAGACCAAAATTCTGGATATCGGCCTAACTATACCGAAACCCCATCACACACCTCACAAATGATAAAATAGACTTGCACGAACTTACGGCACTCGGTTCGGATGCCCGGTTTGAAACTTATGCAAGTTTTAGGTCCAAAAAGGCCTATTTTGGGGTTTTGACAGACCAAAACCCCGAATATCGGCCTAACCACCCCGAAACCCCATCACACAGCTCCCAAATGATAAAATAGACTCTCACAAACTTACGTCACCCAGTTCGGATGCCCGGTTTGAAACTTATGCAAGTTTCAGCTCCAAAAAGGCCCATTTTGGGGTTTTGACAAACCAAAATGCCGGATATTGGCCTAACTACACCGAAACCCCATCACATACCTCAAAAATGATAAAATAAACTTGCATGAACTTATGGCACTCGGTTTGGATGCTCGGTTTGAAACTTATGCAAGTTTCAGCTCCAAAAAGACCTATTTTGGGGTTTTGACAGACCAAAATGCCGGATATCGGCCTAAATACACCGAAATCCCATCACACACCTCAAAAATGATAAAATACACTTGCATGAACTTATGGCACTCAGTTTGGATACCCGGTTTGATACTTATGCAAGTTTCAGCTCCAAAAAGGCCCATTTTGGGGTTTTGACAGACCAAAATGCCGGCTATTGGCCTAACTACACTGAAACCCCATCACACACCTCAAAAATGATAAAATAGACTTGCACGAACTTACGGTAATCGGTTCGGATGCCCGGTTTGAAACTTATGCAAGTTTTAGGTCCAAAAAGGCCCATTTTGGGGTTTTGACAGACCAAAACCCCAGATATCGGCCAAACCACCCCAAAATCCCATCAAACACCACACAAATGATAAAATACACTTGTAAAAACTTACGGCACTCGGTTCGGATGCCCGGTTTGAAACTTATGCAAGTTTCAAATCCAAAAAGGCCCATTTTGGGGTTTTGACAGACCAAAATGCCATATATCAACCAAACGAGCCCAAAACCCCATCAAACACCTTAAAAATGATAAAATTGACTTGCACAAACTTACGGCACTCGTTTCAGATGCCCGGTTTGAAACTTATGTAAGTTTTTGCTCCGGAAAGGCCCATTTTGAAGTTTTGACTAACCAAAATGCCAGATAATGGCCTAACTATCCCGAAATCCCATCAAACACCTCAAAAATGACAAAATAGACTTGCACGAACTTACAGAAATCAGTTCGGATCAGTGATTTATAACTTATGCTACTTTATGTCGTTCTTACTATTTATGCATGCAAAAAAAAAATTAAACTATTCACATTCTATATTTCATATATATTTAATAATTGTTCTAATATATACCAATTGATCTTTATTTCAGATTGATCGGGATTATTGCGCCGCCGTCTTTATGTTTTGCATTGGGATTTATTATTTTTATTTGTTTTTTTTTTCTTTTCATGGACATTTGTAGTTATATGTTTTGAGACAATTTTTTATTTTTCTATTTATTGTTAAATTGTACTTTTACAAATGTACGCAATTAGTATAATATATATATATATATGAATGTATTTTTCTTTTTTAATATATTCATTTCAGAATGTATGAATTTTCTTGTATATCAGGATGATTGATACAGGTTTAAATAGGAATAAAACAACAAAGTAAACATGGTTGGAAAAAGGGCAAAAAAAAAAACCCTTAGCGACGCACAGAAAGGCGTCGCTAAAAGTAAAGAAATAACAATGTTAATTCACTATTAGCGACGCACTCTGTGTGTCACTAATAGTACCTTTTAGCGACGCACACTTTGAGTGTCGCTAAAAGATACTATTAGCGATGACCCAGTTATTAGCGACACCGTTTGTGCGTTGCTAATAGTTTCTTTTAGCGACGTTCAGAGGTGTGTGCATCGCCAATACTATTAGCGACGTTCAGAGGTGTGTGCATCGCCAATACTATTAGCGACGCCAATATTTGCGGCGACGTTAGTAATGCGCAGGTGTGCGTCGCAAAATATCATTAGCGACGCATTTTCCCACTATTAGCGACGCACGCGTGCGTCGCTAATAATGCCTTTTCTTGTAGTGAGTGTTACCAAATGGACACTAAACTAATACTATTAGAGGTGGGCTTTGCCCCTACCTAGAAGCATTGCCTGTTGTTTATCAGTTTATTGTCGATTTTAAGTTTCTAGTTCTGTGACGAGTCTCCAAGAGTTTATCATTTTTGGGTCTTAAGTATAAAAAATGTCTATTCAATAGAATTGTTATGCGCTATTTTTATAAGTTTTTCATAAACATTGTCCGTAACTAATGTTAGATGCCGACATACAAACTTGAAAGTGCTTACCAAGGATTAATTATTGTGTTTGCTATATTACATTCTATCAAGTTTAATCATGGCTGTTATAGCACTGTTCATTGTATAAGCAACTTCAATTAAAATATTTTGCTTCATATTCTTTTACTACTTTTCATGGTTAATTTCCTAAATATTACTGTAGAGGCCAACTTCAATTAATAGCCTAGAGCTCATTTGGTCAGGAGGAAAATTGGAAAAGAAGAAAGGAAGGGAAAGCAAAGGGGGAAGGATATGTTGTTTTTCCTTTGCTATCATAGAAGAGGAGAGGGGAAGGAAAAGTGAAGCCAAGCCCTATCCTCGGCCCTATCATTTTTCTTTCCTCCCAGTTATGGAATGAAAGAGGGAGAAAAAGAGCTCTTTCCTTTTACATTTTTTTCCTTCAAAAAACTATCATTTCACCTTTTTTTTCTTCTAATTCTCAATTATTTTTAATAAAGAAAAATATGAATGTAATTATTATTTCTTTTCTTATCCCTTTTATTTTCCTTTTTTTTCTTACTAAATTCTCAAAACAAAACCAAACAAGCCTATACTTTTTTAAAATGTAAGAGTGTATTAATAAATCAAAACAGACAATAGTCTATTGGCATTAACTACGATTCTCAAAGGAAAAAAAAAGACTCAAGTCTCTATAGGAGAGTAAGATTACTAAGAATGTAATACAATCGACCCTAATAATTGGCTAAACTTTTAAAAAAGAGAGAATGTATTGCTAAATCATGTGATACTAATTCATTTCCTCTTTTCTTTCTTTCTTTCTTATCCTTGCCCCTTCCCTCCCTTCTTATTTTCAATTTCTTCTTTTATTGATACAGTGATGTAAGAAAGAGAATTGAACTTATGACAACTACGTAAAGAATAGACATTCACACTGCTCGGATAAGACGTGGGTCCTCTATTTTCTGTCCCTTCTACTACATAGAGCATTAGATTCTAACAAATTTAATTAAGGGCTGAACCTAGGCCACATTTTGATTGATTTTCTGTTGGGCTTTTCTGTGAATGGGCATACTACAAAAGTTATACTTATGGGCTGTTCTATCCCAGTTTTGGGTTGCTCAAATTAATTAATGTGGACTCTAATGAACTTTAATTAAGTTGTTAGGTTTACTTTAAAATTTTGCTGAAAGTGTTTATAGTATAATGGTATATTGATTTTATATCATATCATGATATGATATGATATAAAACCAATACAATCAGCTGTGTAAACAATTTTGATAAAATCATTTGATCAACACAAGATTACTCTTTAATTAATTAGGTAGGATTTAGTTTACATGACTCTGGTGTAAAAGACTTTATCATTTACATGGCTCATCTTAGCCGTAAATTAAGAGAATAATGTACCCATAATTGATCATAACAACAACTATTATTTTTTGATCTACTTTATTTAACACTTAGAGGACCACATATCCATATTATGGACTTATATTATAATAAAAGTATCATGGTCCGGGTCCCCATAAATTAAGAGACAAGTAGCATGCATGATTAACGGAATTTGTAAGATTATGTGCAGCATGATAAATATAATTATTTGATGTTGACTCTAGTATAGTGTACACATATATATATATATATATATATATATATATATTGTAAATTTTATATATATATATATATATATATATTTATACATACATGGTCCTGAAAAGGATCATGATAAATTACACACCTAAATCCTTAGGTTTTGACACCTAAATAATACCTAGTTATCATTACTCCCTTATTGTTAAAAATTAAAAAAATAAATAAATAGAAGGAGGGAAGCATTTTTTTTAAAGAGGAATTTTAGAGAATTTTTTTCTCAAATAAGAAAAATTATACATGCAAACTTTGTTTTCTTAAAAGAAGAAGATGATAAGAGAAATATTTTAGGATTTGTTTTTGGAAAAAATACTAAATATTGCCTAAAATAAAATTTTCGATTCAAACAATTTATGATAATTTTTTTTTATTTAAAAGATTCAAAAAAGAAACTTTTATTATAAAAAATTCTAATTATTAACTTTCATTTTAACACAATTAAAAATATTATTGATTAAACTAAAATAACCTTCAAAAATATATTTAAGAAAAAATACTGAAAAGGATATAAAATAAATTCTTCAATCCAAAAAAAAATCATAACAATTTATGAAGTGAAAATTTATTTTTTAGGCTTTCTAGATAAATAAATAAAAAGTTATGTTTTTTTTGGTTTGAAGAATTTATTTTATGAATTATTTAATATCTTTTTAAAATGAATCATGAAGGCTAGTTTTGTCTAATCAGTACATTTTTTAATAGTTTTAAAAAAGTGTATATTGGAGTTTTTTTGTAGTAAAAGTTTCTACATTAATCTTTTCAATAGAAAAAATTTATCATGAATTTTTTGAATTAAAAAATTACTTTAAGGACTTTTTTAGTGTTTTTTCCAATTTTTTTTTTTTTTCAAAGAGTAAGATTATAGGGGAATTTTTTTTTTCAAATTAAAAAAATTTTACACGTACATTTTTTTTTCTCAAAGAGAAAGATGATAAGGGGATTAACATATTATGATTAATGGATTGTGTTGAGTTAGAATTAGAATTGGACCAAAACTTAGGATGAAATTAAGTTGAAATGAGAATTTAAGTGGTAAATGGTTGAGTTAAAATTAAAATGAAACTACAATTTTGGGTGGACAATGTTCAAATGAAGATTTAAGTGATAAAGAGTTGAGTTAGAGTTTGATTGAGTCAAAAATTAAGGTGAGTTAGGTTCAAATAGAAATGAATTAATTTGAAAATAAAAACTTAAATTTCACATGTAAAATTTTTTTTCTCCTGAATTTGGGATTATAGCCAACCCCCAGCCTACTCATCCTTCTGCTCTTGAAAGTCAAAGCAGTTTTTGCTTTAGCCATACTAGTTAGAGCATCTCTATTGAAACCGATAAAGAAACTTTTAGTGTCAGATAGCACAAAGTGTAGTGCTTCAATATACATGTTATTTTACTCGTTGAGTATCTTGGCCGGTATGATTCTTGCGACTTAGCTGAAAATGTAAAGGAATTTAAAATAATCAGATTCTCTTCCCGGAAAGTCAGTTTCTTCAACCAATTCAAATATCATTCACTAATGAATATGGCAGCCCACAAGCTTGGAAAGTGGGGCTCAATCTGAATCTTTTGTTGGCTTCCCTTGTTAATTTATGTGATGGTTTGTCTGAAAATTTCATCATCTATTTCCATCTTTTTGGTTCCAAGGAAAATGGAAGGAAATTAGTGTCTTATTTGTGCTGGAATCAAGGGCAGAAGGAAGAAAAAAATTAGAGTGGGACTAGAAATTTTTTTAAGAGAATTTTTGGGATGGGCCAATATTTTTAAATAAAAAAATGAGAGAAATAATAAGTAAAGATTAAATTGGGCAAAATTTTTGAAAGATGACCTATAATTTTTGAGTGAAAAATGAAAAATATCAATAAATATTAGACTGAGTTTAAATTTTGGGATGAATTAATTTAAAAATAGTCAAAATTGTATATGTACAGAATCATTTTTCTAAAGTTTGAGCCTGGGGTCGGGGTGGGGGGAGGAGCTCCAAGCCCGGCCAAGCCCCCTTGTGGCTCTATCCTTGGTTGAAGTGTTGTCATAAATCACTATTGTTTAGTGAAAATTGTTATGCAAAAGCGATACAAATAAATAATGAATCGATCTTAAACAAAAATAAAAAAAGACACAATATTTTTTTAACAATATGCTCAGTTTTACAAATAACGATGATCAATTCATTATGTATTGAAGAGATTACGACAATCAATCACTCACAAATTTTAAAATTCTTTTACATTTAATGACGGCTCACCAAAATCAACTACTCTTCACATAAAAAGGAATCTTAAAAGTAACTTTCTTATATATACGAGTTATAAAATAAAAAATGAAGTAGATAAGATATATTCAAATAAAATGGGTTGAATCACATTGAACACAAACAAATTATTAAAATTTTAATTAAATTCATGATAACAACAGACATAATTAAAAAATAAAACAAGAGAAAAATATATCAATAATGCTTCATTAGTGGATGTAACTCAAATTATAAAATTCATCATTGTTCGGTGAAAAGTAGACATGTTTGACATTATGATAAGAAGCAATTGATTAGAAAGGACAAGCAACTCAATTTGACATTTGCTTCAACTGGTCATCTCAAACCTATGAGGATGGTTTTTGGGCTATTTTCAACTAACAGGGTTGTGTTGGGTTAGGTTGGCTTCCACTCCAGTGACACAACATCAGAGCAAAAATTTTATTAAACTAATCTATTTTTTGTCAACACATTATCCTGATTAATTAGAGTGCCCAAGGATTATAAATTGATTGATTTTACTCACTAACAAGATGTTTTGGCCACTTATGCATCTAAATTAATTACTGTTGAGGAAGTTGCAGCAGGTGATCAACATCAACTGATCCATATAAAATTAATGAAATTATAAAGAGATCACATTTAGAATTTTAAGTTACTTTCATTTATGTATTATATATTAATTATGTTAGAATGCTAATTATATATATATATATATATATCAAGCTAAAATTTCAAGAGAGTGGTCAAGTGAACGGTAAACAGAAATTAAGAAGCTTATCTCTCAAGATCGTCAGGTCAAAACTTAATGAATACGACTTTCTTTTATAACTAGTTCATACGAGGGCATTATCCTAACTTTAATTGTCTTCTTTTACTAATAAATGGTGCAATTGATTCTTTAAAGTAATCAGTTCAAATGATCAAATATCGAATTATCAAAAAAAATATCAAACTAACATCCTTTCTCATACACACAGATAAAACACATACATTGACTTGTGCGCAGGAGCGAAAATAAATCCTTACACAATAAAGTGAGCGAGCGAAAATCTTGTGATAAATAAACGGAAAAAGACACTTGTAATCCAAAAGCTCTCTTTCTATATATAAAACTAACAAATATATGACCTGTGTTGACACCTTAGTAGAGTAAGACCCATCTCACTGCCATTATCATTTGTATTATATTAATATTTTTTCATGCCCGTAATAACATATCGTGACTAATATTTCAAGCTAGAATCTTAACGTATCTATGACGTTGAAATGAGTCCACCGATGTTTGGACTGGAGCGGAACTTCTCTCGCTCTTTCTCACACACACACACACATACTTGTGTGTGAATGCATATACATAAAAGATTTGATCAAGGCATCCTAATAAAATATAGTGAAATTGTTCCCCAACATTCTAAGGGACCCACGGGACATAAGGCCCTAGAAAATTCCATTAGCAACAGTCCATATCTTCTGACCATATGTGAAGGAAATAGAGTGAAGATTCTTCGAGGAACATGTATGACCAGTGCCCAATAGAAAGTTTCCATGCTGAGTACTGCTTGGGGCCCAAGGCAGGTGTCTGGCTCAACTCTAATCTCACTCTGAACTCACTTGTAAATTAGGGTCTGTTTGACTAGTTTATTAGTGAATTTATAATCACTTTTTCATGGTTCAAAATAAGCTGATTGGATTCAACTTATTAGGGACCATTTATCAAAAGCAGATATTACCTACTCCAAATATCAATTTCTATTTTTGTTGTGTTAGATTCAAAAGAAAAAATACCAGCATTGTATAGCTGAGACAAAAATATCTATTAAATAGCTGAATCTTCTGCTACAATAGAAAAGAAACTGAAAAATAAAAGAAAATAGATGGCCAAAGAGAAAAGGACGAAGAAGATATTATTCTCATGAAGTGCGAACAATAACTACGTGAATAGTAGCGTTAATTAAAAGCAGAAAAAAACCTTTGTGCGGCTGGACGGCTTGCGACATAAATCCCACGACCTGCTCGTGGCTCACAGTGCACACACCATCCTTTTATAAATATATAAATTATATAAAGCCTAATCCTAATACAATTAGGACTTCTAATTTTATTTAAATTAATAATACCACTCCCACTAGAATAAAGACTCCTAGTCCTATTAGGATAAAACAAATCAAGTCCTACCACTATTAGGACTCAACTTTAAAAGTCCTACTAAAACTATAGTAACTTGGTTTAATTGGCTCACATTGCCTCTCTTAAACTAAGGTCTTCAAGCTTCACCATGCCAAGTAACCTCTTCAACTTCAAAAAAGAATTTGTTTTGAGTGGCTTTCTAAAAATATCTGCAACTTGTTCTTTAGAAGGACAAAATTCAAGATGGATCTCCTTGTCATTCACCAAGTCACGAATGAAGTGAAACTTGATATCAATGTGCTTGCTTCTCCCATGAAATACTAAATTCTTTGTCAATGCAATGGCTGACTTGCTATCACAAAATATTGTTGTAGGTCCATCCTGCTTGTGTTGTAGAATACCAAGTATCCGCCGTAACCAAACTGCTTGAGTAGCAGTATTCCCTGCTGCAATGTACTCTACCTCTGCTGTTGAAAGCGTAAAAACTTGCTACTTTTTAGAAGACCAAGAAAATACACCAGAACCAAGATGAAAGATATATCTTGAAGTACTTTTTCGCATCTCAGTATCTCCTGCCCAATCACTATCTGTATATCCAACAAGTTCCAAATTATTAGAAGATGAGTAAAAAATACCATCACTTTGCGTGCCTCGAATGTATCGCAAAATCTGTTTAGCAGCTTGCAAATGAGATTGATGTAGAGTCTCCATAAATCTGCTAATCAATCCAACACCAAACACAATATCTGGCCTAGTAGAAGTCAAATATCTCAAGCTTCCTACCAGCATTTTAAAGTAGGTTGGATTCACAAGATCACATGTACCATCTCTCACCAACTTTAATATCTCTTCAGCCAAAGTCAAAATCGGATTGGGCTTGTCCATCCTGAACCTTTTCAAAATATCACTGACATACTTTTTCTGTGAAATAAAAATTCCACCATCTGTTTGAACAACTTCAATGCCAAGAAAATAAGACATTAGTTCCATATCTGCCATCTCAAAGTAAGCTATCATAGCCTCCCTGAATTCTGAAATTAACTTTGGATTATTGCCAATAAATATCAATTCGTCAACATATAAGCACACAATAAGAATATCACCATGTGAATTAAACTTGACATAAAAAGTATGGTCATAAGGACATCTATCAAAATCATGTTCAACAAAATAAAAGTCAATACGTGTGTACCACACTTTTGGTGCTTGCTTCAATCCATACAAGGCCTTATTCAACCTAAGGACTTTGTTTTCATGCCCTTTTTATCACATAACTGGTAGGTTGCTCAACATAAACCTCTTTTTTAAGTACACCATTTAAAAAAGCAGATTTAACATCTATTTGAAAAATTCTCCAATTATTTTAAGCAACAAGAGAAACAAACATACGAACTATATCAAGTCTAGCAACAGGAGCAAACACCTCAAAATAATCAATACCTGGCTTTTGTTTGTAACCCTTAGCCACCAATCTTGCTTTAAAGCGATCTACCTCACCATTGGGCCTATACTTTGTCTTGTACACCCACTTCACGCCAATTGGTTTCTTACCACTAGGAAGAGTAGTAAGTTGCCTTGTGTTGTTCTTCTCAATTGCATGGATTTCATCATCCACGGCTTTAATCCAATAATCATCACAAGAGGCTTCTTTAAAAGTCACTGGATCACAATTTGCAAATAAAACAAAATTTACCAAATCTTCATTAGTTGGCTTATTATCACTACCAACAACATAATCCTGTAAGCGAGCAGGCAAGTGGCGTTGGCGTTGAAGACGCCTAGAGGACTCTACATGAGGTGATGACACATCTGAAGATAGAGGATCACTAATTTGAGGCTCACTTTGTATTTTAATTTGCGGATCTAAATTATTAAAAGTTAAAGCTGGCTGGATTTGATCATTCTAAGACCAATCCCAAACTCCTTACTCATCAAAAGTCACATCACGACTGATAATTACCTTTTCTGTTATTGGATTATACAACTTGTAAGCCTTTGACAATTGACTATAGCCAATAAAAATACATTTTTCACCTCTATCATCAAGTTTCTTTCTAAGATGATATGGCACATGAGCATATGCAATGCATCTAAACACCCTTAGGTGTTTAATGACAGGCTTCTGTCCACTCCAAGCTTCCTACAGGGTTTTGTTAGAAACATTTCTAGTAAGGCACACATTCAAAACATAAATAGCACAAGCAACCGCTTCAGCCCAAAATCCTTTAAGCAAATTTTTAAATTTTAACATGCATCTAACCATATCCATAATAGTTCTATTCTTTCTTTTCGCCACTCTATTTTGCTGTGGAGTATATCTAGCAGTCAACTGATGCTTAATACCATGTTTCTCCAAAAAATCATCACAAACAAGATACTCTGTACTCCTATCAGTTCTCAAAGTTTTAATTTGAAATCCATTTCGCTTTTCAACATAGGCCTTGAATTTGTTAAAAGTATCACAAGCATCAGATTTTTGTTGCAAAAAATAAACCTATATTTTTTTACTAAAACCATCAATGAAAGTAATAAAGTACCTACTGCCACTATTAGAAGGTACCTCCTCTGAGCACAAATCTGAGTGTATCAACTCCAAAGACCTCTTGGCTCTCCATGAATTTCCTATAGCAAAAACATCTCTATGTTTCTTTCCCATAACACAAGTTTCACAAACTCTATTTGGGATATCAATAGCAGGTAAACCAGAAACCCAATGTTTTCTAGTAAGAAAATTAAGACTGCCAAAATTCACATGCCCAAAACACATATGCCATAACCAATTATCATCATCAATCAAAGAACTAAAAAAAGGTAAATTCTCACATTTAATACTCAATGGAAATAAACAATTTGGAGTCATGTTTACCTTTGCTATTAGCCCCATACGATCATCATTGATTGTGCAAACTCCATGGTAGATTCGCATATCATAACCTCTCTCTGAAAGTTGCCCCATACTCAACAAATTTTGTTGCAAACCTGGTACATAAAACACATCTGAAATATACTTGTGAGATCCATTCTTCAATCTGATTGTTATTCTGTCTTTACCCATCACAGGTATCTTTGAATTATTTCCAAACTTTACCTCTGATCGAATGGACTCATCCAGATCAGAAAACATGTCTTTCTTACCACACATGTGATTACTACAGCCAGTATCTAAATACCACTTAGTACCATCATCATTATCCACAATATTACAAGCCAACAACACGGTCTTTACTTCATTATTACCACCAAGATTATTTTCAGCAACATTAGCTTGATGATCTCTATTATTCGGCCTTTTAGATCTGCAATTAGATTTTTTATGCCCAAACTTGCCACAATTAAAACATTGAATATTGGATTTATGAGATTGTGGATTAGAATTGTTACCATCCCCTCTTCTTTAGACTGGTCTGTGCTACCAATTATTATTCTACCACTGATTGTTGTTATGCCACTAGTTGCCTCTGCCTTTTCCTCCACCAAATCTGTTTTGCCCATTATTGCTTTTGCCTCCTGTATTGTTGTTAGTTTTCCCTCTATTCTGGTAGCCTTGAAAACGTTGATTAAATCCTGCATTATTCCAAGACTCGCCTTTTTCATTCTTTAAATTTAATTGAGCTTGCAAAGATTCCTCAACTGAATTTTTTGATCTCTCATTCAAGTGTTGTTCATGAACTGTCAACGAACCTTGTAATTCATCCACTGTCATGGACTCCAAGTTAGTAGACTATTCAATAGTTGTCACTTTATATTCAAACCGTAGTGTCAAGCTTCGAAGAATTTTTTAAACTATTTGATGGTCTGCTATTTGTTTACCATCAGTCCTCATCTCATTAACAAGTGCTGCGGTCCGCAAAAAATAATCAGAAATGGTTTCTGAATTTTTCATCTGCAACAACTCAAAATCTCTATACAGTTTTTATAATCTAGCCTTTTCACCTTATCAACACCAACATATATTTTTTTAAGAATATCCCATGCCTGTTTCGCAGATTGAACATGGGCAATTTTACTAGGTATAGAAATATCGAAAACTTGATGAATGCAATTTAAAGTTTTGAAGTATATTTGCCTTGTTGGCTCATCTGCATCTGCTATAAGTTCTTCCTTAATAAATTTCTTTGTAAAACCACTTGAACCAAAAAAGGTCATCATCGCACTCTCCCAAATATGAAAAGGAGATTTTCCATCAAATTTGTAAACTGTACAAATAAGTGAAGACATCTTGACGAACTAAGAAATCAGGCTCTGATACCAATTGTTAGATTCAACAAAAAAAATATACCAGCATTGTATGGCTGAGACAAAAATCTCTATTAAATAGCTGAATCTTCTGCTACAATAGAAAAGAAACTAAAGAATAAAAGAAAATAAATGGCCAAAGAGAAAAGGACGAAGAAGATATTATTCTCATGAAGTGCGAACAGTAGCTACGTGAATAGTAGCGTTAATTAAAAGCAGAAAAAAAAACCTTTGTGCGGCTGGACGGCTTGCGTCATAAATCCCACGACCTGCTCGTGGCTCACAGCGCACACACCATCCTTTTATATATATAAATTATATAAAGCCTAATCCTAATACAATTAGGACTTCTAATTATATTTAAATTAATAATACCACTCCCACTAGGATAAAGACTCCTAGTCCTATTAGGATAAAACAAATCAAGTCCTACCACTATCAAGACTCAACTTTAAAAGTCCTACTAAAACTATAGTAACTTGGTTTAATTGGCTCACATGTTGTTCTTGTTTCAAGTCACTAAGTTTATCCATTTCAGCATACAAGCTGTGAGAAACATACACTAACTTCTATATATGTAAATATATATCCTTACACAGAAATCACAAGTCATAAAAAGTTTCCGTTTAATTTATTCATTTGATTTAGTACAATAATATTAATACATTTCTAAGAACCTTTTTGGTTCATTGGAACACATTTCTTTATACTAAAAATGGTAAAAGTTCACATATTCAAATTATAATCGTTATTTGAAGTTTGTTATTGTCAACGTTGATTATTAGAATAACAAGAGTTGTCAAATTATGTTAGATGTGGCCAATGCCACCTAAAAGTATTGTCGGTATTGGCCCATCATTTTATTGGTGAGCTTAAATTTTTTATTCCACTAATGAGATCTCACGAATTTTTCTTTTCTAGGATTTTAATCCCAAAAAGCACATCTCAAGTAGGGATGTCATGTGCCATCTTTATAAGTTCATCATAGATGTTGTCAGTATCTGATGTGGGATGCCAACATTCTCATCTCGGTGCAAACACGATCCTGGCTTTAATACTATGTTAGATGCATAGCCCAGCCTCACCTTTCTAGTAGAGGTGTTTTGCGTTATCTTTATAAGTCCATTATGGACATCATCTATATCCGATGTGGCACAACATCCTTACCTCAATGCATGCGCGATCTTGATTTTGATACCTTGTTAAACGTGCAACCTAGTCCCTACTTAAAAGTATTGTCCACTTTGGTCTATCAATCCATTGGCGAGCCTAAGCTTTCATCTCACTGTTGAGACCTCACGGGTTTTTCCTTTTTAGAATTTTAATCCCAAATGAGACCTTTCAAGTAGAAGTGTCCTACACTATCTTTATAAGTTAATCATAGATATCATCCGCATCTGATGTGTGAATTTGGGTTACCTCTTGTAGTTTGAATTCGCGGAAGTGGAAGGAACCAACAACTTGTGTTATAAGTTTTGTGGTCACGAACATCGTAAAGAGATCTCCTTATCTATAATACGACTACTAAAATCACCTATATAATTTCCACAATCCAAATCCAAGGGTTTGGCGATGGTTACCCTAAAAAGAGTCTCAAAGAGAATAATGAAACTAGGAGTTGAAGAGTTTACAAATATCTTGTATCTGTGATACGATTCCAACCTCTATTTCGTAACCACACATGTAGGGATATATAAAAATAGTAATTGAATACTAAACTCAATCTACTAGTTATCAAGATAAAATCACATTCTTATCTAAACTCTACACTCAAAACATGTGAATTGTAAGAGAATTCAAAAGAAAAATATGCAAGGATTGATTCCTCTATATTCTCTTTTTTAAGTATAATGTAATATGTATAGGCAATATATATAAGAGCATTTACATCCGATCCCTATATTTATGTAAACAATTGAATTTAAAAAGATTACAGCTATACAATCTTATCTTAATAGAATCACAGGATCGAATCTTCCTCATTTGTTAGGCTCCTGATTTGTTGTTGAGATTTAACCAAATCTACTACTGTGATTTCGGTCATTATCTTAACATTCTGATCTTCAATATCTTCAACCTTGAATTCAGTTATACTGACTTGATTCTCTACACGCCCCCTCAATCTAGAGGGTAGTTCATGGACATGCAGATTGTGTTGGACATGTTTGAACTTTAATGGAGGTAACGGCTTGGTAAGTGCATCTGCTAACTGATCTCTGCTAGAAATAAAGTGAACCACCAATTGTTTATTGAGAACTTGGTCTTTGATGAAGTGGAAATCAATTTCTATGTGTTTCGTTCTTGCATGAAATGTTGGATTTGAGGTGAGGTAAGTGGCTCCAATATTATCACACCAAAGAACCGGTGGTTGTGTCTGAGGAAGACCAAGTTCAAATAGAAGAGATTTTATCCAAGTGAGCTCGGCTGTTGTGTTTGTTAGCGCTTTGTATTCAGTCTCGGTACTATTTCTAGCAACTGTGGGCTACTGCTTGCAACTCCAAGAGATTAAATTAGAGCCCATATAGATGCAAAAAGCACCATCCGAGCATCGGTCATCTTTATCAGCAGCCCAATCAGAATCTGAGTAAGCTTGTAACCTCATATCACCAGCTTTGGTGATGTATAGACCAGTAGACACCGAGTGTTTAAGATAGCGCAATATGCGCTTAACTGCCATCCAATTTGTATTAAGAAGGTGATGCATAAATTTATTGACTTTATGTAACTCAAAGACTAAATCAGGCCGTGTGAAGGACAGGTTGTGCAGGCTACCTACGATGCTTCAGTAGAGACTCATATCTTCAAAAGGATGTCCATTGTTGGAAGTAAGATGACAACTAGAGGCCATGGGAGTTGGGCAAGGCTTGGCTTTGTCCATGTTGCTCCGTTTGAGTAAATCAACAATATATTTACATTGAGTGAGGTAAATTCCATCTGGACACCGAAGTGCCTCAACACCAAGAAAGAAATTTAGTGCACCCAAGTCTTTGACAGCAAAAGTATCTTTCAAGCAGTTAATCATGCGAGTGATTGCATCTGAACGTGAGCCCGTTATCAAAATATCATCCACATATATAAGTATGTAAATAATTAGAGCTAATTTTCAAAAAATAAAGAGAGAAGTATCAGCTTTACTTTCATGAAAACCCAAAGACTTGAGTTTGTCCGAGAGCTTTGAGAACCATGCTCTTGGGGCTTGCCGCAATCCATAGAATAACTAGTGTAATTTACACACATGATTTGGATATTGGGGATAAATATAGCTTGGGGGTTGTGATACGAACACATCCTCTTGTAACTCACCTTGCAAGAATGCATTTTGTACATCCAATTGCTTTATAGGCCAATTGTAAGAAACGGCAAGAGAAAGCACTAACCGAATAATTGTATGTTTGATGATTGGACTGAAGGTTTCTGAAAAATTGACTCCAGCTTGTTGGTGGAATCCTTTAACTACTAGTCGTGCTTTATAACGTTCAATGGTCCCATCCGCCTTCTTTTTTATTTTAAACACCCAACGACAGCCCACAACATTAGTGTGATTTGATGGTGACACCAAAGACCAAGTGCCATTTTGTATTAGGGCAGTGAATTCTTGATTCATAGCATCTCGCTAGTGGGCTGATTTGGAGGCCTCAATGTAAGAAATTGGTTCTAGTGCTTGAGATGTGGTTTCTGCTATCAAAGCTCTTGGTAAAGGGTACCGAATGCAGCCATCAGGTTGTTGTCGAGGCTTATGGATATGATTCTTTGATCGGGTGATCATGGAATGAGTGTTTGTAGGAGCAGGCTGTTCCTAACCAGATAGAGTATGCTGTTGATATACAGAAATGCAATTCAATCCTATAAGAAGATAGAGTCTATATTTTCTTGATGGATTGGATGATCGGTTGGATAAGATTCAGAGTGATGTGCTACAGTTACGATCGTTCCCTACAGTAGAACAAGCCTATACTCACATTTGAAGGGAGGATATTAGGTAGGCGGTGATAATAACAGGCATGGGAACTACAACTGGCATTGTTATAGCTTTTAGAGGAATCAAGATGGAGCAACAACAATCGCCTTCACTCTAGATGTCCAAAAACTGGTCTCCCTCTACAGGTAGTAGAAAGTCGAATACAACCTTCAAGGCTAAGATACAATCGAAAGGAGGGGAATGTACTCATTATAGGAACATGAAACATACCCGTGAAACTTGTTTTAAGTTATAGGGGTACCCAGAATGGTGGAACGAACTCAAGGCACGGAGACATCGTAAAGCTGCCTCCAATGAAGGCTCAGGTCAGGCTGTTTTGGTAATTGCAGAAACTCAGTTATCTTTCCTTTCACAAGTAGAACCTTCAAATGATCCGACTACTCTCAATGATCAAGGTAACTATGGTTACACATTACTTAGTTCTAACCAGAGCAATTACAGTGGCTGGATAATTGACTCAAGGGCAACTGACCACATGACATTCAATTCAAATGACTTTATCCAAATCACCCAACCAAGGTGAACTAGTATTGCTAATGCTAATGGGGTCACATATCCAGTTACAGGGGATGGAACTATTGTTTTATCACCCTCACTCTCTTTATCTAATACTTTACTAGTTTCATCTCTCTCAAATAAATTGATGTCTGTAGGTCAAGCTACTGAAGAACTAAATTATGTTGCACTGATTTATCCTACTTTTTGTCTTCTTCAAGATATTCTCACCAAGGAGATCATTGGGCGTGGTACTAAGAGGGGGGTTGTATTACATGGATGAACTCGGTCATGGTAAAGCTAATAATATGCAACACATGACTAGTGTCAATGAGAGACAGATTTGGCTATGGCATCGTCGTTTGGGGCATCCGTCATTTAGTTATATGAAGTACTTTTTCCTAGATTTATTTTCCAATTTACATGATTAAGACTTTAAATGTGATACTTGCATTTTATCCAAAAGTCATCATGTTCCTTCTCTAGTAAGCTTGAAAAAAAGTGATATTCCTTTGGTTTAATTCACTCTTATGTTTGGGGACCTTCTCCAATTACCACTTCTTCTGGCATTCGTTGGTTTGTGATATTTGTAGATGATTGCAATCGAATGACTTGCTTGTACTTATTGAAATATAAAGATGATGTGTTTGGTGTTTTTCGATCTTTTCATGCAATGATTCAGACACAATTAATTCTCAGCTAAAATTTAGATTCTCTATTTTGACAATGGTGGCGAATATGTAAATCAGCAATTCCAAGCTTACTTCGAGATTCATGGCCTTCTCCATGAAACTTCGTGTACTCAAACACCACAACAAAATGGGGTTGTCAAATGAAAGAACAGACATATCTTAGAAACAGACCATGCTTTATTGATTGGAGCGCATATACCTAGTAGGTATTGGGATGATGCTGTTGTCACGACAGTGCATTTATTGAATTGTATGCCTACGAAAGTGTTGAATTTTAAGACCCCATTACAGGTCCTTTCTATCCACGTTTCATTGCCTATTATTTTGTTGATTCCTCTACGAATCTTTGGATATGTTGCCTTCATTCATCTTCATAAACATTAATGCATTAAGCTTGATTCGTGCGCAGTTCGTTGTATTTTTTTGGGGTATGCCACACATAAAAAAGGATATCGTTGCTACGACCCGACCTATGTCACTATGGATGTCACTTTCTTGGAATCGAAAACTTTCTTCCTTTCATCGGTATCCAATTCATCTCTTTAGGGGAAGATACGAGATGAAAAGCAGAATTGGCATAATTGGACAAGATTTGAAGACAATCAAGTACAAATGAGTGAAAAAAATAAGACGGTGGTTAGCGAGGAAAAGAGAGCTGATGCTGATATTATGTAAGGAGCTGAATCTGAATTATCCAAATCTGAAACTGAATTTCCCCTCTCCTTAGTACCCAAAGACCCTTCTCTTGAGAATATTCCTTTGGTAAGCTCTCCTACTGCTACACCTTTACCTATTAATGACTTGGATACTTCTGCTGGTTATAATTTACCTTTCAGACAAAATCGTGGTAAACCACTAAATTGATACTCTCTAGATTCTGAGGAAAGAAGATCAAGATACCTGATTGCCAATTATGTGTCCACTCAGAGATTATCAGAACCTCTCAAGGATTTTGTGCATAAGTTATCCTCATGCCATGTTCCCATCAGAATACAAGAAGCTTTAACAGATCCAAAGTGGGTTCAAGCTATAAAAGAAGAAATAGAGGCTCTGTAGAAGAATAAAACATGGGCTTCTGTTTCATTATCGAAAGGAAAGAAGACAGTAGGGTGAAAATGGGTTTTCTCCATCAAACACAAGGCAAATGGATCCATTGAATGATACAAGGCAGGGCTTGTGGCTAAAGGATATACACAGACATATGACATAGATTATCAACAAACGTTCTCACTAGTGGCAAAACTGAATATATACTGTTAGAGTCTTATTGTCTCTTGCAGCAAATTTAGATTGGCCGTTACATCAGTTTGACGTAGAGAATGCCTTTCTTCATGGCGATCTCAAGGAGGAGTTTTACATGGATATTCTACCAGGGTACACTGCATCCTCAAAGACTAAGGTTATGTGTAAGTTACAACGAGAATTGTACAGGCTAAAACAATCACCCTGTGCATGGTTTAGTCGATTTAGCCTGGCTATAAGAAAATATGGCTTCCAACAAAGCAACTCGGATCATACTCTATTCTTGAAACACCAACTGGGAAAAGTAACTGCTCTAATAATCTATGTAAAAGACATGATTATTACAAAGGGTGACATGGAAGAGATCTCTAGACTCTAGGAGCAATTGGCAACCGAATCTGAAATGAAGAATCTTAGAGGACTCAAATATTTCTTAGGAATTGAGGTAGCTAGATCAAAACAAGGGATATTTCTTTCTCAAAGGAAATATGTGCTAGATTTGTTGTCAGAAATGGGATTACTAGACTGTAAGTCAGCTGATACTCTAATTATTCAGAATCATAAACTTAGAGAGTGTTCAGATCAGATGCCAACTAATAAAGAGAGGTATCAAAGATTAGTTGGTAAGCTAATCTATTTATCTCATACTCGCCTAGATATTGCGTATGCTGTAAGCATAGTGAGTTAATTTATGCATTGTCCTAGTGAAGATCATATGGATGCAGTAATTCAGATTCTTCGCTATTGAAAGTCCCCTCTTGGAAAAAGGGCTTATGTTCTCCAAGAATCATCATCTAAATATTAATGGTTATACAGATGTGGATTGGGCGGGGAATATTTTTGACAAGAAGTCCACATCAGGCTACTTTACCTTCGTATGAGGCAATTTGGTTACATGGAGGAGCAAGAAGCAAAAGGTAGTGGCATTATCCAATGCTGAAGTTGAGTTTAGAGGAATGCCCAAAGGTCTTTGTGAACTTCTTTGTCTTAAAAGGTTGCTAACCGGGATTGGTTTTGCTCTTAGCTCCGAAATGAACTTGTTCTGTGACAACAAGGCGGCTATTTATATTTCTCATAATCCAGTCCAACATGATTGTACTAAACACGTTGAGGTGGATCAACATTTCATCAAACAGAATCTCGAAGCCAAGATAATTCGATTTTCATTTATTAAATCTGAAGACCAACTCACAGACATACTTACAAAGGTTGTTTCCTGCAAAATCTTCTACAACTCACTTGACAAGTTGCACATGAGAGATATGTATGCACCAACTTGAGGGGGAGTGTTGGCGTGAGTTGTCAATGAAGAACCAACTGGAGAAATTGTAGGATCAATTTGAATCTGAAATCCCTTCTTTCAAAAATCAATCACGATATTAGCCTTAAAAGTGTACAACTTAATATAGCCTACGATATTAACCTTAGAAAATGTACATATAGCCTAATATAGTTTCTTAAACTTTTTCTTTGTTCACATATATAATTGTATTTGTTTCTGAAAAGATAAATGAAAAGAAGACTCCTTTTTTGACATAAGCCACTGCCTTACCTTCTTTATCATGGCTAAGTTTACTTTATCTCCAAAAACCTTCATTTGTCTTGAAACTTGATTACTTGGCCACTGTGCTTGTCATTGAGCTTGTAAAGTGTAGACACTGATTTATATAAATATATAAGCTTCAGCCTATTAACAAAGTACAGTGAGGTACAGGGTAGATGAGTCACCAAATGGGATTCTTTGGTATGTAAACTACAAAATTGGAAATGAAAATGAAAAAACCACTCTCATGGTATCATCCTTTTCTTATTATGAGAGTACCTCTCTAAAGATTGACAAGTCTTAATTGTCCTTATATTTCGAGGGGGTGACCACTATGTTTTGCTCTAGGAGTGTTGTTATTATCAAAGATTGGGTGAACAAATACGTTTGGCCAAAGAAAATAGATAACCAAACCAAATGGAGCGTCAGATCTCTGTCTGCACATTGTTTGGGGTGCAATGTGGTCAGTCTTTGATGGGTACAGATGGCTTGGATTTGATGCTTTGGTCCCCCTACTCAGTCTGTGTGTATGTGACTGAGTGGCTGAGTCGTCTTCTCCATGCCATCACTTCATAGTAAACTTCCATTTAACATGCGCGTTGGGTTTCTTTTACATTTGCCAAATTGAAATCTCTTGTCCGGTCTTCGTGGTGGGGCACGGTGACTGAGTGATATATATATATATATATATATATATATTGTTGAGGTGTATGTTAGTTATAGGACCCACCTCCACCTCTGATTTGACCAATACCACCCCCATCCATCTTCCTCCTCCTCTCTCTCTCTCTCTCATATATATATATATATATATACCCGTACATACAGACATGCATTCTCACCAGGAACAACTAATTCACACTACCCACACAAAATCTCTACTATTGACAATAGTAAACATATATGGGCTAGACAGTGTCTAGCTGAATATTGATTTGCCGAAGTAACCAAGCAGGCTAACACGGGAACAATGCTAGGGACGTTACTTTTGAAAATCACCATCTCACATGGATGGATTTCATTACTATGAGATCACAAGTGAGACCCATTACATATAAAAAAATAATATTAAAAAATGATACACAAAATGATGTCCCTAATTGATGCTGTGACTGTAGTCTTCTTGATTTCAAGAACTCTATATATCAAGTATTGTGATAAATGGTGAAATAGAAAACAAATAGAACAAATACTCAAGAAATCACAAAATAATTATTACATGGTTTAGCTTTTAAGCCTAGATCTGCTAGAGAGTCTAAACTTCCGGTCAATCCAATGACGAGTTCTCACAAATTTATATTTTTGACTTTAAACTTCAAAATACACTTCTCAAATAAAAATGTCATACATCGTTTTTATAAATTCATCTTGAATATCGTTGTCAAATTTTTAGAATAGCAATTTACATTCGGGCTTGGATTAGTCTTAGTTGTAAATGGGTTTAGATTTGCATGATTTGAGGCACCAAACAATTCGCTCATTTACCAGATTGTAATTTAAACCTATCAATCATATTGAAATCGTACCCAAAATATTATGTCAATGTTCCCTGCACACTTCGACGAAATTTAATTAAGTTATTGCAAAGAAGCATATGGCAGTAATTACCATAAGATCACACTAAAATAAGGAGAGATCACTTGAGAATACTACAGAGGTATAATGATGGGAGGACCTTAGGGGATGTGAAAATCCCTTGGGAGACTACAAAATCCATTTGTTATTTTGGTCCCTTAACAATGCTTTGCTTTTTCCTTAGCAGCTGAGCTGCCCACCACATGGGTCTGGACCTTGTGGCTTCTCTTTGAACCCCCTCTCATCTTTCTCACTCTCTACGAACACACACACAGAGACATATATATATATATATATATAATTATATATCTGACAGCATTAACGGTTTTTTTTCCTCCAAACCAGAGGGAGGAGGGGAAGAGGGAGGAGAGAGGAACCAAGATAGCAAAGATCCCTCGCAAATAAAGCGTGGTCATGCCATGTTTATGTCTGAGATGTAGACTCCCACATGCTCTCTCTTGTCCCTTTCGTTTGGAACTTCCACTATACATAATTGTATAAAACAAGTGAATAATTTTCTGCAAAGTAGTACCCTCCTGCTTTCTTTACCATCACATGGCCTCAGATTTCGTGTCAGATACCATCCAAACATGGCATATACACACACATACATATACATACCTACATGTGTGTGTACACACTTCATGTCTAACGCTACTTTGTCTTTAATTATTTTTCATGACTTGTGAATGGTTAACTGCTAATCCAAAAAGTACACTACAGTATTATTGCAATAAGCTCAATCATGCCATTGTGTTGACATTGGATGACAACCCCATCAAAGACATATGGGATCATGATCTAAATATATGGAGGGAAAAAAGATTATAGTTAAGATATTATGAAAAAATTTAGTAATCATGTAAATTAATTTTAAACATAAAAAAAAAATAATATCATAATATTAAATTTTTCTATGCTACTTTATTATTGGGTATTTTTCCAATATGAAGTGGGATGTAGGAGAGGAGCAACATGGATTAATACAATTTTTGGTGGGTATATTATATAGGAAAATCATATTTCCACTCCCGAATATACTTTAGCACTCTAAGGTATTGGGTGGCCTCCAATTATGAATAGTGACAATGGAGTGCAGGAGTATATACAAATATTGACAATGAGAGTGCAGAGTATATACAAGGAGTGGGCATTGGCTCATCCTATTATATATAATATAGTATAATTACAATGATAATTTTATTACGATTATACTAAACATAGAAGAAGTGGGATTTTCTGTGTCAATGTCTCGGTTATTGAGCTCTAGGGATTCCCTCTTTCTATATCTATGTATGTAACTATATATCCAACAAAGGAATGTATGCTACGTAGTGATCTTGGGGTCTGCAATGTCATGTAATTGTTCTCTTTCTCGAACCTCTCGAGATGCATCTTTAATATGCTGCTTTACCTCTGTCCTGTTCTTGGACTTGGAATGTCTTTCTTTCTAATTTAATTTCATTCTAGACCAGATTCATCACGTGAAGTTAAAATTAAACAATTAAGTCTTGCAACTGATCTCTGTCTCTCTCATCCTAGCTCCCCCTAAATATTTCAATCCCATCAAGAAAGACTCACGTCGCCACCTGCTCTTTGTCTGTTTACTCTTTGTTTCAACGATTCCTTTGAGAGAGGAAATGTTGGGTAATTGTGAGAGGATGATAGTCATCCCATCAACTACTAACCAATGGCCACAGGTTCATTCCTCTCCCTCTCTCTCTCTCTCTCTCTCTCTCTCTCTCTCAATTATTAGACAAAACATGACCCCATTTTTGTTTGTTAGCTTTTGGAAGAGAATATCTATGTTTTTGTTGTTCTTGTTTACCCTTAAACATGACCTTGAACTACTCTTTCTTTTTTCTCTCCTTTTGTTTTCTCTTTGGTGCAGAATCAGATAGATGAGAAGGACTTGATGGCTTCAACAGGAAGGGTTATGGAGAAACCAAGCCAAGACCAAAACCAAAACCAAAATCAAAACCAACAGCAAGCCCTCAAGTGTCCTCGATGTGATTCATCGAACACCAAGTTCTGTTACTACAACAACTACAGTTTGTCTCAGCCAAGGCACTTTTGCAAGGCCTGTAAGCGTTACTGGACCAGGGGTGGAACCCTAAGAAATGTTCCAGTTGGTGGTGGCTGTAGGAAGAACAAGAGGGTCAAGAGACCAGCCTCGGCCATGGATGCACCTTCATCGTCAGCTCCTACTTCAACTGCAAACCATACTGTTCAACCCCAGATCGATCTAACTCCGACCTCGAACCATATCAATTCTTTGTTTTATGGCTTACCCACTAATCATTCGGAGCTCAATCTTCCATATCCCAGGTTCAATTCAAGGGCTTCAAATGATTCGGTTTCTGGCTACGATCTTCAGCCTCAATTCAATGCACTCGGATTAGGGTTTTCTTCAGGACTTATGGCTAGTGATCATGTTCGCGATGAAAGTTATCAAAATAGGTCTAATCCCACCCAGCAAGTCCAAGATCATGTTGTCACTTCTGATTCACTTCTTTCAAGCTATCCCATTTTTGGATCATCATCAACTTCCACTTCGACTTCTCCAACATTGGCTTCTTTTATAGCCTCTAGCGGCCTTCAGCAACACAAATTTATCTCCAGTGGTTTGAAAGATATTCGAGCAGCTAATGGTTTTCAGGGGTTGATACCCTATGAAGACCTGCAAATGCCGGGGACCGCCGGCGAAGGTGGTACTGCAATGAAGGAAGTAAAAACAGAAGGCGGCCAAAACGGGTTGGATAATTGGAATGTTCCGTGCCAGAACCAGATCGAGCAGATCAGCTCATCAGATCCTTCTCTATATTGGAATGCAACAAGTGGGGGTGCTTGGCTTGATCCTGCAAACCTTGGGTCTTCAGTTCCTTCTCTGATCTAACAAAACTCTAAACTTTTCATATTTTTACATAATCTCTCTTTTAATCAACTTTACCTTTGTTTTAGCTAGTCAATTTTCTGTTGCTTTACTCCTTTTGTAGTGATTTTATGGCCACTTTTGGGATGGAATTACCCAATTAAAGAGAGAGAAAAAAAAAATAGCAAAAATTCGATGGGAGGAGAGTTTGGATCGGAGCGATCATGTCAGCTGCAAAATAATTCATCAGCCTGTTATTTTTACTATCAAGGTTGAGATATATCAATTTGCTCTGAGAGGAACCTCGGATCCTCTTCTTCTCATCGACCCAGATTTCAACATCAACTGCACAGTAGTGTTGAAGGTCTGTCTTGAAGAACTTGGGTGCAATTTCTTGATCTAGTGAGTTGATTTTATCTCTGTATGTATGTATAAATAAATATATATATATATATAAATATATATATATATATATGCATGACACTGCCTTTCTCTCTAATGTATTTCAGTATTTGGCATAGGGTTGGGGGGTTAAGGGTTTATTGAGAATACGTGTTGTAGTCCTCAAAGAAGAAACTTTTGATCATGAGGAACTATGAACAGTATTTTTATTTTTATTTTTATTTTTTACATTTTTCTTCTTTTTGTTTGAAGGGAAAAAGGGTTGGGTATAATGTTATAGAAGAGAGGGAGATTTGTTATTTCAATGTGCTGGTAATTGGCTATGCTTGTGTGTTGTTAACTTTGTTATTTCTCAGAGGCTGTTGGTAAGGAATCATGGTTTTGGGAAAGAGTGGTATATATATATATATATATATATATATATATATATATATATATAGACATGTGGTGACTGCAGTACTGTGTACCCATTTGATGAACATAATGCATCTCTACATCCGCTACTAGCTTGCATAATAGTGAAAACATATAATGTATGTACTTAGATTTTTAAGTTCAGAATTTATTTGGGAAAGAGCCTGAGATTTGATAAATTTAGGGTAATGTCTTAGTTTTTAATATGCTGCCTGTACTGCAAGTCTCCAAAAACTCATTCTCTAGCTAGTGTGTCTTATTCACACACACATGTTTTAGAAGTTATGATGTGGATGCTAAGCCTTGGCTGTGGAAATTCTCTCCCATGTAACATTTTTACAAATAATACTCAGAACGCCAACTTTTTTGGCACCTTGAATACTACTCTTTTGTACGGGTGGATTTTATTGTTCAGGGCCATAGTCAACCTATGTGAAAAGATAAGATGTAAGGCCGTACAAATAGACAGTGTCACTAACATTAATTACTGAATAATGCTATATTAATAAAAATTAAAAAAAATAAAAATTTACTTTAAGAGTTTTAGTAAATGAGTTGTTAACATTATATTAATTTTATATTACATCTCAATGTAATATAATATGATAAGAAATTAATCAACTCATCTGTTTTAAATATTTTTTATAAAAAAATTTGAAATGCACAGTATTACTCTTAATTACTTGCCTTTTTATATGCACTCGGCTCTGGGCACTGTTCATTGTTCACTTTTGCATTGTACTATTATTAACTTTTTTTTTTCTCTCTTTTTTTTTGTTATCTTTTTTCATGCCTGACATATTAGTTGACACAGGCTGATTTAATTTGGGGAGCTTTAACCGGACCCACAAATTTTCAAATCAATTTGTTTTTTATCCACACATTTTTGAACTTATTTTGCCCGAAGCCATTAGGTTGAAAGCACGTCTATCTGGACATTACGCATTGTGTTGTTCTTACCTGGCACCTCGATCACGAGACGGGGTAGTCGGGGCGAAACGTGGCCTTCTACGAGCGAGAGCATGAGACTGGCCAAAAAAATGAGTTTCCCGTGACGGATGTCGCGACAAGTGATGGTTGATTGGCCCCTGATATCAATTGCGTCTTGTCGTAATTGCACCCGTTGGCTCCACCTTCCACTACCACCTAGGGTGGCGGTTTGATTTCGCCATGACTCAAGGGCATGGCATAGGTTGAGCTAAGCATGCCATAAATATGAAGACCAAGGCATTAGAGGGCATTACTTAGTACGGTTCGTGAGTACCATAACCACGAAAGATAAAATTCATTTCTAATTTTTTTAAAAAAATTCCTATCCTTATTTAGTGTCTTATTTTTTTATTTTGGATTCTGAAAAAATAAGAAAAATAAAAAAATAGATGTCTTTCAAAAAGATTTTTTTTTATTAAAAAAAAAAAAGAAACTTTAAAAGCTTTTGATAAAAGATAGCTATTCCATGTTAAAAAAAGTAAAAATATTTTCTCAAAAAGTGTTTCTTAGAAAACGTCGTTTTGTTTTTTTTTGAATTTGAAAAATAAGTTTAAATGTGCATGAATGTAAAAATATGATTAAGATTACCATTGTATAATCAACAGCTCGATTTTAAGTCACTTAGAGTGGTTTTGAAGTAGTGATCAAATGAATTTTTTTCTGGTAAATACAAGTTTTATAAAATAGCAAAAGATGTACAAAAGCAAGGGCATATATATTGAACCATAATATATAGTATATTGGCCACCTCTATCCTTGGTTAATTATTCTTATCATCTAGCTGTGTGCATTGAATTGAATTAGGGTTTTATCTAGCCACTGCCAATTTGGATCTTTGTTTTCTTTAAATATCTAATCACTACTTGAAGTTTAAGAGCTTTCAGTTGGCAAGTTAATCTGTGGGCTAGGCTTAGCAGGGAAAAAGGGTTATGCATGAAAGGCTTAGAGTATCATAATATGTTTGGTGCTTTTAAGGGTTGAATCCCTTCTAAAAGATGACATTTTCCCCAATGTTACATATAAGAAGTTCATTGCAAAGCATATTCTTATATGTTTCTTCAACTTCCACAACATGATATGTAGTTGGCTTCAACTTTTAACTTGAAGATAATCAAGGTATGATATAACTTATTTTTTTGATAACCCGGAATCAACTCCACCAACTACAACCTTCAGTCGGATGACCGAATTATAACTGGGACCCTCTTTCATGATTATTTCAAAGATATCATCTAACTTATCTAATGAGACATGGCGGTGATAAAGCTACATGATTGAATTCATATTCTTAATTAAACACTTTATTTCTCATTTCCGATCCACCTTGCCAATCATAATTGAAAACAATAAAGCATCTAACTTGAATATCAAAGTACAAAACAATTTTTAAAAAATACCAAAATTATTGTAGCAAACAATAAATAAGTATTGACATGACATTTCAATGTAGAGCGATCACTGATAACGTACATTCTTTTTCATGTAGAACTTGGTGAGGAATTAACATAGAGATGATTCCCTAGCTAGATATGCAATAAAAGTAGATTTGACGAAAGCTTATGATATGATAAGTTGGAACTTTTTTATTGATATAGTGGTCATTCTAGCTAGCTGCAGCTCAAGACGAGTAAATTGCTCTCATCAAGGATAATCTCATTGAGTTTGAGCACATGTCAGACCCGAAACTGAATATGACCAAGTGCTCATGTTTTATTGAAGGCCCCCCCCCCCCCCCCCCCCCCCCCCCATTCCCTGAAGCAGAGACTATGTAACATATTGGGAATGTAAGTTGGTAGACTGCCTATAAACTATCTTGCGGTTCCGTTGATTTCTACGAGATTAAGGGCCAAGGATTGCAAAGATTTTGTTAATCGGATATAATAGCAAAGGCCAAAAGTCATACCTCTAGATTTATTTTATTATGTTGGTAGGCTTCAAATCAGTGGTAGATCCAAAAATACCACTTAGGAGGGGTGGAAATAGAATTTAAAGAGGATTTCTATAAAAATACAAAAAGTTTGGAGGGACCAATTAATTCATAATTTTTGAAAAAAAAAATCATACAAATGATAGGTAAAAAATAGAATTTAAATATTTTTTTTTTTGGTGGGGGTGGGAGGGCCTTGGCCCCTTAGCCCCAGCTGGATCCGCCATTGCTTCCACTAATGGCAGATGTCCTTTATAGTGTTCAGTTCTACTATAGCAATATAGGACATTGAGATAGTTTTCATTTCCTTCTTATGAATTGAAAACTACATGGTCCAAAGTTGCTTGGGAGGCTATTTGTAAACATAAGAAGGAAAGTGGCCTTGGTACGTATTAAAATGATGAAGTGTGGAATAAAGTTTATATTTTGACGATTATGTTTTTTAATGGTAGAAATCCAGATTGGTGTTATCTGATATGATCAAAACAAGAATTGCAATTTGGTGTAAGAACAAAATTGAGGGATCTCACTACTCCATATCAAATTTCATTTTCAATCTTCAGCAGATTAAGGAAGTCATTTAAGGATTATGAGTTGATTGTCTTTTTTGTGATTGATATCTTCAGCCTCCTCTCGCATGTTAGATGTCTAGAGAAGATTATATGGTTTGGAGCTTGGTCATAATTCTCTTATCTTGATTCTGATCTCTCTATTGGAGTCATCTCAGTAATGGGTAGCTTGAGGTCTGTTTGTTTCCGGCCTATTCCTTAGAGATAGTGGGAGATTTTTTGTATTGCAGAAATATTAGATGTATTTCTTCTCTTTTCCTCCCTCTCCTTTCAGCTTTGTGCTTGCATATGATTAGCTCCCAGTCTGGTGCTAACCTGGTTAGGATGAGTCTGGTCTACGATGATGCTGGTTGCACTTGGCTTTTATTGATGATTCTGAGTTATATTCCTTGTACCCTCTTTTCATCAATAAATTTTTTTCTCTGCTGCTCAAAAAAATAAAGAAAGAAAAAGCTTATATTTTGACGCATTTGGGGAGATCTTTGTTCTAAGAAAGACTCTCCATGGGTAGGTGGTGCCATGCTAGAAGCTTTATTGAGAATCTCTACTTATTTTTTTTTTGAGCAGCAAAGAGAGAAAATTTTATTGATGTAGAGAAATGTACGAAGACATACATGACACAATATATTAATAAGGTTAAATGCAAAAGGCATTAAAGGCCCAAGTTTCATCCCAACTAAGTTGGTACCAAACAAGGATCCACATCACTTGCCAGCATAAAACCAAGAGAAAAAACATACATACCAGAAACCAAAATAGCTGCCGAAGTGCCAGAGTATTTCGTACCCTTAAATCTTAACCCATACAATGACACACTCTGTACTGTTTGAAGCCAAAAAAAAAAACACCCAAGGCAACAGATTCCACAAAAACAACCCAGCCAAAACCTTTTTAAAACTAAAGATATAAAACCACTGTCAATCCACACCTTCAAGATAGAAAAGAAGAAACGGCTGAAGCAGCACTAAAACAGGATCTGCACCACAAACAGAATAAAAAAGCAATTTCTACCAAGAAAATTAATTCCAATAGACACAATCTGATCTTAACGGATGCTATCTTTCAACCTTTTTAAGAATCTCTACTTATTAGGAGTGGGCAATGTAAATGGGCCCCATGTTCTTCCTCTGCGATCCAACACTTAAAAAGCAACAATCCTGAGAAATTCCTTCCTAATCCAGAGAGAGAAGATTACATCAGGTGGACATTAAGTGGCAATGGTAAAGTTTAGCTCAGCCCTGGGAGAAAAATGGGGACCCTCAACCTCCTGTTTACTAGTATGAAATGGAGTGGTTCAAACAAATTGTCCCTTGTTAGGCTTTTGTCTTCTAGATGGTGTGTAGAGGGATGCCTAGTTACCAAATCAAAACTTGAAGACTAGGGATTGCTTGACTCTGAAAAAATTATAAATTATATCTTCTATCTACTGTGATTTTTATAGGTCCATTTTGGAAATTATCTTGGGTAAATGCTTGATCCACAAAGGTATAGGTAGTTGAGGAGATGAAGTGAATTGGATTATTGATAGTCTCTCACCTAAGTCTTTAAAGTTTCAATTCTTAAGCACTCTCTCTGTTGTAATGTACCATGTTTGGGAGGAAAGGAATCAGAGAGTTTATGGAGATACTTGAAAAGATTTGAACCAAATCTTGAAGAAAGTGTTTGATGTTAAATACTTGAACTATGACTTGGAAAGGGATCCAAAATTCCTACAAAACAAATAGGATCTGAGCATGAGCCTTGAAATCTCAGATAGAATTTTCACTTAGCCTGTCCTCTACTTGGGATAGTCTCTATTTTCTAGTCCTTTTGTTGTTGTATGGTTGGACTGGCTTTCCTTCAGCAGCCTTGCTTTGTAACTTTGGTTTTGTTTATCTGCTCTTGGGGGTTCTTCCCCTTTTGGTCTTCTTCCTTCTTTCTTTTTTATATATATGGAAGAAAAATCAAACTCACATCATTTAAGTGAGGAATGACTACCCACATCATTCGGATAAGAAATCGGTCCTTCGTGTTTGTTTCTTTCATCCTCTTTAATAAAATAGCAAAATTTTCTAAAAAAAAAAAAAGATTATAATAATATTCAGATCTTACTGTAAAGAATTTTCTGCAACAATAATTAAATGGAAAGAAATTTCTAAAACTTTACAAAAAGTTATATTAGTCAAAACACTTTCTTCCACCACCCTACTACTCTAATAGCTAGCTAATATGCTACTCATATTTCCATCATGCAATTGAGTCAAGCAGCTTCTTCTTTCAGACACAGTATCCTGTCCGGACCCTGAATGCCACATTTTCTACTCTACCATTATATCATATAAGATGCAGAAATCTTGTTTTGATGTATGATAGCTACATTATTGATGTTATTTTAAAAAAATATATTTAAAATCAGTCATTATAAGCTCTGTTTGGTTGCTAATCAAGAAAAAATAGGAGGATATTTGTCAATTTTGAAAGGCTGATTAATAAAAACACCAAATTAATCAAAGAGCTTTAGAGATAAGATTAGCTGACTTATTAACAAAAGCTTCACCAATAAAATTCTTTCCCTCTCTTTCGGTTCGTCAGTTGACTATATCTGCTTTTTGGTTTGCTGAGTGGTCATATCAAACCAATTCTTCTTCACAGATTTACAAATTAAACATTGCTACTCATTAAAAAAAACACTTTCTAAATGAAAGCAATTTCAAACCAACTTTCTTGGCCCACTACTTTAGGTTTGGTTTATTTGATGTTGTAAGCCCTGCCTTAATAATCTCAATACAATAATGTTATGTTGACGCAATAATTCTATCAAAAATGTGATATAAAACTAATACAATACTGTCATATCAGTTATGTAAACATTTTTGATAGAATTATTAAGTCAGCATAACATTACTCATCTCAATAAGATAGAAAGAATAAAACAATGAGTTAAATGAGTAGTGGGTTGTGATTGAACATGGGGATATGAATTTTTTCCTGACTAATTTTCTTTGAACGCTTCTTTTCTTTTTGTGTTGGGTAAAGAAAATGCTAGTGAGCTCAAGGAAAAAAAATTTCGGGGAGGGGGTAGAATAGTTTTTGGGAAAATTTTAGGAGGAATTTTTTTTTTTTTTTTTCCAACTTGGGTTGGAAAATTTTAAGGGAAAAAAAATTATTCGCAAAATTGGAGGGGAATTTACATGTAAATTCTCCCTTTTTTTGGTAAAATTTAGAAGGAAAACATTTTTATTTTCAAAATTAGAGTGAAAACTTACATATAAATTATTATTTTTTTGCAAGAAAATTTTAGGAGGGAATTTTTTTTTTTTTTTTCAACTTGGGTTGGAAAATTTTAAGGGAAGAAAAAATTATTCTCAAAATTGGAGGGGAATTTACATGTAAATTCTACCCTTTTTTGGTAAAATTAGAGTGAAAACTTACATATAAATTATTATTTTTTTGCAAAATTTGGGGGCTATACAGCATAGTTCTGCCCTTGGGTGAACTGCTTCCTGTATGATAAATAGCAATGATTGTTTGCCATAATACAAATAATTGAAGCAGCATTTCATTTCTTCATTAGTCACAAGACATCTTGGGAGGATCAAACAAATTGCAACTATTATGAGATTGATATCAAAATATATGTCCTTCACAAAATAATTAAATTCTTCATTAAGTATACTCACAAAAGATTATTAAAACATGAATTTTGAACCTTTTGTCACCAAAAAAAAAAAAAACTTATGAGAAGAAATGAGATTTATATTACAGTTTGTAGGACTCATATATGATTTTAATTAGGATAAAATACATTTACACTGCCATCTGGTTTAAACATATTTCACTTTACCTCATGTGGCAGAATTAACTAAAATTATGAAATAACATAAATACTATCTGTTTGTTTTAAGATAACATTGAGTCTCAAGAAAAACGTACATTTTACCTCCTTGTAGTTAGACCCAATGCAATTTATTCCCTCATTTTAGTTATGTTAACGAAAAACTTAATACTTTTCTCATGCCTGGAGGAGAAAGTGTCATATTTTAAACCCGAAGGAATGAAGTGTCACTAACCCAAACCATTTTTTCCCTTTATAATAAAACAACCAACATTATTTTTGTTAGATTATTAATTGCTATAAAAACTTAAACGGTTAGAGAATAAGCTGATAATATATATCAATTGTTAACACCTGCCATTTGTTAGAGAATATAATAGTAAAGTTATACCCTCTCTAAGCTTAAGCTTTTAGATGAGTTGGTAGTTTAATATGGTATCAGAGCAGGCCAAAGGTCCTGAGTTCAAATCTCACCGTCACCCTGAAAAATATGAATTAACACATGTAGGCTCAAACTAGCCACACGTGAGGGGAGCGTGTTAGAGAATATAATAATAAAGTTATACCCTCTAAGTTTTTCTTAGTTTAAGCTTTTGGATGAGTTAGTGGTTTAACACCCTTAAGCACAATCTCATTTTACACGTGAGTAGTTGTCACATAATAGAGTGCAAGAACGGATAATTGAGGGAGTAGAGACTTGAACTTAAGATTTTTCAAAAATAGAACTTTAATACTATGTTAAATCATTAATTATTTTAAAAATTGAACTGACAATGTATATGAAGTACTAACACTATGTCGGGCCTTGCTACACTTTTGTAAGGGGGATGACTCAAATGTAGGTTTAATTTGTTTGCAAAGAAGTTTTTTTTTTTTTTTTGGTAATTAATGAAATAGTATTAAAGACAAAAAACTATAATCGGCCCAAAAGACAAAAATACATGTGAATGAAAGTTTTTCCGTAATATTAGATGACGTTTGAAGTTAGCCTCTTCTGCTTTCCAATAGCATTTTTCATTCTTTTTTTGTAAAGGATGAGATTTGAACCCTAAGACCCACTTCATCCTAGACTTGGGTCTCTGCTAGGCCCAAATACAATTTGGCATCTTTAAAGGCCCAATATCATGGTCAGGCTCAGATATCGAGCCCCTTCCACAATAGCTGATTATAGATAGAGGCCTCTCTAGAATAAAGCTGCCTCACAAGCCCATTATAGAAATTGTATTGGACATAATCAACAGCCCAACCCAATCTACCCATCTTTGTCCAAAATAAAATTAGAAAAAGGCCTAGAAAGTTAGGACCAGTTTAGTAATGTTTTTGTTTCATTTTTTTTTCGTGATTTTATTTACAAAAATTTGAAAAACATGATAGAAAACATGTTTGTGATTTCTTTTAAGTAATGTTTTACAATTTAAGAGGAAAGATCAAAATGATGTTTTCAATTTTTATTTTTTTCAAAGAAGAAAACAAATGAAAGGACAAGGCAACCTTTAATGAGGTCCAACCTTCAATCTCTGTTAGCTTTATTTACATTTTCTTTTAATCCTAATCTAAAGTGAAGCAAAAACAATTGTTAAACATGTTTCTATTTTTATGATTAATAAAAAAAAAAAAAAAACCAAAAATATGTTTTAGTTTTTTCTTTTAAATTAAAAGGTATCAAACAGCGTCATAGAGTTTACAATATAATTAATAAAAAAATGTCATTCCAGTGGACGAGATTTATGCAGTGGACGAGCCATTGCGAGTTTAGAAAGAATTACACTCAAGAAACAACTTTGCCACTACCACATTATGTTCATGTTACAACTGTTAACACCAATCTCATTGCCCATTGATGCATGTATGCCATTGCTCAACCTCAAACCTTTCCACCACCTTCTTCCAAAATAAAGGTGGAATTAGGAGCAGGCTTGAGGGGCTATAGTGCCTGCAACTTTTACCACCCCCCCCCCCCCCCAAAAAAAAAAAAAAAATTTCCTCCTAAAATTTTACCAAAAGAAATTGGAGATCCAAAACCCAAAGAGTTTAGAGAATTTACATTGACAATCCATTAAAATACCAAACAAAATGAAAAAGAAATGTAACTATTTTTGTGAGGTAAGAAAAATGTAACCCAATCAAAAGGCTTTTTTGATCTCGAAGTCTTGGTGACATGTCATAGAAAGCTTTAGTTACCAGTTTTTAAAGGAACACATAAAGGTAACATTATAACAAATGGTTCTCCGAACCCACCAAATGCATTTTCACTTTTGGCAATTAGTTGCAGTTCAAGCTTTACCAAAATCATTCAGAGACGAGCCAAAGAGAAGCAACCAAGAAGCCTAATATGGGAATGGTTTGAGCAGTTGAATGACAGATTAAATTATTAGACCATGATGACATCCTCCACACCCTTGTCCACGCAGATGGACAATAACGACTAAGCCAAGAATGTTTGTGTCGGTCATATATATATATATATATATATATATATATATATATATATATATGGGGTAATACGTAATACTATATTTATATGATTATGTCAACCCTTTGCCCCTACGCAACCTCAAAGCTGAGCACTTGTGCAAGGAAAAGGGTGGGTAGGTTCTTCTCACCAATCCGAAAGTAGCCCAATGGGCATCCAGTCAACCCCACTTTCAGATGAGCAGTGGATTCTTGGTCCTTTATATTATAGTAGTATTTGTGAATTTGAAAAGTTGGTTTGATTTTTCATCTAACAAGCTTAAATTTACCCCATATATTTCAAGAACATCTCAATTATTTTGTTATTTTTCAACTTCTATGAAACAAAAATATGGAATTCTCACCTTGAAATTGCCTTGAATATCATTTAGCTCAAATTTTAATATATCTTTTCATTTCACTCTAATTTTAGATTACAAAATTATTATGTGTAGTATTATTTTAAAAGAAAATAGAGTATTTTTTTAAACTCAAGTTTTTTTCTTTAAATTTATTTTCAACTTATTTTTCAAAACCATGATATAGTTCACATGCATTTCTTCATTTTGTGATTGATATAATATAAATTCTTTTACTTCAAGCCGTGTAATATAGGATTAAAATATAAGTTGGAACATGCAAAACTTCCATATAAAAAGTTAATTTTAAATGACCATAGAAAAATAAAAAACTTAAAGAAAAGGTGGAGTATACATCAATCAACAATATGCTCTGTTTGTAGCTCTTTTTAGTGGATGGATATGGATGAAGCTTATAAGTTAAGAGAGATTGCAGTCGCAGAACACGTGGAAATAAGAATCAAAAGCTCATCTACCAGGTTCTAGAATCTAGGGCAAAGCATTCTCCACAGTAACTTTATAAACTATCATTGTAATGACCTATAGATATATAACTATATATATATATATATATATAAAGTGATGCAGTGCATCAGACCACTCTTAACCTGTAATGCGAAAAGTTTAACTGAAGGGTTTATACAAAGAAAAAAATGTTAATATTAGTTGAGTATACAAATTTATAATTAAATTGATACATATAATATACTACCAATATTACGTTGGATCACACGTTACTAACAATTAATACTAAAATAGCATTCTTCTTACAAATGGAGTTGAGATGGGGTTTTATGATTGGTCAATACCACAATCATAGTAAAGTGCTTGTCCACAGGAAGTTGTTGACCCAGATTCAGAAATTCTAACAAGAAGACTGACTGACCAAATGATAGTGTAATGGGCCCACAAGTCCCATACCGACGGGATATCTGATGGGAAGGAAGTGGGACCATCATTATGCATGTTGTGATAAGATAGAAAGAAGGGTCCCATTGTTCAACATCATGTGTATACAGATGTGGTGCTAAAGCTAGACACTGGATTGTTCCTCCGTGCATTTGTCACCAAACCCTTGAAGGGGGGGTCTACAAGATTAAAGTGTAGAACAGGAAAAAGAAGAAAGTGAAGATCTTCCCCCACTTCCCCAACACATCCACTCATTATACTTTGTCCTGGACAAAGCAAGTTCACCGTCACACCCTGATGGAGTTCTTGATAATGCAGAACTCCAAACAACAGTGTGTGTGTATATATATGTATGTACGTGTGTAAGTAAGTATGTATGGATAGCTTATAAATTGTTCAATGACAATCCAAGGAAACCTAGGACTAGGAGTTAAATAATTTAGTTACTGTATTGTTATTTTGAATGCGGTTGTGTTAAGCCTCAGGTAATTATTTCAGAAGAAAAAGCAGCTTTGACTGTCTGAACTTTTATAGTCAAGATTATTACATTTATTGTTCTTATAATATGATAAAAATTTATTCATTGTTAAATATTTGTATACTTTAATTAAAAAAAATTATTACTTACATTTATATGACTTTCCGTATAAAAAGATGTTAAGTTACACTCTTAATGACATTTTATTTTTTTAATAAAAAAAATAAATAATATTCAACTTTAATTATATATATATATATATATATAAAACCTTCCAAATGTCCTGTTATACTGAATAAGTTATGTTTCTATGTTTTTTATGTTGTAATTTTTCTTTGTATAATTCTTTTACTCAAATTATGAAAAACTAATCAATATAATTATCTTAACATGTCATAAATAAATTATATAAAAGTACATATGTGATTATTTCATTTTTCTTATAATTAATACTATAAAAAATTTTAAAAAAATATTAATTATTAATTAATATAATTATTAACAATCTACCATAAAGTAAAGTATGAAAAGGAGTGTGGTAGGTTAATAAGAAGAATGTGGGGGAGAAGGGTAGAAGATGAGGGTTGGTTCTTGTTTTCCATAGACAGAAGAGGAGATCTTCAAGTACTAGGAATTTGGAGGGTGGGTTCTGTTAAGTTGTAAGCCTGTAATATATTGAGAATAAATACATATATGTGTATATATATATATATTGTTACACGAATTAAACAAAATGGAAACACTGTTATAATAAATTAAAACCAGAATGAAAGACACTGTATTAAAATAAACTCCCTGTTATTGAAGTTTGAACAAAATTAAATCCGAGTCTTGTGAAATTCACAATTTCCTTAAGACGAATTTGCTCTCTCTCGGTGCTCAAGGTGATGAGCAATCGTCTCTCAAGATAGAATGGATTTCGAGTCTAAAGAAGCAACACTTCAATCTTTAGAACCCTACGAACACAACAATGGCAACACTCGAACTTGATTTATGCAGAAAAGAGAGAATGCAATATTTCGGATGGAATGGAATGCAATGAAGGTCTGGTATTTATAGGCTTCTTCATGACTGTTTGGTACAGTTATGAAGGTTCAGTTGTGTTTGTTCATGACGAACAGACACAGGTGCAACCACGGAAACAGACGACTGTTCAGTCAAACCAACGCCATCGCAAAACGACGGCGTTTAGGACTCCTAACGGTAACCGTACGCATGTCGCAAAATGAATGCGTTTTGAACTCCCAACAATAACTTAAACGCAACTTTAAAATGACTAAGTTTTCTGGTTTGAAAAATTTTAAATAAATTTTCTCCAAAAAGATATATACATAGCAAGCCCAGGCCCAGGCCTGGCCCGGTTCGGTTCTATTCGGTGCGGGGCGGCAACGTGCGCGTGTCTGGTGAACCAAGCATGTGCTAGGTCCTCCCCCCTTCCACAAAACTGAGGTGCCCCTTGGGGCCCAAACCCCACTCAAAGGTAGGTGTATATATACTAATAAAAGGCCTTGTACCCATCCTATGTGGGACACAAGCTTTTTGCACAAGTTTCAAGCTTTTGTTGCCATTCTCAAATGGTGATGTTTAGAGGTAATTTCTGATTCACTCCTTAATGGTTTTGAGCAACCCAATATTTAATCTTCATCTCCTCATGGAGTAGAACACACTCCCATATGGACCCAATAAAATTTATTTGTGGGACCCATTTAAATTTTAGCTCAAAGTTAGCTAATTATATTGCTTAAACCCATTATTTTCCAACAATCCCCCACATGAATGAAATTAATTGAAAGTAATGCAAATGATATGCAGACACTAGTTCGAGTATAGTGAAAAGGTTACTGCATTGGGTTAAGTAGCCTACTGGCTTTGAACTTTGCCCTAGTGAACGACTATCGGATTTACTTATCTAATCAATAGACATGAGGTCTTTAAACTGTCAGCCGTTTGTGTAAACCAAGACAATAGAAATCACACAGTACCCTTTCGGACATAGTTGGTTCTCACGTTTGTGTTCATTTTGGCCTTGAACACCTCTTAGTTCTGTGAGTGTTTTAAAGAATTCAGCCTTTCAAATTCCCATAGAAGCGGCCCCTTCTTACTCACATAGGTGATTTTTGTGAAAAGTATCCTGCAATAACCTACTTGGATATCTTTCCAAAATATAGAGATCATTAAAAGCGTAACTTATCCTTAGTTCTCGTGGCAGATGTGCACTGTCTCATCATAGGAATGGTTAGGAGTAAATATCTCCTCAGTGCGTACTGAGTTGTTTCATAGTTCGGTTGGCCCTTTGAACCTAGATCTTAGGATCTCTAGTCAACTAGGTTGGGTTGCCACTATGACAACTCTTGTTTAGACATAGGCTTTAAACCCATTCCCTTCGATGAACTTTCCACTTGCTCTTGTGTTAAGCCTTTTGTAAGTGGATCCACAATATTATCTTTTGACCTTACATAGTCAATGGTGATAATTCCATTCGAGAGCAATTGTCTAACGGTATTATGTCTTCGACGTATGTGTCGTGACTTACCGTTATACATATGACTTTGTGCCCTTCTAATTGCTGATTGACTATCACAATGTTTACAAATAGCGGGCATTGGTCTTGACCAATTTGGAATATCCTCTAAGAAATTGTGAAGCCATTTTGCTTCTTCTCCAACTTTATCTAAAGCAAAGAATTCAGATTCCATTGTAGATCTAGTAATACATGTTTGTTTGGAGGATTTTCAAGACACGACTGCACTTCCTAGAGTAAAAACATATCCACTTGTGGATTTGGTGTCTTTTGAATCAGATATCCAATTAGCATCACTATACCCTTCAAGTATAGCTGGATCTCTCATGTAGTGCAGTCCATAATGTTGGGTATATTTTAAATATCCCAAAAGTCTTATTATTGCTTTCCAGTGATTGTTTCCTAGATTACTCGTAAATCGACTAAGCTTACTCACTGAATATGCTATATCAGGTCAAGTGCAGTTCATGACATACATTAAACTGCCTATTATACGAGAGTACTCTAATTGAGATATGCTTTCTCCAGTATTTTTATCAAGATGAAGACTTACATCCACTAGTGTCTTTACAGGATTTATGTTATACTTCTTGAACTTATCAAGTAATTTCTTAATGTAATGAGATTGAGATAAAACAAGTCCATCAGACATTCTAGAAATTTTCATTCCTAAAATAGTGTCTACGACACCTAAGTATTTCATATCAAATCTACTAGATAACATTTGTTTTGTAACATTTATCATATCAATGGTGCTATCTAAAATTAGCATATCATCAACGTAAAGACATAAGATGACATATTCTTTTTGAGTGGTTTTGACATATACACATTTGTCACACTCATTGATCTTGAATCCATTTGACGTCATTACATTGTCAAATTTCTCATGCCATTGTTTTGGTACTTGCTTTAATCCATAGAGGGATTTGACAAGCTTGCATACTTTCCTTTCTTGTCCAGAAGTAATAAACCCTTCGAGTTGTGCCATATATATGTCTTCATCTAACTCACCATTTAAGAAAGAAGTTTTCACATCCATTTGATGTATTTCTAATCCATTTAAAGCTGCTATCGCAATCAACATCCGAATGGATGTGATTCTAGTAACTGGTGAGTAAGTATCGAAATAATCTAATCATTCCCTTTGCTTATAGCCTTTGACAACAAGTCTTGTTTTATATTTCTCTATTGACCCATCAGCTTTCATCTTCTTTTTAAAGATCCATTTGGATCCTAATGGTTTGGAATCAGGTGGAAGATCCACTAATTCCCATGTATGATTTTGCATGATGGATTCAATTTCACTATTGATTGCTTCTTTCCAATATGAAGCTTCAGGAGAGGACATTGCTTCCTTGAACGTTTGAGGATCATTTTCCAACAAATATGTTAAAAAATCAGGTCCAAAGGACGTCGATTTCTTTGCTCTCTTGCTACGTCTAGGTTCATTAATTATAGACTTTTGGTCTATACTTTCATGATTATTACTAACTGTAGCTTCTAGAAGCCTTTTCTGTAAACTTGATTCAAGTGTCATGTTATAAGGAAATACATTTTCAAAAAATGAAGCATCCCTTGACTCAATAATTATATTAACATGGACATCAGGAATCTCAGATTTATGAACAAGAAATCGATATGCACTACTGTTATTTGCATAACTAATGAATACACAGTTAATGGTTTTTGGTCCCATCTTAACTTTTTTAGGTTTAGGAATTGCCACTTTAGCTAGACACCCCCACACTCTTAAGTATTTATAGCAAGGTTTGTGACCTTTCCATAATTTAAAAGGTGTTTTATGAGTTTTCTTATAAGGTACCTTGTTGAGAATATAATTAGCGGAAAGCAAAGCTTCCCCCCACAAATTTTGGGGTGAACCAAAACTTAACAACATAGCATTCATCATTTCTTTTAATGTTCGATTTTTGCATTCAGCAATACCATTAGATTGGGGTGAATAAGGAGCGGTAGTTTGGTGAATGATTCCATATTCTGAATAGAATTCCTCAAAAGGTGACTCATATTCACCACCTCTATCTCTTCTTATTGCCTTAATCTTTTTGCTAAGTTGATTGTCAACTTTATTCTTGTAATGTTTAAACATTTCTATGGCCTTATCTTTGCTTCTTAGCAAATACACATAACAGTATCTAGTACAATCATCAATAAAAGTAATAAAATACTTTTTTCCCCCTCTAGTTTGTACAAACTTTAAGTTACAGATATCACTATGAATTAAATCTAGAGGTTCAGTACTTCTTCTAACAGAATGGACGGGTAATCTTGTCAATTTAGATTCCACACAAGTTTCACATTTGTGATTAGGATTAATATCAAATTTAGGCAAAAATTCTAAGTTAATTAATCTAAGTAAAGTATCATAATTAACATGTCCTAATCGAGCATGCCAAATATTTGAAGACTCAAGCAAGTAAGCAGAAGAAACATTATTATTATTATTAAACTTTGGTACAATAGTCATAACATTCATCTTAAACAGCCCCTCACTCAAATAACCCTTTCCCACAAACATCTCATTCTTAGTGAGTACAAATTTGTCAGACACAAAGACTAATTTGAAGCCATTCTTGCTAAGCAATGATCTAGAGACCAAGTTTTTGCAAATGTCAGACACATGAAGCACATCGTTGAGAGTGAGTTCTTTGCTAGATGTCATTTTTAGTATCACCTTTCCACGTCCTTCAACTTTGGAACTTGAAGAATTACCCATGAAGAGTTTTTCTTCATGCTCAACAGGTTTATAGGTAGAGAACATCCATTTATTTAAGCAAATGTGGCGTGTAGCCCCAGTGTCTACCCACCATTCTTTGGGGTTTCCCACCAAGTTACATTCGAATAGAACGACAGAAAGATTCATCTCACCAACATCAACTGAAAGCCTGTCACATTCTGTCATGTTTGCTTGAGCATTTGGTTTCCTTGAGTTCTTAGGTTTGCGACAGTCCTTTAAACGATGTCCTTGCTTACCACAGTTGTAGCATTTCCCTTTGAACTTCTTAGAAACTTAAGAAGGACCTTCTCCTTCACGCTACCTTTTATTCTTTGAGCCTTGTTCAACAACATTTGCCTTAGCCCCCATGGAATGATTTCTATTCTTCTTCTCAAATCCTTGGTTGTCTTCTTCAATTCTTAGTCTCACTATCAATTCCTCAAGATTCATCTCTTTGCGTTTGTGCTTGAGATAATTCTTAAAGTCTTTCCATGATGGTGGCAGTTTCTCAATCATAGCAGCCACTTGAAATGAATCACTTAGAGACATTCCTTCAACATGGATGTCATAGAGGATCACTTATAAATCTTGAACTTGGCTTATAACTGTTTTATGGTCCACCATCTTGTAGTCAAGAAATTTGCCAACTATGAATTTCTTCATGCCAACATCCTCGATTTTGTATTTCTTGTCCAAAGAGTCCCATAGTTGCTTTGCTGTTTTGATTGAATAATTTACATTATATAATTTATTATCCAATCCATTAAAAACACAATTTCTACACAAGAAATCTCCATGTTTCCATGCATCAACGGTAGCCACTTTTTCCTTATCAGTTTCTCATTCAGCAAGTATAGGAGAATCTTCATGAATGAACCTTGCCAAGTTCGAGGTTGTGAGATAGAAGATCATCTTCTGTTGCCAACGTTTAAAATCCGTGCCACTGAATTTTTCAGGCTTCTCTCTATGAGACAAATTCATGGTGGGTGCATTACTTGTAGGTGCATTGCTTGTAGAGGTCATTTCTGTTACAAAAACAGAAAGTTTTGTCTCAAGATTTATTAAACAAAAATCTACTAAACAGAACTTAATAAGTACAAACTCCACTAAATAGAACTTTAATAAGTAGAACAAAATCCACTTAAACAGAACTGATTTTATAAAACAGAGAAGTTTATAAAAACAGATTCAACGTTTTATAAACCAATGAATATTCAATTAAACAGTGAAGTGTCTAAATGAAAAACAGATTCAATGTTTTATAAAAACAGTGAACAGTGAATAACAATTTATATGAAATAGATTCAAACAGTGTATATATAAGCAGATTCGACCAGTATATATATATAAACAAATTGAAACAATATATTTGAACATTACTATATTTATATATATATATATATAACAAAACAGTAGTATATATATAATATAACAATACTATATATCTATATATATAATATAATAAAATAGTACTATATATAACAGTACTGTATATATATATATATAGTAAAACAGTATATATATAATATGACAGTACTGTATATATATATGTAACAGTATATTTTAACAGGCAAAATAATCAGATTCTTCTTAAGTTGTTAAGTTGTATGCTTGTAATATACTGAGAATAAATACATATATGTATATATATACTGTTACACGAATTAAACAAAATGGAAACACTGTTATAATAAATTAAAACCAGAATGAAAGACATTGTATTAAAATAAACTCACTGTTATTAAAGTTTAAACAGAATTAAATCCGAGCCTTGTGAAATTCATAATTTCCTTCAGACGAATTTGCTCACTCTCGGTGCTCAAAGTGATGAGCAATCGTCTCTTAAGATAGAACGGATTTCGATTCTACAGAAGCAACACTTCAATCTTTAGAACCCTACGAACACAACAATGGCAACACTCGAACTTGACTTATATATATATATATATATATAGAGAGAGAGAGAGAGAACGCAATATTTTGAATGGAATGGAATGCAATGAGGGTCTGGTATTTATAGGCTTCTTCATGATTTTTTGGTACAGTCATGAAGGTTCAGTTGTGTTTGTTCATGGCGAACAGACACAGGCGCAACCATAGAAACAGACGACTGTTCAGTCAAACCAACGCCATCGCAAAAAGACGGCGTTTAGGACTCCCAACGGTAACCGTACGCATGTCGCAAAATGACTGCATTTTGGACTCCCAACGGTAACCATACGTATAACGCAAAACGACAGCGTTTCAGAATCCGAATGGTAACTTAAACGCAAGTTTAAAACGACTGCGTTTTCTAGTTTGGAAAATTTTAAATAAATTTTTTCCAAAAAGATATATACACAGCAAGCCCAAGCCCAAGCCAGAGCCCGATTCGATGCAGGGTGACGACGGCGTACGCGCGCGTGTGTGGTAAACCAAGCATGTGCTAGGTCCTTCCCCCTTCCACAAAACTAGGGTGCCCCTTGGGGCCCAAACCCCATTCCAAGGTAGGTGTATATATACTAATAAAAGGCCTTGTACCCATCCTATGTAGGACACAAGCTTTTTGCACAAGCTTCAAGCTTTTGTTACCATTCCCAAGTGGTGATGTTTTGAGGCAATTTCTCATTCACTCCTTAATGGTTTTAAGCAACCCAATATTTAATCTTCATCTCCTCATGGAGGAGAACACACTTCCATGTGGACCCACTAAAATTCATTTGTGGGACCCACATTAATTTTAGCTCAAAGTTAGCTAATTATAATGCTCAAACCCATTATTTTCCAACAGGTTGTTCATTATTTTTGTGGATAATCTACCGAAATCTATAGGACTGTTGGAGTTGAAGAATCTATTCATGAAGTTTGGAGTGGTTAAAGATGTTTTTATCCCTATGAAATAAGGGCAATAACTGGTTCTTATTTTGGTTTTGTGAGATATGATTGCTCGGTAGTGGCAAAGGTAGCATCTTGAAAGGCAACTGGCCCATGGTGTTGAGATAAAGAGCTTACTGCGAAAATGGCTAATTTTGGGGGGTATTAAGATAAGAAGATGGAGAATGTATTTAGTTTTGGGTATGGCCAGAATCAATCACAATGTTTGAGAACTATGATGGACAAGAATGTAAATCTAAAAGGTGGAATTGTTAGGAAGTCCCGTTATGTACCCACAGTAGCAGAGGTGAGTTGTGATGCTACTCAATCTCAACCATCTTTTGTAGAAGTTGTAAAGGGTGTATCATCATCCCAACAATCAGTTTCCATTGTAGTAAATGAGGAAAGAGGCAAATTATTCTTCAGGGTATTCTGAGTATTTGATAAATGACCAAATCTCGAAATACCAAGGTGGAAATGTCGAGCCCTATGTAAATTTATTGATGTTGTAGCAATATATCTGGATTTCCCAAATTTGAACCAAGAGCAATTTAATTGTGGCTTCTTCTAGGATGTCTACCATGAGGCAAGGGGTGGCTAGGGCATCCGCGAAACTATTTTTAGCCCTAGGTATGTAGTAGAATTGTACATCTTTGAACTTAGTTATCATTGTCTCCGGGTATTGGTGGTAAGGTAGGATCTTTTCCTTTCTGATTTTCTACTTCCTCTAGACTTGGCCAATAACGAGGGTTGAGTCCCCATATACATCTAAGAATTTGACTTTCAGTTCTAAAGCCGCTTGCAGACCCACTATACAGGCTTCATATTTTGTGGTATTCTTGGTTAAAGGGTATTGCAACTTTATGGCTAGAGGTGTGTGTGACCCATCTGGGGCTACTAAAAGCTTGCCAATGCTATATCCTTTCTTGTTGGCAGCGCCATCAAAGAAAAGACACCACCTATCCTCATGAATCTGCATGATTTCTTCATCTGGGAATTCAGCTTCCTTAACCACTTCACCCTCAACTGGGCTGTCTGTTAGGTAGTCGATCCCGGCCTTTCCTTTGATTTTTGAGTTATGTGCACTATGTCAAACTTTGCAAGTAATAGTAGCCACCAAACAGTGCGACTTGATAGAGCCGATTTTTCAAAGAGATACTTCTCGGGGTCCATGAGATAAACCAATTATATTGTATAGCCCATCATGTAATGATAGAGTTTTTGGGTAACCCAAACAAGATTAGTGTACGTCTTTTCATGGGCATTATAGTTTTGCTCATAGGAGATCAATTTCAACTCACATAGTAAACGACCTTCTCCGTTCTTTCTTGTGTTCTATTTTGGGCTAACATGACTCTAACGACTGTATCACTTATAGTGAGGTACAGTAATATTAGAACGCCAAGTTGTGGGGGAACAAGGATTGGCTGTTTGGTCAGATATTATTTGATCTTTTCAAAAGCCTCTTAGCATAAAGGATTCCACTTTTTGGGAGAATCTTTATTCAGGAGTTTGAAAATGGTTTCACAGTGAATGGTGAGCTGCAATATAAATTTGTTGATGTATTGAAGTCTCCCTAAGAAGCCCTAAACTTGCTTCTCTGTTTTAGGCGAAGGCATTTCCATAATGGCTTTGATTTTTATGGGATCCACCTCTATCCTTCTTTGACTTCTCATGAAGCTTAGAAGTTTTTTTGACATGACCTCGATTATACACTTTTGAGGGTTTAGTCTCATTCTGTATTTCCTAATTCTCTCGAAGAACTTTCGTAGGTAGTTGGAATAACCTTCTCTGCCTTTAGATTTTATGATCACATCATCGAAATAGACTTTGACCTCTTTATGAATAAGGTCATGTAGGATGGTAGTGGGTTCCCTGTAATATGTAGCCCCTATATTTTTCAGGCCGAAAGGCATGACTGTGTAGTAGTATGTCCCCCACTATGTTATGAAGGTAGTTTTTTCCATGTGATCGGGGTGCATCTTGATTTGATTATACCCTCTGAAGCCATCTACAAAGGATATCATGGCATATTGAGTTGTATTGTCTACCAAAAGGTCTATGTTTGGTAAGGAAAAGTCAACTTTTGGATAAGTTTTGTTGAGATCCCTATAGTCAACGCACATGCAGACTCGCCCATTCTTTTTGGGGACATGTACAATATTTACTAACCATTATAGGTATTCGACCATAGCCAATAACCCTACAACTAACTGTTTGTCAACTTCCTCTTTGATTTTGAAGGACCACTCTTTCTTGAGTTTCCTCAATTTCTATTTGAGTGGTTTGGCATCAGGATAGGTTAGGATTTTGTGTTGGATTATGTTTATGTCCAATCCGAGCATGTCCTTGTAGGACCATGCGAAGACATCTTGGGATTCTCTTAACAGTTCAGACAGGATTTCTTGTTCACCTTAGCTAAGGATTGCGCCGATTTTGACTTGTTTAGTCTCACCTTTTAACCTTAGGTTAATGGTCACCGTTTGTTCTATGATAGGTTGATCCTTATCTTGAAATTTGGTGACTATTTTAGCCAAGTCTATTAGAAACTTTCTATCCTTTATGTCAAGATTACTGTATTCTTCAAATTCATTATCATGTTCATTTTTTGCAGTTAAAGGATACTCAGAAAAAGAATTTATTTCATCGAAGGAAGGAAAAATAAAATCAGCGAGTTTTTTAAGATTAATAAAATCTAAAGAAAACAAGTCTACGGACTCGGAGTCAAAAGTATTGTCGGAATCTGTATCAATCAAATCTGAGTAATCGAATTTTTGCTCAAGCTGTTCATCTAAAGTTGGCACCCCTTTGACTAGGAGATAATTGTTGATTGAAGCTCAGATGGGTGTAATGTTTTTTAGATCTTCTCCCGTGTTTCTTATGGAGATCATTTCAACCATATCATCAGTGAGTTCCATCTTGGCGAAACATTTTGTTAGTCCTCCGAACTCTTTAATCCAATCTTCCTGCTAAGGATCATGTTGTTCAACTGGTACCACCACCTCCTTATCAAAACCACATATGTAGTCTCTAAATATTTCCTAACTGGGAACTCTAGTCTTGGCCTTAGCATTGTACCATGGCTTAGGAAATCCGTAGTATGGATAGTCCTTTCTTTGCTTGACAAAGCTCTCATTCAAGGTAGGGAAGTAAGGTTTTATTTGTACGAGCTTAAGGGGCAGCCCCTGTCCTCTAGCAATTTTCTTGGCTCATGTAGCCAAAGACTTGTCACAAAAATTGTCACGACCCTGAAACTCACCCCATGCCGATTACGGAGATGCGACTACCACCGCTCGGCCCAGTGGCCGGTGGGTGGACCGAAAATGGCAGTGCAAACTTTATTTTAATGCATAAAAGGGGTTTTGAGGAAGCGTGAAAACTTTTTTCGCACGTCCGCCCAAAACTGCCACTCACAATGTACAATTCACAGACATATAGAACTTGCTAAATTCTTAAAACTTAAATATCTTACATGATCATTGTCTTTAGGGACTTAATTACAAAACTTGTCCAAAATAAATACAACAAAAGTATTGACGATCTACTCATCTTGACATTCCCAAATCATGTCTACTGAAAACTTGTCCTTAGTTAATTTCACATTTAACCAAAATGCTAACACAAACGTGGAGCCCCCGACACCTTTCCTTAATATGGGCAAGGCTCTCATTCATCTTCGTTACCTAAAAAATTCATGGGTATCAATTCCATGTGAGCTTTATGAAAAGCTCGTGCGTAATTTTGACACCTTGTCATTGGTTTCAACTGGTAGTGGGTTAAGTATAAGAGAGTTCATAAAACAATCATTACCAATTGCTCATGCAATTCAAATATAGAACACAGGAATCTTAAAATAGATAGCATGAAGCATTAAAAGCATTCAGGCTAGGCATTTAGTTCATTAAATACAAAGTACAGGAATCTTCAAAGCACATACATGAAGCATTCAAGGCATTCAAGTAAGACATTTATTTCACAAATCATTGAAGTATAAAACACGAAGCATTCAAGGCATTCGAGTAAAGCTTTTATTTCTCAATACGAAACACAAGGATTTAGTTTAGCTATAATTGAAAGCATAAATCCTTTGATCGTGAAATATGAATTTACAGATCATATTCAAAGTAATGGGGGATAAACCTTCTACCATTTCATAACTTGTCATCTTTTCACTTTACACAAGAATCTGTATTGATCTGGACTCTAAGCTTAACACAAGGTCAATATAATTTATATTAATACACGACTTGAACATAAGAGAATCTGTTGCTTATGGGATAAGTCTTCTACCACGCATTTCATAATTATGAGCACTTATGCACTTTTTATCTTGCATTACCAGTTCACAAATAGAGGTATTTAAAACCCAGTTGTCAAATAGATGTTTTTTGAGAGCATTTTAAACATAACTTTCAAGGTAGATGTTTTTCAAGAGCATTTAAACCCAACTTTCAAAAATACTTTAACAAAGTCTTAAGATTTCTTAAACATGACTTTCAGAGTATTTAAAATATGGCTGGAATAAAATATTCACTTTCGAGAGGAACTTAACACAACTTTGCAGTTAAAACAGACATGCCGAAGTAAGAACTTTATAACAGTTGGCATTTAAAACAAGTACATTTACAGTTATGATAATATTTGAAAATGGAACAAGTAGCATATTTAAAACACGAGTCGTGTAAATACAGGAATTTGAATTTAAAACACTTCATAATCATAGAGTTAAAATCTCCACTTCAAAGTCCAGGATTACTCACCTTGGTTTCCGGGGTTGGTGCTACTGGTGGGCTTTTCCCTTTCTTTTGTAGCTCCTAAGAACAATTTATGGAAAGTCTATTAATTCTACATTTAATTTAAATCACCACCTATTTGGTGTTTTTAATTTTATTCTTAGAACTGGTGATTCTTAATTTCCTAGAATAGGCCTTATCCCATTTTAAATCGGGCTATTCGTAGTCAAGTTTGACTCTTAGGAGTAGTTAAACAACTTGTATTTTCATGTGTCTTAGTTTTTAGTACTTAATTTAACAATGTGGATCTCACCGTTGGGTCCAAAACGCCGAAAAAAGTCAAATTAGACCCTTTTGGACTTCCATTTGGCTTCGGGCATCATTAAGGGTAAAATGATAATTATTACATTTTACGTGTCCTAGTTTTTAGAACTCTATTTTGTAAAATGGACCTTGCTAATGGGTTCAGAATGTCAAAAAAATTCAAAATATCCTACTCTTTTATTTTATTTGGGCAACAATACATTTTATCATAATTAATTTAAATTAATTATTTTATTTAATAATATATTTATATATTACTCATTTTATTACACAAGTGCCACGGTGGTACAGTGGCACACGAGTGGTGCTTAAGTTCCCACGTGCACAGAGGTTGAAGGTTCAAACCTAGGGAGCTACGACTCCCCCTTTTGTTTTATTTTTGGTTTGCCAAACAACGGACAAGAGGCCAATCCAGGGATAGGATATCCCAAGTCCGAACAGGTTTAGAAAATCAGGGATTCTATTTGCGTAGCCAAATAGACCGAATCCCTTTTAAATAAAAACCCAATGCCCAAAACAGTGTAGTTTCATTTAACCGTTTCTGCATCTAGTCTCGTTCCGACCTAAAACTGACCCGACCAAACATTGTTCATCTTCTCCATCGAATTGGCTACTGTAGGACTAGTTTTTAAAAAATTTTAATTCTATTTCGTGAGGTTTTAAGCAGTCTTTTGGCCTGCTTTCTGTTCCTATGATCTTCTGAAACACTAAGTAAGATTTTGGCATTGGTTTTAGGGGTGAAATGAGCTAGATAGCTCTAATGGAGCTTCAATGCAACTCTGAATATTCGGATCGCTCATGGCCATTCCTTCGCCAAAACTAGTAGGGTTTGGCTTGATGTGATCTTCCCAACATGGGGACTTAATTCCCGTTTTAAAAATCAAGCTTAGTGTTTTATTTTAGAGGTTGGGTTTTTGGATCGTGATCTGCAACTCGGTCTTTCTCTTTTGTTCTTGGTCTATTTTTAAATATGGTTAGTGTTTTGAAATCCTTAGGTCATCTAGTTTCTAACCCAAGTGACAGGAACCCGTTTCTTACTAGTTGTTTTAGACCCACCTTAAGAACTACCATCAATGGCGGATTTTTATGTTTTTTGTATTATCAGCCCTCTTAGGTCTTATTTTCACTCCAAAATTCCAGTACAACACCAACAAAAGCCATGCATGTGCCCTAGCCTTATTAACAACATGTAAACACTAAAGTTTTTTTCTAGAAAGATAAAATTTAGGTTCAGGTATTTTTACCTTCAACATGGGTACTTCTCCCTCCTCGGGTTCGATTCTGAGTCCTCTTAAGCCTTCTGATTGATGGACTTCAGATAGCCATGCAAGACTTGGCTTTCCTCCTTCTCCTTCTCATTCTTCGTCTTCTTCTTCTCTCTCTTTCTCTCTCTCTCTAGCCGCAGGTCTGGATTTGGAGTTAACACTCACTCAAACTTCTCATGCAAGGGTCTAATTACAAACCATATAATCTCAAGGCTTGCGCACAAATGATGAGGGATTTGCATGAAATCCCATTGGTTGTGAGAGTGGTGCAATGGGGTGTTGACACCTCATTGCTTTCGCATTTTCCCGCACAATTCTACTTTATATCCTTTTCTTTTAGGCTATCATAGCACATATGTGCTGATAACCTAATGGGTTTTGACTTAGCATAAGTCTCTTGGTGTCTAGGTCTAGGGTTCAACTCCTTGGGCTAACACTTTTTGGCCTTCTTTTCTTCTTTTCTTTTTATCTGCTTTTTGTTGAGATTTTGCGCTTTAATCTCATTTTTACTATTTTATATATTTTCTTCATGTGTCGATTTTCATTAGTAGGCAAATCGTAATCTTATTATTTTTTTGTAGCCTATATTTCCTTAATTTAATTTTCTTCAATCATTATTTTGCTTCTTAAAGTCTCTAATGTTTAATTAGCAACTTAATCATCAATAATTGGGTTGGGTTGTTATAGAAATCTTCCTCAGTAGGTGAATATCCTAGCCCGAATGTGTATTCTCTTTCTGGTTGGCGAGGTGGTGTAGGTAGACCTTGCAAATTGAATCCATGGCCCTTGCTTGGCATATATCCCATGTAGACCATCATATTTATCACGGCTTGTTTGTATAAGCCTCTATCAAGTACTTGTTTTATCTTAAGACTCCCTATACGTACGGTCGAAGCCTAAAAAAGGTAAATCCTTGGCATTGTGTTAGATCCCTAGTATGGGAAGAACATTGCCGACAGGATCAACGTCCCCTTGTATAGTGACTACCCCTATTTGACAAGTGAATTTGAGCTGCAGATGTAGAGAGGATGCTATCACTTTCATTTCACGTAACTATGACCTTTCAAGTAGCAAATTGAAGGATGTCGGGATGTCTAGTACTTGAAAATATGTGGTGCTTTTAACCGGGCCGAGTTTCATGGTAAGTGTCATGACCCCTACAATTTCCTTTCAAGTATTGTTATATGCCCTAACTGCTTAGGCTAATGGAATAAGATCGGCTACTTCTAAGCCAAGGCATTTTGCAGTCCTAAGAGGACAAAAGTTGAGAGCAGAGTCGTTGTCAATGAGCACCATAGGTATCCTCTTTTCGAGGGCATCTATAGTAATATGCAGAGCCTTAATGTAGTCGGCCCTACCTTTTGGTAAGTCATGATCAGTGAAAGTGATAATATTGTTGAATTGGACCCCTTTAATGATTTGCGTAAGTTATTTGGGGGTAGTGGTGGTAGGAACCTGTGCTTTATTGAGATGCCTCAAAATAATATGTCTGTGTGGAAGGATGATGTCAATAACCCCTATACTGAGATGTTGGCTTGTGTTTTCTTGAACTATTTGAGGAGCTCATCTTCGATAGGAACCTAAAGTAGGACTCCTATTGATTCTTTGGGCTTCAAAAACTCTGTGAGTGGGTCATCTGCTTGTAAACGAACGGGTTTGAATGGTCTCCCTCTCGTGTGACATGTACTGTATTGGTTGAGACAAAATGACTCTTCGTACCCATGAGTTCGTCCCTTGTGATTATGCTACACTTGGAGAAATTTGTGGAATCATTGATGAGGCCGCTTGGATATGAATCTTCAAGACTTAACTTGTTGATATTAAGTCGTGCATTGTGGACCGACAATGGGTTGGTGGTGATATTAGGCTTTGCTAGTGGAGCCCATATTGTTCCTTCATCAATTACGTCTTGAATTACATGCTTTAGAGCTCGACATTGATTTGTGTTATGCCTATTGCCTTGATGATATGCGCAATGCTGGTTTGGATCAAATCCCTTGGGCAAAGGTCTCGGAGCCGGTCTTGGTTCCAAGGGTTGAAGAATCCCTTTTTTTCGGAGGTTATTGTATATCTCACCCATTGGTACTGATAAGTCTAAAAATTGCCTTTGAGGGCATTTCTGTGGGACACCCTACGATGTTAGCCATGAAAATGACCTTGATGTGTTGACGACAGTGATTATATGGGTTGGGCCACTTGGCTTTGACGTTGGAAAGATCTTGCGAGGCTTTGGGTCACTTGCTTTGAGAGTGCCATCATTAGTCGCATCTTTTACTTGTGTTCTGACCCCTATTAGTGCTTTGAACATCTCAAAGTATTGGGCCAAGAGAGTTTCACGGTAGATCGAAGCAAATTCTTTTTGACCATCTGAACATGTTCGGCCTCATTTGGCTGATTGATCATTTGAGCTACTTTAGTTTGCCACCTAGTGATGAACGTAGACAAACTTTCTTTTGGTTCTTGCTTGGGGATCTCCAAGTCTTGAAGAGTAATATCCAGTTCATTGTTTTACTTGTATTGTTTGACAAAGGTATTGCATAATTCCTCCCAGTCTTTGGAAAGTGCATCTTCTAAATTCAGGCGCCAACACAAAGAAGCTTTGGTTAAGCTTTGGTGAAACATCTGGACCAAAACATTGGTGTTAGCCCCCAGTGGTTGCATGACCCTTACATATAGTTTAAGATGAGTTCTTGGACATGTGGTTCCAACAAATTTGTCAAGGTTTGGCATTTTGAATTTCAATCGAAGTCGAATGTTTGGATAGAGAGATGGCTTATGAATATTGACCATATCATCACCTCGGTAAGCTTTGTAAAAGAGAGTCTCCATTTTTTTCAACCTGTGAGCAAGGCCCTCTTCTTGTTGCTTCAGGATCTCTACGGGTCTATACTATTCACCCCAATTATAAGGATCATGGGCGAGCGGATCTTGGTTTTGCTGATGTTGTTGTCCATCTTAAGGTGGGACTGGTGGCACTTGGTGTGGATTGTCATTACCAGCCAGGACAAGAGGTGGTGGTGGTAACCTTTGTTTACCAAATCTTGAACTATGAGGGAGAGTCTCTAGTTTGCCTCACGGTAATCATCCATGTCTTTTTTTATATTGGCTAGAATCTAAAGTATCTGTTCAGGGTCTATTGCAATTGGAGTTGTGCTTTTCTGATTCGTTGGAAGGTTAAACGTCCAAATCAATCGGCCTCATCTAGTCCATTTCCAAGCGAGTTGCGGGTACCTAATTTAGGAAAACACCTATAATATTAACTTGTTTGGTATCAAGAAAAACCTAAGAATGTCTTCTTTGTAGTACCATTGTAGTTTGCAAAAATTGGTTTTTCAGGAAAATATTAGAGTTTTTTTGAAAAATTCATAAAACAGGAAAGCTTTTGCAAAGCGAGAGGGAAGCTCTCTGTGTGCCAATCGGCCAACAAAGAGGGGTATTTTTTTGACCTTCATCGATTTTTCTGACTTCATAAAATTACGCAAAAAAGTATGTGTGTGTCTTACCAAAACTAGGTTTAAAGTCCTGAATCATAAATCTAGGGTAGATTATATGCATGACACTTCGATCAGGTGAAGGTTTCAAGGCTCCCCTTCTGACGGGACGTGCCATATACCTCTTACAATCATTAAATTGTAATGACTATGGTCAAATGGTACTGCATCACCTTTTTGCATACCATCCTAAGGCCACTAAAATATAGTGTCCCTAGTCAAGCAGTATTTGATCATGAAGTGGAGGGTTTTCACCGACGACACCCGTCAAGCTGAGTAAGCATATAGGGAAAGGGCTACTAACTATCCGAGGTTTAGAGGTTATGTAGTGCAAATGAAAATGTTATGGAGTGATATGTGTACAATGCATTCAAATTTTAGTCATTTTTTATTCATCCATCCATACATTTAAATACCCATACATCAATACATCCATCATAAAGCATAAAAATAAATGAATGTAAAGCAAGTAAACAAAATAGCCTTGAAATGAATACTTCATCGAGTCTAGCCCTCTTTAGTCCCTAGTGGAGTCGCCACTATGAGTGCCAACACCGAAAAAAATGAGAGAATAGTATCATCCTTTTTGTGGATTTAGAGGAATCCCCGCTGTCTCCTTCTTTGAAGGTGGAAAAGAACGTCTCTTATAAGAGAGAAAAATTGAGGAGTTGCCAACTTATTTTTGGGTAAGAAACAAGCAAACCCATTACATCTTGAACAATACATATAAATGAAAATCCAAAGAAATAGAATGAAATTACATTGCATTGTTTCTTAAATACATACTAAGAGATCTCTTAACATGGATCAAAACAAGGATAAAGCACTAAAATAAAAGTGAAAACACCATAGAAACAGGCTCGGGGGCTAAGGTACCAAGTGGGAAAGTTTTAGGCATCTACCCAACCCGATCTGAATGGATCGGCCTCAGATATTCACTATCAAGACTATTTTGTCATGAGATAACAAAAAAGAGATATGTGAGTCTTGAAAAGATAAGTAATAAAGAATCTGACATAAAGAAATAAAATAAAACAGAAATGAAATCTGACTCGAGCCCAAGGGCTTCTTATGCATCCATTCAGAAAATGGAATCAGAGTCATGAGGTTTTCCAGTTTACCCTCTTTTATCAAAGTAATAAAAGATATGAGATCAACCAGATCTAAAGAAAAACTGTTACAAGTTTAAAGACGTACCTTGTTCGATCGTTGGAGTTAGGAAAATCTCTAGCTAGGAAAGTCTAAATCGGAGGCTTAGTCGAGCAGATCTCTGACTCGTTTTTTAGTTTGGAAAGCGTTGCTTCATGAATGGAGGCTGTCACTTTGCTAAGGCTTCGGCCTTGGGGGATGGAGAGTTCTTATAGAAAGAACTCTAGAATTAAACTAGCAGTGTAAGGCTATGGAAATTATGTCTTTTCAAAAATGATGGTTAGGGGGCCCTATTTATAGGCAAAACATAGATATTCGATCCAAGAGTCTAAGATAAAACCCTAGAATGGAGGGTTAGGATCATGTCTTGAGGGATAATCATCTAATTAAATAAATAGAAAACTAAACAAGTATCGTAAGGAATGATTATCCTAACTAAACGAATCAATAGAATTGATGCCTACATGCAAGAGCCAATGAGATAAAAGAAAACTAGAATTTAATTAGTAAATAAACTCTAAAGTGAAAACGTCTAGGTTTAATGTATTTCTATGTAAGAACATATCAAGCAACCAGATTTATGGAAACTCTAAAGAGGAATAGTCCTAATTAAGCCTAAATAGACTACTATCACTCAAAATTACCAAATCACCCCCAATTCGGTAGAGAATCTCTAGATTGCCACATGACATATAAAAAAACCAAATTATCCCCAATTTGTCACCAAATGGCTAAAATTACCAAATTACCCCCATGTGGGTAAAATGATATGAAAATTATAAAAATGCCCCTCAAGTGACTAGGAAGTCTTATTGAGGCTACGATTATGCCAAAATGACCAAAATTTCCTTAATAGGCCAAAAGGTGCCGAAATTACTAAAACACCCTCTGATAGGTAGAAGAGTCCTACTTGAACTGGGACTCTGGCAAGAGAGTCCTAGCGGGAATATGACTCTCTTAGAAGGAGTCCTCATGGGAATAGAACTCTATGGGGAGGAGTCCTACTTGAAGTAGGTTTCTTGGCATAATTACCAAATTGTGACTACTTAATTAGGGGTCACAAAATAAGGTATCTATAGTGGGTACTACCTCAAAAGATGATAGGAAAAAATGGCTCAGGAATGAGTCTCAAGCAATCTGGGCTATAGGCAAAGCTCTTGGTATTGATTATGGTCGTAAAGATGACAAAGTTATTGAGAATGACAGTTTGTTCTCTTAGAGAGGAGGCGTTAAAACACTTTAAGTTCTTTTTAAACTTACTAAAGGTTGTAGAGGTGTTGGTGAATTTTTGTTGTTATAATGAAGATTCTATCTTGGAATGCGAGAGGTTTAGGTAGACTAGAGAAAAGACGAGTTCTAAAGAAGTTCATGAAGGAGAAATATGTTGATTTTCTCTTGCTCTAGGAAACTAAGAAAGCTTGTTTGTCTATAGCATTTGTTCAATCCATTTGGCCCGATGGTGGTTTTAATTTTGTGGAGGTGAATTCGACAAGGAGAGCTCAGGGATTATTAATCTAGAAGAAAGTGAAGTTTGTTTTATCGAAAAACATCACAGAGGATAATTTTTTCTTGTTGCAGGAAAGATTGTTCCGAATATTTAGTGTGTAATTGTGAATGTATATGCTCTAAATATGTTTTATGAAAGAAGGTGTATATGGAATAAGATAATCGATTTGAGGGATAAATTTGTAGGTTCCTGGTGTCTTGGATGTGGTTTTAATGAGATAAGAAATACAAGTAAAACGAGGGGGTGGTCCAGAAAAGATAAAGGTATGAAAGATTTTAATAGTTTTATCGATTGGATGGGTTCTGCTGATTTGCCAATGTTTGGCAGAAAACTCACTTGGGGAAGATCTAAGATTGAAGATAAATGGAGTAGATTGGATAAGTTTTTGCTCTACCCTAAGTGGTTGGATAGATTCAATTATAGACAATAAGGTTTAGCAAAGGTATTCTCCAATCATTGTCCGATAGTACTAATGGAAAATGTTGGGGACTGGGTTCTTAAACCATTTAGATTTCTAAATACTTAGTCTCTTCATCCAGAATTCATTGCTACTGTGAAGAAGGCTTGGTGCAAGAATCAGGTGTCTGGTTGGGCTGAGTATAGGCTTCTAAAAAATTTAAAGGGTCTCAAGGAGGCTATAAACATATGGAATAAAATTGTGTTTGGTGATGTTAACAATAATCTTGACGTGGTTGAATTGAAGCTCTATGCTATTGATTTAATTGTTGACGATCGAAGGTTATTAGATTCAAAAAAAAAAAAACCCCACGAAGGGTGGAACTTAAAAGTGAAAGTTCAAAATTGGCAAGAATGGTTTAATGGCATTGGCTTAAAAAAATAAACTGAGTTGGGCTTTGAAATAAGACAAAAATACTAGGTTCTTCCTTACTAAAGAGAGATAAAGAAGGAATATGTATCTTTTTCAATTGAGGGTGCCTCTGTGGATGATCCAAAAGTAATTAAAGAAACAGCTTTTACAAATTTCAAGCTTAAGTATTATGAGCAATGGAAGTATAGACCTAGTTTTTGGGGTAGTGTTGAGGTAAGATTGAGCAAGAAAGTGGCAGATTCCCTAGAAGTGGAGTTTACATAAAGGGGGATCTGGAATGCAATAAATGATTGCGATGGAAACAAAGCTCCCATACCTGAAGGTTTTAATATGACATGTATTAAAAAAGTTTGGAAGCTCTTTAAAACTGAGGTGATACAATTCTTTAAGGAGTTTCATGGAAACAAAAACTTCATTATAGGCCTAAACTCCACTTTTCTGGTTCTAATTCCTAAGTGTTAGTATCTTTAGATGAATATAGCCATATCAGTCTAGTAGGTTGTATCTATAAGATTTTGGTTAAAGTGTTGCTAGGAAGATTGAAGGCAGTGCTTCTAGAGATTATTAGGGATGTTCAGTTAGCTATTTTAAGAGGTAGAAATATTTTGGATGGAGTGTTGATTGCTAATGAAGTGGTCGATGGATGGAAAAAATTGAAGAAAAAAAGAAAGGTATTCCTATTAAACTAGACTTTGAAAAAACATACGATAATGTGCACAAGAATTTCCTTTTCAGTTTATTAAAAAGCTTTGGTTATGGCTGTAAGTGGCTAAGATGGAGCTGTGAATGTGTAAGTTCAACATCAATTTTTGTTCTTATCAATGGCTCCCCCACGGATGAGTTTGTGGTGGAAAAAGGGTTAAGACAAGGTGATCCACTTTCGCCTTTTCTGTTCATTTTGGTGGCTAAAGGCCTTAACATCTTGTTGGAAAAGACAAAAAGATTGGGTATGTTTAGAGGTATAAAAGTTGGGAGAAATGGTTTTTCTCTATCTCATCTTTAATTCGCCGAAGATACTATGATTTTTTATGAGGCGGGTGGATTGGAAGTGTTAAACATTAAAAGGATCCTGAGATGCTTTAAAGTTATGTTGGGCTTAAAGGTTAAATATCATAAAAGCTCAGTATGTGGTTTTGGGTTATTAGAAGATCAAATTGATACTTTTGCTACAATATTCAAGTGCAACAATCAGAAGCTCCCTCTGAAGTATCTTGGCCTTGTCCTAGGTGCAAACCCAAGCAGGGTGCACATATGGAATCCTGTTATCGATAGTATCAAGAAGAAGTTAGCATCACCGAAATGTGTATTTTTATCATTTGGTGGAAGATTGTCCCTCGTTAAACCAGTTCTAAGAAGTTTACCAATCTTTATATGTGCTTGTTCAAAATGCCATTGAAAGTTTCCAAAATTTTTGATAGTATCCAATAAAGGTTCTTCTGGGGTGCAAATGAAGTCAAGAAGAAATTACATCTTGTGAATTAGGAGAAAGTTATAAAATCAAAAGAAAGGGGTGGGTTGTAGCTAAGAAATCTCAATATTATGAATTTTTATATGTTAATAAAGCGGTGGTGGAAGATTGGCACGAAAAGGAATGCTTTGTGGAGAAAATTTCTATGTGAAAAGTACAATTTTCTAGTTCAAAGTTGGTTGCCGTCTAGAATGGCTAACTACAAAACATCAAAGATTTGAAGGGACATATTACAACTAGATTCTTACAATCTCTTTTTGTTTTTTTTTTCTCTAATATTAGTTTGAAAGTTGTTAATGGATGTAGCTTACTAGAATGAAACTTGGAGGGGATCGTGTGTACTAAAAGAGATTTTTCCAATACTATTTATGTTGGCCATTAATAAAGATGTTACATTGGCAAAGACTTGGAGATGGAAGATTGGGGATTTTGATTGGGGGACGTTGTTTCGCAAAGGCTTGTTTTCATAGAAAACTTTGGAGTTCAAAAAACTACAAGAATGGGTGTCAACCAACTTACCAAATTTTGGTTCTACCCTAGATTTAATGGTATGGAAAGGAGATTTTTCATCTCAGTTTATAGTCAAGGCGTTGTACCAACACTATGATTCATCTCTTGGCCCAAAGGTGAGTCTTGTGTACTTTATTTGGAAAAATTCCCCACCCCCAAGGATCCAATTTTTTGTGTGGTTATCATAGGAAGGGAGACTAAAGACAAGGGCGTATCTTGTTAAGATTGGTGTGATAAATGATCTAGAGGAGGGGAAATGTTGTTTTTGTAATGATAAATTAGAATTTGTGGATCATGTGCTATTTTTATGTATTAGATCATAGAGGATTTAGGCAAAATGCTTAAAATGGTGGGGGTTACTATGGGTGAACCCAACCTCTTTTTGATAATTAATGTGGTGGTGGATAGGTTTGAAATGCAGGAAAATGGTGAAGATCTTCTGAGTAGCATTGTTTTTTGCTATTGTATGGTCCTTATAGAAAGTGAGAAATGACTGTATTTTTAATAGGAAACAATTTAATGAGGATGAGGTGGTGGATTTAATCAAGACTAGGATAGCTTTGTGGAGGTAAAAATAGCCTGAAGTCATGTTTTTTTTTTAGTGGCCGAGATTATATTTAATTTTTAGTAATTTAAGACTTCCATTTGAAGGAAATGGGAGTGGAGGTTTTTGTGTTCGTCTTTTGAGTTGTGAATTCGACGATGGAGTTTTCTTTGATATTTTTGTTTCTAGTCCTCAAGATGGAATTTTGTTGAGTATCTAGGGGATGATGCATGGAATGTTCACTACAAAAATAGTAATTTTTTGCGACGCACGGTGTACTTCGCCAAAAGACACTATTAGCGACGTACACCATGAGCATCGCTAAAAACGACAAAAAAACCCTTTCTCATGCTAAAAAAGGCTGCCAATTAAGTAGCGACGGACTAACAAATATTAGCGACGCACATGTGCATCACCCAATATTAACGACGCTCAGTGTGCATCGCTAATATTTGTTTAATTGCAATGACGTCGTGTTAGGGTCGATGTGCTTCGACTTATTAGCGACGCACAAGCTAATAAGTCCTATTATAAACTGATCGGTCACTCCCTCTCTGCGCTGCTCGCTATTCTCTCTCTCTCTCTCTCACTCTCTCACTCTTTCCCTCTCTACAACGCACCTACTATTTTTTCGAGTTGCCGTGAAGAATTGATCGATCGAGTGTGCGTTGATTTGAGTGTTTGATTTGATACTATTTTTTTGAGTTTCCGTGAAAACAAGGTTCGTTTTCTTATCTGTAATTACTATTTGCTATGTTGTCTCGATCGATACATGCATGATTGATTCTATGTTGTTTAGTACAAGTTCTAGATGTAAAGGATGATACATAGATTTTACAAGGTTCATTTAATTTTGATTGTTTTGTTGGGTTAAATTAAGGTGGAGTTAATTGTTGTTATGTGGTGAATTTGTTCATGACAAGTATATATTCTGTAAACAACCCATTTTTAAAAAACAACTAAAGCTTGTGGAATCGGTCAACAAATTTTTTTGGGGGGACCAAAAGGTATTTTTTTAACTGATTGTTCACTTGGTGTTTCTTTTATGATGATACAGAGGGTCTGTATTTATCCAAAAAGAAATACAAAGGGTCTGTTTTTCTTCAATTTTAGCACTCAAAATATAGTTATTTTTCTGATTTATGGTATGTTTAGGGCAAAATTTTCTTGGGTGTAGGCGACTTGTTCTGGGTTTCTGTTTTTTTTTTTTATAACAGATATAAAGTTTTTGTGGCTTAAAAACTAGGTTTGCATGGTTAAATGTAGGTCTTTAAAGTTTATGCTTAGACTGTTGGATGATATTGGTAGATATGTAAAGTGGGGTTGCATAAATATTGGTGGGTTCTTGTACTTGTAAGAGGAACTAGCATTTCTGAATTTTGGAGGGTTTTAGGAATTGAGCTTTTGTATCATTAACAGGTATAAGAATTTGGTTGAAAATTTTTAATAATTGTTTTTTATACCGAGATTGAGGGATGTTTACAGTATCAAGTCTGTTTTAATTTCTCTTTATAGTTGAATAATTAAGTTCTATTGTTAAACAATTCTCTGGATTAGTATGCATTTTTAATTCATAAATAGTGGACGAATTATATAGGTTCTTTAGAGGATTTCTAATTTGTTTTTATGTTTTTAGGTGATTGATGATTAGAGAACTCTCAAGTGTAATCCCTCCCAGACGCTCCTCCCCTGCTTTGTTTTGCTATAATAGATTTCTATTAAGTTACTTGTTAGTTTCCACCCTATTTTTCTTTAATTGGTTTATATTCTTTGACTTTGGGCTCCATGTGTGCCCTTTTTCTAGTTTATACATGTATGTATGTGACTATACATATGTATGTGTGTGTGTGTATATATATATATATATGTATGGAGATATTTATACATATATAGGAGAGAGAAGCAATGTTGTGGTTATGTAAATTAAACATTAAAATTTCCTTGAATGAACAAAAACAAACTCCACCAAAGACAATTGTTAGAAACTTAATTTTTTTGGAATAGTACTCCATTTATACGACCCCTTATTTTCTTCTTCTCTCTTTTGCTCCCTTATTCTTCCTCCCTCTCAATTAGACAGTAGGCAACTATTCTCTCTCTCTCTCATTCAATGACAGTTTTGTTTAATTGGGTTGGCTATTCTCTCTCTCTCATTCTCTCACTCTCTCGCTCGATCGTATTCTGTTGAATTAGATTGATTGTCAAAGAACTGTTTGATCTGATCCTGTGGTGCGAGTTGCCGTGAAGAATCGATCGAAGTCGAAGTAGATTGATTTCATCTGATTCTTGATCGAAAACAAGGTTGGCTTTCTTATCTCTGATCTGATTCTTGATTCTTGATCTGATTTTGTTCATGACATGTAGATTCGGTGGGTAAAAATTTAAATTTTTTCACTCAATATGTTTGGATTTGAATTTTCATATTAAACCTAATTTTTCCTCCTCTGTTCGCTCTAATTTTTCTTCTCTCATATCCCTTTTGTTTCGTCATTTCCATGTTTTGTGACATATTGATAGTATGAAGATTGTTTGCGATTATATTGAGGCTGTCATGATATTGTTATTGCTGGCTTGATTATCGAATTTACTATAGCAGATACTCACCAATCTAGTTAGCATATGTTTTCAGAAAAATTCTTCAATAAGTTCAGTATAGTTATGTGATAATGTGTTTATGTAAGAATATTATGTCATATGTAATATGATTCACATTTTTTTAGTTAGACATAGTATATGTGATAGATTGTTATTAAAATGACACATTAATACATAGTGTATTGGTCTCACCCAAAAATACCTTGTGTTCCCAACCCAACTCAACTCAACTATAGCCAATATGGCTACCCAGGTATCCAATTATTGTTTCAAAATTATTTTAAAATAAAACCAAATTACTCAAATTCATATCGTCAATGGTTTGTTTAAAGGCTTGTTTTAACTTGGGCTATAAAATAAATAAGTTAAATTTAAATATATTTTAAAATTCATTAATATATTAATGTCTAACTTAAACTTGACTCGATAAGTTATTAAGTAATCTAATATGATATAAAATTTAAAGTTACTCAAACTCAACTTGCTATTTGTTCAATTAGAGACTCGTTTAAGATTCGTTTGAGAAATAAATAAACCAAACTTGATTATAATTTGAAATTCATTTATTTTAGCAAGTTAAACTTGAACAACCCAACACTCAGCCGAGTTTGATATCTTTAACAATCTCAAATGCTACTTAAGAGCTATTTTAACCCAATAATCATTTGAGCTGCTATTTTCAAATTTTGATTGGTCACTTAAAAAAAAGTTCCAATAACTTACCAAATATTCATTCATAGCACAAATTAACCATTTGGGTAAACAATCATTATCACCAAATGGGTACTCATTATGATAATTCACTTACAAAACAATAGTCTTAATTATCATTAATAAAAGGCTACTTTTTTTAAATGATAAAAGTGAAAGGGAAATTAGAATTCACACTAGTCTTTGACCAACTAAGATAGGACTCAAGTCTGAGATAAATAGTGGAAATCCCCCCTAAGATAACCATTTGGGCTTTTGTTCATTATCACCAAATGGGTACTCATTATGATAATTCACTTACAAAACAATAGTCTTAATTATCATTAATAAAAGGCTATTTTTTTTAAATGATAAAAGTGAAAGGGAAATTAGAATTCACACTAGTCTTTGACCAACTAGGATAGGACTCGAGTCTTAGATAAATAGTGGAAATCCCCCCTAAGATAACCATTTGGGCTTTTGTTCATTATCACCAAATGGGTACTCATTATGATAATTCACTTACAAAACAATAGTCTTAATTATCATTAATAAAAGGCTATTTTTTTTAAATGATAAAAGTGAAAGGGAAATTAGAATTCACACTAGTCTTTGACCAACTAGGATAGGACTCGAGTCTTAGATAAATAGTGGAAATCCCCCCTAAGATAACCATTTGGGCTTTTGTTCATTATCACCAAATGGGTACTCATTATGATAAGTTACTCACAAAACAATAGTCTTAATTATCATTAATAAAAGGCTTTTTTTTTTAAATGATAAAAGTGAAAGGGAAATTATAACTCACAGTAGTCTTTGACCAACTAGGATAGGACTCGAGTCTTAGATAAATAGTGAAAATCCCCTCTAAGATAACCATTTGGGCTTTTGTTCATAATCACCAAATGGGTACTCATTATGATAAGTCACTCACAAAACAATAGTCTCAATTATCATTAATAAAAGGCTATTTTTTTTAAATGATAAAAGTGAGTGGAAAATTATAACTCACATTAGTCTTTAACCAATTAGGATAGGACTCGACCCTAAGATAAATAGTGGAAATCCCCCCTACGACAACTGTATATATAGCGTCTGGGTGATAAGCGAGTTGACTTGAATGATGTGTTGTAAATTTGAGAATTTTGAGTTCAATTCACTATATTTACAATTCTTGGAATTTTTGGGTTAGCTCATGAGTAATGAGTGAATTAGTCTAGCAAAACTAAAATATCATTTTATTGACAAAATATGTATATATAGTAAAACAACATGAACAAACGTAATAAAATGATTTATTTAGTTCAAAAAAATTAAAAAATATTTTATGCCTCAATTGAATAATTTTTGCAATAAAAAAACATCAGTATTCTAGATAAATTTTTGGGGTCACCAATTTTAACCTTAAAAATATAAAAATGCAAAAATAAAAAATAAAAAGACACATTTCTCCCAGAACACATTTATCACATTTATGTATATGATTATACTCTATTTACATTACACACACTCACATATAATTTCTGGAACCATGTTACCTTGCTAGTCAGTCTGACAACTCACACCCTATGTAGGTATTGGATCAGATGAGTTTTGGCTAGAAGAGATTACAGTTCTCTTTTCTCCTATATTGCGTGCTAATGTGCCTTTTCAGCAGGGCTGTTGTGAGCGTGGCCTAATTTTTTTTTTAGGGATTACTTCGTGAAACAAAAAAAAATTGGTGATAGTTTTGTAAGTTATAATTGCATTCATGTAAGCCTAGTCCCGTTTCGTGAGTTATTTTCATCACCTGTGATGATGACGAGGAAAGTGATTTTGATGATAATACATTGTTAGAGTATTGTACTGAGAATGAAGAAATCTTAAGAACAGATGATGATACAAACTCAGATGAATAATTGTAATAGGTGTTACATGTGTTAGGATCAAGTGTAATGGATTTTCAATTTTATGATGTAATGGATTGTCAATTTTATGATATAATGGATATTCAATTTTATGATGTAATAAAATTTACTTTTAAACTTTCTTTTTAGATATGGTTAGACCAGGCTCACACAGACGCACAGCCCCGGCGGACCCATCAACCCCTTTCCCTTCCTCTGCAGGGTCGATCGATCCTGCCATTGATGGTATGCATAGTTCCACTTTGTATTAATGATTATATAAATATGGTACTAATTGTTTCTATTTTATTTTTTCTAAAGCTTCGGCCACCACCTCTAAACGAGGGCGCGGTAGGTCGAAGAATCAAAGTTTGTAGGCTCAGATGGAGGTAGCAGGGGGCTCGCGACTTCGGATTGAGCTACCTGAGGGCTTGCTGAAGCCCATTGGTGGGTGGGTACAACAGTTCATCACAAAGGTCGGCATCATTTGCCGACTACGCACCCCACTCCATATTAGTGACTGGAGTCTCGTCACTAAAGAGGAGCAATGAGATATTCATGCGCATATCCTGGTATGTCTTTTATTATTGTGTTTAACTAAATTTTAACATATCTAATGCTGTAATATTTTGACAATGACATACTTTATAGGCGAAGTTTGGCATCGATCTCTACCTGCCTCACGTTATGAAGGCAGTGGACCATTACTTGGGAGTTCGTTTCAGGGATTATCGACACCGGCTCGACATGCACTATGAGGGGGAGGAGGCAACCAGTAAAGAGCCCCGCGACAGACCCTACAGGGGGTTGACGGTGGAGGATTGGATGTTACTGTGTGACCAGTTCGCTAGTGATGCATTCCAGGTAAAAATTATCAAAATTACTTTTGTTGTCTGATAAATCATTATCATTTAAACTAGCCTTTTTTGTTTTGACCAAGTGTAGGAACTTAGCAGAAAAAATAGCGAGAGCAGAAGCAAGCAAAAGGTTACCCACTGTGGTGGATCACGTTCTTTTGTTAGGTATAGGCATGATATAGTAAGTTAATAAATGTATCAAGTTCTTATTGTATAATCTATTCATGAAATCAATCTTCAAAAGCTACTATTTATTTGCTCCAACGAGACTAGGAAACCGGTGCACCACCCAGCCCCATTGATTTGTGGCACAAGACGCACTACAACCCTGAGAAAGGTTGGACTGGGCCTGAAGCATAGCGGCCTTATGTAAGTTTTTTATGTAACTTGCCACAATATTACTAATTTAATATTAATCTAAAGTTATAAAAGTAGTAACATATATTTATGTTTTTATAGGAGGAGATGGTCCAGCTGCGTGCTCAGCCGACAGTTGAGGGTTAAGATCCACTGACCGATGACCAGATATGGGAGACTCTTCTAAGCAAGAGGCGAGGCTATGTGCATGGCTTAGGGAGTGGGATGGCACCGACGATATTATCCTCTACCGTTGAGAGCGATGCTGAGTTTCACGAGGCCACCCAAAGAGCTGAGGCAGCTGAGAGACGGAATGCAAATTTGGAACAGACGATGACAGAGCTCCAAGCTCGCCAGACCCAGCTAGAGGCTCTGATGCAGTCGGTCCTCAGTCAATAGGGAGGCTCTGTTCAGCCTTGGTAAGTTTTTAAAATTAATTACTTTGGTGTATTTATTATATATAGAAAATGCTACGTAAAAAAAAATATTTCGGCCTAACAGCCTAGAAACTGCATGACACACTTCACAAATGAAAACAGACTTGTACGAACTTAATTTCATCAGTTGTAATGCCCGATTTGGGGTTTTGACATACCAAAATTTCGGATATCAGCCTACCGACCCTGAAACCCCATCATACACCTCACAAATGATAAAATAAACTTGCATGAACTTACGGCACTCGGTTCGGATGCCTGATTTGAAACTTTTGCGAGTTTCAGGTCTAAAAAGATTGATTTGGGAGTTTTGACTGACCAAAATGGTGGATACCGGCATACCAACCCGAAACCCCATCACAAAAATGATAAAATAAACTTGCACGAACTTACGGCACTCGGTTCGGATGCCTAGTTTGAAAATTTTACGAGTTTCAACTCTAAAAAGGGCCATTTGGGGGTTTTGACCGACCAAAATGGTGGATATCGGCCTACCGACCCCGAAACCCCATCACCCACCTCAAAAATGATAAAATAGACTTGCACAAACTTACGACACTCGGTTTGAATGCCCGGTTTGAAACTTTTGCGAGTTTCAGCTCCAAAAAGGGCCATTTTAGGGTTTTGACAAACCAAAATGCTGGATATCAGCATACTGACCCAAAAACCCCATCACCCACATCATAAATGATAAAATATACTTGCACAAACTTATGGAACTCGGTTCGGATCACCAGTTTCAAACTTGTGTAATTTTTTGAGCTAAAATGCCTTTTTTTGGGGTTTTGACGGACCAAAATGGCATATTACAGCCTACCAACCCCGACACCCCATCACACACCTTAAAAATGATAAAATATACTTGCACGAACTTACGATACTCGGTTCGGATGCCCGATTTAAAACTTTTGCGAGTTTTAACTCCAAAAAGGCCCATTTTGGGGTTTTGATGAAACCAAAATGGAGGATATCGGCCTACCGAACCTGAAACCCTATCACACACATCAGAAATTATAAAATATACTGGAGAAAACTTATGGCACTTGGTTCAAATCACCGGTTTCAAACTTGTGTAACTTTTCACTTTAAAATACCTCTTTTTGGGGTTTTAACGGACCAAAATGTCGTATATCGGCCTACCAACCCTAAAACCCCATCACACACCTCCAAAATGATAAAATAAACTTTCACAAACTTACGGCACTCGGTTCGGATGCCTGGTTTGAAACTTTTACGAGTTTCTGCTCCAAAAAGTGCCATTTGGGGGTTTTGACCGACCAAAATGGCAGATATCGGCCTACTAACCCTGAAACCCCATCACCCACCTCAAAAAGATAAAATATACTTGCACAAACTTAAGGTACTCGGTTCGGATCACCAGTTTCAAACTTGTGTAACTTTTTACTCTAAAATCCCTTTTTTTGGGGTTTGACGGACCAAAATGCTGGATATCGGCCTACCGACCCTAAAACCCCATCACACACCTTAAAAATAATAAAATAGACTTGCAAAAACTTACGACACTCGATTCAGATGCCCTGTTTGAAACTTTTGCAAGTTTCAGCTCCAAAAAGCCTCTTTTTGGGGTTTTGACAAACCAAAATGTCAGATATCGGCCTACCAACCCTAACACCCCATCACAGACCTCAAAAATGATAAAATAGACTTGCACAAACTTACGGCACTTGGTTCAGATGCCCGGTTTGAAACTTTTATGAGTTTCAGCACCAAAAAGGCCCATTTTGGGGTTTTGACGGACCAAAATGCCAGATATCGGCCTACCAACCCTGAAACCCCATCACCCACCTCAAAAATGATAAAATAGACTTGCACAAACTTACGAAACTTGGTTCGGATCACCAGTTTCAAACTTTTGTAACTTTTCACTTTAAAATGCCTCTTTTGGGGGTTTGGCCAGACCAAAATGTCAAATATTGGCCTACCGATCCTGAAACCATATCACACACCTCAAAAATGATAAAATAGACTTGCATGAACTTATGGCACTCAGTTCAGATCCTTGGTTTGAAACTTTTGCAAGTTTCTGCTCCAAAAAAGGCCCATTTTGGAGTTTTGACAGACCAAAATATCGCTTATCGGCCTAAATATCCCAAAAGCCCATCACACACCTTAGAAATTATATAATAGACTTGCACAAACTTATGGCACTCAGTTCGGATACCCGGTTTGAAACTTTTGCAAGTTTTTGCTCCAAAAAAGCCCATTTTGGGGTTTTGACAAACCAAAACATCGGCTATCGGCCTAATTAGTCCAAAACCCCATCACACACCTCAGAAATTATACAATAGACTTGCACAAACTTACGGCACTCCGTTCGGATCACCCATTTCAAACTTATGCAACTTTTCGCTCCTAAAATGCCTAATTTGGGGTTTTGAAAGACCAAAATGTCTGATATCGGCCTAACTACCACGAAAACCCATCACACACTTCACAAATGATAAAATAAACTTGCACGAACTTACGACAGTCGGTTCGGATCACTAGTTTGAAACTTATGCTACTTTATATCGTTCTTATTATTTATTCATGTAAAAAAATATATATTCACATTCTATGTTCATATTTATATATAATATATATATATATTTAATAAAGGTTCTAATATATATTATTTGATCTTTATTTCAGATTGATCGGGATTATTGCGCCGTTGTCTTTCTGTTTTGCATCAGGACTTATTATTTTCATTTGTTTTTTTTTTTCTTTTAATGAACAGCTGTAGTTATATTTTCTGATACTATTTTTTATTTTTGCATTTATTGAAAAATTTTAATTTTACAATTGTAAATAATTAGTATAATATATATATATATAAATGCATTTTTCTTTTAAGATATTCGTTTCAGAATATTTGGATTTTATTGTATATAAGGATGTTTGATACAGGTTTTGAACAGGAATAAAACAAAAATAAAAATAAATAATACAGATCAAAATCAGGTGCAAGGAAAAAAAAAACTTTTAGCGACACACAAAGAGGCATCGCTAATAGCAAAGGAATTAATTTTTAGCGACGCTTCATATTTGTCGCAAAAGAATGCAATTAGCGACGCACATAGCGCGTCGCTAAAGGTTGAACAATACATTATTTGCGATGCGTCGGATGCGTCACTAATAGAAACCATTACTGGCGCACAAAAGCGTCGCTAAAGGGTCTTTTTAGCAATGCCCATTGCGTCCATTTATAGTATTCGCAACGCCCATACCTGATTATTAGCGACACCAGCTGCACGTCGCTAATAGTTACCTTTAGCAACGCACAAACATCTAAGCGTCACTAATAGTATTTCGACACAACTATTCGCAACGCATGGAACGACGCCCAAATGTGCGTCGCCAAAGAAAATTTGCGATGCAAATTACTACTATTAGCGATGCCTTTGAGCATTGCTAATAGTGTCTTTTCCTGTAGTGGTTTAAGGGAGTGGAAGATTTTGTGATATTGGTTGGTATTTGTTTAAAAAGGTTGTAGCGCTATAATGGTGGTGTGCTTTTTATTAGTTTTACTTTGGAATGGTGTTGCAGATGATTTTGTAGTTTTCAATGTGCCAACCTAATTGGGATATTGTTTGTCTGCTTTGATGCTTATAGCATCGTTTCTCTCTTCTCCCCTTTCTTTATTGATGTCCATGTTGGTACCACTTGTACTTGTTATATTCATCAATAAAATTTCTTTCTATGTTGACAAAAAAAAAACCCACCGTAAAACCAAGTTAATTTCATAAAAAATAATTAATTATTGGAGATTATTAAGTAATTGAATATTAATTATAAAAGGATTGGTTGTATCACGATACTACACTTATCACTTTTCTCAACGAAGTTGGTCACACTCTCATGAAACCCATTTTGAAGAGGTATATTTTAGTATGTCTGGAATACATGTATAATATTTTTAAAATGAATAATGTTACTTATTCTCAGTTTATATCCAATAATATCACAATGTGACATGTCATTAAGTATTCGTTTTAAAAATCACACTGTGTGAGCCAAAAACATTAAATAATGTCACATCACATATCAGAGATATAAATTAGGGATACATATCATTTTCATTTTTAAATTATTCAAGCACAGTAATGAACATATTAGAGTATGCAAATTGGAAAAAAAATAGATTGGAGACAGTTACTCTGTGAAACGCAATGATCACCATCCGAAAGCAGTTGTGTCTACTATGTCAAGATTTTAGCAGTAACAACGACTCCGAGATACAACTCAAGTGTGCTTGCAGTACTCCCCTCAAGGATCACATCCAATGGGCATGTAAGAATAGTTTTCTTCGAATTGTCCAAAAATTATATGGTTGAAAAAATTTATATAAAATGGGCAATAGGAAAAATATAGTAGCATATGAAATCAAAACATAAAAGAATAGGGATTGTTGGTATATTAAGATTGGCTGCTTATATAGTCTTCATCTGTAACAACTCATTAAATCTGTATAAGGCTCGAAATTTATTATCCATAAACCAAACCACATAAATTCAGAATCAAAATAAATATTCTGCAAATTAGTTCAAAAACAAACTTAAAGAAAATTTAAAATTTGTAACTTATGTCTTAAATGCTTAAAAAATTCTAAAAAATAATAAAAAAATCAACCTCTCATATGCCACGTCAGGCCAGATGGTGCACGTATAGTGTTACATTCCAAAATGGACTTTTCATTTCAAATATTTCAAGATAAGTAATTACATATAAACTAAAAGCATCTTCTCTTTCTTACCTATGTGAGACAGATAAGTTCAGAAACTGTCAAAAGAACTTCGAAACATCATGTGGACTTTATAAATCTTATATAAATAACTCTACTTTAGATTCTAACAAATTTTTTCTTCCTAAATGTAAGTTTCTTAGCCTGGGATATTGCCTCCCTTTTATTTTTATAGTTTTTTTTTCTTAGACTGAAAAATAAAATGCAAAGAGAACAAAACTAGAAAGGGGAAACCAAGACTACACAAATTTGGCCTTTTTTTCCTTTTAATGAAGTTTTTTGGGACAAAAAAAAAAAAAAACAAAAACAAAAAGGAAACTAGAACAAAGCTAAATGAAAAAATAAATGGAAGAGATTTCAAAAGATTTAAGAAATATAGAAGAAGAAGGCAAGATACTCAAGAATGTAAAACAAGTTTGCAAAAAGTCTAAAATCTCAAGTTGGTCTTAGGCTTTACTTTTTCACTCAATATATAAAAAATTTACAAAATATACTTTACATGTATGTATGAGATTATAATTCTTGATTTTAGGAAGTAATCTCTGTGAGATTACAATCCTATATTTTAGGAAGGAATCCATATGAGATTATAATCCTTGATTTTAGGAAGGAATCCATTGTGGTTAACTTTCTTACAAGATACAAAATCTAACTTATACATAAATCTAGAATATACACAAAATCTCATTAATATAAGTTTATATATTTAAGCTGGCTTGATTTCTAATCTTGATATGTTAAACCCCCCCTCTCAAGTTGACTGGGGGGGGGAACCCACAAGATTCAACTTGAAACACGGAGAAGTAAAAATTTCCTTAGGAAGACTTTTGGTAAAGATATCAACAAGTTGCAGAGCAGAAAGAATGAAATGAATTTGAAGAAGTCCCATTAAGACCTTTTCATAAACAAAATGATAATCAAGTTCAATATGTTTGGAACGAGCGTGAAAAATAGGACTTAAGCTCATATACACAACACTCTGATTATCGCACCAAAGAATTCCAAGAGCAAAAGGTGGAAGACTCACATCTCGAAGAAGGTATGTGATCCAAGTCCTTTCAGCAACGGTATAAGTAAGAGCACGATATTCAGATTCAAAGTTGGAACAAGAAACTGTAGATTGTTTCTTGGTACTCCAAGAGATCAAATTTTGACCCAAAAAGATATCATACCTAGAGGTAGAACGTCGAATGTCAGGACACCCAACCTAATCGACATCAAAGTAACCAGTGAGAGTAAGAGAACAATCAATATGAATTTGAAAACCATGATGTAAGGTACCTTTAACATACCAGAGGATGAGTTTAACAGCTTGAAAGTAAGCAACTGTTAGAGCATGCATAAACTGACAAACATAATTAACACTGAAGACAAAATTTGGCCGAGAGAAAGTCAAGTATTGAAAGCCATCAACTATACTATGATAAAAGGTCGGATCACTTAAAATAACACCCTCTTGAGTCAACTTTTGACCAGTAGTCATAAGAGAGGAAATTGGCTTAGTACCCTCTATTTAAGCATGCGTAAGGAAATCCAAGGCAGATTTCGACTGTATGAGAGAAAGACCATCATCATGACTTACAATTTCAATGTCTAAGAAATAATAGAGAAATACCTTTCCGTTAATGACATCATTTGGTAATGGTGTGGCTCAAACTGTCAAACCAATAACATTTTTTTTGGATAGGTAAATCTCACACACATATTTTTTTTCTTAAGGGGACTTGAGCCCTCAATCTCTCGTATGAGAAATTAAAAGAGATATCGACTAAGCTAGAGCTTGTTAGTTGTCAAACCAATGACTTAAAGCTCCTTACAAACCAATGGCATAACGAGTGCTTTGTATCTATAGCCAAGCAAATAAACATTTGGCATATCATCAGATAGTTCACAAACTATAGTGACGTATTTAATGTTTGTTGATTTGAATATAATGTTCTCAAAATTAAGGAATACTTGAAGGCATCCATTTTTAATAGTACACAATGAAGCACACCCAAGAAAAAAAAAAAGAAAAAAAATTATAAAATGTAAATAAGCTAGCTATTGGCTAGTATCTTTTTGTGGATGGGATGCAATTCTTTTTTTTTTTGTGTGTAAACTAATTATTGTGTAATAATGTTAAAGACATCATCTATTTATATTATTTTAGACATCACATCCTCACATGAGTAGGTTTCATTATACTTGAAGTTTAGCGTGTAATTGAAAAGCGTGACCAACCACTTAAAAATGATGGTGTTTCAAATAATACAAATAACAATAATGTTAGGTTTACTAAAAATTTATATCAAAAATATTTATTTTTATGAGTTGACAATTTTTTATTGACCAAATCACATCAATCTAGTCAATACAAAATTTTCAATTCATTAATTCATTAAGATATATATATTTTTTTATAGAGATAATTACACCTATCTCCTTTGAAGTTTTTGACAATTGTAGAAATCTCCCCTATACTTTCTGAAATAACACTGTCCCCCTGTCAGACCTGTTCCCTAAACGTCGTTAACCGAATTTGTTCATTTACTATTTTACCCCTTATATTTTAATAATTATTTTAAAGTCAAAAATTCTCTTCCCTTCCTTCTTTCTTCCTCTCTCATATTTAATTTACCCTATGTCACTTCCCTTCCCGAGCTCGTACTTGGCAAACAGGATGCTTTCCGAAGAAACCTCGACGGTCTCCTTTATCGCCGGTAACTCATTACCGAATTCATATTTAATCTCTGACATCACTCGTTCTAGAGACAATATTTATATCATCCTCACAAATTTCCAAGCTTGGCATCAAAGTATCGAGCAAAGAAAATCCACTCGAAATCAGAGATTATGATCCCTGAAGTTTCAAATTCCAGAGGTTTTTTAGAGAGAGAATTATAAATATATATATATATATAAATTGACAGATTCTGACCCCACAAAGCTATGAATTATTTTGAATTGATCTTCTAAGGATTTCGAGCAGCCAGGCGTTGTGATTCACAAGGCTTACAATAAATTTGAAGAAACAGAAAACGATATATATAAAAGGGGTAAATTACGCCCGAGGACTATTCGACCTTGTCGACCACCGGTGACCTTGAGAACATTGGCCGTTACGACTTCAACGAGCAGATCCAGTCCATCATGATCGCACACCCAAAGCTCGATCCAGTGTCCGGCGAGCCATATCTCAAGTATTTTCGATTTGCTCCGGACGTCGAAATATCTCTGAAACCCTAAATTGATTGATGTCGAAGAGAGAAAGCAAACGAGGTAGATCGACTTGGGCACATATAAAGAGAGAAGAAAGATCCCGGAGCCGATTCATGCGAAGTTTCAAATCGCACAACTAAGTCGAATCAGTCGACGAGTCGCAAAGAAGCTGAAGACATTGACTGAAACCAACAATGAACAATCTTGGCCCCTTTTCAATCCAAAAATAGAATGATCATCTCTACATTTTTGCACTCAAAATACCCTTCTTAGGCATGAAGCATAGAACAACAGCAATTTAAAGGAAAATATAGTTGAAGGGAGAAAGAGAGATGGCAATTCTAAAAGCGTCAAACAATAATTTCTCAATAAACAACACGAGTCTTAAGAACATAGTGGTTTTGATATAAACTTCTCTAATATAGATATGATATCTCAAAAATCAAAATATATGGCAAACTCCGCAGTTGAAGAATCCAATTAATCAAAGAACCAAGAACATATACATATAAAGGAATGGCGAAATCTAACCAAAGGCAATTTTCATTGACCCATCAAAGCTTTCAAAACACGTTCCGATGTCGTATATAGAATATTCTAGTAAGAGAGAGTGGATTGGTCCTTAGAGCTTGAGAGACCAAGAATAGAATTGAAAAACCAAATTAATAGAGAGAAGAGAGGAATTTGGGTTGTAGAGAGAGAGGAATTTGGGTTTATGAGAGAGAGAGAGAGAGAGGAAATGGTAGAAGAAATTTTGTATTTTTTTAATTAAAAAAAATTATAATTAAAGTGAGAGTAGTTTTGTCATTTAATCATGACTTGTAAGGGGCAAAATTGACATTTAGACAAAAAAAGTTACATCATCAAATGGCGTTAGGTCAATTAACGATCATTGACGATAGGAAAAATCTGTTATAGACATTGAAACCAAAAGAGGAATAGTGTTATTTCAGAAAGTATAAGAGAAGTTTCTACAATTATCAGAAAACTCAGGAAAGCTAAATGTAATTTACCCTTTTTTATAAAATGTAAAGAAACTTTCATTATTTTACAAATAAATAAAATAAAAAATATTTCATAAATAACAAAAATTCATAATTTAACTAACACCAATCAAATAATTAATACAAATAAATAGAATGAGAAATAATACAATTAATTACAAATAACAAAAATTCGCAATCTGGTCAATCATATCGTTAATCGTAATAATCTTTTAAATAAAATTTTCCAATATTACACATTCTTGATCAGTGGGTTGATGTACGGTATAAGGGTATCCCGGATGTGTCCCAGCCTGTTACTACTCTCTGGAGAAAGATCTAACTATGGCAGACCAAAGATATGCTTTACTAGGAAACAGCAATACCCACTCCCACGCGCTTCATCCTCTTTCACCAATTCATCTTACTTTTTACTGTGGGACTATTAAAAATCTCCAATTTTATATAGTTTATAGTACCAGGTAAAGCTTTACCATGTTACAGAGATTTTCAGCTTCAAATGTGCTTCAGGTGTGTCCACTACCTCAACAACCTAAACCACTAATCAATTCGAAGTTACTGTACATATATATATATATATGCATATATACGTGTTTATATATATATATATACTGTACACGTGCTCATAGGTGATCAAACAAAGACCTTGCATGCAGGTCATCACAATCGTTTGATCTGTACGTCAACAGAGAGAACTGCAAAGCCGAAAATTGCCCCACAAATGAAAGGCCCAGATGCTACTAGTGAGAACAAAGCATGCATATATACATGACATTTATTATTATAGCCGTCTGATACTAATTGCACTTCCCAAAGATCTATTTAGCGAGAGAGAGGGAGAGAGAGACTGTAAACTGCAGTGATAAGCATTGAAATCGTCCGTCAGATTCAGAACCCATATGCACAAAAACGAACCATCTTGTCTATCAGCCTTTCCAAAGCTCACCGATCCATGCAAATTCATCCACTTCACCTAAGTGCTTCTGCTTATAGACTTTTCACACTCTACAAAACCTATTTAACTTCAAAGTGACAAAGCAGCACTCTTTTCTGTTTGATGGAATTCTAAATACAAAGTAAAGCTGGAAACAAAAGCAGAAAAGCTCAAAGTTATTAACTTTAATCAAAAGTACTTTTAACACAACCTAACCCAACCCAGAAATTCTTTATAAATGGCTACACCCATTTCACAAAAACAAATCAAACCCTAACCCAATCAAGCACTAAAGGGAAGAGAAAGATTCAATGGAATTTGTATACAAAAGCAAAAATTATTGAAACTGTATGCTCTCTTGTGGATAGAGCTCAAAAGGGCTACAACAGTGGGTGGTCATGAAGATCATGTAGGAGGGCCATAGCCTGGTAGATCAGGCCATTGATTTGGGTTCAATGGAGTCCCACTGGTGCTGTTGCTGGTAGTGTTGTTGGTGCTGCTGTTCCAAAAACTGGGGTTTGAGGCTGATGGGTTCATACTGTTGTTTATCATGAGGCTTTGATTCCACGAACCAGGAGGCCTGTTTGGTTGAATCAAGCTTTGATCAGATGGGAAAATGGGTTCTATGTTCTTATCTCTGTTACCCATTTGGTAAAACTCATTTTGCTGCTGAATCAGCTGATGTTGAGCCTGTCTTGAGCTATAAGAAGGAACATTGAATCCTTGTAATAGAGCCAAATTAGAGGCACTTACAAATTGGCCACCAATACTGACAGGTGGTTGATTGAAGGGTTGTGGTGGGCTTGAAGATGGCATAGCCGCCAAAGAAGATAGAAAGCCACCACCAGAATAGTAAGAAGTAGCCGATGGAATCCCCGGAGGCAAAGCCAAATTGCCGAGTTCTTTGTTCCTCAAAGCTGGAATCATCGTCGCTGATTGTTGCTCTTGTGGTGGTGGTGGTGCTGATGGTTGAGATCTTGAAATATCGCCACTTGAAGATGAGGCTTTCGCCCGCTTTCCCTTCCGACAGCCACCACCAACGGGGACGTTCCGTAGGGTTCCGCCTTGAGTCCAGTACCTTCTACAAGTCTTGCAAAAGTACCGAGGCTGAGAAAGGCTGTAATTATTGTAGTAACAAAACTTTGTGTTGAGCGAATCACACCGAGGGCACTTCTGTGGCTGCTGCTGATGGTGCGGTAGATTTTCCGGTTGCACCGGCGGCTTCAATTGCCGATTATCATGATCTTGTTGCTGCTTCATATCATCTTCCGTTCTTCCTTGCTCCATCTCTCAAACCTCTCTCTGTCTTGTGTATATATCTATATCTACACAAGTCTATATCGAACTTCTTTGGCTAGCTCTTCACTTAATGTCTGCCATAATATCAGATATGGGCGGATAAGTTTTTGGTTGCATGCAGCTAAAATTCGGAGCCGTTTCTAGCTAGAGATATGTATGAAACTCAACGTGTCTGTTTGGATTGTGAGAATCCAGAGTGGAAAACAAACGGCGATCATTACCTTATTGCATGCGGATTTGTTCTCACCAACCCACGGCAAAACCAAAGGGTTTAATACAAAAACAGCATATGAAAATCCAGAACTGACTCGCTCTCCAACCCAACAAAATCTGCTCGGATTCTCAATTCCTAACTCGGCTTGGTAGAGAGAGAAAGTGGAGAGATATAGAGAGACAGAAAGAGAGTGAGAAACCTACCTGCTTTTTCTGCAACGAGAGAGAGAGATGAGGTGTACGTATGTTGCACGTAGACAAAGTCACGAAGAGTGGTCTAATCTCTGTGAAACGAGTTCAGTGAAAGTACAGTGATCATAAAGAAGTGGGTTTGTTTAGGTTCAATCCAAGTCGATAATGAACTCAAAATTTCTCAGTTCAGCAACTTCTATGGAAGACCCAGAATATCAAATTGGCAAAACATGAATTAAATCACAAACCATGGTCCAGATTTTCAAGAGATTAATTCGTACCAACAAAGACGAGAAACGAGGGAGATTTAGAGAGAAATTTCAGAAGTTGGAGATCTGCTAAAAACAGGTGGCGCGCAACCACGAGAAGAAGAAGGGTTTAGCTGCAGTGGCGGCGGAAGCGTGGCCAACGAGGGTGGCGGTCGGCAATGGTTGGTGGCTGTGTCAGAACTCAGCTCTTTCTCTCTCTATAAGTCTATTTCTCTCATCCCACTTTCATCTCTCTTTACAGGTCTCTCTTGAGTCTTCCATTGTATTACTTTTCTGTTTCGTTCTCTGACAGCGTTTTGGGTCAGCTGGAATCGCAACACTCTTGATACATTCAGCGCACATCAAGTTGAAAGACAGTACTACCCTCACCACTTTATTATTTTCATGTCTCTGTCAAGGTTACTTTTGTCTTTCCGAGTCAGTGGTGGCCAAAATACAAGTATATACATATCTGTATGTAATGTAATGTCTACATATATGTGTAATTGTCAGGACAATTGGACTTAATTATTTAAAGACGGTTATTTTATTTTATTATCTGATGTAACCTGATCTTTTCTTATAATATTAATAATTTTTTAAATTCATGAGAAAATTATTTATCATTTATTTTAAAAGATTGTCTTGGGAAGATTTTAAAATTTTAGAGTAATTACATTGATGTTTTTTTGAGATTATTTGACAATTAGAGATATATTTTTTTTTGTATTTTTTAAAATTATACTGATATTTTTTATTATATTGATAATATAAAAAAAAAAATTTACAAAATTTGTCATTAATGTTATTAGTATTTTAATTGTATTTTTTAAATATATAAAATATATTTATATATTACACTACTTTCTTGTATTTTTAGAAATTATAAGAGAAATTCATGTATAAATCAATATAATTATCTTTAAAAATAAAATTATAAATTCTTTTTTCTCTTTAACATTTGTTTCCCACACTTTGGGCAAAGTAGTTTAAAATAATATCAAAAATAATAAGAAATACTTTTGTAATAATCAATTATTAAAAAAGAGTTAATGTAATTATTCTAAATTTTTTGTCAAAAGCCAAATACTCCACGTGGGATGATAATTTAAAATAATGAGTAAATTGTACCGACATTTCATGAATTTTTAATAATTATAAAAAGATTTTTTAAATCTTTTAAAATTACATTATCTTTTTTTATTTTTATTACCAAACTATATATCTCTCCTCCTGTTCAAATTTTTTTAAAAAATAATAAAAATATTTTTTTCATGTTTTTGTTTTTTTATATTTTTTTATTTTTTCTAAAACTTTCTAACCTTTTTTGAAGAATTTTTTTATTTTATATAAAAATAAACCTAAAGTAAATAACTTATATTTTATTTTAATAACAATATTTTAATCAATATTTACATAAAATAAAAACTTTTAAAAATTAATTAAAATTAAAAAATATAATAAGTAGAATAAAAACACTTCTGTCAAAGTAAAAATGGTTTTATTAATAAATATTGAAAAAATATAATTTCATAAATCTCAATAAAAATTAATAAAATTTATCCTAAAATAATTGTCTCATGGAATAGTTTTGCAGACGGTTGAAAATAGTTTTTTTGCTGTGGGGTTATGTTGCACGTGCCCCGAGCAAGTAACGGAAGAGGCACGTGATGAGAGGCGTTGTGGCTGACGATGGTGTCCGTTAGGGGTTACAACTGCTCCACACAGACACTGTTACCACTAGGTGGACAAACACAAGCGTTTCTTGTACATATGGGACCAACAAACTCATGTGGCCCATCTTCCTCACCCAATCCTCAAACAATCGATCATATGGTGATGTGGTCCTTTGTGGAAGTTGTCTCGACCAATCCTATTTCAAACACACACACACGCGCGTATCCAAACACAATATATTATAAGAGTAATACTATGTATATCAAAAAGATTTTATAAAATTATTTACACTGAGTTATCAGTATTGTATTAATTTTTTATTATATTATATCTCATCATGAAATTAATACAAAATTGACAATGATAAAAAATTAATACAATACTAATAATTCATTTATGTAAATTATTTAGATAAAAAATTATGGTCATCATAGCATTACTCATATTATATGAAGGTTGCTTGTCTTTTTTTTGTTACTCATTTACAAACTCCTCATTCATTCATATAATTTTGTATTGGTATGAACGATAAATTAAGACTACACATGACACGGACGTCCGACTACTATATACATATGTAAATGAGCGTAAACTCACGGGGTGTGATGGATAACAATTCATGACTCATCTATTGATGCTCATATGACCGTATGGGATTGTGTCCATTATTATGTGTCTCACTAATGAAATTTAATATATGAACGCTAATAGATGAGTAACAAAACATTATATGGGGTGTGATAGTCATATTAAGATCATAGAAAGACTGGGATCGCTCAATCATAAAATCAACAAAAAAATTGAAAAATGTTTCAAATTTTATATATCTGTAATATAATTAAATTAAAGTTTAAGATTAATAAAAGTTTAGGACCCATATTCATAGTATAATCAAATTAGAAATTTAAGATTAATAAAATCTTACTCTACAAAAAAAAAAAACATAAAAACTCCATAAAATAAAAATTAATTATATCAGTAAAGTTTTATTGGTATTGTGCTCTAATATTTTATTACATCTATTTAGATTCAAAAATATCTAAAATTTCTATTATTAGAGTTTTATTAAATATATACATATGAAAATAAAGTAAAAAATTACATTAATTTTTTTTTAAAAAAGTCTCATTTAGAGTTGTCACTTTTATTACTTTAGGCCTCCATTAATTATATATAACCAAGTAGGAATTTGTTTGGATGTATGCTTTCACATCCAAGATATTTTATTATTATTTAATAAATTTGATTTATTATTATTGAATTTCATATTATCATACATGTGTATGTTGTTATTTTATACCATGAGATGGTTAGTCCTTAAATTATTATTGAAAATATTTCATGTATATAAATGAGATTTATGTACAGGAGATATGAACTTATGATTAAATAGTTCTAGAATTGTTTGCAATCGTTGATTAGATTGTGCATCTTGTTTGTAATATTATAATACATTTGACCTCTATGTGATAGGTGATTTATCTCAACCATTAGAGTAGTGTACTCTGGGTTATTATATTGGTGTATTTGGAATACGCTGAACTGAATTTGTATAAGAAACGTGCCATATGAAGCTATCATCTTTGATGTGATTCTTATATTCACTATTCGTAGTAAGTTCTTAATCTTGAAAAAATAGTGGACTCAAGTTTTTAATGGTAGTGGCTTTGAGTTTCCAATGAGTGAGCTCTCTTTAATAAACACTTTGGTATCTTGAAAAATTATTGTTTAGACTGCGGGAACACATATTTTTGAAGATAGAATCTACACTCTCTAAATTAGAGAGAAAAATATCACTAATGTATTAATTTAGTTGATTAATCACTGAAATCCGAGTTCGGTCTTTTTAAGAAATTGTTTATTGAGATGTTGACCATTTTATAGCGATTAATAATTGATGAATTAAGTTATAAAAATAATTAAAAATTAGTTTGATAGTGTATTAATTCAAATCCAAATTATTGATATCAAGGTAGAGAGATCCACTATATATGTTTAGTGATTATGAGTTTTTCTCTATTTTATCAAATTAAAGTGCAATTATAATTATGTAGTAGAATTAATTAGTCATTAATTAATTAAGATTTAATTAAAAATTAATTGACTAATTTGAGTTAACCTGGTGAGACCCTAGATCTATTCTTTTGTCCTAATTTTGTAAACCCTTATAAATATGTAATTAAAGAGGATAGTCGTACACAATAAACCAATATATGTATGATTTGCATAGAGAAAAAAGATAAGAAGACTTAGAAAAGTAAGAGAATGAAGATTGTATCAATTTCTTTAAAAAAACTTTTTCAATAATCAAGATTATCAAGAATAAGAAAAATTACATTAATCTCTTTAAAAATGCTTCTTCAACAATCAAGATTATAAAAAATAAGGTAATTCTAACCCCTTGTTCAAGATTGTATAATTCATGCAAAGAAAAATATTTAAATAAATTTTTAAAAAATGATTACGAACCCAACAGACACATGATATACAAGACTCACCCAAAAATATCTCAAAAAGGAGAAGAATATGACATCAAAGTACAATTATTTTACACAATGAGAAAAAATAATACTTAGCTCTAAATCAGTTAAGAGGAACTTTCTTTTATTTACATACGTGTCATAATTTTAATAAATTATATATACACTTGCATATATATTACATGAATATTTAGTTTTAACAAAAAAAAATTAAAAAATTAAAAAAATTCATATATATTATATATAAATAAATACGTGATTGATTAAAATTGTGATAGGTAATTTCAAATCAAGTATTGTACTTGAAATTATATGAAACAGAAGAACATTATTACACCAAGTTGGGCAAGCTTGATGATGTGCCATATCAGTCGGTCGATCCTCCAGAACGGAATTGTACACACAAGAGTTGGGTATCATCAAGTAGAGATCTTATAGTACTGCGTTATGCACCCTGCATTCCCAACATAAACAGTATGTCCAAAGCACATTTAATGAACGAGTAGTGATAGGTAATAATTATACCTTAATAAGATTCGGGATATAATAGTTTAAAAAATTCATATCTTAGTGTAAAATAAGTTGGGAAGATTTTTAAAAAATAATAGAAAAACTTTAAATCTTATTTTAAAAAAAAAATACTAATAATCACATAGTTAATTAGTCATGTTTTAAAAAATGGAGGCAATCTTTTGACCCAAAATGATGAGACAGGCTATCATGACTGAAACTGTCACAGAACCAAACGACTTTACGTAGGTTTCCAATTTCATTTTGTTGTCATTTACTATAATTTTATTTTCACAATAATTTTATTTAGGATAATTCGACTTCATTTCAGCTTGCGACTATAGTTTTTTAGTATGACAAAGTTTCTAATTTTCTAAAAAAATTTAATTTTTATTAATTTCAAATTTTTTTCTTTTTCAAAATTATTATAGTTTACTGATTGTAATAGGATTAGTATAAGGAATTAGTAGATTCTTATTTAGATTAGTAATAGACTTAACCTGTATATATGATGTAAAGTAGTATTTTTTATTCAGATTATCAATAATATATTTTTGTTTAAAAATTTAAAATTTGTTATCTTTGGATGTGGAGTCTCATTTGTTCTTGGTTACTAAAGAATTCAACGTGTTTGATTCTTTTTCACGTTCCGTATTGCATTCTTATAGGATACAAAGTTATCATATCTTGACATATCACATTGGAGATATAAATTTAAGATATATAGTATTTTTCTTAATAAAATGGAGAAAAAATAAGAGCTCCTACATGCAAAGCGGACGAGGCATAGTGATGTAGAACAAGTTTTTGAGACATTTGAAGAACCATGGGAACATTCCAGCTTTTTTCTTTTTTTTAGTAAATTATTATAGTTTACTGATTGTAATAGGACTGGTATAAGGAATTAGTAGATTCTTATTCAGATTAGTAATAGTTTTAATCTATATATATGATATAAAGTTGTATTTTTTATTCATATTATCAATAATATATTTCTGTTTAAAAATTTAAGATTTGTTCTCTTTGTATGTGGAGTCCCATTTGTTTTTAGTTACTAAGGAATTCAATGTGTTTAATTCTCTTCACGTTTTATATGGCATTCTTGTAAGATACAAAGTTATTATATCTTGAGACATCATATTGGAGATACAATTAGAGATATAAATTTAGGATATATAAAATTTTTCTTAATAAAATAGAGAAAAAATAAGAGCTCCTACATGCAAAGCGGACGAGGCATAGTTATGCAGAACAAGTTGTTGAGGCATTTGAAGAACTATGGGAACATTCTAGCTTTTTCGCTATTTTTAGTAAGTTTTAATTTTGTAATTACTTTGTGTAGGGAAGTCTAAATTAACTTCTTCTTACGACTATAGTTTTCTAGTTTGAATTGGTTTCTAATCTTTCAAAAAGTCCTAATTTTTTTTTATTTTTGAATCTTTCCTACTTTTAAGAATTTTCTAACTTCCTAATTATAATAGATCTAAGTATAAGGAATTAGTATATTTGAGTTTCAAAGAATTTTCTCTTTTGAATTAGTAATAGTCTTAGTTTATAAATATGATGTAAAGTATATTCTTATTTGAATTAGTAATAGTCTTAGTTTATAAATATGATGCAAAGCGGTACTTATTCTTTAGATTATCAATAATATTTGAGTTTCAAAGAATTTTCTCTTTTGTATGAGCAATTCCCTTCTTACTTTTTTTTCTAAAAAATTCAGCATGATCGATACTCATTCACATTTTCGTACTATATTACATAGGCAACGGAAATGGCTGTAACAAAAAGGATGCCATTCTCCATACTACTTGAAAAAATGTTTTGTCGAAAAGTCTTATTGTAGTATTTTTCTTCTAGTTTGAGTGTTCATTAAGAATTCATGCGATCTCATAGATTATTAAAATCGGGACGCGATATGTTTAGTGAGACATTTTTACTAAACCTTTTTTTTTATCTATTGGTATTCATCTCGACCGATGAATGCTCATTATGTGGGTCCCATTAATAATTTCACAAAGGTGTTAAGCAATTATTGGATGCACCTCAGGCTAATAAATAAATTTTTCCGATAAATAAAGTTTAAATGCTAACATTTTGTTTACCACATAGAGGCAAAATTGAATGGTAGTTTGACATATTTTTTAATTTCTTTTAATATGATTTTAGATGAATGTCATACTATGTATTTATTATTGAATAATTAAATAATAACATGTATCTCATGTACTTTGAGAAAAATTATTAAAACAACAATAAAGAGGAGCCTTATCCAATTTCTAGATCAAATGAATTATGTTAAAATTTTAAGAAAATAATTAATTATTTAATTTTACTAAAAATTTTTGTGCAAATTACACCTATCTCTTCTGAGATTTTTGACAATTGCAGAAACCTCTCCTATAGTTTCTGAAATAACATTGTCCTTCTTTTGGTTTCAATGTTGATAACAAATTCCTCCTGCCGTCAATGACCATTAGTTGACCTAACATAATTTGATGATGTAAGCAATTCTTTTTGTCTAAATGTCAATTTTACCCCTTACAAGTCATGGTTAAATGACAAAACTACCCTCACTTTAATAATAATTTTTTTAATTAAAAATAAAATAAAATTTCTCCATCCATCTCTCTCTCTCTCTCTCTCTCTCTCTCTCTACCTTCCTTCAAATGCACTTCTCTCTCTTTCTCTACAACCCACTTTCTCTCTCTCAACTTCAAGAATCCTCTTCTATGGCCCCTGGTTCCCCCCCTCTCTCTCTCTCTCTCTCTCTATATATATATATATATATATATATCACCTCCATCCTCTTATTTTTCCACAACTTTGATCCACCAATTTTCTCTCATTTTCTACAGCTTTCTCACAACCCAAACAAACCAAAATCGAGCTCGACATCAAGTAATCGAAGGCGCGAGTACCCAGAACAGCCGCAACCATGGATATATATCCCCAAAACAGTGAAAAAAAACAGTTCTCATTCCACACCACACCCTCCATACCTACCTCTATCTTCATCTCTAAACCCCAAAACAACCCCACCCATAAACAAAAGGGCTTGAAAATTCAATACCCAGTTGAAATCTATCCCCAAAACAGTGAAAAAAAACAGTTCTTTCCCACAAATTCAAATCCCATATATTAACATAAGAAAGATATATATAATTTTAGAGAAATTTATAAAGGAAAATTAATTTAAGAAACATTGAGATAAGGTTTTAGAGAGTATTTTTAGAGCTCTCTCTTGTTAGTTCTTTCTTTATCTTCGTTTCCACCACCCACTGCTTTTGGCAACCACCCAACGCCTCACTAACAAGTCCAGCCCCTTCGCTGCCAGTGACGGCCACCACGATCGCTCACACTAGACACCATCACCGCCATGAATTCTAGCCATCAACCATGGATTCAGATTATTCTCATCTTTCACACCTCGATAGATTTCAACCATCAATCATGGTCGACCCAACCATGGATTCCGTTCAATGATGCCCATGTAGAGAGAAATCAAGTTGCAGTAATTGATGAAAGTTGCAAAAGATTTTCACCATGAACAGATCAACCTAATGTCAACTGAATGTGGGTTTGTAGTATTTTGGTATATTTAAATTATGAATTGTAATAGATCTGGGGTCCACAACTTAATGCTAATTGAAATACAATTTTAGAAAGAAAAAAATAGGAGAGAAATGGGGAGGATTATGATGAATCTGGTGAATAGAGGGTATGCACCCTTGGATTTACCCTTGAGCGACGGGTGCAGGCCTGTAATCCACACAGAGACAAACTGAGAGGAAGAAAGAGGGAAGAGAATTTTTGATTTTTGGCTTTAAAATAATTATTAAAATATAAGGGGTAAAATAGTAAATGAACATATTATGTTAACGTCATTTAGCAGAGAGGTCTGATAGGGGAGACAGTGTTATTTCAGAAAGTATAAGGGAAGTTTCTACAATTGTTAGAAATCTCAAGAGAAATAGGTGTAATTTGCTCAAAGTTTTATATAATGTGCATAAAAGGCAATGGGCTTTCTAGTAACCCTGACTCCCCTTGCCCCTATCGGCATCCGCCCATCAAACTATATTCACTAATTCACTTTTTTTTTTTAAATACTTATTATTAATTTCGTGAATGCTACAAAATGAATGATGTATATACATCATTTGGCTATACCTTAAGACAACTCTAGCACTTGACTATACCTTAAAAGCAAAAATTAATATATAAGTGTAACATAATATGTTACGTCATTGTTCAGGGGGTAAATGAGTCGAGTCAAATCGAGTATTGAATTATTTAAATTTGACTTGTTAAAATAAATAAATTTTAAATTATATTTAAACTCGACTTTTTAATTTTTGAAATCCATCGCAAGCACTTAACTTGTTAATTTTTCGAATCGATTACGAGCTAAGCTCAATTAGATTGATTTTTTTATATAATATAAGAACACTTTTGTCTTGATGAGTTGAGTTTAATAAATTAACGAGTTTCAAAATATGTTAAAACTTGTCTTATTTATCTTGCGAATTAATCTCAAACATTTTATAACTAAATCGATCACAAGTTAAGCTTGAATAATCAATTCATTTTACAATTTTATTTTTGGTTCTAAAATGACACCCGTTGGGTAGTAGTAATCTTCTATTTTTGTATAGCATTAACTTGACACATATTAAACGAAATAGGTGGCTATTTTTTAAGTGCGACTGGAAAATTAAACTGAACCTATTAGTAGTATGATTAATTATCAATAATATATTAGATATATTATAAATTATACTTATAAATAAATACACTTTCTGTTACTGAAAAAATAAAAAAGTAAAGTCTAAGACTGTGAAAAGATATGTTACTCCTTACAAATTGAAGTTAATTATACAAAAAATGAAGTGACATATTCAATACTTAATTCAAACAAATAATTGATATAAATTATAATTATAAATGTTACTGTTTAAAATAAAAATTTAAATATTTCATAATAAGAATAGTAGTTGTTTACCATTTCTCACTAAAATTACTTTTTATTTGATGAGGGAAGAAAGTCCCAGCCCAATTTCTCCCATACCTGAACCATACACATCGTGAATTTAGCAAGAAGTAATGGTAGAAGTTCCTAATTTATATTTTCAAATTATATTTTTAATGTAATATATTAAAATATAATAATTTTAAAAATTACATTTAAGTAGTACTCAAAATATTATATTCTGACATATTTAAATAGAAATATAATATATATATTAAAAATTTGAATAAATTACATTAATTATTTCTAAAGTTTCTGATAATTACATTAATTTCTTTTAAAATTTTTATAATTACATTAACCTCTCTTATTTTACCAAATAAATTACAAATACCTTTCTCAAGTCAATTTTTTTTTCTCAAAATAACAATATTGTCCCTTTTAAATTTTTACTTTTTTTTTACATTTTTCAATTGTGACTTTTTTTTTCATTTAGAATAAATATTGATTAAAAATTTAAATTTATTTTTCTATACCTTAAATTTATTTTTATATAAAATAAAACATCTTTAAAAAAATTAGAAAAAAATTGGTCAAATTTAAAAAATACAAAAAAAATAAACCAAAAGAGACAATTTTGTCATTTTGAAGCAAAAAATTAACTGAAATGAGATGTTTGTAGTTTGTTAGAAAAATAAGAGAAGTTATTATAATTTTAAAATTTTTAAAAAATGTTAATATAATTGTCAAAAAAACTCGGTATAATTTATCTTAAAAATTTTCTAACATATTTTTTTTAGCAGGTACATGTGGTGTAACGGTACAACCGAAAATTGAGTGTTCCAGTACGAGAGAGTTGTCCCTCTTAATAAATTATATCGATCTCTTTTAAAATTTTTGACACTGATCTTCTTTAAAATTTTTAAAATTACAACCTTATATTTAATCAATTACTTCAATGTAATTTATTCAATATTTTTTATGAGTCATATAACACACAATTTATAGTACATTGTGCTATGATACCTCTTAATATGAGAAGTAATACTTAGATTATCCAAATTTATATCTCAAAATAATGTAATATTAATATACTGTCGTATCATTATTATATTATTTAAAATAAAAAATAAAAATATAAATTATTATTGTATCTTATTTTAATTACTTGAGCAATGGTTATTTTATTCCACGTGTAAATTGAGAATATGACCCAAGTAATGTAAAAGGCTCAATATACAAAACATAACCCCAGTAAGTAGAACATTGCAAAAGACTACATTCTTCAATTTTTCTTCTGATCTGCACGCCGCTTCATATCATCTTCATCCATGGCCTCATCACCATCCTCCTTCGCAGGCCTCTTTACATGATCTTCAATATATTCATCCATGGACTTCTCGGCATCCTCAGACTTCCCAACCAGAGTCTCTTTTATCTTCTGGGAAGTCTCCTTCGCCGCCCCCCACGCGTCCTGCATCGTCTGCTTCGTCTTCTCCCCTAGACTCTGCGCCGACTCTTCTGCCTTACTCGTCCCTTCCTTTGCCTTATTGGCCGCCGTCCCCGCCGCACCCTTGGTCTTCTCCTTCATGTCATGCGCCTTCTCTTTGGCGTACTGCGCTGTTTCAACTGCTCTGTTTGTCCTTTCCTTGGCCTTATTGGCTACTGTCCCAGCCGCGTCCTTCGTCTTCTCTTTCGCTTCCTGTGCCATCTCTGCTGCTCTGCCCGTCCCTTCTTTGGCCTTATCCGCCGTCTTCCCCGCCGTGTTCTTTGTCTTCTCCTTCGTAGTCTCTGCACGTTCTCTTGCTTTGTCTTTCATTTCTTCCGCCCACTCTTTCGTTCTGTCCATGCTTTCTTTCGCTTTTTCATTGTATCCTCCTCCCGTTTCTTCTGCTGCATTTCCTCCCTGAAATACAAAAAGTACTTATAAATTTGCACATGCATATATAGATATCATATAGAGATACACACGTATGTATAGCATAGATGCACAGATATTACTGAGCTGCGTAGAAGGGTGATTTCTAATTACCTCAGAAAATTTGGAGGCAGAAGTAAAGCAAACCCTAGAGACTTTTCGACGGAGAGAGAGAGAAGGGGATTGATGGAAAGCTTTGGAGAGGTTGAAGAAGGCGTTTGTGGTTAAAAACATTGCGCCCATTGTTACTCTGCTATGTGCTGTTTTTTCCGTTTTGTTTTGTATCGTAAGGTGTCACCGCTTTCTCTACCATTGCTGAAGTTATAGGGTGTAAGAGACGAATAAGGTGGCAGCCTTTTGGGATGACACGTTGGCGACTGATGCCACGTGTAGGAATGTGGTTAACCTTGTTCCGTGGGCGGTTTTGCCAGTCAACACATGTTCTTTCAAATTTTTCAAAGAGGATATAGACAATGTAACTGTCGGCGGCACGTGAGGTTCATGAAACCACTTCAAATTTCAACAAGTGCATCAGTCTGGAATATATCTTAGTGGGCCTGAAATCGAATGCACACAGCTTAGTCATTTCAGTTGGGATAATGGGCCGGATTGTCTGGCCTACCGACTGAGTAGGACCTTCTTGTTTGGACGAGGTATTAAGGTTTTAGGCCTTGTAAGCAACATTACTGCTCCATTTTCTTGGCAGTACGAAAAAGTTTAGAGGTTTTGGCCATTTTTTTCGAAAGACCAACCCATCAAGTACTTGGGCTTGAAATAGTGACCATTTTTTTTATAAAATACAGACAAGCTTAGGCAAAGCCTTATATTTATGTCCTCAAGAATTCAGGTAATTATTATATTCTTTTATCATTTTTAAAATGGACGGTAAAACAAACCAAGTTACTTAAAGTTGGCTCGATTTGAAATTCGTTCGAAATTATCTTGTATGATAAAAAGGTCAAGCTTGAAAATATATTAAAGCTCATTAATTCATTGATCCTGGCTTGTTAAATTAATAAGCACTCTAATACTATTTAAAAACTCAACTACTCAAGCTCGGTTCATGATCGACTTGATAAGAGATTCATTAGAGATATAAACAAATCAAACTTAAACACAATTTGAAACTCATTAATTTTAAGGAGTTGAACTTGAATTTAACTTGACTCGATCCTCCCATGCCCCTTATATTTAATATTATCCTTTCTTCTCCTTTTCGTCCTAATTGCAATGTGGCATTATTGGTTGCCTTGCCACTTATTGAGGCAAGGGTGGAAGGTATATGGTGGCTGGGCTCGGCCGGGCCATAACCCCCCCTCTCTTTCAATTCTCAAACTATAGATTTTTTTTTATTCATGTAAACTTTGGGCCTTTTCAAAATTAGGTCATTCTAAAATTTTGACTCAACTTAATTTTTATTATTATTTATCTCATTTTTCATCCAATATTTTAATCGACCCTTAAAAAAACTGCCCAACCCAATCTTTACTTATTATCTGGAGACTTGACCTCAACCAAATTGTTATCAAGTTAGTTCAGAAGGTCAACAAAAGCTCCTTAAAAGGTAAGATATAGTAGGTGTAACTTTTTCATCATTGTTGTAAGTTTCTGCTTTATTAAGCATGCCAAACAACCACACTATAAACACAAGCACTGCGGGTAAAACTGGGCAAAAGTCCATAGAAACTACCTGTCATATATCTCTCAAGAAGGCGACCCATGCAAATGAATGTAGCACTCAATGCCAATTATGTCAACATAAGCTGATGCATGTCGTTATTCTCTTTTGACTCTAGTTCTGGGCTTTCAGTCAGGCTATGGATGATGATGCTGCACTTTTTGGCTGTAGCCGACTTTGACTTTCTACGACCTGAAGAACACTCAAAAAATGATCAGAGGACCACCGGATTGGCTCCGGCAGTAACCGCTCCGATGCTTAAGTCAATAAACTGAATTGAAAGGACTGTAATGTAAGCCAAAAAATGAGCATAAGAAAATAGGTGTACCTCTAGGGTTTAATATATAGATGGTGGCTTTCCTAAGTCGATTTAGATTTGGAGCCATGAAAGTAGCGATTTGATCATCGGAGATAGTAGTTTCCATATCGGACATTGTATCAAAATAGAGATAACCATGTGTGGCAGTTTCCTTGTAAAAGACTATTTCCTTATTGTCTGCTCGGAAGATATTAAGGCGGTGATGAGTTCTGAATAGCGGAGAGTGCTCTAGAGGTCCGTGCTCGGACCTCTAGGCATGTTTGTAGGTATGCTTTGAATGCTCAGCATGCTTTGAATGACCGAGCCTCTAATTGACCTATTGACACACGTGTCACTTAAGGATTGGTCTGTCGTTTTGTGGTATATCAGCTACTCCCCCTCCCTCCAAGCCTTAGTTAGAGCTTCAGTGCATAACTTAGGCTATAGGCTCAAGAAGATTAAGCATTCCGTCTTTTTATCGTTACAAGATGACGGTTTATTACATCATTTATTACGCACCCTTCATTTGGGGCTTTCGAGGCCACCCAAATCATCGTGACGGTTTGGATGGACGACTCTTTGTCTTCAAGGATCAATATATAGGGGAGAGATGGGGAGCTTACATGCCCACTCTTCTTATTGTCTGTTTTCATGATGTTTCCCTATCAAGGGGATTTGAGTTGTTATAGAAGCTTCTGTCATCCGGGGGTGATTGATGATCCCTAGCCTGAGTTGGGTGTGATCAAACTGTGGCTAAGGGTAGCCCACCCTTTTACCTTGGCTCTTATGGAAAGACTAAAGGATACGAAGATCTCTTTGTCCATCTTAACATCCGATAGGGATTTCCCCTTATGGAGGAGGGCCCTCTTTGATTTAACTGGAGCTTGGAGCGTTGATGATGAAGATGATTGGGAGATGCCTCCTCCCCTTCTTCCCTAGGCAGAGACCCTTGCACAAGCCGGCCAAAGTGCCATACTAAATTTGAGGAGAATGAAGGCGGAGAATGAAGGTGTTGTGAGCCTCGGAGTCATCCTTCTGTATTGGTGCCAGGTGGTGATGCAGATTGGGGTTCAGGGTTCCTTCCTTTCAAATGGGAACTGGTGGTAATGGTGCCTTAAGACCCTGGACCTTTGACTTTAGAAGAGTTAGAGGAAGAAGGCAATGATGGCATGAAAACCGGAATACGCCTTGTCTGAAATTGTTGTAGCTTTAGACTCGTAGTTTGTATCTCTATTGATTGTAACTTTTTCATGGATTATCAATAAAACTGAGTTCCTCTTTTTTCAATAAACTGTGTTCTTTTCGAGTTAGCACATTCTTCCAAGCATTGTTGCCAACTGCAATCTGTCAATGGTTTCATTTGCATAGATAGATTTTTACAATATCTGTGCCTCCTCCAAATTGAAATACCCGGCGGCCTCTGTGAGATAAGTTCTCTTGGGGATATATCAAGTTACGGCTGCACGGTAGTGCGTGAGTTTGTCCTTAATGAGATCCGAGTTGTTCATACTCTATTTAGATCAGCTCTGTAAAGTAGTCTTTTCGAGTATAGTAACCTGCAATAATTTGAGTAAATAATTATGCCTGCCGAGCCCGGAGACTTGTGTAAATAATTAGATTGAGAATATCCAGAAATCAATTGAGTAAATCAGATTTTTGTTTTGGACCAGACTCGAAGGTCTGTACATTTGGTGGATCAGACCGAAGGCCTGTACATTTGGAGGACCAAACCGAAGGTCTGTACATTTGGCGGACCAGACCATGAGGTCTGTACATTTGATGGACCAGACCATGAGGTCTGTACATTTGATGGACCATACTAGAAGTTTGTACATTTGATGGACCAGACCATGAGGTCTGTACATTTGATGGACCAGACTAGAAGTCTGTACATTTGATGGACCAAACCATGAGGTTTGTACATTTGACGGACCAGACCATGAGGTCTGTACATTTGATGGACCAGACCATGAGGTCTGTACATTTGATGGACCAGACTAGAAGTCTATACATTTGATGGACCAGACTATGAGGTCTGTACACTTGATGGACCAAACTAGAAGTCTGTACATTTGATGGACCAGACTATAAGGTCTGTACATTTGATGAACCAAACCATGAGGTCTGTACATTTGATGGACCAGACTAGAAGTCTATACATTTGATGGACCAGACCATGAGATCTGCACATTTGATGGGAGTACTTCAAAGGGTCTTTCGAAGGAAAAATATCTTTATTGATAATACTTCCGCAAATGTTCTATGTTCCAAGATCTGGGAACAGGTTTCCCATTAATGTCTTCCAACCAGTAATTGGTAGGCCTAACAATTTTTCCATTGCGGGATCCTTGGTGTTTGAAAAAACCCTTCTTAAAACGAGGTCTCCAACTTGAAAGCTGATAGGCTTGAGCCCTAATTTGGAGTTGTTAGCCATCCTTTGCTGGTACGCTTCCATCCTAATTCTAGCTTGATCCCTCTTTTCCTCAAGTAAGTCTAAATTTTCTACCAGTTGTTGATGATTGGATTCTTGGTCGAAAGCTTCAGTCCTTAAGGCTGGCATACCGATCTCTATTAGAATAACTGCCTCGGTTTCGTAAGCAAGTGAAAAGGGAGTTTCGGAGGTTAGAGTTCTTCTAGTTGTTTTATAGGCCCAGAGCATGCCAGGGAGTTCTTCGACCCATCTTCCCTTGGCTTCTTCCAACCTCTTTTTAAGGGCATCAAGGATTGTCTGATTGGTGACTTCTGCTTGCCCATTATCTTGGGGATGACCAGGAGAGGAGAAATGCTGACTGATACCCAAATCTTGGTAGAACTTCTTGAGGGCTTTGCCAGTAAATTGTGTACCATTGTCTGAAATGATTACACGCGGTATGCCGAACCTGTAGACGATGCTTTTCCAGACGAAGCTCTTGACTTCCTTCTTAGTGATGCGTGTTAGAGGCTCTACTTCTGCCCATTTGGAGAAATAGTCAATGGCCACCAAAAGATATTTCCTGTTCAGTGTGGCCTGAGGTAATGGGCCTACGATATCCATTCCCCACTGAATAAAAGGCCATGGGCTAGCAATAGGAATGAGCTCGTGGTGGGGATGGTGCTAGTAGGGAGCGAACTTTTGGCATTTGTCACACTTTTGGATGTACTCCTTAGCCTGCTTCAACATGCCAGGCTAGTAGTAGCCTTGCGTCAGAGCTCGGTGGGCTATGGTTCTGCCCCCGTTATGATTTTAGCAGATTCCCTTGTGTATTTCCGCTAGGACATACTGAGATTCTTCTGGAGTAAGACACCTCAGCAGAGGTTGAGAGTATGACCTTCTGTAAAGCCTGCCATTTAGGATCAGATACTGAGCCGCCTTAATTCGGATTCGTCTGGCTTTGTTCTTGTCCTCAGGGAGGAGTCCTCCTTCTAAGTACTAGAAGATGGGGGTCATCCAGTTTTGAGGCTGTTCGGTAATTTGGGCGACTTGGACCACCTCAATGCTTGGTTTTGGCTGATGGGAGATTTTTATCATAGAATCATCTCTTGAGTCTAGGCGAGATGCCATGTTTGCCAAAGCGTCAGTTCTGCAGTTCTGGCCCCTTTTTATTTTCTAGATGGAGAATGTTTGGAAAGATTGTTTCAATGAGTTGACGAGTTCTGAATATCGAAGCATCCAGTCGTCCTTAGGGGTAAATTCTCCCAGGACTTGGCTTACCACCAGTTAGGAATCAAAGAAAACTTCGAGGTTCTGAGCCTCGCATTCCAGAGCTAGCTTTATTCCTAAGACAAGGGCTTCGTATTCTGCTTCATTGTTGGAAGCTCTGAACCCTAGGCTAACTGTCTTTTCTGCTACGAGTCCATCAGGTGATTGTAATACTAGGCCCACACCAGAACCGTGGTTGGTAGAAGATCCATCAGTATAGAGCTGCCATGTTTTTGAGTTTTCAAGGAGCTAGGCTTTGTTTTGTAGTGCTGGGGTGAATTTGGCGACAAAATTGACCAAGGCTTGACCTTTGACAGAAATTCGTGGGATGTAAGATATGTCGAATTCCCCCAGTTCTACCAACCATTTGACCAATCGCCCTGATACCTTCGGTTTCCTTAATACGAATTTCAGGGGATAAGTAGTAGGGATCTCGATAGGATGGGCTTGAAAATAGGATTTGAGCTTTCGTGCTGAGATTATTAGTGCAAGAGCCAGCTTTTCAATTTCAGGGTACCTCTTTTCTGTGTCTAATAATGCTCTACTGACATAAAATATAAGCTTCTGAACTCCCCTATGCTGCTTGACCAGTACTGAACTGACAGCGTTTTTAGAGACTGCAAGGTAGAGAAGAAATTTTTCTCAGTGGACTAGTTTTGATAGGAGTTCAGGCGAGGCTAGATATTCCTTCAGCTCTTGGAAGGATTTCTCGCACTCCTCAGTCCACTATAGAGCTCTGTTGCCCTTTAAGACTTTGAAGAATGGTAGACAGTGGTCAGTGGACTTGGAAATAAATCTGCTCAAGGCTGCAATTCTGCCATTCAAAGCCTGAATGTCCTTAGTTTTTGGTGACTCCAGCTCAGTCAGAGCCCTGATCTGAGTGGGGTCTACTTCAATGCCCCTTTGTGAAACAATATACCCTAAGAACTTTCCCTTCATCACTCCGAGCGTACACTTTGAGGGATTCAGTTTTATCTTATGCTGCTTCAAGATGTCAAACGTCTAAGCTAAGTGCTGGAGGTGGTTCCCCTTTTGTAAGCTTTTGACTAGCGTGTCGTCAATATAGACTTCTATAGTGCTGTCGATTAGAGGGCTGAACATCTTATTGACGAGACGTTGATATGTGGCCCCAGCATTCTTTAGACCGAATGACATTACTCTATAGCAATAGAGACCTCGCTCAGTTATGAATGCTGTTTTCTCCTGATCTAGAGGGTACATCTGGATTTGGTTTTATCCTGAATAGGCGCCCATGAAGCTCATGAGTTCATGCCCTGCAGTAGCATAGACTAGCTGATCTATCATTGGCAGAGGGAAGCTATCCTTGGGACAAGCTTTGTTGAGGTCTGTGTAGTGATAACTGGTTAAAAAGTGCATATTTATTTTGTTAACCCTAGATATTCTTGCACTTTTATTATTTTAATTTCTCCAATCTATATGCATTTGCTAGTTAATTCTTATTTTATCTTTTTGCAGAGAAAGCTCGTCAAAGTTGATGATTTAATGGTGGATTTGAAGCAAAAGGAAAATATTGGGCTTTGAAGTGCTAAAAGAAGTGGAAAACAAGTGATTTTGGGTTAGAAGAGAGGCTTGGTCCATATGTTGGTGGACCAGGGCCTATTTTAGCATTATAGGCTCTATTTTGGAACACTTTAGACTCCCTTTTGGGCCCCTAATGTTTAATTACGGGATTTTATTCTTTTTCTTGAATTCTTATTTTGTGGGGGATATTTTTGGAAAAAAGGGGATATTATTGTGAACTAGGGTTTTTGGAAAAGAGGGAGGCCGTCTTGGAGATCTAGAGGAGGAGAAGAAGGAAGGAGACAACTCTAAAGAAGAAGATGAAGAACTCCATGGCTATGGTGGTCTCCTCTTCCACTATCATGGGCTAAGTTTCTCTCATTCCTAGGGTTTAGATGAAACCCTAGTCAAGTAATATTGCTTCTTTGTATTTTATTTTTGGGTTAATTATTTTTGGATGTTGATTGTATAACGTTGGGATTTTATTAAAGCAATGATCGTATTATTCAGTTTCACATAATCAATTTCTGTGATTTTGTTTATGTGGTTATACAATAGTAATATGTGTACATACATCAAAACCGTAGGACGAGTCATAACTCAGGAAAAACAAATTGTGACTATGACCTTAGAATTAGCGTAGACAATTTGTGTTGACCAAAGATGATTCGTGCTTAGGGTTTTGGTGCGTGATTTTCTTGATGATTGTATTGAGGCTTGTAGCCAAAATACATCTTTTACATCCAAATTTAATGGCCCAAGAATTAATACAATTGAAGCTAGTTACAAGATTAGTGGTGGATTCAACACCCTAGGAATCCTCTTTTAATTTGATTCTTCATTAATTCAGTTAAATATTTACTTTAATTATAGTGCTCATTTAATTTTAGGAAAGAATCAACAAACAACCACTCTTTGTGAATGTGAATTAAAATTAATCTCAACTTTGGTTTTTAAACAATTAACAGTCTCTGTGGGTTCGACCCTTACTTCTCTACTATACTAGTAGTTTAGTTTGGTACTTTGAGGGATTCAGTTTTATCTTATGCTGCTTCAAGATGTCAAACGTCTAAGCTAAGTGCTGGAGGTGGTTCCCCTTTTGTAAGCTTTTGACTAGCGTGTCGTCAATATAGACTTCTATAGTGCTGTCGAGTAGAGGGCTGAACATCTTATTGACGAGACGTTGATATGTGGCCCCAACATTCTTTAGACCGAATGACATTACTCTATAGCAATAGAGACCTCGCTCAGTTATGAATGTTGTTTTCTCCTGATCTAGAGGGTACATCTGGATTTGGTTTTATCCTGAATAGGCGCCCATGAAGCTCATGAGTTCATGCCCTGCAGTAGCATAGACTAGCTGATCTATCATTGGCAGAGGGAAGCTATCCTTGGGACAGGCTTTGTTGAGGTCTGTGTAGTCGACGCAGACTCTCCACTTGCCATTTTTCTTCTTGACCAAAACGGTATTGGCCAACCAGTCAAGGTAGAATACCTCTCGTATCATCTTGGCCTCAAGCAGCCTTTGGACCTCCTCATTGATGACCCGGTGCCGTTTCGGAGCGAGTGGTCTCCTTTTCTGTCTCACTGACGGGTGGTCGGGATCCACCATCAGTTTATGGGTGATGAGACTTGGGTCTATTCCCTCTATATCTTTTGTTTCCCAAGCAAACACGGAGAGGTTGTTTTTCAAGAACTTGATTATTTCATCCTGCTCGGTAGATGTTAGGTCTGGACTGATCTGCAGATATTGTCCCAGCGACTCCGAGCTGACTAATACTTTGATGGGTTCCCCTATAGGCTTGGCCCTACTGTCCCTTCCTCTAGGGCTTAATGGCTCGTCGATTCCGGAAGGGCAATCTTCTGCCTCGTGAAAGTGGGAATGGATTAGGTCCACGCACTCACGGGCATGCTATAATTGTTATTTGGGAGCCTTCTCTTTGAGAGAAAGAGCATGACACTCCTTGGAGGTCAGTTGGCACCCTCTGATAGAATAGACGACCTAATTGTGGACGTACTTTAGGCACTGGTGGAGGGTTGAAGTGACTGCTCCCATCTGGTGTAGCCATGGTCTCCCAATTATGACATTGTAAGGGAATTGGCATTCAGGATTATGTATTATGTCATAGTGGTCTTTTGTCCGTCTCCCTCTCCTGTTATAGTGGGAAGGTCAATCCTTCCTAGTAGAGTGTTGAGATTCCCATCAATCTTGCCATGATCACGGCTGTGGGTTTGACGTCACTGGGATTAAGCTTCATCAGTTTGAAGGGCTCGTAGAATAAAGCGTTTGCAGAGCTCCCAGTGTCCGCTGAAACTCTTTGGATCTCAAAGTTAGCGATTTTGAGAGAGATGACGAGGGCATCACTGTGAGGACAGTGTACCCCAGCAAGATCTTGCTCCGTGAACTGGATTTCAGGCACTGGTTTCATCCTCTTCTCAATATGGGAGATCAGTAAGATGGTGGGAGCAGTTCTGGCCTCCCGAACATACCGTTTTCGTGCTCTGTTAGAGGTCCCTATTGTCGGGATGTCAGCATGGAGGACAAAGATAACCTCATTATTCTGTAGCTGAGGTTCGTTCTGTCCTTGTTCCTGTCTCTGTTCAGGCTTTTGGTCGGGTCTCCCTTGTTGGGGCCTTTCATTGCCAGGGTTCTGCCCTCCGTCTTGTCTGATGTATTCCTGCAAACGACCCCTCCTTATGAGATGCTCAATTTCGTGTATGAGGGCCTGACATGTATTAGTTGTGTGCCCACAGTCTTTGTGGAAGTCACAGTATTTAGTCTGATCTCGGAGGTTTGGATCCCCTCTCAGAGGTTTCGGCCACCTCAGATTCTCTTGAGATTGGACCTACCGAAATATCTGATTCGGAGAGGTGTTCAACGGAGTGAAGCTGGCAAATCCCCTAGGGGCGGCATTGAGCGGGGTTCTGGGTACCCTTCTTTTTTCTGGGCTTTTGTTCCTTTTCCTGGCCGTGTTCGACTCCTTCCTTTGGTCGTCCTTTTTCTGACCGTCTTTCTTTGTGTCATCCTTCTGGGTTTGCTTTTTAATCTTTTGGGAGGTATTCTTTGCTTCCTCTAAGTTGATGTATTTCCTGGCTCGATCCATGAGAGCTGCCATGTCTGTAGGGGGACTTTTCGTTAAGGAATCCCTGAAGCCTCCCTGAGCAAGGCCAGCAATCAGAGCGGCTATTAGGAAGCCCGGACTGCAATCTGTGACTTTAGTCAGTTCGGCATTGAAGCGCGCGATGTAAGCTCTGAGGGTCTCCTCCTTGGTTTGCTTGATGTTCAACAGGAACTCAGGTCCCTTCTTCAGCCTTCTGCTAGTCATGAACCTGTCCATGAATCGCCTACCGAGCTCATAAAAGCTGATGATTGAGTTCGATGGGAGGTGGTAAAACCACTTCAGAGTCGTACCCTTTAGGCTGGTAATGAAGGTACGACACATGAAGGCATCCGAGGCCCCATGTAGTGCCATTGTGTGCTGGTAATGTGACAGATGGTCCCCTGGATCAGTAGTCCCATCATATGGAGTGAACTTTGGTACAACAAACTTTCTCGGTCTTTCCTCTGACATAATGGCAGGAGTGAATGGCGTGGCAAGCCTTCCGAGCAGCCTAGCCAGCTCGTCCTGCTCTGGAGGATTTTAAGCATCCCTCATAACAACAATTCGGTCCATGGATTCCGCCACCTCTTCAGCTCTGCGTGGGTCCGTAGGCGGGACTCCTAAAGAATTTTGCCTTACGGCTTCTGCCCCAATGTGAACGGGATGGGCATGCCCCTCGGATGGAAGAGGGTTCTGGTGCTCATAAGTTGGGAAAATTGGAACCGCTTGAGGTTGGGCCTCCGGAGGTGCTAGGTTTTTTCGTGAAGCCCCAAGAGTTAGAGCCCTAGTGGTGCTTCGATAGTGGACATCTGAAATAAAGGTTGGCGTTCCCCAACCTGCAGCCGCCGACGGCTGAGGATCTCTGCTGGTGCGAGTAGCTCCTTAGGGGTGTACAGGCCTTTGGTTGGGAGCCTCTTCATGGGGCCTTTCTTCCTTAGTGATAATAGGGGGTTGAGTCCCTTGAACAGCAATGTTGATCAGCGGATTTGAAGTATTTGTCCCCTGATTTTGCATAAGCATTGCCAAAGTTCTAAACATGGCTAGAAGTTGTTCTTGTATGAGCTGGTTATGTCGCTTGATTGACTCAAGCTCCCGCCGCATGGGATCAACTGTCTACCCCCTTCCTCGTCCGGCAGGCGGCTGATGTTGAAGGTTTTTTGGGTTTTGAGCGTTCTTCCTTGGTCGGAGATTAGGTGCCATGATTCTCTGGTAAGAAAGAAAATAAGTTTATTCGTGAGTAGAGCACTTGGAGATTGTTTGTCGTTTCCCACAGACAGCGCCAAACTGATGTTACACTTTTTGGCTGTAGCCGACTTTGACCTTTTACAACCTGAAGAACACTCAAAAGATGATCAGAGGACCACTGGATTGACTCCGGCGGTAGCCACTCCGATGCTTAAGTCAATAAACTGAATTGAAAAGACTGTAATGTAAGCCAAAGAATGAGCATAACAAAATAGGTGTACCTCTAGGGTTTAATATATAGATGGTGGATTTCCTAAGTCGATTTGGATTTGGAGCCATGAAAGTAGGGATTTGATCATCGGAGATAGTAGTTTTCATATCGGACATTATATCAAAATAGAGATAACCATGTGTGGCAGTTTCCTTGTAAAAAACTGTTTCCTTATTGTCTGCTCGACAGATATTAAGGCGGTGATGAGTTATGAATAACAGAGAGTGCTCTAGAGGTCCGTGCTAGGACTTATAGGCTTCGTAGCTCTGCTCTATAAGCGTGTTTGTAGGTTTGCTCTGAATGCTCGGCATGCTTTGAATGACCGAGCCTCTAATTGACCTGTTGACACACATGTCGCTTGAGGATTGGTCTGTCGTTTTGTGGTATATCAGATGATGAAGATGAGTATGGAAACAACTTGAAGTGCTCGATAAGGGCCTGTTCTAGTTGAATCCATATGTTGGTAGGACTCCAATTTGGTTTCAGAGTTTACCATCATCTAGTGCCACCAAGGCTTCCAATTAACTCCCTCATATTGGATGCAAAAGCACAACGAAAGTCCTCAAAACTGCATCACATCAAAAAGTTGTAGGCCATATCAAAATCCAAATAGAAAATATAAACACACAAAAGAGATGCATCTAGAAAATGAGATAGTTGTGAACCTAAGTATCATGCTAAAATGCACCTGAAGAGATTTATTTTCTCTCTTTGAGTAAACATAATAACATCTATACAAAGGATAAGGCTAAAGCATGGCAAGTGGTGAACTTTCAACCTCTAAGATAGAAGTTATTGGGCATGGTCTTCTTTCTTTTGACTCTCTGCACAATTATGTTGAAAAAAGCAATTCTTAAAAGTTATTTTACATGGAAGTTTACAGACACAGCTTTAGGTCATAGTTCTATTCTTCTGTTACTCCCTACTTTCAACAAATTTCTAATAGAGGGATATGAAATTATGTCCCCAGTTGTTTATCTCTATATAGTGCGTCTGAAGAGAAGATGATCGTTTTGTTGAGTGGTTGTCATGAGTTCATCTGGATTTTTGATGACCCGTTTGCGAAAATTTTTTTGACCTGCTTTTATTGTTGAACTCATTTGTGGTTGAAGGCATTGCGGGGGTTGATAAAGCAAGGTCTTTTAAAGGGCGCCAAGACTGGGAAATTGGGATTTTGTGACCATTATATCTTGGGCAAACAGACTAGAGTTAAGTTTGGCACAGTGGTTTATCGTACTTAGAGGAATCTTGATTATATTCACATTGATGTATCCGGACCTAGTAGAGTTGCATCTTGGGAGGGGGTAAGCATTGGTTTGTGACTTTTGTTGATGATTTCTCAAGGAAAGTTTAGGTGTACACCATGCGACATAAAGATGAAGTCTTGGATGTGTTTTTTTAATTGGAAGGAAATGATTGAAACTCAGACAGGTAAAAAGATCAAGAGGCTCAGATCAGATAATGGTGGTGAGTACAAGTCTGATCCATTCAAACAAGCATGCTAGGATGACGGCATAGTTAGACATTTCCCAGTTAGAGACAAGTTGCAACAAAATGGGATGGCAGAACGTAGAATTGTACATTACTTGAAAATGTGCGATATATGTTGCTAAATGCTGGATTAGGCAAGGCATTTTGGGCTGAGGAAGTGACATATGCATGCCATCTCATCAATAAGTTGCCTACAACTACAAATGATGGAGAAACACTCATAGAGGTATGGTCTGGAAAACCTGCTACAGATTATGATATTTTTCATATATTTGGTTGTTTGCATATTTTCATGTGAAGAAAACTAAATTGGACCCCTAGAGCAAAGAAAGCAATATTCTTGGGCTTTAGTAGAGATGTCAAGGGATATAGACTGTGGTGTTCTGAATCAAAGAAAGTTGTTATGAGTAGGGATGTTACTTTTGACGAGTCGATAATGTTAAATCAGATTAAGAAAAAGAATGCTCAAGAGGAGAGTATTTCACAGTAGGTGGAGTTAGAGACTCTAGTGGTTGTAGCGAAAACTGTTGAGATACTTGATAGTTTTGTTATTAATCCAAATGATGAGGGCTCGAGCTCAGATGTGGAGGAAGCTCAAGAGATCCCACAACAACTAGAGTTTATTATAGTTAGTAGATCGAAAAGAGAGATTTGCAAACGTTCTAGGTTTGCTAACATGGTGGCATATGCACTTCCAGTTGTTGATGATGATATTCCTCTAACTTATAAAGAATCCATGAAACATTCAAAAAATGTTAAATGGAGTGATGCAATGGGTGATGAGATGCAATTACTTCATAAGAATCAGACTTGGGAATTGGTTCAACTTCCTAAGGCAAAGAAGACAATTGGTTGCAAGTGGATATACACCAACAAGGAAGGTTCTCCGGGAGAAAACAATGTGAGATTCAAGGCTAGATTGGTAGCTAAAGGTTATGTATAGAAAGAAGGGATAGAATATAATGAGGTATTTTCTCCAGTTGTTAAGCATTCTTCTATTCGGATTTTGTTAGATTTGGTTGTACAGTTTGATCTCAAGTTGGCACAACTCGATGTTAAAACTGCATTTTTGCATCTTGATTTGATGACTCAACCAAATGGATTTAAAGTTGTTGGAAAAGATAATTGGGCTTCCAAATTGAAAAAATTGTTGTATGGTTTGAAACAGTCTCCAAGACAATGGAGTGATTTGATCGATTTATGACAGCACAAAAGTATACAAGAAGCCATTTTGATCATTGTGTGTATTTTTTTAAGCTTTGTGATAGTTCATTTATATATTTACTTTTATATGTTGATGACATGCTCATTGCATCTAAAAGTAAGGTGGAGATAGACAAGTTGAAGACATAGTTGAGAAATGAGTTCGAAATGAAGGATCTTGGTGAAGCTAAGAAGATACTTGGCATAGAAATTGAAAGAAATAGAGTGAAGGGCACAGTTTTTCTGTCATAGAAACAATATCTGAAGAAAGTGCTATAACGTTTTGGTTTGGATGGCAATTCAAAACCCATTAGTACACTTTTGCCCTCTCACTTCAAGCTTAGTGCTTTGATGTCTCCGCACACAGATGAGGAACGTAAGTATATGGCTCATGTTTCGTATGCAAACGCAGTTGGTACTTTGATATATGATGTGGAGTGCACAAGACCTGATATTTCACACTCTGTTAGTATGGTGAGCAAATATATGCATGATCCAGGTAAATGGCACTAGCAGGCAGTAAAATGGATTTTACTATACATTCAGGGTACAATGGATATTGGTTTGATGTTTGAGAGGCATGATTGACTTGGTCAACATGTGGTTGGATATGTGGATTCGGACTATGTTAGAGATTTAGATAAACGTTGGTTAACTATAGGGATGTCTTTACTCTTGCTAAGGGACTGGTGAGCTAGAGATCAACGTTACAGTCAACAGTTGCTTTGTCTACTACTGAGGCAGAATACATGGCAGTGTTAGAGGTGATTAAGGAAGCTATTTGGTTACATGGATTGATTGAGGATTTAGGGATTATTCAGAAACATGTCGAGGTCTCCTGCAACAGTCAAAGTACAATTTGTTTAGCAAAGAATCAGGTTCATCATACTCGAACGAAGCATATTGATGTTTATTTCCATTTTGTTCGATCTTCACAAGATTGGGACTGTAAATAATCATGTAGATATGCTTACTAAGGTAGTGACTGGGATCAAGTTCAAACACTGTTTAGACTTGATCAATATCTTTCATGTTTGAGCACTTAAGGGTGCATGGCGCCTAAGTGTGCATTTGGAAGTAGTTATGATCCATTTACTTGGTTTTGCATGGTTTAGAGAATTCAGGCCAAGGAAGAGATTTGTCGAGTAGTTGTCATGAATTCATCTGAATTCTTGATGACCCATTTGCAAAAAAAAATTTGACCTGCTTTTGTTTTTAGGTCTGTTTTTCTCTTATGTTGTAACCTACTTATATAAGGGTATTATCTTTTAGGGTTTTGAAGAAGAAAGAGAGTTGTCGTTGGGGGATAAGGGGTTTCACTTTTTGAGAGTTTTTTTGCTATTTGTGATCTCCTTGATACATAGTGAACTGATCATTGCTGCCTGTAGACGTAAGTATCTCGCCGAATCACGTAAATCTTGAATCTTTTCTGTTCGTTTTGTTTTATTTTTACTCGTTTGAGATCGATTTATTATTTGTTTGATCGCATTCACACAACACATTTTAGTTATTTTCACTCACTCATAAAAGGAACCAATCAATCCTTGTAATGATCGTCAGATGCTATTTCATCATAACTACGGAAATACATTTGAATGAATTTTTCAAGAAATCTTCAATATGTCCAATCCTTGTTAGGATTCAAGGTCAGAGATGCCAAAAATTAGTCAATGATGACACCTGGGACCAGCAGATCATAGATAATTGTTAAATTGAACTCTGAGCCATAATCTAGGGGGAATTCATATTTTCTCTTGCTGTACATGTTAGTAGTCAACTTATTAATGCACTCAATTTGCTCATCTCGTTGGAGTGTTTTGATTCATCTGATCTATTCTTGCCATTCCAACGAAAACAACAATTGAAAACATGCAGAAACCAACTGAAAACATCCACAATTAAATTTGATTAACTGGTCCAGAAACATGTGAATAATTTTACAGAAAAGTAACTAGTTTTATTGTTTCAGATTTGATGGGCTAATAACACCATTACAATAACATTATTCACAAACAACTAGTAAGAAGCCATATCAAACCAGTTCAAACATTCAATGAACAATTATCAGGGAAGCAGCAGAATGAAATTATTCAACCTGGACCCAAGTAACCGGAGTGCAGAGACAGTGGAAGCAAAGAGAGGGAGAATATTGACTCATAATATCTAAAAGCTCAAAATGGCAGTGTACACACTAGATACCAAAGTGGGGAGCAGGAGAGAGCTAAAGAGAGTGCAAAACATAACCATTTTCTAGAAACAGTCGTCAAGGGGGTCTCAAGAACATCCAGCCATCTATACAAAACTACTTATCTATATTAAAAAATGTTATGAAATCAATTAGTAGCAAAAATCCAGTTGTGTCTTGGGAGTGGGGTGTGTGTTTGTTACGTTTGGTGTTTGACTCTTCATGATGACACCCTATATGCGAATCCATGGATTTGTCCACCAGTCCGCCCCCAACCCCAACACACCAATCCACCCCAAAAATAATGAGCAATAACAACCTCTAATAATTATAACAACTATTAAGGCACCAAAAATAGAACAAAACCGCAATTTGAAAAGTCATGCTTGCCAATCACCACCAATCCAAATCCCTGCTGGCAGATTTTGAATGCTAGTGTATTACATGAAAAAACAGTTACCCAAAAATAACCAACCATAACTACCTTTACTAATACCAACCATAAGGCCACAAAAATAGAAAAACAAGAAGCCATAAATGGGTAACACAAAATTAGGTTAAATCACAATATATTAACCATAAGGTCCAATCCAAATGGTGCTTTTATCCTCTTTTTGTCCAAGAACCTCACCACCAACCATCTTTTTCCTCCCCTTTAACAATAAGGGCAGAGACCACGTAAAAGAAAGCCTCCATCTCTCTCTCTCTCTCTCTAGAGTTCTTGTTTTGGCTCATTAAATGGGTCTTCAGCTTGGTATGATCCTCCTTCTGGCATTGGCCATGGCAGTAGAGTCATCGTCAATGTACAATGATGCCAAATGGGGTAATGTTGCCCATTTTAACCTTGATTCACTACGATCTCGTGGCATTAGTTTTACTTGCAGTGGTCAAGTCGGTGATTGTATCGATGAGGCAGAAGAAATGATGATGGATTCTGAGGCTAGCCGACGAACACTTGCTCTAAGCCAAAGGTTCATTAGCTATAGAGCTTTTGATAAGGATCATGTACCATGCAATCTTCGCGGCCAGTCATACTATAGTTGTAATAAGAAGGGAGGGGCATATCCTTAAAGATGTGGTTGCTAGATTATGTATATACCAACTAAATAGTAATCAGTTAAATGACATATTCCTTTAAGAAGTAAGCCTCAAATCTTCTTCTTCTTGAAAAGATATGCAGTAAGAGGAACCATCCATAAATTAATTGTGATCAACAATCCGAATATGTATCTATTATCCTAATATATCAGAATACCACCCCACCCCCCAAATAATATAAAAAAACTGATCCAAATATGCCAACCTGTTTTAATGTTTTCTATTGATGAGCTAGTAACACGACTACAAATTTTCAGCAGATCCTTTACAGTATTCACACAACAGGTGAAGATCTATATTAGATATTCACACAACCACATCACCTGATACGGTTTTTAAAGGTAATCCCCTCGCCATTGCTTCACCTTATGGGTTGCCATTAGCGAGAAGCCTGACACTTAAGACAGGCATGTGATGATTGGGACTCCAGGGGAGGTAATGATGTGCATTTTTTGTTGATCTCCAGCAAACAGATCACGATCGCCTATTTTTTTGTTTTTCTATCAAGAAGTTATGGTGTGAGGTGGCTGTATGATGGGATATTCAAAGGGCCCTTCTGAATTGGCAAGATGGGATATGATGGGCTTCCATGGTCCAGAAAAGGTAGAGTTTCATTAATGCAGTACTAAAAATCTGCTTAGCACATAGTATGTATTATATTTCAGAATAAAATTTTGAAGGATTTTTTTTTCTTTTTTGATGACGAGGAATCCTTCCAACCACGGGCTATCATGCCTTGTCCAAGAAGTACAATTAGATACAGATGTATGTCATTTTTGAAGGTAAAGTATAACCCTGGAATTGAACTATTCAAGTCAAGGCTACCTGTTATTATTTTTGATAGAAATTGAAATGAATATGTACATTGAGTTTCTTGCATAGTGCAAAATTTGAGTTTGTTTTGTATGGCTTTCGCCTCAATTGTAGAAGTCATTAGTTGTTGCCAGGGAAGTCCCCTATTTGTTTGGCATTCAAGGAGGGCATGCCCTCCTTGCGGACTGGGTTCGTAATTTTTGTGTGCAATAAAATTTCACTTACTGAAAGAAAGAAAAAAGATCTATTCTAGATCAGTTCAAATATTCAACAAACAATTATCTGGGGGAGAATGAAATAATTCAATCTGGACCCCAAGTAACCAGAGCGCAGAGATAGTGGAGGCAAAGAGTTAAGTTACTATATTGCATCCAAACTGCAGGAAGATGACAATGACTAGCAGGATAAAAGAGCCTATATGAAGCATTGTAGTAACAAAAAGGGAAGAAGAAACTAGCAAAGCAAGATATATTCCCTATCCAATCTAATATATGCCAGATATGCAAATATAAATCATCACCATAACTTCATAGCCTTTTTGTGTATTGCTTTATCTATCAACACATGTGCATACATATGTAATACTCGTATGATATAGAAATAAATATTGAAAGGAAAATCTATATTGAGTACCGTGATTTTATGAAAGAAGAAACTTATCATTCAGACGAAAAGAGGCTATAAATCAGATTTTGCAGAGGAAACATGGTCAGTGACTTCGAACATATAGCTGTTTAAAGAAGCCCCGCTTAATTTTGATCTAGTCTGCAAAATACTTCTTTCAGATGGTTTTAAGAAACCAAAGTGGGCCTCAGTAGAAAGTGAGTGCAAAAAAGATGGCCAATTCTGCAAAATCGTAATAAGCAATTGAGAACTGCTTTGAGACACATTAAAAATTCACAGGAATCTGAAAAGATAAAACTTATAAACAACAAAAGGATGACAATAACAATTTTTAGTTCCTTACATTTTCAAAGAGTAAAGTAAGGTTATCCCAAGCATCAAGAAAAGGTTCTTTAACAGCTAAACTTCTCACACAATGGTAAAAAGCAAGGAAATCACCAATCTATGTTGCCAATAATGCCAACTACAAAATGATATTGATAGTTACATATATAATACTCAAAATTGTAAAGTGTTTGGAATCAAGTATTAAAACTTCATTAAGAAAAAAGAAAAGTTTCCCAAGATTTAGCAACACTAGGGTAGCAAGGTGATCAAGTTATGATGTTGATCACTATCTGGCTATAACATTGTTGCTTCAAAGTAACGGTGGCTGCAACTGACCATTTATGATTCTGAAAATCAGGCTTCTTACAAAGTTCCCTATACCTAGCGAGATCTCCAAGACAAACTAAAAAATGATGGCGTGAATATTGACATTTATGCAATTTTGTTGGTTCAACAGAACATGACAGACCATCCCATTTATAAAATAAAGGTTCCTCAGGGAGCCCACAACATCTTCTGAATTTTGTGATCAAATTTTAGTACAATTCAGTTGTGTCTGACAGAAATGACTTGAATCCTTCTGTGAGACTATCAGAGTTGTTCTGTAAATTAGCAATATTTTGTGGAGTTACTGATTTCTTACTGTCTACGTTAGCAGAACTTTGTTGTATTCTTTTATGAAATTCATCAATATGTTTATAGTGAAGCTTCCACAAAGAATATTCAACATCTTGAAGTTCCACGTCATCATGATCATTCAGGATTTTTTCTCATAACCAGAACGGACTTTCCGGTATAAATCTTGAACATCTGTGTAAAATAGACCTTTGGAATGGATCAGCGTCAACAACTGTTTCTCCACACTTACAACATGAAGGCACAACAATTCAAGAGACATGAATTTCAGTTTTATACTTGAACAGTTGAACATAAAAGGAAGTTTTAATTGAACATATGAATGTAAATGCAGAGTGTACCTCAACAAACAGATTATGTCTTTTAGTCTGATCTTTAAGGGAACAGGTGAATTAAGATTCATGATGACAATAGACAAGCTTCTTCAATTGTAGTCAATCTTCCTGACATGGAGCATAATATGTCTACATTTTGCACATAGCTGACCTGTTAGCTGTTTAATCCATCCATCAGAATTTGGAGAGAGAGAGAGAGAGAGAGGAAAAGAAATTGAGAAGAGAATATAAAGATATATTAAGCCTTGAGGATATCCTATGAGATTCAGTGAGTTGTTTACACCTCTGGTCATAGCCCAAGCAATAAAAACTGTTGAATGTATACTAAATAGTGAACCCAGAGAACTGCAATGAGCTATGATCCCAAAGGACGATAATGAACTAAAACTGCAGATTAATCAACATTAGTGGGCATCATGTACTACTAACTAGATTGTTGGAGGCCATTAGATCCTCCCAGAGAAAGATTTACTATAAATGATTCTTTTTGTGATTAGACAATACACATGGTTCGTTTTCACAGTCCAAAACACTAATACATCATAAAAGTAAATGAGTTGAAATATCCCGAGGCTCTTTGTTTATAATTTCCATTGGAAACTATTCACATTGGTGTTTAGATGTCTAATAGAAATTATATGATTCAATTTGTCTTCCAAGGCATTTATAGTCACAACCCCATCCTTCATGATGGAGTCACTAAGGAAGAAAATAGTGTCATTCTGAAAAACCAGAGTCATTGCCAAAAATTACAATGAAAATTGTAAATGTTGGAATTACTTAAAACCATAAATAAAAATGATGAAAGCATACTACATGATAAACTTGATTCAAATGCTATTAAAAACAAAAGGATGCATTCAAATCCCACATTAAAAACAATTAATAACTTCAATTCTATGCCTTATACAGAGGAGACATGCTTGTGTGAAACATTGCATCAGATTTGACACTCCTTTAGCAACCTCGGGCACATGTTGGATAAATACCAAATGTGTTCACTTCAAGAATTTAGTGTACATTTATAAATACTAAAAATGATATAGTCATCATTGTTGTAATACTATAAATTTTATAATTATGAATATGATAATTATTAAGCATCATCTTCCTAGTCATGAAATTATTTAATATAGAAACACCGATATAATTAATAATATGAATTAAACTTATTAACTGAAAAATATATAAGTTCCGTTGTTTTGCATTTTAGGATCTGCATTGTTTACACATTCGTTTCGTGCCAACAGTGTCCCATCTCTGTGTCTATAAAGACCTTCATTTCCAAGGAGTGTGAAAATGCATGCCCCCTAAAACTAAAAGTCTGAAGAGCTCTCAGCAACTTCTGCCCTAAAGTACTTGGAAAATTTCTTTGAAAAGTATTTAATCAGTTGCGCAATTTCATGGAGAGAGAACATACAAAAGAAAGGGTATGGGATTATTCAATTCTTATCATCCGGGTAAAAATTAAAAATAAATAAATAAATAAATAAAATAAGAAGAAGAACATCAAATGTCACTATAGATAAAAGCATTCTAATTGAGAAGCATTTCACTCACATACCTTAGTACTTAATTATATATAACACTTTAGTTCAGTAACCTATCCAATCTATAGAAATGGCCTCAACTTGCAAGTTACAATATTATAAACAATTCCAAATCCAACCTAGAAATTCATATATATCTTAAGTCAATGAAAAATTAACACCCCCCCCCCCCCCCCCAACTGACTTCTATTACATTTTTTTTTTCCACATCTCCATACTCTGATAACAAAGGAAAACGAAAACAAAAAATTAATTGTTTTGGGAAAACTCACTCAGAAGATGATAGTGATAATGTGATGATCATCATCATTACCATTGCCATTAACAGATTCATCACATAAGAGTCTGAGACAAGCACTACACTAGTAACCAATTTATCTGAGTTCAGACAACCAACCATATTAAAGAAATTTTTTACTGCCCAAATAAAAAAATAATTATTAGATGATTGCAAATAATAAGGAAAACAAATAGAAACTATATCAATTGAGAGACATTACAGAATGCACAAACCATAGTCACCCCATGAAGAAAAATAAAATTAATGAAATCCCAAACCACCACATCAAATTACACAACTGAGAATCAATAGAAGCATCGAAGAAAGTTACTTGATTACAAAGAAAGAACATTGAATCAGATGAAGAAGAGCACCTGAAGAGCATACAAACACTAGCAATTAGCAAACACCCATTCAAATTCACTTCTCTCTAAGCCAGCCAACTAAAAAGATACGCATGCAGAGAGAGAGTGGGGGAGAAGCGCAAGAAGTGAAAACAGGTTATCGCAACCTCTGCTGCCCTTGTTGTAAAACAGGAAAAATTATTCATTCCGCCGTGTACGTGGTGGACCGGACCAATAAACATGTCATATCAGCCAAATATGTAAGTCATGCACCATATGTTTATTAATTCAGGTATAATATAATTGAGACTAATAAATAATAATTCGTAAAACAAATGGTAAAAGAGAGAATTTATTATGTGACACCAATTATAAATTGTCATGTCAATAAAAATTATTGTACTATCTCTAATAAATTTAACACATTGTATGCATATCACTCCATAATTGGCCAGAACTAGGCTGGCAAAATGAAAAGGTCTGGGTGAATTATAAATGGGTTAGGTAAAATATAGGCGGGTCAAGTTAACCCAAATTCAACTCATTAATCCATATTTGATTCTCTTTTATTATATATATACCCTCATCAAGTCTAAACTTTAAATAAATTTTTTTTTTTTAAATAAGCAAAAGTATGTCAAGTTTTTAAAATCATGTAGGTCAAGTTTTGACGCATGACCTTTACTTAGTCTTAGATTGCTTATTTCATGTCATTAGACCAGAAATCTTTGATAAGTGATATTCATCTTTGATAAGTTGAATTAAAGTAATGTATTTTTAGTTGAAAAAGAACAAAAATATTAATTAATTTATTTTTATTTTCAATGGAAAGAAATAAATTAGAGTAACAGGTTAATTAAATTCTAAAAGAATATTAATATGGAGAATCAAGTTCAATAATCAACTTTAATAATTTCTAATACAGGTTTGAAGAAGACTTCCTTTTTCTGAAATATCATTTATTTTATATGTGCATGTGTACATATATGTTTGTGTATATATTAAATAGAAGTCTAATTTTATCAATAAGGCCCATAAAGACTCCAAAAGAATTTTAATTCTATTAAAAAAAACTTTATTTTATAATTTTTTGTATTGCTTAATTTATATTTTATAAATTCTATTAAAATTACTCAATTATTGGATTATATAAGAACTCTAATATTAGAATTTTATTAAACATATACATCTCTTATATTTAAATACTATTATAATTTTATAGGGTTAATTATACTTACCTCTCCTAAAGTTTCTGACAATTGCAGAAACATTCCTTATACTTTTTGAAATAACACTATTCCCCCCTTTGATATAAATGTCTCCCTTCCCCTTAGCTTCTGTTTCTGATACAGACGTTAAATGATGATGTAAGCCAAAAAGTAACGTTTTATGTCCAAATTGTCCTTGTAATTTATAGAGTTACTATATTAAGCCTAATACTTAATGTGAATGATCTTAAATAACCTCACTGCTATATTTACAGAAGGACAAATCTGCCCATTACAATTTTATTGACTCTTATTTATAGTTTGAACCCTTTTCTACAGCTTCAGCTTTCCTCCTTTTCCTCCACACTTGCCCCTTTTCCCCCACTCACGTGAGCAGTAGCTATTAAGTAGAGGTAAGTGTAACAATAATAAGATAGATTACTGCATTCTTATAATTTCTTAATTAATTAGTTACTTTTAATAAAAAAACAAGACACTTGGTCTTATAATTTTTTAATTAATTAGTCTTGATATCAATAATATGATTAACTAATTTTTTCAGGTGGCTAGTTCAAGTTTTGAGCAAAGTTCTTATAAGGGATTGAAATTCGCAAACAAGCTATGTCATTGTGGCAGAAAGGCAGCTGTAAAAATTACACAAAATAATGGAAAAGGAAACAAAGGTGTAGAGATCTGAAAAATTAGGAAAAATTTTTCATTTTTGCCGGTAGGGCACTATTCATACATTGTTTGTTGGTAGGGCGTTATACATGCATCATTTAGGTAGAAGTCACCTTTAGAAGCATAACTTTAGTATGCCATAAAAGAGAAATATGTTTAGAATGTTAAAATATACCTCCTGTGAAGAGTTAAGCCTAATCGGAGACAGTTTGAAAAATTGAACCAAAAGGGCATCCTGGATGGACCCGGCCGAACCCGCCCGCAAGCGAAAATAAAGTTTTTGGAAAATTTTCATTTAAAATAATTTTAAGGACTTTGGCTAAAACAGAATATCGAATTGAGGCGTTTCGTGACGGGTTGTAGTGTAATGGGGTCCCGAACTCATTAAGGGCAAAATAGTCTTTTTACCTCTCGGCTCCTTTACTATAAATAAGACCCCTTAGTGAAAAAAATCTCAAAATTTGATCTGAGAAGAAGCAGCAACTCGTGCATGGAGAGAAAAGTGAAGAAAACCTAAGATTTTTCAACTTTCAAGCCTTCAAAACTCATCTCTAGGTTAGGATTCTCATAAGGCTTTCTTCTAGGAAGTTGTTCCCCATGTCAAGGGCTACATTCTCACCAAATGGTTAGGTTACACAGCGAGCACAAATCCCTAGGTTTGAGAAAAAATATTTTTAGGTATGATATTTTGCTAAGTTAGGAATAGAGTTAAGTTTCTTTACATTGTTGTAAGTTGATTGAGTGATTCATATGTTTACTTGCTGTTAGAAAGTCACTTAGGATGTAGTTGCTTTAAAAAACCTATAGTTGGTAGTTTGTGTACTTGTGTCTTCTTTGAGTTCTTTGAAAATTTGTCAAAATGATGAAGATATAACTTGGATATATGTTTAAATTATTGCATTGTGGCTTATGTTTATGTAGATAGGTCTTGTGTTTTGAAAGATATAGTTTGTTTAAAGCATTGATGCTTGGTGTAATTATGTGTTCTTTGAGAATTGGTAAAATAGTGAACATGTAATATGAGTATATGTTTAAATTGATTGTATATAGCATATGTTCATGTGGAAGAAGTTTTGGGGTTTGAAAGTTAAGTTTGCTTCATGTATGATGCATGACTTAATGTGTATTACATGTATTTGACAAAATGTGTTATTGAGATTGCATAGAAAAATCAAGGCATATTGACATAGTTTGAATCTTTGGAAATATAGTGTGGGTTGAGCACATTGGTATTATGCATTATGAGGGTGTAGATCCTGTGATGAAAAACTCAAAATTGGCCATTGGTACTCACGATTTAACGGGGATGGACTGTGAAGCGAGACATACGATTGGTACTCGCGTTCCAACGGGCAAGGGCCGTGAAGCGAGACATGGGTGTGGCATAGAGTTGCATGGGTGTGTCATGCATATCGCCATTGCATAGCATTGAGGGATTGGAAGGTTATAACTTATAAATGTACACTTGCACATGCCACGCCTTAACTTTGTTCTTTACATTAGCATCATGTCATACCAGCGGTTGTGCTAACCCTTTATGGGATAACATATTACAAATGAGGCTCCCGATACTTGAGACTCGATGAAGTCATTGAAGCACAAAAGGAGAAAGTGAATTTTGAAGTATATTTGGCCTAAGGGCTTCATTTTGTATGTATGAGGGTATAAGCCCTAAGACATGTGTATTTACTTGTAGAAATCTTGTATATTATGAAAACAATGGGCAAGACCTTAAAATTGTAATGAGCATGATGTTGTGATGTTTCAAATTTCAAGTATATGTGTATGTATGGAGGATTGTATATTTTAAATGATGTATAAGTGTTTAGTTGAATTAAAAAGATGTATTTTGGTTGCTAGTTTGAAAAATAAGGGATCGTGTTGTGAAATATTAGATGGAAAAAGCTTAGAAAATAAAAGAGACAATGCTAAAATTTTATGAAATTAAAAGGTTAGTTAGGTGTGTGAAACATCCTAAATATAGGTGGAAAAAGTGTCAAAAAATGGGAGGTTAAAACCTTGAGGAAGTAGGCTAAAAATGGGAAAAAGTAGCTTGAAACACTTTGGAAAACAATTAAGAAAACAAAGAAAATCTACTGCAAAAATAGAGAAATTCAGCCGCAGTAGTTACAGTAAACCTGCAGGAAAACAGTCCAGACTTGCCCCAGCCCGTAGCCTCGCACGCCCTCGCGCGGGCGCGCCGCGTGCCCAGCCCAGCCATGCATGCCACGCCTAACACTCCCATGACACCAGCCTTTGGCTACCCTTTTGAGCCATGTTTGGCCACCCTGTTGGGCCATATTTAGCTAATTCTTAGGCCATGTTTGGCCACATTTATGGGCCATGTTTAGTCATCCTTTGGGACACACTTTAGTTATATTTCAAGGCCATGTTTGGCCACTTACTTGGACCACTTTAGGTGGGATTTTTGACCTATTCTTGGCCCATGTCTTAGGGCATTTGGGGCCTATTTAGGCCATTGTTCCAAGGCATAATTAGAAACATTTTGGGGCTATCTGAGAGACCATTCTTGAACATGACTTAGACTAATTTTGAGTATTGGTTGGGGGAAATAGTTGATTGGCATCTGAAACCCATCTTGGGTAAGTCTAGTAGCAATTTTTCATTCTTAAATTTGGAGAAACATGAGGAAATAAACGTGTAATTAACTAAATCTATCTTAATGGCCTTTCATTTATTTTTCTTATTTCATTTCACTCACTCCACGAGTTTATGAAAATTCGGGGCATTACAAAAGGTAGGTTATACTACTCATGTGAAGCTAAAGCATGCAAATTCTGGGAATGGTGTGCGCCTTTGGGAGCATTGGTGGAGCAGTCTACTTCCATGACAAATCAACCAGTTAGTTATATTGGAAATAATGGTGCTCAATTGTTAGATGAATTGTGTGTGATAAAGAATGATTTGCGTAAGATAAAGAATGAGCTGTGTGAGGTAAAGATTGAAGTGAGGAGTATATCTACAAGGTTACAAATGGTTGAGCTTGGCCAATGCATGCTAAAAGTGCTAGTGATTGCAAGTTTTGTAATGTTTACTATTACTTTTTTAGTAGCTGTAGGGGGTGTACTTCTAAGGTGATGAGATAATTTGTAAGGATAAGTCAGTTTAACTTTCTAGTGGGACATGGGACGTTTGTAACTATTGTGTGAACTAACCCTTAAGGCAAAATATTTGTACCAATCACTAATATGTAATAGAAGCAAACGACATGTTAACAACATTATTCCATGTCCGTTGTATAATACTTAAGTAATAAATCACATGAACTAACATTTGAAATTCATAAACCAAAAGTAATCTTATATATATAACCAATCAAGTACAGATTTACAATTGTCATACTAACTGCCACTTTTACAAAAAAAAATAACAAAGTGGCAGCAATCAAACTAGATCAAGACCATATACACCTAACATGAACATCTAACAACCACTTTTACAAAAACAAAACAACAAAATGGTAGCAACTCAACAAGATCTAGACCCTATACACCAAGTAGCAACATTCACCAACCACCAACCACTTTTACAAAAAACAACAAAGTGGCAACAGCTAACTGGATCAAGACCCTATACAACATTGGCAACAAAAAAACTTGAAGCCCTCAAACTCCAACAGCCATAATGAAACCAACAACCAAGTAAGTTGTTGTAACAAACAACTTGTTATGTACAACCTTGGCATAAAAAAATCCACCAGCCCTCTAACTCCAACCACCAAAAAACTGTAGCAAATCAATTACAGAAACCTGATGAAAGCCCTACACAAAAAGACTTTAGCTACATAAAAAAAATATGATACTTAGAAAGGATAAGTTTAACATAGCACCTAACATGTTCTCGTAGCAACAACCAAAAAATTGACAAACAAAATTAATGGTCTTCATGATTGTGACAGCAAAAATATTAGAGATTGGTTAAAAAAAATAGCAATTGGTTGAATACATCACCTGAACTTGCAGAATTAAAAATTTTTAGTTATTGAGCTTAGAAAGGAGTGATCTACCACTTCCTCTCATTGTAGCTCTTCCTTTTCCCCCCATAACCACCCCTTTTAGCTCTATTTTCCACCCCATGCCCAGCTTGTGACTAAGAAAAAACTAATTAAAGTGTATCATAACTGTTGCATAAATGTAATTTAATTAAATCCCCAAGATGAAATTGTTTACCTTTTTTATTAAAAACTAAGATCCACTATCTTGAGACCCATTAAGAGAACCTATTGCAGAAGTTAATGGCTGGTAAAGCAATTAAATTGCATTAGCATCCTAAAATTGTTGCATGAATGTGTAATTAAATTAATGAAGATGACTTACCGTTACAATTGTTGCTTCTCTACCATGCCCTTTACCTCTCACAGGGGTTCTTTGGTAAATTCTCCTATTATGTCTCCATTGTTGACAAATTTTGTACCTAAGACTAAATGCTTGTCTTGCTTATCTAATACCAACAACCTCCTTATTAGGCTCTCTTCTTCTATTCTTCCTAAGCTTACCAGACAAACGATGTAGAGGTGGAGGTTGTATTAGGTCACTGATAACTAGTTAAAAAGTGCATATTTATTTTGTTAACCCTAGATATTCTTGCACTTTTATTATTTTAATTTCTCCAATCTATATGCATTTGCTAGTTAATTCTTATTTTATCTTTTTGCAGAGAAAGCTTGACAAAGTTGATGATTTAGTGGTGGATTTGGAGCAAAAGGAAAATATTGGGCTTTGAAGCGCTAAAAGAAGTGGAAAACAAGTGATTTTGGGTTAGAAGAGAGGCATGGTCCATATATAGGTGAACCAGGGCCTATTTTAGCATTCTAGGCTCTATTTTGGAACACTTTAGACTCTCTTTTTGGGCCCCTAATGTCTAATTACAGGATTTTATGTTATTTTCCTAAATTCTTATTTTGTGAGGGTAATTTTGGAAAAAGGGGGATAATATTGGGAGCTAGGGTTTTGAAAAAAGAGGAGGCCGTTTTTGGAGATCTAGACGAGGAGAAAAAGGGAGGAGACGATTCTAAAGAAGAAGATGAAGAACTCCATGGCTATGGTGGTCTCCTCTTCCACTATCATGGGCTAAGTTCTCTCATTCCTAGGGTTTAGATGAAACCCTAGTCAAGTAATATTGCTTTTTTTTTTTTGTATTTTATTTTTGGGTTAATTAGTCTTGGATGTTGATTGTATAACATTGGGATCTTATTAAAGCATTGATCGTATTATTCAATTTCACATAATCAATTTATGTGATTTTGTTTATGTGGTTATACAATAATAATATGTGTACATACATCAAAACCGTAGGACGAGTCATAACTCAGGGAAAACAAATTGTGACTATGACCTTAGAATTAGCGTAGACAATTTGTGTTGACCAAAGATGATTGGTGCTTAGGGTTTTGGTGCATGGTTTTCTTGATGATTGTATTGAGGCTTGTAGCCAAAATACATCTTTTACATCCAAATTTAATGGCCCAAGAATTAATACAATTGAAGTTAGTTACAAGATTAGTGGTGGATTCAACACCCTAGGAATTCTCTTTTAATTTGATTCCTCATTAATTCAGTTAAATATTTGCTTTAAGTATAGTTCTCATTTAATTTTAGGAAAGAATCAACAAACAATCACTCTTTGTGAATTTGAATTAAAGTTAATCTCAACTTTGGGTTTTTAAACAATTAATAGTCTCTGTGGGTTCGACCCTTACTTCTCTACTATACTAGTAGTTTAGTTTGGTAATTTGATTGATTTTCACGACAGATCAGTCACTGACAACACCATATATTTTCCACATTTTTAGATCATTTATGGGATGAAAAATATTTTGATGGGCTGCTATGTACCTCTCATTAATAAATATAGCATCGCAATACTCCTCTATATTCCTTTTCGTGTAAGCAATTGCAACTGCTGCATGCTTACGAGGCAAACTAGAAATGTTCCATGAACTATAAACACATTTCCTCGAGCCAAGGTCCACCACAAAAGTGACACCCTCTCCATCCCTCACCTCAAACTCCATTCCCCCAACAAAGAGAATGGTGCACTTCCTAGAAGCTTTAACAATTTTCACCAACCTCTTCTTAATATTTTTAGTTACTATTCCCTTCCAACTATATCCCTTTTCAAACCCTTCTCTTATCCTACACCATTTTTGACCTAACACCTTCTAACATAGTCAAAATTGGCTTACCCCTCAAAATACCCACCCAATTATTAAACGATTCAATGAAGTTATTGGTGACATGGTCATTCTTTAGTCTAGTGTCAAAGCCATGCCTTAACCATGAAGCAACAGGTAGCCTTATTAGCCAAGTGTGTGCATCAGCTGATACCTCTTTCAAGTTCCCCATTTCTTCCCTAAAGTCAACCTCATTATATAATCTAACTACCCTCCAAAAGCATTCTCTTATCAACATCCCAAGAAACTTAACCCTCACGTTAACACATAAATGTCGATAACACCGACAATGTATAGCTTTTGGAAATGCCTCAACTATAACTCGATCAAGACCCTATTTTATTGAAAATGTAGCAGTTATAAAAAAGTTAAATCATTGTAGCAATGTTAAATAATTGATAAACTGGTCAATTTAAAGTATTTAAATTCAATACCTTCTATTGATCACTCATAAAGGTCTAAGACACCTCATTTGAATGTGCCCCAATGACTGTATTCAGGTTTTGAAGGAAAAACCTCCATCTGTCCCTATTTTCACTTTCAACCACTCCTACAGCAACTAGAAACAACCCATTGTTTTCATCTAGAGACACTACATCCAAAAGAACACCACCATGGGGACCTTTCAAGTGACATCCATCAATCCCTATGAAGGGCCTACAACCTAGCTTTGAACCCTTTAAATAATACCTCAAAAGCAATAAATATCCTTTTGAAACTTGGATTCACTAACAATGTAGGTCTTTAAAACTCAATCTTCACTAAGCTATTGGGATTGCTTCTCTTAATTTCATTAGTATACATAAGCAGCATTGCATAGGAACTCCCATGTTTTTTCTCTATTTCATCTAATGCCCTCCTCTTTGCCCTATACAATTGTATCTTGCTAACCTCAATCTCATGTGTTTTTTGGAGGTGTGTCTGTATTGCATTAACATTCATGTCGGGATTTGTTTTGATAGTTTCCCCTAGTTTTTTGGCAATCCAGCTTGATTTTACATTAGAGTTAGAATGTAATCTTACACATGTATGATATGCCTTATATGTATTAATCATATAAGTCACACCATTCGGACAAGGGGAAGCATGTATTCTCTACATGCAACTAGAATTTGCACAATGTGCAATGACCCTGGCTTTCTCATTCTTGTCTCTAATGATTGTACAACCCTGTTGAATAGTAAAATTCCTTAGCACTTCTCTGAACTTATCTATATTTTCAAATAATTGCTCTAATTTCAACAAAATTTTATCACCTTCACTAGCATAATATTCCTTCCTATATAAATTATGCTCAAATACCCTACTTGTAGACTTGCCCTTACCCTCACCCTCATCAGTACTACTACCTTCTGAACTAGGATTATATTCTACATCATTATTAGATTCAAAATCTGATAAATCATTTTCACCTTGTACCTCAACATTCACACCAGGACTAAAAGTAGTGTTAAATTTGGAATTCCTTAAGTTCTCAATAACTGAAGGCACAAATGCTTCATCTTCAGATGTTAATCCATAAACATCATCACCATCACTGATTTCATCTTCACCGGTCTGACTACTAATTGTCACAGTCTTATTAACATCTATAGTGTGAGATAGGATTGTACTCATTATGGTAACATAAATATTGATTTCCCTATTGTTATGGATTTCAAACATTTTTAAAACATTCAAGTTACTCGAAACAATCATTCTATCATTAGAACTAGGTATATCACAATCAAGTTGATTGCAAACCCAATAACTACAGACACATAAGACAATGACAATTCACCTACATCTTGAAGCAATACTATATAAGAATATTTCTCTGGGTCTACATTTCATATTGTATTCACCATTTGTCTATGGTGTATAATAAGATCATATCTAGAACACACCATTGTTTAAAAATACAAAAAATGAACAAAACACAAGAATGTAAAGGAATTAGACTCACTAACACAATCTCAAGAAAAAAGGTAGATTCATTGTGGCATGAAAGAGTAATCAATCTCAATTCCACACAAGAAATAGAAGAAAAAAAAACCTGCCTCTAATCTTAACATACATGAACATTGTAATATTCTATCATTAACAAATGGACTATCAGTAAGAGCAATAAGGCAAAACATTGTGGCATCAAAGAGTATAGCAGGGTAACAAAAAAATCCATACAAAGAATCATTCAAAAAAAAAAAAAGAATAAATTAGAGTAGAGAAATAAAATAGTAAACAAAAACCCCCCCCAAAAAATAAAATATCGACACAAATACCCAACCTTTTCAACCCAAAAACAAAAAAATCCAGACGCTATATATACATAAATCAGTGGGAATATTATGATTCTACCTACTAATTACCATTATTTGCAGAATCCCTAAACTAATTGGGCAATCCGAGTTCTTATTTCACGAACACCTTGAATCAAATCGCAATAAGAGCCCTTGAGGGAATTGCTCGGCCAGTGGAAGAGTGGGGCCTCTAACCCTAACCTTCATCTATTTTTCCCCTCAAAACCTTAACCCTTCTATGATTTTTGAAGTAAAAACCCTCACTATCTTTTCTATTTGCTCACAAAACTCACCTCAAACGACCTATAGAACCACGGAAAAGATAAAAGAACTGAAAGAGAGAATAAGTATTTACTTGAGATTAAAGAAATCTTGTGGAGTTTAACCATCGATCCTATTTCAACGATCCAAATCAGTAAAAGCTATTTGATCTTGTTGTAGTATCAGATGATTGGTTTCGTTTTGTGTTTAAACAACCAAAATTGCTAGATCGATCGATTAGGGTTTTGGCAATAAAGGCATAGCCATGCCACTCTCTCTCTCTCTAAACTTTCTTTTTTTGCTTACCGAAATGATGAGTAAATCGTTTAGAATGATCTAAATGAAACGAGGGCATTTTTGTATTTTTACCTCAAGAGATTTTTTGAATATAATATTATTTTCTCTTGTCATGGGTATTTTGGTAACTTAAGCTTTGCCGTTAACACCGTTACTTTGTGAGTTCTAACAGGGAGACAGTGTTATTTCAAATAGTATAGAGGAAATTTCTGCAATTGTCAGATACCTTAGAGAAGGTAAGTGTAATTAATTATAATTTTATATTACAAAAATATATATTTGCATATATATGAAATGAAGAATTAAAAATATTTATATATATATATATATATATTACATATTTATTATAGTTTTTATTATATATTTTAATATTAAATAATTTTTTTATATTTTTATTATTTTTTTAAAAAATCTCATTTAGAGTAGTTTCTTTAGGCCTCCAATTGTCTTGAGTCGGCCCTAGCCCTTTACTGCCATGATTCCCTCACGCCACCGAGTTCTGCTGTCCATAACTTCCACCGCCATCAAAGATCAACAAACACAATCACTATATGTGTTTAAGAGACGTAGAAAAAGAGAGAGAAAGAGCAGTTCAGATGAGATCGTGAGAGATGGAGATACGGTGCCAATTATTACTCAACCCATCCATTACCCATTTAAAACCCATTTTCAACTTATTTTTTACTCATATAAAGGATTTATTTTCTCACTCAACTCATATTTAGCCCATATTTTAAATGAATCACTCAAAACCCATTAACTGTTGGGTGAGTTTATGAATTTAGATAAAATTTGCCACACCTAGCCAGAACTATTGGTTCTAGATCATATAATAAATTCTTCTTAAGAGATGACATGGCTGGTGTTGATGAACTATATCATAAAGACCATCTTACCCTTCTTTATTTTACATTTTTTTTCAAAATAAATAAATAATAAGAATGGGTCTACTTAGTAATTGCTAGGTTGGTAATTTGGTCTAAACCAATAAAGTTAGATTCAAAGCTCGTTGATTATAGTATTTGAAGTTACTATGGTTATGATCAAGTTGGTGCCATCATGTGGACTTTGCACCACAGCCGTTGGATGTCAACATTTATGGAGATTTACACCGAGATTATGAAGATGAAATGAGATAAATATGACACAAGGGCCAATGAGAGTGTATGTAAATTAGCATGGGCAGCTCCACAATTGTGTTTGAAAATAATTAATTAACCAACCAAACAAAGTTTAGATCCTTACATGAGGTACAATGTTGCCGTTAAAAGAAAAGAAAAGAAAAGAGAATTATATATATATATATATATGCATTTACACTATATTATTTTTTATTTTAAAAAAAAAATGTTACAATTCATATATTGCAATCAACTCGACATAACTCAATACAAGAGTCTTTTTCAAATTATATATATTAGGTGTTTTTTTCAAATTGAAAAAAAGGTGTTTTAAGTTCAACAAAAGACTAGAAGAGTTAAAATTATAAATGGGATGAACAGTTTTGGAACGGAAAGAGTTTCTAGTGTAACAGAAGACTAGAAGATTAGAAGAAAACAAGAATTTGGAGGTCCAAGACAAATAAGAGTGTCTAACTCTTAAATAGAAAGTCGGTTTCCTCTCTAAATTGCTGCAAGAAATGCTAAAGTGAAGACCAAAGAATCTCTGACTCTTTAAAATTGCTGTCAAAAGTATAGTTTGTGACGCCCTTTCATAAATTGAGCCTCTTAACTCCCACAATAAAAATGACTCTCACTGTAAAAATAAAGTCTATGACCCTCACTCAACTTTCAATCAAAATGGAGTATTTGACAAAGTTGGATTCTTAAAGTCTTTTTTTTTTTTTTTTTTTGAGTCTTAATTGATTACTAATACAAATCAGGAGTCACAAAGGATATTAAATTTTGGGTTTCTAAGAAATCTATTCAATTGCATTGTAATCAAGAGATGACCAAACCAACACATAATGATGATAGGAAGCAAACCTGGAGAGTCTTTTACTCCACTGCTTCAATTTGCCAAAAAGTTATAATTTGGGCGGCCCATAAACATCACTTTCATTAATTGGGTTTGTTTTAAACCCTTCCCTATTAAAAATTAAGTCTAATGGTAAATTAATTAATTTGACATGAAGTCATCAGTTTTAAATTTGGACAGTTCGTTAAAATCATGAATTGGATTTATCTCATACCATATCCATGAAATTCAAAAGTTTAATTAATTAATTAAATTTATTTTTAAATTCTTTTAACTCCATTAAGAAAAATACAAAAATAAATTGAGTTTGTTTCAAATCTATATTTATTAAATTTAAAAGTCAAATTTAATGATTAATTACTTTTTAAATTAATTTACTAATTAATTAAATTTTATATTTAAATTGAATCAATCAAAGATTCACTTATCAAAGAAAATTGTTTATTAAATTTTAAAATTAGTGGGTCATAAACCTATTTTACTCAAAACTCAAATTCTAAAATTTTAAAAAAAAATATGAGTCATTTACTCATTATTCATTCTAAATCTATTTTCTTCTCAAATTCCAAAATTTCAAAATTTAAGTAATGACTCGTTTACTCATTATTCATTTCAATTTTTTTCTTTTCAGAACTATGGTTAACTTGATTTTACTTGAAATACGTAGACAATTTAATTTAATCAACTATAACAGTCTTAACACGTGAGTTTGTTAGGACATGATGTCACTCATAACGAATTTCTCACATGGGTGTTACCGTCCAAAATAAGAAGTAGTTATGAGATGCAAAGTAATAGAAAGATCATGAAATTTGGGTGGAACCTCTCTTTCTAAAAGGACCCTAGGTGTTTTTACGCATGAATCATGTGACGAACACCTTGGGAGTTTCTCGTATTTTAACATCCAAACTACAAATTCTTGAGTATCTCAAGTAGTGGGTCTATGATATCTTTCAGTATTATATTTGCATGCTAGACTTAAAAGAATCTTCCGAATGTTTGCCCACCCCCACCCCCACCCTTAAGGCATCCTTTTAAGGGAAGAACAAAGAGTTCTTCGAAGGGAATTATCTTTTAAGAGAGTCTATCAGGTCTGGGAACTCTGGGGTGGTTCGACCAGATCTTGATGGAATATTTTTAAGTTTTGAGAACTAAGATTAACTCGACTAATACTTAAACTTATTTTTGATGAGTGTTAGTTCAGAAATTAAAAATAATTTAACTTATGATCGCATAACATTGGTTCGGGTATCATTTATCAATCATGACTTTGTAAGGTATTGATGTTGATGAGGTACCTACAATAAAACTCATACAACTTTTTATTTTATGGGTGGAATTATGTTTAACAAAAGTTTAACATTTTTTCTCAACAAACGTGTGTATTCATATTCTAGTATTTTCTAGTTGGCAGATGTGATTGTTCAGTTGTTAGCTTAGAGGTCCGTCCAACCCTCAAATTTTAATTATATATTGTGATAAGATTCAACATTAGAAGCAAGATCACAGTTTTATACATGACTTGTGAAAAGCAATATGCATTCAATAAATTCGAGTACCATTAATATATGCAAACCAAAAAAAACAAAACATAATCTATTAATCAACTATAACGCATCTCCTCAATAATCCACTAGAATAATAAAAAATAATAAAATTACTTGAAAGTGTGATTAAGCAGCAAAGGCATTGAAAATAAAATTCAAGTGTCACGAGTTTGAATTTCTTCTACCTCAATCGTTGGTTGTTAGAGTTTAAAAAATGAGTCTCGTGTCACAGAAAGAAAGACTTAATTTGATATGCGTAAACTGACTCAAGATATCCTTACGATTTATAAAAAAAAATAATAATAATACAAGTGTACACTAGTTAATGATCATTATCATTGATTTAGATGTGTGATGACTCATGCGTGAAAGTGAAGAATTGGAAATTTTATCTTATATTTTTTAAAAATCATCTCTCTTAATATTTTATTAAAAACTGAAAAGTATGTGTGACTGCATGTATGCTTCCGAAAATTAATTTGAAACTATCTCTATTGTCAGGTTGATGTTTGATTCAATTCTGATAACCATGTCCTTAATTTTGATTCTAAATTACTAATAAGAGAAGCCAATTATGAAATGAGTGCCATTTGATACAGTTACTAAAATATCCAAATTAAGGCAAGGTACTAATGGAGGACTGATGCTGGAGACATATCACAACTTTTTGACTATGCCAAAAGTCTATTGATGGTGCTCTGTGATTTAATAAAGATATGGTGGTCTATTGGTCAAGAAGGTAGGTCATTGTTAGTTTTTTTTAAAGCTTGGCAAATTATTAGTGTCTATGATATGTTTGGAATAATTATTTATGAAGATCGTTACATCACGTAATTATGTGATGATCTCTTATAAATATATAATTTTAGCACATAAGTTTCTCCCAAATTTTAAGAAAAAAGTTGAATGTTAGTGAAAAATCGTCACATGATGACGTAGTGTGACAGCCTTGTGGGACAATTTCTAATATATTTGGATCAAGTTTTTAAATACATTTAATGTGTTTTGAGTCTCTTAACGACAATTAATTGATTTTGAGGCTATTTGTTATGGAATCTCAAACTATACTTATTGGTTACAACTTTTTCTTTTAAGTATAGTTTGAATAAAGCTAACAAGTCTAATTTTTTTTTTTTCATTAAGTCGATTAAATCGATTATGAATACCCTTATTTGATATCTATTAAACATTTTTTAACAATTTACCCAAACATTTAATTACTTAACTCAAATAATATTTTTACATAATTATTTTATTTAAACAATACTTTTACACTGCTTAACCAAACAAGAACTAAATTCCTACTATCTCTTTTCCTCATTTTGCAGGAACTTGAGCCTTATTTTTCTAATGATTGTCAGGTCATTATTAGTATAAAACAATCAAAACCTTTAATTAAATCCTCACTGGCAGGGTTTAGTTCCTCCCAGTTTAGTTCTTCTCTTGTTTTTTTAGTTCAGTTGACGGTAATTTAATGCGTTTTCAGGAGTTTAACCATTGTCTAGTCCAAGTCTCAAGTAACTGATAGAATTCAAATAGAAGTTTTGAGTTTGGGCACAAATATGGTTGTGAAGTATGGCTAGAAATGTCAACAGGTTGTCTTTTTTTTCTTGGTTAATAATTTTACAAAATAGCTTGAAAATGCAGTTAGATATCATGACAAGATAAAATATATCTCAAAACGAGTTTGATGTGAAATTGATGGTTTGAACAAGATATTGGATTCGCACTAAAAAGAAATGTCATGGCACAGAAGCTTGAGAGGATAACACAAATGAATTGAGCCGAGTATTAGGTTGCTTAAGCTCGTTGAAAAAACTTAGAATCCCCATATAAATCAAATTTATTCTCAAGTTGATGAACTCTCTTTAAATTCAAGACCAACATTCTCAATAAATCAATGAGATTCCAAATATGATAAGTTTGTACGAATTTATCTTAGACGAGTTTACAGCTATAGGCGAATATAAGAGAGTTAGGGGATAGCTATGGCCCTTCCAAATTTTAAATAATTGATATTTTATTCTTAATTTTTTTTAAAAAAATAGAAATTATAAGTTATCTCTCAAAATATTTAAATTTTTTTATAAAAGATCCTTTAGATTTCACTTTTTATTTTTTAGCCTCCTATGTCAATAGTCTAGCCACTGCTTATAGCAGAGCTAATCACAAGTGAAGTGATCACATGCTATGATTAGGCTGATTACAGAAGGTTGCAGCCATGATTTTATCTGTTTTATCGCTAAATAAGAGCATTTTTATTTGTTTTATCACTAAACGTGGTTGTCCAGACACAGTTAAGAATACCTCCAAAGTTGGTTTCACTTTGGCATTCCAATTACAGTTATTGACAGCTGAGAAAGATTTGGCCAACCATTGTTTGCTAATAAAAAAAGCAACAACAACCTCTATTAATCAACAAAATCTACAGAAAAGCAAGGAGAAATAAAAGGGTAAACCCCAAAAATAGGTAAAATTACAGAAGACCTAACATTCAGTCCCACCCTCCAGATTGCACTCTCACCCTCCATTTTTATACCAAGAACCTCACCACCACCCATTTTTTCTTTTTCTATATTCATCTCCTCTTACCCTCCTTTAACAGGAAGGGGCAGAGACCAGGCAAGAGAAAGACCTCTATATCTCTCTCTTCTCCTTCTCTCTAAGATTTTTAGTTTTCACCCATCGAAATGGGTTTTCGGGTCGGGCTAGTCCTCCTGCTCTTGGCCTTGGCCATGGTGGCTGAGTCACTATCATTTGATGATGCCAAGTGGGATACTGCTGCCCATTTCGACCTTGACTCACTCCGTTCTCGCGGCAGAGCCGCCGCCTGCAATGGTCGGGTTGGTGACTGCATCAACGAGGCTGAAGAGATGATGATGGATTCAGAGGTTAGCCGGCGAGTTCTTGCCGGCCAAAGGTTCGTTAGCTATGGTGCCCTTAAGGCGAATAATGTGCCGTGCAACCGCCGCGGGCAGTCCTACTATAACTGCAACCAGAGGGGACGTGCAAATCCTTACAAGCGCGGTTGCAGTTACATTACAAAGTGTGCTAGGTACACCAGTTGAAGACAAAGTACTACAATGATCAAGAAAGATATAAAAAAAGATAACACTGCAGTTTGCTTATTGATGATGAATGAAAATCTTTGGGTGATGATCATCATCATGATTCTCACTGTTTCATCCTTTAATCCTCATTTTATTATGGAACTCTCTTTCACATTGATTTGGTTATAATATGTGATATTTATTATAAGGTGGGTGCAATAAGGTATTTTACTAAAAAAAAAAAATTTATACATCAGCTATATATATATATATAAATATATATAGATAGGCATATGGGGTGTCTCTCCTTGTGTCTATAATAGTTGCACTGCTTTTTCTCTTCCTATTCCTCCTCCTCCTTCCTTTTGTTTGTCTACTGTGGAGGTAATAAAATGCTAGATATTTTGTGTAATTTGAATATAATTAGGATTGTTCTGGTCTTTTTTCTTTTTTTTTTTCTTTTGCGGTTTTGTTTTTGTTATTGGCCTACTTGCAATATTTCAGATAAGATTAGTATATCATATTTTCCTTTTCTTGTTGAGGTTTTGAATCCATCTCACTTGTTTTCAGTCATAAAAATTCCAATTTTGGGGAGATAACCAACATACCTTTTGGACTTGGTATTTACTGATTTATGTTTCCATCAAAACCTAAGTAGGAGGGAAAGGAAAGGAGATGGGAGTATTAATTATGAGAGAAAGGAGAGGAGAGGAGAGGGTAATCCCTGTTTTATGCTTGGATAACTAATGAAAGGAAAGGAAAAGAATGACTAATATAATCATTTCATCTTGTTTGGGAATGATAAATGAGAGAAAGGAAAGGAAATGATTTTATATTATTTTACTATTATACCCTTTTGGATGCCCTATGATAAAGGTGTCATTTTTATTTTGACTTTTACAATTTTAAAGATAATATTGGTATTATTAAAAATTCATTAAATGCTTGTTTCCTTTTCCTCCATTTCCTTCCACTTTTGGAGAGATAACAAAATTGCTGGAATGAGGGTTAAGCTCTCCTTCCCTCTCCCTCCCTTTCCCTCTCTTTCCTTCCTAATTTTTAAAACAAACATAATATAAGCTCCACTTCTTTCTCCTCCTCTTCCCTTTCTTTCCAATTCCTTCTATCCAAACATAGTGTAAGTGAAAACAATCATATTCTTAAAAAGTGATTTTTCTTTTTCACTCTATTTTCTTACCCTGTGGTGGAACCAATTAATGTAGGTGGATTCTACCTTACATTTAATAGTGAAACAAATTCATTATGTTCTTTGTTCTTCTAATTCTAAATGCCATGTTTGTTTGCTCAATAGGTAAGTGGGGATTAAATAATGCATGGGTTATTTTTGTAAGAATAAGGATGGAATTGACTTGTTAATCCGTTAATGAAATCTCATATCTTGTTTGGGAAGAATCCCAAAACTATATTTGAAATGGCCATAATAAAGATAAAAATCAGGGAATAAATGTCAAAGAAAAATTGTTGGTTTTTCTTTTTAAGAATGGTTAGTAAGGAGAATCAAACTCCTAATTCTAATACCATTAAGATGCTTATTTTAGCTATTGTGTTGCAATAACTTTGAAAAAAAAGAAGAAGCACAAACACCTAAATACCCTTTAATTTTTTCGGAAAGATATTTTTCATTTCAATTTAATTTTAAGCCCTTAGTGTTAAGTAGCCTGCCTATTCGATATGGTTACAAGTTGTGTGTGTGTGTGTGTGTGTAGATAGATACCTGAATTGTTCAGTGTGTAGAATGCCAAAGTTATTGCTTATGCTCTTCTAAAATGCTAATTATTGTGTACATGTATATAAAGATAGTTTCTACATTTGGTAAACACAATGAATCTCAAATCTACAATCATAATGTATGAAACAGCAAGCTCTGTAATCAACTTCAATTAATTGATAAGTATTTAGTCTGAAAGCTGCAAATTATGACATACAACCAACCATATCTTTGAGGTTTTTCTTTTCACATCCAACGATGAAAATGCTTGGTTAAACAAAATGTAACATCATCATTTCCCTAGAATTTTCTAAGAGTACGAGTTACATATTATTAGCATTCTTCTTGGTAGCTTGAGCGTAGTTTTCGGGCATCAAGAAACTGAATGAATCATATTCAAAACTTGATATATGTTCAAATTTTTGTCGGTACATGATTCTGCAATTTAATTTTGTATGTATTGAGAGATCGGTTTGTGCAGGATTCATAAAAAAATTCTCCCTTAGGGTCAAGTTTTAAAGGGATTTCTTTGAAATTTGGCCTTTTTAACATTATTCTTGATAATTATGAGTACTCTTATAGTTGTTCTAGCAATAATGAAATTCCGCAGAATTTATTAAATTATAAGCTACAGTTAGACTTATTGATTTATAATTAACTTAATTTTGTAAATAAGACCTTTCAAACAACATTTTTCAAGTTGAAGTGAAATAAATTTAACATAAATTCGCACCGAACAGCATAATTTTAAGTCATTACCATATTTCAATCACCTCCATGGACATTTTTCATTGACAAGTTTGGTTCGAGAAAATAAGGGAAGGCATTTTATAAAAAAATGAGCAGTATTTATTGTCCAAATAGAATTTGCATAAAGAAAAGTTCAAATGATGCGTCTTATATAATTCTAAACACTTAAAAACAAATAACCATCATAGTATTATTAATTTCACACACACACACACACATATATATATATATATATATATATCTACCACATCATTTTCATAGTAATTCTGCACAAAAATTCTGTTAGCAAATTATTTTTAAAAATGAAGGAAAAAATTACTTTAGCTTGAAAAAAATAAAAGGATTATATCGGTGCACGAAATTTCACCATTACTGAGTTCAGGGAGAGTTTTGTTTTTATCCTTAATTAAATAAATATAATATTTATCTTCAATTAAAATTGTCCCAGTCAAAAGTAACCTTGATAGTGGGTAAAAAAATAAAAAATAAAGCAAATTTACTTTAGAATTAATGAATGTCTTCAATTGCCTTGTTAGAACATCTCTAATAGTATAATACCACTAGTTATCCCTCCTTGTTAGCCAAAATGGATAATAATATGATTCAAGAAAGACATCTTCCACCAAAATTAACTTCAGCCCCACTAATAAATGCTTTAGTCAAATAAATTAGCCATAAGTTGATATATAAAGTACTCATTGGACTGGGTTGCATCTTGGATCAATGAATATCGACTTCATCTCCAACAGACATGCTTGACACATCAGTCAAATATTTGTTCTCTCCAAATCTTTTCTGTTTTTTTCTTACTTAAACATTCAAACAAGATATGTGTTTATCTCTCCTTCCCGATCTTTTCTTTTTTCTCCAAATCTCTCCATTCAAACCAAGCACAAAAGTGGAGAAACTTGAAGATAAAAGAAAACTTTTTAATAATTTTTTTAAAATATCAAATATATCATTAAATGTCTGCGTTAAAAATTAAGATTTTTGTAACAAACTGGATTTAATTGTCAAATAATTTATACACTTTATTTTCTTTTCTCTCCCACTAACTATTCAAACAAGAAATAATTATTTTCTTCTTATTTCTCGTCTAAATATTCAAACGAAAACTAACACTTCTTTTCTTTTCTTCTCTCTTCTCTTCCATTTTAGGTTAAAATTTGTTTTCTTTTTTCTCCAAAACCTCCAAACAAAGACTTAAGAGTGAGAGAGATTTAAAGTGTAAGAATTCGGGTGTTTGGTTGAAAAGAAAGTAGTGAGAGGAAATGCAAGGCCTTGATTGCCTATGGGAATAAAACGTAAAAGGAAAAAGGGAACAAATTTAATTCATTGCAATCTGGTGCACCATAAGACTTAGCTAAAATGGAGAGTAGTATTGGTGTTAAGTTTTGAAAAATGACCAGCTAAAACTGATAAAAGACGGTTTTTAGCTAGTAGTTATAGAGATGTTCTCATATTTTGATTTCAAAACCCATGATGATGTTAATTTAGCTTGACCATATGTGTTCTTCCAACAATACTATCTGTAGCTGTAAATCCATCATCTCTGTTTCATATATATTAGTTCATAGATTCGGGTACACGCCATTATTATACACCCTTATATAATTCTACATTCGTGTTATTTGAATTAAAATCTTACAATAGCAGCAATTGCAGTAACCATAATCAATATATGATTATGTACAGTGTCTGTAATTTTGTTACAAAGTATTGTTGTTAATTGTTACCATTATACAATCCTTATTCTAAATATATGATCATGTACAGAAATGAAATGGGCTGAGTTTTATAGTTTTGAGTGCTTTAGCAGATGTGAAGATGTGCATATATGATTAGGTTCTCTTCTGCACAGAGAATGCTTTATTTCATGAAATACATAGATGGTGTTTACTGATTTTTCATGGAGTCCCTTTGTTAATAAAATGAATAATTCTAGCATCAGCCACAAATTTCTAAACTTCGCGCTCTGATTAGACAGTGTAATACACACATCAATACGTGTATTACACAGTCTAATCATAGCGTAAAATTTGAAACTCCACGACTGAGCAAAGCGGGCTATTATAGATGTCGTTGAGTGTCAAATATGATTTACAAGAAAGCATGATCAAACAAATAAGTCAAGATCATCTCCACTAATTAATTATCCATTTACTTTTTACTCTTTCACAAAGTTCATACCTTACTAAATTAATTAGGCTTCACCATGAAGTAACTTGAGGTTAATACGGGGAGATCCAAAGAATAAGATGAGATCCTTTTCTACCTACCAATATTACTAAAATTGTCTAAGAAAGAAATCAGACAGTAACTTCATGCTTGTTTTTGTAGAATGGGTATTTCAAAAATGTTCATTTTAATTTTTTTTTTATTTTTTATTCTTGTTTAGTATACTTAAAAATGCCTATTCCATAAAATGAGTATTTTAATAAAAATTATTTTAAACATTTCTTTAACTTAAATAAATAATCCTTATTTCATTTAATATCATTTTAATTATATTTCTTATTTCATTTATGAATGACTAATTTCTGCACTCCAAACCTGATCTAAATCCTCTCCCATACCTTTGCCATATTAGATTGCTTCACCATTGAGTAGATTCACATCTGCAATGGCAGAATCTAATGAAACAAATGGACGTACAATTATTAAAGAATATCCTTTCCCATCTACCAATAGCACTTCTTTTCATAACTTCCTTTATAAAATCTGTATTGTTAATGTTTGATATATCTTCAAAGGATTTGATGAAGTCAGATGACCCCTTTTGCTTCATTGGATTTTTTGAAAAGAAGAGAGTGGGAAAGAAAGTGCCTCAAATGGTCAGAAATAGCTTTCTTTCTAAAGCATCTTTGTGCATTTTCTCTTTTCTCATTCTTTTGAAGAAGCAAATAGTGAATCATTACAATTATAACTAATATCTACAAAGATTTTCATAAACATATTTATTTCATTTCATGTTGATTTGTGTATTAATTTGTCGAGTGGTTTTTTCAGATTGAGATCCTCTCCACTACTTAATTCTCTCAATACATTCACAATGTGCAACACATAAAATGAAGTATTACAATACACATCTAATAATATATATTGAAAGAATTGAAAGAATCTAATACCCGAGAGGACCCAAATCCAGTACCCCTCAACCAAAACCATTGGATTTTATGTAAAGCTTCTACAATACCAATTATAGCAACAGAATATGGAATTCCAAAACATTTATCTTACTGCAATTTCTTAATCTTAAGAATCTGATAAACCAGTCAAGAATGATATATTTCAGACTCTCCAATCCATGTACTTGTGAACATTACAAAAACAAAAAAGGAATAGAAAAGGTAGAAAACACAATAGTTGAAGAAGCTTCAAGTGAAGAGTCATGTGTAAACAAGTACATGGAAGTCCCATCTTTGGTCAAAGTTGTCAAGCTGTAATGGTTTTACTATATTCATTGATGAACAGTTGAGAGAAATAGTTAAATACTTGATGGGTCAATCTATGGTTGCAAGTAAATGAAGAAAATGAACAGATGATTGGCAAGTGAAGGATGACGAAACAGGGCACATGAAAGTTTCAAACTCGTAATAAATGATCCACCAACCATTGCTTCCAAAGTCTACAAACCACATCCACACAAACCAACAAAGAAGTAAACAAACAAAAAGACAAACCAACAAAACACAAGAGGCCATCACCACCACCATGTTTTCTGGCTTTCCCCATTTTCATCACTCAAATCTTTTTCCTTTTTCTTCCCTTTCATCATCACAAGTCCCACTTCCCTTCCACCTTCAATTTCTCATGTCCCTACTCAATAGGGTTTGGTCTCTTTCGAGTCAAAAAAGAGACTCAAGTGTGTTAGATTCATAAAAAGAAGAACTACTTTTGCATCATTTCTTTACACCAATTCAAAGTAGCAATAAAGAACCCCCTGACTCAGGAAACTGAATTGGGTAATTGCTTTCCCCTCATCTCATAATTCCTTTTCAGTGGGACCCTGGATTTTATAGGTCCAAATTTAAAGATTTCCAGTGGCTGAAACTGCTCCAAACTTCCAATTTGGTCATTAGACCACTAAAGTCATAAATTCATTGCAAGGGATTCAACTTACATGCAGTTTCGTATATGCCCCTGGTCAGACTCAGCAATGTCATTTAATGCTCCATTTCTAAATCCTGTCAAGGAATCCTATATTACTGCACTTCCTAACTGCAATTTTCCACACAAATGTCACCTTATGAAATCATGTATCATATATCCTATTAGTACAGAAAAAAAATTGTAACCCATCAATCATGTGGCTATAACCGAGTACCACAATCACTAAGCTACATCATATTAAATCAAGATGTTGGAACCTAAAGCTGTACTTGAATTGTAGAAGGGAAGAGGGAGGACAGGATAATACTATTAATTATAAAAGAAAAAAAAAAAGGAAAGTGTAATCCTTTCTTTTACTCGCAAAACTAAAGAGGAAAAAGAAAAAAATTAATAGTGTAATCCTAAAAGATAGAAGAGAGAAAGAAAATGATAAAGAGATATTTTAGTATTTTAAAAATACGGATAAAATAAATAATCATTAATTTTTTAATTACTTTTAGGAGAGAAAACTGAATCAAATAAGGATTAAAGACACCCCCCCTTTCTTTCTCTTTCCTTTCCTTCCATATTTTTAAATCCATTAAGAAATAAAGTCTCGGGTTAGGTTAGGTTATGATAACTATGGTTTCTTCCCTTCTCCTTTTCTTGCATTTTCTTTCAACTCAATCCAAGTGGGATGTAAAAATTATGATTACCTTGCATACACAATAGTGGTACCAAGCAATGATTAAAAAAAACATGAGTGCTTACCACACAAGCCCATAGTATGACTCTCTCCCTCGGCATCTTTTTCTCCATCAGAAAGACAACAAAATGGTCAAGATTCTTGCCCATTCCTCTACTCTTTCATTGACAGCTAAGCCCATTTGCTTCACCACTGATGCCCCTTTCCATCTCCACTTTTCTTAACAAAATTTTGTTAATGTCTAGAAATACTAAAAATTGAACTGAATCCCATTCATTCACCAATACATCTAGAGAGAGAAGGTGATTTGTAGAGAGAGAAGGTATGTATTCTCTCACAAAAAGTCATAACAATTTTACCAAAAAAAAAATTAAATTCATGGAATTAAGTAAAAGCAAAAGGAGGCAATAGAGGGGGAAAACAAAGACAAGGAAAAGAAACAGAGATGTACAATTGAAGCAAAGACTGTCTCTCTCTCTATATCTCAAAAATTAGCCCATTACAAATTTATAAAACCATTTGCTTCATTATACCCCAATTATATATAGAGATATATAATCATACATTAATCAAACTCATTCAAGATGAAGAAGAAGAACCTGAGACTCGGGGCGATGTGACCGGAAACAAAGGCAAGAGCCGGGGCTCCGAATCTTTGGGCGTATTCGCCGGTGATGGATGGAAATAAAAGCCTTTCTTTGCAATCGCTTTGTCTTCAGCTTCCATATTCAAGTTTGTACTGGCAGAGATGGGCGGAGATCTGTTAAAAGGGTCGGGTATTAGAGGAGTGACCGGGCTGAGGACAAGCGACGGAAAGTCAAGAATGCTCGGCGACAAGATCTCCGGTGTGGCCGGTTTTCGGGGCGAAAACCCGGAACTGTGAACGAAACCGGGGAGTAATGGACTGATCTTGAAGTTTTTTAGGCTGTTTCTTCGCTCGTATAGCTTGGAAGCTTTCTCTTTCTTGGGTCCGGTTTTAATGGGTGGGATTGGATTCTTTGGTGTGTCAGTCTTGGCGGCGGCGTGCTTGGCGGTTTCGGAGGATCCTGTGAGCATTTGGACTACTTGTTTGAAGGAGGCAGTGTCCGCTTGGACGAAGGTTGTTGGGTATGGGTTGTTTGGTTCGGATCTGGTGATGGTTTTGGGTGTTGTTGCTGCTGCTGGTGTTGGTGGCGCTGAGTGGTGGAGTCCATTGCTATTGCGGTTGCTACTGCTGCTACTGGTTGTACTGTTGGTGCTATGGCTGTTTGGAGATGGGTTTTGATTTTCTTGGAGTTTTGGTGAGTTTTCCATTGATGGGTAGGTTTACGGGGGAAGACTGAAGAGTAGGGACAGAGAAGAAGAAGAGGAAGAGGAATAGAGAGAGAGAGAGAGAGAGAGAGAGAGAGTTTGAAGAACGAACTTTGATGAGAGATTAGATGAGATGAGACTTTGGCATTTTCCTCTCCTTTGTTACTTTCTTTGGTTTGGTAAGAAATGTTTTGTTGGGGACTTTGGCTCTTCTATACTACTCTCAAACGCACTTCCAGACGCTTTACTACACGCGCCGCCCTAGTCAGCCTAAAAAGTGTGGAGAGTGAACACCCACGTTGGTAGAGAGGGTGGTTGCAAGTGAGAGAAGTAGTCCACCTGGTAAAAGGCTATTGGTGGTGTTTGGAATTTCAGACTAGTGATGCGTGTGGGGCTGTGAGAGAGAGAGACGGAGAGTTGTCAAAATAATAGTTTCAATATTTTCCATTGACTTCAAGGGGCCCTTAAAAGCTGACTATGCTTATATGGCCCTCTTTGGGGTTGTGATGCATTTAATCACAATAATTCAAATCAAGTTTAAACCATTTTAGATGAAGATACTTCTTACATCCAACCTTCCTTTTTATTATTACAAATTTGCCACCATATTATGGAGCATACTTCCAAATTTGCCCCTATTAGCTCACTAGATCAATGGATTATATCTACTCTGGTCTTTGTCATGTACAAATTCTTTAATACTCATTTGTATATAAAGAATTTTGGTTTAATTTGGGTCCATGTGCATTGGCCAATGCATGAGTAGAACTTGAAGTTGTATTTTTGTAACTTATATCTATAATATAACATTATTTTATTTGTATTTTTCAACCTTTTAGTAATCGGACTGATTCTACCCGTTACAATACTGGGTTTCTTGTTCAGATCATAAATTAAAATCTCTTTTTCGATTATTATGCACGAATTTGTACCTGTCGTGAGCTATATTATTTAAAATTTAAATCAAGAATTTGATGCTTTTTAAGTACTTATTCCCTGATTCACTGTTATTTAAATTATTTTTTGAAATTTTGCTCTCCAACTTGGTCCTAAAATTCACATAATATCCACAATATTGTAATGATTTTTCATTTACACTAACAATAATCATAAAAAGAAGTTTATAATTGAATGATAATTTTGTAATTTCATGTGAAGAGAGTAAACAATTAGTTAATTTTCCTTGTTTTTTCTTCACAGTTTTGGGGACTCACTGGACACAATTTTCATTTATGACATCTGTTTTTGGTTAGCAAAATATATTTATTAAACGGGTCAACACCCAACCAAATTAATCAATGAACCCAACCCATTGACCCAAAGCTTTTTCTTTTTGTTCTTTAAACATGGGAAGAAAAGGTTGGGTAAATGATCAAAAAGAAAGGGAAAAGGAAAGGAAGCAAAAGATCACCATTTTTGTTACAGTGATCAACTTTTTGAATCAGAACACAAGTTTGTGAAGATCGAGAGTTCAAAGTTTCAAATTAATTTGGAATAACTTAGCATTTCCTCAACGACCTAGTAAAGAGTATCTTAGAACCTATCGTAAACTCTAAGGCTTCGTTTATTTATATTTTTAAAAATAAATTTTTAATTTTAAAATGTGAGATACGTTTTTGACAAATTATTTATTTTTAAATTTTTAAAATTTATATTATCATATCTAAATATATTTTCATAATTTTTAAAAAATTATTTACAAAGTTTTTAGAAATATTTTTCAAAAAATTATATCTAAATCACTATTCAAGCGCAGCCTTAATATTTTAACACGAGTTTTATTTTTCATCAATGCAAAGAATAAGATTGTAACACGAGTCGAGCTATTCGAGCTTGTGAGATAAACAAATCAAATTTAAACATATTTTGAATATCGTTAATTTATTAAATTTAGTTTGAACTCAACTCGTTAAACTAAAAATAGTCTAATATATCTAATACTATATAACAAATTAAGTTATTCGAACTCTATTCATAATTAGCTTATTTAAAAACTCATTCCAGAATAGTTAAAAAAATTAAAACGTTGAATTTCAACATAAGTTAAGATTCTAACGAATCAAACATGAACAATTAAATCTCCAATTAAACTTAACTCATTTAGAATCTTATAAGAACATGACTATTATTTTTATGAAATAATTATTAAAATTTATTTGTTCGAGATGTAAATTAACACACACACACGCGTGTTTCATCGTTAAAAACATAAAACAAAGAAAACAGAGAAAGTATTTCCTCAGGTCATATTGATTAATAGGCACATTGAATTGAAGTTGATACTTACTGCCAGGATCTGAAGCTGCCCACCGGGAGAAAAGTGAAAATGATGGATGAATCGAATTCTCATTTATAAACCTGAAAAGCAAATGCCGTATAAAGTTGAAAGGACCACCACCCTCTCTGCTCTCAGCAACAGGATGCTACATTGGTGGCAAATTTGATGAAGCGCCACTGGGTGGGTTGGCCTGTCGATGGATAAGATTTTAATTCAAATCCGTTTAAGTTGATACCGATTATATTATTTTAATCCGATCCGAATTCAATAAAAAGAGATTTGTTAAACAAATTGGATAATTTTTTGGTCGTTGAGCATTCTTAATTGAATTTCATGTAATTTATATAATATATAATATATTTATAAGATTAGATATTTTTATAGTATTTGATACATATTTAGATTAATTAATAAATAATTCGTTTAATTATCGGATCAGATGGAATCATTTCTAATGTGATGACTTTATTTTTTTGGAAGAGGTTACGGAATATTTTAAACTAATTTAGGCACACCAAATTATATATAAATATATATATATATAAAATATTTTCTAAGCTTGAATAATTTTATAGTACTTGAGTATTCTTAATTAAATTTCATGTAATTGATATAATATATAATAGATTTATAAAGTTAGATAATTTTATAGTATTTGATACATATTTAAATTAATTAATAACTAATTCGTCCAATTGTTCTATTTACCGGGCCTACACTGAGGTCTCTCTTCCTACCAACACTAATTATTAATAGTAGACTTCATTTGGTCTGCAGGTTTGGTGATGGAAAAACAAGAAGTTAAATCCCTTTTTCGTTCTTTTTTCAACAAAAAAAAAAAAAAAAATTCTAATAAAAAAAATAAGAACACTAACACAGAAAGGTTTGAAAAAAAATTTCATTTTTTTTTAAATCCATTTTTAAGAGACAAGTAAAAGTAATTTTTTATTTTCATAAATTTGATTTCGTTATCAAGTGAAAAACTATCTAAAAACATGTGTATTTTCAAACTTTTCTTGATTTTCATTCTAAAAAAATACATAAAATAAAAATGAAAGCATATCCAAACAGGGACTTTCTTCATATTTTCTCTCTTACTTGGTTAAAATTAGGGAAAAAATATTTTATATTATCTTTTCATTTCTCTTTTTATACTTTCTAATATTATATAAGTAGAAAAGAAAACTAGAGAATTTTTTTTTTTCTTTTACCTTTTCATCTTCTTTCATCAAATTCGTGAAGCAAACAAAATCTAAGAATATTTGAGAAAGGAAATCAAAATGTAAAGAATATAGGAAATGAATATCCGAGCTTCTCACCAACTAGGGTTAGCGTAATTTGTAATTCATGGCTTCTTTTAAGAGATTAAAATTTTATTAAGTTAATGTTTATATGGTGAAACTTCATTTTCTACATTAAGCTTTCTTTCCTCAATTTTATCATTTTTACTATATATATTATTTTTCTTAATAATCCACTCGAGGAGCTCGGATATTCTCTTCTCTCTCTTTTTTGCCAAAAAAAATATATTGTAAAATTTGAATCTATCAATAATCTAACAAATTACAACCAATACAAGGATAAAAGTTCAAATTGATATGCCCCAAAATTACTGGGACCGAATAAAGACGTCTTGGGTCTTTAGAGGTCCTCAAGGTTAGCCGTTAGAACTTATACTAGCCCTAATAATATCGTGATATCTTTCGAGGTGTAATCAGAATCAATACGGAAGGAGTAGAACCATCAAGAAATACCTCAATCCCGAAGTCTTGTCGTAAATTCAAAACAAAGAAAGAGTCAGGATCCGCATCTTCGTTTGCAATCAAATCCGATGAATTCTAATTTTTGGTTTTGTAGGTCGGCTGGGAGTACATGTCTTTGGTTATAGAATCTTTTCACGACAACGCAAGGCAAAACTGAGAAGAAAAAATAAACTACACATTTCCTAATGAGAGAGTGAAAATAGAACTCATAGCATTCTCCTCATGGTGCTACCAAGTAGTTTTTAGTGGTTCTTATTGTAGAAAATTTTGAATTGATTGCTTATAAATAGTGTAGTCAATTGATTTTCTTTTAAACCAAGAAATGTTGCATTTCATCATGAACAGTGTATGCGAGCTTCAGTTTTCAAATGATGATACCTTCATCTCTAAAATAACATGGCCAATTATTCTCTAATTATTTTCTAAATTCTCACATACCTTATTTTTATATTTATGTTTATAAATTATTTTTTAAAAAATTGTGTCTTATCAAATTCTTAAAATAACAATTAAAGAGAATTAAAATTAAAATTACTAGTCATTGCTGAAATTAATTAATCTGTCCCTTTGTTAAGGGATTAACTTTGCTCAATCCAATACCATGATGCAATTTCTTAAGAAATTATCAATTAATCTTATTAATAAAGTCTCTTAATAGCCAAGCTAAGGACCTCAAATTAAATATGGCCTTCCAAATCAAGTGTGATGGGTCATGGAGTTCATTAGTTAATGGGGGATCCAGAAATTTTAGTTAGGGGTCAAATTAAAAATATTAAAATTTAAGAGAATTCATATAAATATATATATAAAAAAATAGAAAGGGACAAATTCTATTCTGTTAAAATATTCTAACAAAATTAGTGGTAAAAATTATAATATCAAAATTTTTGGGAGGGACCATGGCTCCCACTTGCTCTCCTTGCATCTGTTACTTTATGTGTTTTCTAAGTAACTAACCTAAAAAGTAAGCAACACTGAGAGTTAATTCAAGTGGTAGTAAGGGATAATTACCTAAAAAGCACCAAGTCCCTGGTTCAAATATCACAGGTACAAACTTGTGCGAAATAACCCTAGAAGCTATTCCAGTTAACAATTCAGTCACATGGCAAAAGATTGCGATTGATGAAACCGATCCGGGTTACCGGAAAAAAACTACTCAAATGCTACCAAACGTGCCCTAGCATGCATATAAAGGGGGACTTGTATATGAGTGCAACAGGTGGGAACAAAGTATGATGGGCCTTGGCTCTTGAACATTCTTGTTTCACGTCCATTACAGGCCCAAGCCCACTAAATTCTTTGTGAATTAGGGCTTCACAAAAGAGGATGATATAACATTTAAATGAGCATTTCAAATTACAACATTTATAAAATTTCTTTCCTTTTTTTTTTCTTCTTATTTCCTACGAACTGCAATAACTTTTAACTTTGCATGTTCAAACATAATATTTATAAACTACTTCGATATTGAAACAGATTACTACCAAAAATAAAAAATAAAAAAGAAGAAAAAGGAAAGAAATTACAACAAATTGGCCTATCTATGATTTGAAAAATCAGTTAGGAAAAATTTATTATTTTCCATAAAGAGTTAAGAAAAAGGAAGATAAAAGAAGGATACGAAAATATAGAATTTATACCTAGCTTGCAAACAAAATATTGCCCTAATTAAAGTATTTTTCTTATTTTTATAAAACTTTTTTATTGCACAATATTTCTAGGTATTTAGTTTAGGCTTTGTGTTTAAAAATCTCTTGAAAAATCCAAAAAACTAGACTGTCAACACTAACCTCTCTTAATTAATCTGATAATTGTAGAGACCTCACTCGTTTTTTTTTTTTAAATTGACACTGTTTTCTCTTGTCAGAGTTATCAGGATAAGAACAAGGCGAACTATCGCTCACTCCAAACTCCAGAAATTATTTTTATACACGAGAAATTTTGACCGTTTTCAATATAACACATCCCGAAATCTTGGCTAAACTTAATCTTTATCCATCATTTTTCTTGTTTATCAGCCAAAATTCTGACCCAACCTAATCTTTACCCATCTTAATTTCATCATCTTTATTGATATGATGATGATGAAAAATCCAAAAAACTAGTTTAGGCTTTGTGTTAATTAATCATCTTGATATACTACAAACAGACACACCAATCACCTTGAGACACGTGTGCTTACAGAACCGATAAACTCGGTCATACAGAGCAGTCACAGCCTCCAGGGCATTCTTATATACATATCCTACAGAGCCGATAAACTCGGTCATACAGAGTAGGTGGAGCCTCCAGGGCATTCTCATGCACATATCCTCCAGACCTTATGCTCTGGGCAATATTCACTCAGTATTCCGTATGGCTCCGACCTTATGGTTTCCTTAACAACTGCCAAGCAGGGAATAAGGAAACAGTCTTCAACAAGGAAACTACTATCTATGATTATCTCTATCTACGATACAATATTCTACAAGGTAACTGCTATCTCCGATGATCAAATCCCTATATTCATGGCTCCGAATCTTAATCAACTTAGGAAGGCCACAGTCTATAAATTAAACCCTAAAGGTACGCTTTATTTTTATGCTCATTCTTTGGCTTTCAATACAGTCTTTCAATTCAGTTTACTTACTTAAGCATCGGAGCGACTACCGCCGGAGCCAATCCGGTGGTCCTCTGATCCCCTTTTTGAGTGTTCTACAGGTCTTGGAGCCCAGATTTATTGCGAGCCGAAAAGTACAGCATCAGTTTGGCGCCGTCTGTGGGAAACGACTAATCTCCAAGTGCTTTATTCACAAACTAATCTTTTTTCTCACTGGAAAACCATGGCCCCAAATCTCCGGCCGAGACAGAACGCTCAAAACCCACAAAGCTCTCAACGCCGGCCATCTGTTCCACAAGCAAGAGGGCCGACGGTTGATCCCATGCGACAAGAGATTGAATCAATCAAACGGCACAACGAACTGGTACAGGAACAACTACTTGCCATATCTAGAACTCTGGCAATGCTCACACAGAATCAAGGGACGAGTCCTCCTAACCCACCAGTCAATGTTGCTGAAAGAACGCAACCCCATATAACCACTGAGAATGAAGAGCCTCATGAGCAGGCTCCAACTAACTATCCTGGGCACCCCCAGGGTGTTGCTCACTTTGGCAGAGATCCACAGCCGTCGGCAGCCCCAGGTTGGGGAACATCAGCCTTCATCCCTGACGTCCACTACCGAAGCACTACTAGAGCCCCGACTCCAAGGGCTTCGGGAGCACATCCGGCACCACAGGAGCCTCATCCCCAAGCAGCACCGATCCCGCCAGTTCGGAACCCTCTTTCATCCGAAGGACGTGCTCAGCCCGACTACCCTAACGCCGAGGCTGTGAAGCAAGGTTCACAAGAGCTCCGGTTCAGAGACCCATGGAGGACCGAAGAAATTACCAAATCCATGGACCGAACAATAGCTTTGAGAGGTGCCCAGAACCCTCCAGAGCAAGACGAGTTGACCAGGCTGCTTGGAAGACTTGCCACCCCATTCACTCATGCCATCATGTCAAAAGAAAGGCCCAAGAAGTTCATGGTGCCAAAGTTCACCCTGTACGATGGGACTGAAGACCCAGGAAATCACCTATCACACTACCAGCATACGATGGCCCTCCACGGAGCCTCTGATGCTTTTATGTGCCGAACTTTCATTACCAACTTGAAGGGAACTGCTCTGAAATAGTTCCACCACCTCCCTCCAAACTCAATTAGCGGCTTTTATGAGCTCGGTAGGCAATTCCTGGACAGATTTATGACCAGCAAAAGGCTCAAAAGGGGGCCAAAATTCCTGTTAAATGTCAAGCAGACTAAGGAGGAGTCCCTCAGAGCCTACATTGCATGCTTTAATACCGAACTCACAGAGATCACCGACTGCAGCCCAAGATTCCTTGTAGCTGCCTTAACTACTAGACTTGCCCATGGTGGCTTCGGAGATTCCTTGACCAAAAGCCCTCCTGCCGACATGGCGGCTTTAATGGACCGGGCCAGGAAGTACATCAACTTGGAAGAAGCCAACCGCCCATCCCAGAAGGGCAAAGAACAAAACCAGAGGGATAATCCGAAGAAGGAGGATCATAAGAAGGAAGACCACAAGCTGTTTACAATTCCAGACCAAGGGAGTTCACTAACTTTACCCCTCTGAACAGTACACCGAATCAGCTACTTCGGCAGATCCAAGATCGAAAAAACCTGAGATGGCCAGAACCCGTCAAAGGAGATCCCAGCCTTCGGGACACGGGTAAATATTGTAATTTCCACAAAGATCATGGGCATACGACTAACTCATGCAGGTCCCTTAGATATGAGATTGAGCAACTCATAAAGAAAGGACGTCTCCGGGAGTTCCTTAAACAGGACGGGAGGCAAAATTCCCACGAAGACAAGCCTCAGCAGCGGATAGAGCAGAGGCCTGAGCAAAGACAAGAGTAGAGGGAAGTTCGAAACGAGCCTCAAAAGCAGAACAACCATGTCATTTATGTCCTCCATGCAGACTCCCCTACTACAAGAATGTCCAACAGGGCAAGGAAAAGGTATGCTCGGGAGGCCAGGGCTGCCCTAGATGTATTGCAGATCTCCAACATTGAAAAGAGGCTCAAACCAGCACCGGAGATCCAATTCACTGAACAGGACCTAGTAGGGGTGCACTGTCCTCACAGTGATACCCTCGTCATCGCTCTCAAAATTGCCAACTTCGAGATCAAAAGAGTCCTGGTTGACACCGACAGCTCCGTCAACATATTATTCCATAAGCCACTCAAACAGATGGGGATGGACCACGACAGCATCAAGCCTACCACTGCCGTGATGGCAGCGTTTGATGGCAGTCTCAGTACCCCATTGGGAAGGATCGACTTGCCCACTACTGTAAGGGAAGATGAAGGGCAGCAAACCACCATCTCAGCGTACATGGTGTTGAATATGAAATCTCCCTACAATGTCATAATTGGGAAACCATGGTTACACCAGATAGGGGCGGTCACCTCGACCCTCCATCAATGTTTGAAGTATGTTCACAACCAGAATGTTTATTCTGTCAGAGGGTGCCAGCCAACTTCTCGAAAGTGCCATGCCATTGCACTCAAGGAAAAGACTGCCAAATAGCAATTACAGTACACCCGGGACTGTGCGGATCCAGTTCTCTTCCACACTCCCGAGGAGGAAAGTTGCCCTTCCAGAATCGAAGAACCCTTAAGCCCAAGGGGACGGGACAGCAGAGCAAAACCCATTGGCGAGCCTATCAAAGTATTGGTTAGTTCAGAATCAGAGGGGCGCTATTTGTGTCACGCCCTGAATTTCGACAAACCCGAGGCGCGACTGACGAGACAGAAAATAAAATAAATAAAAGGACAAGGTAAATAAATCCACTAAACATGGGTCCATCCCCATCAATACATAAGATAACATGAATACATCGTTCATAGGTCATTCGGGCTTAAGCCCTTACATTACAAAACATAGGTCCCACGGACCAAAATATAATAAGTGTCTCCTCCTATTAAAGCTTCACTAGGTCTCAAATAGCTGGAGGGTCCTCATATGAAAATGTTGCCCACGAATGGGTCAGCTCAACTGCTGGTATGATGAAGTGCTAATGCAGGAAATAAAGCTAAGGCGTGGCATGTGCAAAGTGTACATTTATCTCTAAATGTCATTCAAAGCATCGAAGTAATATATGAATGGTATGCGTGACGCACCCATGCACAACTCTATGCCACACCCATGTTTCTTTTCCGGGTACTCCCCGATGCAATGGCCGATTTTGGGTTTTTCACCACAGGATCTACACCCTCATAATGCAATGCTCAACCCACACTATGTTCTCAAAGAATTCATCATATGCCAATATGCCAATGCAACCTCAATGAACATAGTGATCAATAATATAGCATGCTCGAACAATAACATATAAATCATCAGTCAATTCCATATGCAAGCATATCTCATCTTATCAACTTAAACACATGTCATGATTCACATTCATCATTCACTAAATTTTCATAAAGTACAAGTGACACGCAAGCATGTGAGCAATCAACCCTAAATCATCAAATAAGCACATTCCACATAAGCACATAAGTCATTCCAGTCATTCACAAATATTCCTAACTTAACTTCATTTCTAACATTAGCAAAACACCATACCTGACGGGTCAGTCACAACCCAAGCAAACTGCACTCGTAACGTAGTGAGAATGTGGAAAGATCAGACTGTCTTCTCCTTGCCTGTCGGTGTCCCTAAAAGCATAAATTCCCACTCAGTCTATTTTCATTTGAATTTATGCTATTCATCAAATTTTATGTCTTTAAATTTATAGGTTTCTATTCTGTTAAATTAGACTCTACCATTGGTTCTAGGACGTTGAAGAAAATAAGTTTAGGTTCTCGTAGAACTCAATTCGGACACCGGTGTTTAAAAGGACAAAACAGTCATTTTGCACTTTACACGTGTCCTTACATTTTGTGACCTCTTTTCACAAATCGGACTCCACGGTTGAGTCCGGAATGTTCGAGATCATAAAGTTTCACTATTTGTTTACCTAATTCGGAGTTCGTTTGACTGTACTTTAATTCAGGGGCATTTCGGTAATTTTTAAAGATTACTACGGGTCTTTTATTTTTTCGGGACCCCGTCTCGTAAAACGGACCTCACCATTGGTCTCAGAAGGGTCGAGATAGTCAAAATACACTAATGACTTGTCCCATTTGGACTTCGGGATATTTTTGAATACTTAATTAATTAAATTAATTTATTAATTAATTAATTAATTAATTTAATTAATGTTTTATTAATATTTTATTCATGTGGGTCAAAACATAATTATTAACAGTTGGGGGGGTCAATTCATAAATTCCGTAACTTCTTGGGTCAGTTTATAATTTCTAAAAGTCAAGGGGGCCAATTTGTAATTTAAAAAAATCTCATTCTCACCATGGATAGCCAAACAGTGTATAGGGACAGAACAGGGATAGGATATCCCTATTCTGATTTCAATTTCTTATGCACGTAACCAAACACTCCCAATCTCATTTTAACTTAAAACCTGAGCGTGACACGTGGCAGGGTGGTTCGGCCCAAGCCCGACCCGGACCCGACCCGAACCCGAGACCCGACCCGGGTGGCCTCCTTCCTTCCCCGTTTTTCCGGCGACGGCCCAGTAGGGTTCCGGCGCCTTCTCCGGCGCCGGCGACTTTTTCCGGTGAGATTTCATCGACTTTTTAACACAGTTTTCTTCAGTTTTTCTAGGGGATTACGTATCTCAAGTCTGTTTTCCCTTTCATCACCCAGAACCCTTCGAAATGACTAGAACCGTAGCTCCGGTCACCCTAAGCCCAGATTCCGGCGACTGGTTTTCCTCACTGTTTTTGACTCTTTTCAATCCCATTTCTTTTCTAATCACCTCCTGTATTTTAAGTGAATCATTTCCTATTTTTTTTAAAATAAGTTTGAGGCTTAGGTTTAAAAAAATTCAGATTATCCCCCCACCTGCGACTGACATTTTCTCACCCATTTACTGATCATTTTTACTCGTTTCTTTTGCAAAATCTTTCTTACAGTTCACTCTATAGGACCCTATAATTTATAGCTAATTTATCATGCCTCAAAACAAGTAGCATACATGAAATTCTAGAGAGAGAAAGTCACTAAATCTGTCTGTATTTACCTCTACAATGGTGTCCTCCCTCTTTTGGATGCCTTAGTTTCCTTCCTTCTGCTTCCTTATCTCCTCAGCCTTTCTTTCCTTTTTTTTTTTTCTTTTCTCTCACCCGAGACCAACTCTCTTTTTTTTTTCTCTTCACTTTCTCTCTCTATATCTCTCTCTCTCCAAGACCAGCCTCTCTGCATCAGGACTGTCCCTCCCATGCCCTGAATCCCCCTTCTACACTCCACCAACCGTACCTGCTACACCATCCCTTGTTGAGTGTTACACACTCAACACATGCACACACACACACACGGCACACACACACACACTGCTTTATACACATGTATATATTTATATACACTTACATATTTACCTATTTTACACACACACTCACATGTATACACATATACCCAATATATAATTTAAAATATATATATATATACACATACACACATTACCATTATCATAATAATAATAATAATAATAATTAAAAAATATATATATATATAAAAAAAAAAATATTTAATAAGCAACGAAAATTTTTATAGAGAAAAAAAAAAATTTTCCGGGTTATTACAATTTGTACATCGGTCTAGACCTGACACGCGCCGAGCAAGAGAAAATAATCAAGTTTCTAAAAGACAACCTTTCTATGTTCGCGTGGGAGACCAAGGACATGGAGGGTATAGATCCAAACCTGATAACTCACAAACTAATAGTGGATCCAGATCACCCACCAGTGAGACAGAAAAGAAGGCCGCTAGCCCCAGAGCGGCATCAGATCATAAACGAGGAAGTCCAGAGGCTGCTTGAAGCCAAAATGATACGTGAAGTATTCTACCCCGATTGGCTAGCCAACACCGTCCTGGTCAAAAAGAAAAATGGCAAGTGGAGGGTCTGTGTTGATTATACAGATCTCAATAAGGCATGCCCCAAAGACAGCTTTCCACTGCCAAGGATAAATCAACTAGTTGACGCTACTGCAGGGCACGAACTCATGAGTTTTATGGATGCCTATTCTGGGTATAACCAAATTCAAATGTACCCTCCAGACCAAGAGAAGACAACCTTCATAACCGAACGAGGTCTCTACTGCTACAGAGTAATGCTTTTCGGTTTGAAAAACGCTGGCACACATACCAGCGGTTGGTTAACAAGATGTTCAGCCCGCTGCTCGGCAATACTATGAAGGTATACATTGACGATATGCTGGTCAAAAGTCTGCAGAAAGGTAGTCACCTCCAGCACTTAGCCCAGACCTTCGATATCCTAAGACATCACAAGATGAAGCTCAATCCCTCGAAATGTACATTCGGGGTGACGAAGGAAAAATTCTTAGGATACATTGTCTCTTAGAGGGGTATCAAAGCAGACCCCACTCAGATCCAAGCTCTGATTAGACTGAAGTCACCGAAAACCAGAAAAGACATTCAGGCACTGAATGGCAGAATCGCGGCACTAAGCAGATTTATCTCCAAATCCACTAATCGCTGCCTACCCTTCTTCAAAGCTTTAAAGGGCAACAAAGCTTTACAATGGACGGAAGAATGCGAAAGAGCTTTTCAGGAACTGAAGGAGTATCTTGCCTCTCTAGAGCTTCTGTCAAAACCAATACAGGGGGAAAAGCTACTCCTGTACGTTGCAGTCTCTGAAAACGCGGTCAGCTCCGCATTAGTCAGACAGGATAGAGGAGTACAGAGGCCCATATTCTACGTCAGTAGGGCACTACTCGACACAGAAAAGAGATATCCGGAGGTTGAAAAGCCAGCCTTTGCTTTGGTAATATCAGCTCGGAAGCTTCGACCTTATTTCCAAGCTCATCCAATTGAAATCCCAACCGCCTATCCTCTAAAGTCAATATTGAGGAAGCCTGAGGTGTCGGGAAGATTAGTAAAGTGGTCTGTGGAGCTAGGAGAATTTGACATATCATATGTGCCACGAAACTCCATCAAAGGGCAGGCCTTGGATGATTTCGTTGCTGAGTTTACCCCGGCACTTCAAGACAAGGCACAGCTCATCGAAACTTCAGGAACCTGGCTGCTCTATATCGATGGGTCGTCAACCGATCAGGGCTCAGGAGTAGGCCTGGTATTACAATCCCCTGATGGGCTCTCATCAGAAAAAGCAGTCAGCTTGGGATTCCGAGCCTCCAACAATGAAGCAGAATACGAAGCCCTAATCCTAGGCATGAAATTGGCTTTGGAATGCGAGGTTCAGAACCTTAAAGTCTTCTCAGATTCCCAACTGGTGGTAAGCCAAGTCATGGGAGAATTTTCTATTAAAGATGACAAGATGCTTCGGTACTCTGAACTGGTGAACTACTTGAAGCACTCCTTCCAGACGTTCACTATCCAAAAAATAGATAGAAGCCAGAATTGCAGAGCAGATGCTTTGGCAAACATGGCATCCCGCCTAAAGTCAGAAGGGAACTCCATAGTAAAAATCTCCTACCAGCCAGGACCCAGCATAGAGGAAGCCCAAGTTGCCCAAATTACTGAACAGCCCTAGAACTGGATGACCCCGATCCTCTAGTACCTAGAATCCGGGCTCCTCCCAAAAGACAAAAACAAAGCAAGGAGAGTCCGAATCAAAGCGGCTCGGTACCTGATCCTGAATAACAAGCTTTACAGAAGGTCTTATTCTCAACCCCTGTTAAAATGCTTAGCTCTAGAAGAGTCACAATATGTCTTGGCTGAAATACACGAGGGTATTTGCAGGATTCATAATGGGGGCAGGACGATAGCTCACCGAGCTCTAACTCAGGATTATTACTGGCCTAACATGCTAAGGCAGGCTAAGGAGTATGTCCAGAAATGTGACAAATGCCAAAGATTTGCCCCATATCAACACTAGACTCATCACGAGCTCATCCTGATTACTAGTCCTTGGCCCTTTGCTCAGTGGGGGATGGACATCGTGGGTCCATTACCCAAGGCCCTACCAAACAAGAAGTATCTTTTGGTAGTCATTGACTACTTCTCCAAGTGGGCCGAAGCTGAACCTCTAACACACATCATAGAGAAGGAAGTCGAAAACTTCACCTAGAAAAACATTGTATGCAGGTTCGGTATACCACGTGTGATCATCTCTGACAATGGGACGCAGTTCACTAGTAAAGGCTTCAAGAAATTCTGTGAAAATCTCAACATTAGGCAACACTTTGCCTCTGTAGGCCATCCACAAGCAAATGGGTAGGCAGAGGTCACCAACCGAACGATCCTTGATGGATTAAAGAAAAGGTTGGAGTAGGCCAAAGGAAAGTGGGCGGAGGAACTCCCCGGGGTTCTTTGGGCCTACAGAACAACCAGGAGAACTCCCACCTCTAAAACTCCCTTCTCACTGGCCTATGGTACAGAAGCAGTAATCCCGGTTGAGATTGGTATGCCAACTTTAAGGACTGAAGCCTTCGAACAAGAATCCAATGATTAGCAGCTGACAGAAAATTTGGATTTACTTGAAGAAAAAAGAGATCACGCCAGCATCAGGATGGAAGCCTATCAGTAGAGAATGGTCAATAAATCCAAGGTGGGGCTTAAGACGGTCAGCTTTCAAGTTGGAGACTTTGTCTTAAGGAGAGCTTTCCCAAACACCAAGGATCCCACTATGGGAAAGTTATCACCCAACTGGGAAGGCCCTTACAGAGTGACAAAGGTTGTTAGGCCTACCACCTACTGGCTAGAGGACATGACTGGGAAGCCTATTCCTAGGCCTTGGAATGTAGAGCATTTACGGAAGTATTATCAATAAAGACGTTTCTTTCTTTTTAATACCTCCATAAAATGTCCATCTCTAATGTACAGGCCTTCAGAGCCTGGTCCATCTATAATGCACGAGCCTTAGTGCTTGGTCCATCTTTTAATGCACAGGCCTTCCGAGCTTGGTCCATCTCTAATGCACAGGCCTCTAAAGCCTGGTCCATCTCTAATGCACAGGCCTTCAGGGCCTGGTCCATCTATAATGCACAGGCCTTCAGAGCCTGGTCTATCTCTAATGCACAAGCCTTAGTGCTTGGTCTATCTTTTAATGCATAGGCCTTCAGAGCCTGGTCCATCTATAATGCACAGGCCTTCAGAGCCTGGTCCATCTCTAATGCACAAGCCTCAGTGCTCGGTCCTTCTTTTAATGCACAGGCCTTCAGAGCCTGGTCCATTTATAATGCACAGGCCTCTAGAGCCTAGTCCATCTCTAATGCACAGGCCTTCAGGGCTTGGTCCATCTATAATGCACAGGCCTTTAGAGCCTGGTCCATCTCTAATGCACAGGCCTTCGAGCCTGGTCCATCTCTAATGCACAAGCCTTAGTGCTTAGTCCATCTTTTAATGCACAGGCCTTCCGCGCCTGGTCCATCTCTAATGCACAGGCCTCTAGAGCCTGGTCCATCTACAATGCACAAGCCTTAGTGCTTGGTCCATCTTTTAATGCACAAGCCTTCAGAGCCTAGTCCATTTATAATGCACAGGCCTTCCGAGCCTGGTCCATCTTCAATACACAAATTCTATGATCTAGTCCATCCAAAGACAGAAGTTCCAAACATCTTCAACTAAAGTTTCCTAGATCGGAATACCTCAGAACTGATACTTAGGTTCTTTGGCTTATGTACCAACAAGCAACGAATATTGCAATACTGAGCAGGCTTAAAGTACTTTGGTTCAAGGCTTCAAGTTTCTTTGATCTATTCGTAGAGCATATAGAAGAGCTATTCATCAGAAGTGCACGAGAAGGTGTTTTAACTCCAAAAGAGCACATTCAAACGCAAAAGACATTAGATTTGAGAAGAAGGAACTCAATTTTTTTGATGATTCAGAAAATTTACATCAGTACAAGAAGACTGGAAATAAAACAAGTACACAGAAGCTACAACAGAAGCATCACTACGTTTTTGCAACATCATGGCTTTCTTCCTTGAATGAGAAAGGGACCCAGGTTCCAAACCTCCATTACCACCGTCGCCGGCTCCATTTGAAAGGAAGGAACCTTGAACCCCAATTTGCAGCAAGAAGCACCCATGCCATTTTATCATCACTGTCATTGATCTCAAGACCAACGGATGATGAGGGTTGTGGGTTTCAGGAGACCTCCATTCTCCACCTTCGTTTCCCTCAAACCCGGCATGACACCCCAGCCGGCTTGAACAAGGGTCTCTGCCAAGACACAAAGGGAATGAGGCATCCCACCTTCGTCTTCATCACCAATGCTCCAAGCCTCGGTTGAATCAAGGAGGGTCTACCTCCAACCGGAGAAATCTCGACCGGATGCTAAGATGGACAAGAAGATCTTCGCCTCCTCTAATCCTTCCTTGGAGACAGAATCAAGAGGAAGTTTAACTCTCGGCCACAGTTTAATCATTCCCAACTCGGACTGAAAATCGTCAATCATCTCCGGGCAAACGACAAGCCTCTAAAAGACATTCAAATTCTCTCTGACAGGGAAACAGTCTGAGAGCAAAAGTAAAGAGATGGGGCACAACCATATGCTTCCCTTTCATATATATAGACCCTCGAAGCCTAAAAGTCACCTAGTTGAATCGTCGCAATGGTTAAATAAAGGGTTGGCCTCGAAAACCCGAAAGACAACTGTATAAATAAATCACGTATAAAATTTTCCTTTTGGATACCTAGAAGATGGGATACAAGGCTTCCCCAAGCATACCGTACTAATCAAGCAAACAGAGTCCGATCCACCTTTATACAAAGGCCCTCGGACCAACATGCAGACCTCTCAGTCTTATCCATTCCGTTCATCCGTACGACAAAAGACCATAGTCCGGATGTATCTCAGTCCTGGTCTGAATGACTTAAGAGGCAGAAGTCTCAATCATCAGAGTGATAGACACGAGACACCGAATTTCTGCTACAAAACTTGGGTTCAGAACAAACTGCCTCAGAATTCTTCAAAATTTACTCTCAATATATGTGACACAAGATCAATATCATATCCCTACATGTCTGATTGAAATTGCCTTCCTATCTTATCCAAAGAAGAAGAAGCAATTAGAACTAGTCTACAGTCATCGTCTTATTACAAATACAGCTCGGAAGAAAGCTGTCAACCGTTAAAAAGTTGGTCTGGAGGGCTCCAAAACAGCCTCACTTGCAGCAATTTCTTACATCAACCACAAATTCAAAGGAAATACTACATGGGTCAACTACACAGCAGTGCAATGCAATACTACATGGGTCAACCAAACACAAAAGAAATGGGATGAAGACATTTGAGAAAGAAAATATTGTTTCATTCAACAAAATAGCCTGTTACACTAGAGGTTCAAAAAAAAAAAAAAACTAAAAACATATATCCTAAGCCTGATCAGCAGAGGCAGGCTCAACGGTTGGGGAAGGATCGGCAGGAGTAGTATCAACCATCTCGCTTGGGACGGCAACTTCAGTGGGATCGGTAGGGAGAACGTCGACCACCTCGCTCGGAACGGCAACCTCGGGAGGGGTAACCCCTGGAGGCACAACCGAGGATATGTCAAAATCGGGAAATTTAGCAAGGAACCTAGATCGGAAGTTGTTGAAGCCAAACATGATCAGGGTGTTGGCCATTCCTTCCAGTTCCATCTTCATCTCTGTCTCGTTCTCCAGCTTGGCCTGCTCCACTACATCCTCAAGCTTTTGATTATAGTGGTACCGCATGTCGTCTATCTCCCTCTAAAGCCTCTTTGCCTGCTGAACGGCAAGGTTCTTCTCTGATTCCATGACGGCCAGAGAATTCTAGGACTCCTTCAGCCTCTCCGCAGAGTCGTGAGCCTCAGACTTAGCAGTACCAAGCTGAAGCCTGACCTCGTCTAGCTCGGCCTGAAGTTTATCAACCTCTTCTGAAGGGGGAGAGACCTCCGTCAGAGTAGAAAGGGTGTGCAGGGTCTGCAGTGTACAAAGCAAACAGTTCAGTACCCAGCCAAAACACTTGGAAAAAAGGAAAAAGAGATAAAGACCCGAAGAACTTACCTTAACCTGAAGAGAAGCCAGATCAGCAAGAAGCTTCTCCGACTTCTGGGGCCTAAGTTTGACTGAGCCTTTGGCCCAAAAGTCCCTCAGAATCTTTTTGGCCCCCTAATTGACAGCACCAGAGGCCACTGAGGATGACGCCCCCTTGCCCGCTTGTTTGGACGGGGCTGAGGGGACCACAGAAATGGGGACGGGTGCCTCCCTCTCCCCCTCAGTAGGTTCAGGAGAGTTCGAAAGTAACCTCCTCCTTTTTGTCTAGAGAGGAGGGTCTACTGGGGAAGAAACCTCCCCTAATGCCACAAATGAAGATGGCTTGGTCTCCTACCTTGCCATCATATCTTTTGCCAGCTCCTCAACACTTCCCCTAGCAGCCATCAACTTATCACGGTTAACAATAGAGGAATGGTCTCGGTTGCTGGGCTGTAAAATCTTCTTATATTGCTCCTGAAGCGTGGGAGAAGAGCTCGGTCTCTTCCACACACTCTTAACTGCATAAAAGATACAGAGATTAATCAGCTCGGCAATTGATGCACAAAACAAAATCAAAGCAGCCATGAAAAAATTGGGTCTCACCCTTTCGCCCTATGGTTCGAGGGAATGTTGAGAATTGGTCTTGGAAGTCCTTGTATTCCCATCCTCCTTTTATAAAGAAATACCACTTCTTCCAAGTCTTGTTAGAGGAGGGCGCGGAAGTAAGGGGTCTGAATCCACTATCAAAAGACATATAATAGAGGCCTTCCGCCCTCATGTATTTTAGATCCATATTACTACGGATCAGGTCAAGGGACACGTCGACATTATTCATATGCCCCAACACTATGAAACTTAACAGATGTCTCCAACTATTAAGATTAAGGTCTGCAGGGCAAAGGTTGAATCAACAGAAGAATTGTTTTACAAGGTCAGGAAGGGAGAGTGTTAGTCCCATTTCAAACCAAGCCAAATAGGCACAGATTTCCCCCGCTCTAACATCGCGTAGGTGATCTAGAGGATCTGGGACCCTAAAAATAACGTTTGAAGAGAGATTGAATTTCTCCCACAACTCTACTAACATCCTCTCAGTAATGGCACTCTCACCCTCCTCTCTATGGCCAGATCGACTAGAGGTCTCACCGGCCCTATTTGGGGGCTCCTCGAATGCGTCAACTATCCTAACCTCCGGACTGGAGGGGGGCTCTACCAATCTGTTCTCAGCATCATTAACCGAAGGAAGATTCACAAGTTGAAGTTGAGAAATGGTCCTAGAAGAACTGCCTGAACCAGAAGGTGAACCAGGGCCAGACATGGCGGACAAAGGAAAGTAACGAAGCAAATGAAAGGAATGTAAAAGGGGCTAAAATCAAACCTGAAATCAAGAAAGGCTACGAACACCAGATATCCTTCGGCCTCCAAAATACGTCAACTGGCGGTGGCAGTCTCTAATATTGTAGAAGCAAGTGCAGAAGAAAGGCATAAAAGTTCTTTCCCCCTCTTTATATACACATTCGAAATATGAGGCCCCCAAGACAATTGGACACGACGGTTGAAGGTAATAATGGCTTCTCAAGTATCGGCTGCGCAATAAATGACCCATTAAACCGACGTCTCGAAAAATGGAGAAACAAAACGTGTGACTCTTCATAAAGCCCATAGCCCTAGTTATGCCCTAGCTCCTAACTAGGGCTCGGGGGGGGGGGGGGAGTAGCTGATATACCACAAACAGACACACCATTCACCTTGAGACACGTGTGCTTACAGAACCGATAAACTCGGTCATACAAAGCAGTCACAGCCTCCAGGGCATTCTCATATACATATCCTACAGAGCCGATAAACTCGGTCATATAGAGCAGGCGGAGCCTCCAGGGCATTCTCATGCACATATCCTCCAGACCTTATGCTCTAGGCAATATTCACTCAGTATTCCATATGGCTCTGACCTTATGGTTTCCTTAACAACTGCCAAGCAGGGAATAAGGAAACAGTCTTCAACACGGAAACAGTCTTCAACAAGGAAACTACTATCTATGATTATCTCTATCTACGATACAATATTCTACAAGGTAACTACAATCTCCGATGATCAAATCCCTATATTCATGGCTCCGAATCCTAATCAACTTAGGAAGGCCACAGTCTATAAATTAAACCCTAAAGGTACGCTTTATTTTTATGCTCATTCTTTGACTTTCAATACAGTCTTTCAATTCAGTTTACTTACTTAAGCATCGGAGCGGCTACCGCCGGAGCCAATCCGGTGGTCCTCTGATCCCCTTTTTGAGTGTTCTACAGGTCTTGAAGCCCAGATTTGTTGCGAGCCGAAAAGTGCAGTATCACATCTTTATCATTTTAATTTCATCATCTTTATTAATAGGTATTTAGTTTAGGCTTTGTGTTTAAAAATCTCTTGAAAAATCCAAAAAATTAGACTATCAACACTAACCTGTCTTAATTAATCTGATAATTATAGGGACCTCACTCGTATTTTTTAAAATGACATTGTTCTCTCTTGTCAGAGTTATTAGGATACGAACAAGGCAGACTTTCGCTCACCCCAAACTCTAGAAATTATTTTTATACATGAGAATTTTGACCATTTTCAATATAACACATCCCGAAATCTTGGCGAAACTTAATTTTTATCCATCATTCTGACCCAACCCAATCTTTACCCATCTTAATTTCATCATCTTTCTCATTTTCACTTCTAAATTTTAGCCAACCTAAAATTTTCTAACTAATATTTTCTCCAAAAATTTTCTAACTCCCCTTAATTTTTTGGTAAAAATATTGAAAAGTCCCTAAAATAAATTTTTTAATCCAACTATTTTTTTTTTTGGTCAGCCAATGTTACAGAATTGCTTTTAGCAAGTTTTTTTTGGCATAGACTTGAGTAAGCAAACAATGTATAATAATAATTAGTGTCATTATAATATTATGTACAACAATATGTAGATATGTACATATTATTGTAACGACAGTTATAAGTTTTCACACTAATTAATATAATTAAATTGTTTTTGAAAATATATTTGTGTTTGGCAATATAGACAAGTGTGAAAGAGGAGTGGAGTTAGAGAGAGATGGACAATTTGGTCCTTTTCCTTTACTCAATAAGGGTATAATGTACTCCAACACTTAAAAGGACGACATAGGCATATGAAAATGTTTGTTTGATGCTTTAATTTTGCCCGGTGATGTTTTATGATGAAACTTGTAACAAATAGAGAATTTATATATTATCAATATAACAAAAGGAAGGGTAATGTGATTTCTAAATACACATAAAAAATTATTGTAATTGTTAGATAATTTGGAAGAGATCATTGTAATTATTCTATTTATAAGCCTGATAAAAAATGTATCTCATTTATAAATAGAGATAGTTTGATCATCTCTAAACTAGATTGTTGATTGTTATTGACTTACTAATAAGTAATATTCATAATCGTGAAAGACTTAAAAATTGATAATATTTAATTATAAATTTTTTTATAATATATTTTAATGAAAAATTTCCCACAATTGTATGATTTTTAGCATAAAAATGAGATGATACATTGAGGTGGGACTTTGTTTTGGATGTTCTATATGTTATGGACTTCCCTTAGACCATGATTCATTAGATCAGAAGTTGCATTACTACCACTAAGTGCTCTATCATACTTAATGGGAGTTTAGAGGGCTATTTTGAAAGAGGTAAGAGGCATGACACAAGGTGACTCCATGTCCTCTTAAAGTCATGTTTGTTTCATGGATAGTATAAGGGTGAATTAGCTTTCTTCTTCATTAATAATGATATAATTAGTAATTTCAATCCTCTCCTCTTAGGTATTGTTTGGACAATCAAATAAGAAGGCGAAATTGAATAAGATATCGAATAGGATATAAAATTCGTGGAAAATTAATATTCCAATTCAATGTTTGGAACTAACCCAGATAAAATGCTTAAATATAATATTATATACCAAGCATGTGTGAGTGCCTACGGATATAAGATTTAGATATAACTATTTTTATTTTTTATTTTTGTACGTATTGTTTTTCTCAAGGCTTTCAAAAATTATTTTTTTTGAAAGTCATTTAATCTTTTTTTTCAAATATATGCGTACAAGATATCTAAATTTAAAATTTAATATCCAAATCAATTACAAAATCTAATAATCATAATTACAATATTTTAGAATTAATATTGCTAATATTATATATATATATAGTTGACCCTTTTATAATTAATATTCAATAAATTAATAATCTTTAATAATTAATAAATTCTCAAGGAACAACTTTGTTATATGGTGGATAATTAATAATTCTATTACCTAATAATTAATACGTTTTAAAAAAAATTATAATATTAATTATAAGAGAGATAAAATAGTCATATATGTACTTATATATAATTCATTTATGAGATATTTTGATAATTATATTTATTAATTCTACATAATTAGAGTAAAAATATTATAAGTAAGAAAAATTACAGACATTAAGTGTATTCCTTTTAATAATTTAAATTGAAACATTGATTATATATGTATTTTTTTATGAAGATTGAAATGCCATTGCACTTCAAGTCATTTAAATATAAGGAACACTGAAAACTTAATAATTAATAACTTTTTTATATCTCATGCTTAATAATTATAAGAGGGTTGACTGTATATGTGTGTGGGGGGAGGGGGGTAACAGTCCATTTATTGATATAAAAAAATACATTAAAAACCTGAAACATATCCAAAATAAAATAAAATTGAATAATGAAAAAAATTCTCATTTTTTAACTTGACATTTCGATATCTTGGCCTCTCCATATTGCAGCGCTACAATTATTATCATTTTTTTTTATGACGTGGCTTCTTTTTTTTTTAAAATCTCATGAGATGGGCTAACTGAAATATCACTACTGAAAAATAAATGATTCACGTGATATAAAACTCAAATATCACCACTGGAAAATAAATGACTCATAGGATATAACTATTTAATCCAACTGAAGACATCAGACATGGAATAAGATAATATTTATTCTATCCAACCCTTTTATTCTGCCCTCCAAACGTGGCCTTAATATTTTATTCATGCTCTTGGTCATTGTTTACTCTTGGTACTATTAATGATTTTTTTTTTTTCTTTTTTTTTTCAAATACCGACTTCACAAGATTATCGAAACTAATTTATCCAATTCTCTCTTTATGCCGACAAACAAACATAGTCAATTATCATTGTACATAGGCTTTCACTAAGCTCCTTGAGAAGAGCATAGATCTTGGGAACTTCCATTTTGACCCTAAATGTCCTAAATTAAAGCTTTCATATGTTATTATTGCATATGACCTGTTGTTAATGGTTGCAGCTAAGGAGAGTTCTAATAAAATCTTCAAAGATACCCGAAGAATTTGAATTGATGGCTGGTCTATAGAAAAATTAATCCAAAAACTCTGTTTTCATAGCAAGAGCTTCTTTTGTTACCAAAAGAGCAGATCTGCAATATTCTTGGTATGCAGAGACACTTTCCTGTCAAAAATATCTTGGACTGCCCCTGTTTCTTTCGGACTCGAAACAGAAAAGTACAAAGAACTTGTTGAAAAGATTATTACAAAGGCAAAAGTTGGATCTCCAGGATTGGTAATTGGTGTCCGTTGTCGAGATGACAATTTAATCCGTTCTCTTGGAATCCGCCAACCTCGTCCCTAATGATTCGTGTTTGGAAAAACAATTTTCAACCCGTTAAGGCTTGGGCTAGGTTTCGGGAAAAGACAACCTGTCTCGTCCTGTCCGACTCTAATTATATAAAATAAAATAATAAAAGAGGTTTATGTTACATAACTAATTTTATAATAATATTTTTTAGCTATTTTTTAAAAAATCATATAAAGTTTATAAAATTATATATTTGAAAAAGAAAATAACCTTATTTTAATTTTTTATTAATATGTATATTTTTTATTTTAACACATGTATTATTTTGTTTGAAATACGCTAATTATAATAAATAAATAAATAATATTTTAAAAATAAATAGACACTGAGCCCAAACCAACCTTATTGCCATTCCTAATTCTCTGTATTGTTTAGTACCTAAGTTTTTTAACATTCTATCTTTGTACTCCCCAAACAAGTGTTTAAAGACATTGAGCATGTACTAAAAGCTCACTAATAATACGAAATTCAATTATTAGCAACCCTTACAAAACGTCACAAAAAACCCTTTTAGATTATTAGATTAATTTTTTGACGCCTCGTACGTCGCAAATAAACTAATATTAGTGATGCCTATGAGATGCAGCAAATAATAATCCGTTTGTTTTTGTTTTCAAAAACAGTTTTCTAATTTTAAAACGTGAAATACGCATTTCAAAATATATTTTTTTTTAATTTTTTAAAATTTATATTATCATATCCAAATATATTTTCACAATTTTTAAAAAATTAATTACAAAATTTTGAATATATTTTAAAAAAAAATTTAAAAAATTGTTTCTGAATCACAATCCAAACGGAGCCTTAAGTGGTTTTGGGCATCGCGACATTGTTACCGACATTGACGGCAGGAGAATTTGTTATTAGCACTCAAATTTGAATCACAGTGTTATTTCACAAAATATGAAAAAAGTTTTTGTAATTGTCAAAAACTTAAAAAAAGATAAGTATAATTATCTCTTACTTTAAAAAAGATAGGTATAATTATCTCTTCATTTTTTTTTATCAATAAAAAAAATGTAAGTTAAATTTTTTTTTTTTGCCAATAAAAAAATGCAAATTAAATTTTTTTTTTACCAATAAAAAAAATGCAATTTAAATTTTTTTTTGTCAATAAAAAAAATATAGGTTAAATTTTTTTTTCATTAAACATACATAAAAACTTTAAAATTTATACAAGTACTTTAAATATCTAACTTCATATCAATTTTATTTCAACAATTTAATAATTCAAACTAAACAAAAAACAAATATAATTATCATTTTATTATTAAGTATTTAATTAAATAAAAAAATAAAATAATTATTTTTATTTTATTTTATTCTTAATACTATTTTATTCTTTTCTTATTCTATTTTAATCTAAATCTTACCAAAGGTACTCTAAATCTTACCAAATGTACTCTAAATCTTTAAAGAAGCTTAGAGTTGTCTTTATTCCAACGTATCAATTGTACTCTAAATCTTTAAAGAAGCTTTTGGCCATTTTGTTTGGATTCAACAAAAGCAAGAAAACCTTAAACCCACATATTATATATCTTGTCGGGTTACGAGAACTTTAATACACTTTTCCGATGGTTAATCTACCGTCTGCATTTCATTAATCATTAAAGAGATGCCAAAATCAAAAATCACATTTTGTGCATTTCTAAGACCATCTCCATCTCCATCTCCAGCAGCAGTTACTCAAACTCAAATTCAAATTTTACTTAAAATTTGAGTAAAAGATAAATTTGAGTTTGATCTTTTCTAGCAGTCACTTAAGTTTTTACTCAAATCTTTTCTAAAAATTCTCACCTTATCCCAAAAGTTACTTTATGTCATTTCCCCTCAGAAATTATTTTCCCTCTTCTTTTTCCTTCCAAACCTCTTTCACTCTTAATTTTCATTCCCTCCCAAATTTTCCCGCCAATTTTTTTTCTATTATTTTAATTTTCCACCATTTTCTTCAAATTTCCCTTCAATTAATTTTGTCTAAATATTTTTTACTTCCCTCCAAAACATTCCCTTCTAAATTTTTTTCCCTCCAAATTTTTTTTTCTATTATTTTAATTTCCCGCCATTTTCTTCAAATTTCCCTCCAATTAATTTTGTCTAAATATTTGAAACTTCCCTCCAAAACATTCCCTCCAAAAAAAATTTCCCTCCAAATTTTTTTTTTCTATTATTTTAATTTCCCGCCATTTTCTTCAAATTTCCCTCCAATTAATTTTGTCTAAATATTTGAAACTTCCCTCCAAAACATTTCCTCTCAAATTTTTTTCCCTCCAAATTTTTTTTCTATAAATAAGTATATTTCTTCATCTAAAACTCATCTTCAACATTCTCAATAGAATGAATTCCTTAAAAACTTTTTTGCTTAGTTCATTTTCATCATCATCTTCTTCTGATAATGATGAAGAAGAAGATGAAGAAATAGCATCACTTGTAGCTCTTAATCAAGTGATTACTGCTGAAATGTTAGAAATTCTAAAAGCAAAAGCAGCACGGCCAAAAAAACATGGTGGTTCAATTGTAGGTCGTAAACACATTTTCGCGAGAGACAAAAGGGTCATGATCGACTATTCGGTGATTATTTTGCAGAAGATCCAGTTTACCCACCTTCAATGTTTCGAAGACGCTTTCGAATGACGCGTGAGGTATTTATGCGTATTCTTAATGCTATTGAAATACATAATCCTTATTTTGTTCAGAAAAGAAAGACAGCTAAAGTTCTTGGATTGTCTCCTCTTCAAAAGATGACGTCCGCTATTAGAATGTTAGCGTATGGAATGGCAGCGGATGCAGTAGACGATTATGTACGAATTGGAGAAAGCACTGCAATAGAGAGTTTAAAACATTTTTGTCGATCTGTTATCGAAATTTTTGAAGATGAGTATCTCAGATCTCCAAGGGAAGACGATATTGCTAGATTACTTGCTGTTGGGGAAGCTCGTGGGTTTCCAGGAATGTTAGGAAGCTTGGATTGCATGCACTGGGAGTGGAAGAATTATCCAACAGCGTGGCAAGGTCAATATTGTGGTCATGTAAAAAAACCTACTATTATTCTAGAAGCTGTAGCTTCATATGACTTGTGGATTTGGCATGCTTTTTTTGGAATGTCAGGATCTCACAATGATCTTAATATCTTGGATCGTTCTCCTTTATTTTCTGAGATCACTGAAGGACGAGCCCCCCCAGCTAATTACTCTATCAATGGACACACCTATAATATGGGATATTATCTCGCTGATGGCATAAATCCTCAATGGGCAACATTGGTTCAAACAATTTCTTCTCCACAAGGAGCAAAGAAACAATATTTTGCTATGATGCAAGAATCGGTGAGAAAGGATGTTGAACGAGCTTTTGGGGTTCTTCAATCTCGTTTTGCAATTGTAGGTGGATCAACACGATTTTGGGACCCCAACACACTAGGAGATATCATGAAGACGTGCATTATTTTTCACAATATGATAGTTGAAAATGAGCGAGACAGTTATACTATTTGTGATTATGAAACATCATCAGAACAAAACACATCTGTAGTTATTTCGCGGACTTATAATAATGACTTTGAATCGTTTTTGTCTCGTCATTTACAAATGAGAGATAAGAACGCCCATCACAGCCTTCGCAACGACTTAATTAAGCATTTATGGCAACGCCGTGCAGAGATGTAACTATTTTTTTGTGTTATTTTTTTTTTTAGATGTAACTTTTATTGTGTGTCTTTTTTTTATTCAATGTAACTTTTTTTTAATGATATGTATTTTTTTTTAAGATGTTTGTCTTTTTTTAATTCAATGTATTGAAAAAAATATTATATTAATTAAAAACAACATTGAAAATAAATTAACATTACATTAAAAAAAATATTGAATTAATTAAAAGTAATATTAAAAATAAAATAACATTACATTAAAAAAAAATATTACATTAATTAAAAGTAACATTTAAAATAAAATAACATTGCATTGAAAAAAAACATCACATTAATTAAAAGCAACATTTAAAATAAAATGACATTGCATTGACCATTACATGGAGTTTCGAGCAATGATTTGTCTTTGGAGATTCTCATAATAAGACCTTTGCATGGGAGTTAAATTGGTCATATCCATTGACATTATTTTATGATCCTCAAATCTTTGTTCTCTCTCATTCATCATTGTCAATATCTGTAGTTGTGCTTCTCTATTTTCTGCCTTTCTCTGGTGATCCGCAGCCAACATGTCTTCTTTTTCAATACGACGAGAAGACATACTCGTCAGCACTTGAAATATATTATTTTGTGTGGATTCCAAAGTAGCATACTTAGCTTCATCGATATCTTTATTCTTCCGTTGTTTTTTTTTCTGGCCTTGATACCAATTGGACGCTTTGATTTATCTCCTAAAAATTGTTGTTCCAAGTCAATATCAGAATCAAGAGATATCGGAATTTGAGGACTAGAAGGACTTGAGGGACTCGAATAGGATGAAGTTTGGACTTTTTGTTTACTGCCTTCAGTATAAACTTCATCCCATTTGCAACTATGTCGTAGTATTTCCCAACAAGTATGAAATGTGAAATGTTTCTTTTGAATCACGTGAAACATGCGTTTGGCTTCACAAATCTGAAAATAAAATAGTTATAATTAATTAAACTTGTACCAAAATTATAATTATTTTAAAAGTTGAAGGATTGTAAAAAAAAAAAAAAAATACCTTCTCTGCTTCTCCAGTTCCACTTTGTTGTCTCTTGTTTACTTGTTCATAAAACCCGGCAAATTTGTTGACGGACTTCTGAATAGCCTGCCATCGATGATTCAGTGAAATACCAGTTCTATTTTGTTCAACATTTGGCTGCGAACAAAAAGAAGTGAGAACACGTTCCCAAAATACTTTCATTGATTGATTTTTACCAACAATTGGATCTTGGGAGATGGCCAACCAAGCTCTACACAATGCTTCGTCTTCTATGATATTGAATGATTTGCCACGAACCCGACTTTGAATTTGTTCTTCAGAAATAATTTCTATTCCGTGACTTTCTTCTAAACTCGGAGACCCAGTATAATTATCCATTGAAATAAAAATATTACTCTTATGAAACAAAAATACAAGTGATGTAATTTTACAAAATACAAAAAAAAATTGATACTACACAATGATAAAATTTCATGAGAATTTATAGAAGAAAAAATTAAAATTTATTTTATTATTCTATTAAATCTTGTTTACCGTTCTGTATTTATTTTATTTTGTTTACCGTTCTGTATCTATTTCTATGTCTAGCCATCACAGCCTATTTTCTTCACCGTTGTATGTCTATCCATCAATCCTATTTTCTTTACCATTCTGTATCTCTTCCTATATTTTTTTATCGTTCTGCCAAACCAATTCCATCAACCCGTATATTTTTTACCGTTCTGCCAAACCAATTCCATCAGTCGTCAAACCAATTCCATCAAGGGCTAACTGGTAGAGATATGGATGAACTTTGTAGAGATCTTTACCCATAATTTAATAAAATAATATTTCTCTATGAAAGAGACAGATAGATAAAGACGGGAGAGAGACGAAGTCGGTGAAAAGGGGGAGAGAAGGCCAGAAAGGGTCCACTGGGAGATCGCCACAACCAGAAAGAGGCAGATTGTAACTATTTTTGTATCTGGATCTCAATGATCTCTTCGGCGCCGTCTCCATCAAGTTGCTTCTGCCGTTCTACTTCAGGTAGCTTCTTCTTCTTCTCTCAACCGTGAAGTTCATGATTTCTTTCCGCCAAGGTACCATTTTCTTTTCTTTTCTTTCCCCTTTTCCATCTTTTTCATCTGTTGAAGGGTTTCTTAGGTAAATCCTAGTGACCGTTGGAGATTTGAGTTAATGAACAGTAACGCATTAGTTTGAGTTTATGTTTGAGTGTGCACTGATTTAATATGGATTTGATGCAACTGTTGAAGAATATTTTTTTAATATTCTGACTCAAACTTGAATTTGAATCTGAAGTTGAGTAGCTGCCGGAAGATGCTCTAACCCAATTGGAATAGATGATCTGCACAAGACAGGTCTTCTCTTATCTTTCATGTAAATGCCATGATATTGAAAGAGAGCTGGTGCAGAGACCTTTTTCTTTATCTTTTTTCTTTATCTTTTTCTTTTTCTTTTCTCTTTCTTGTCTTTTCTCTCCCTTGTCCATAATCCAATTACATGGAAAGAAGAGAAAGGCAGAGGCTCCAGATATCCCAATAAAAAAAGCTGCATGCATGTCTGCCACAATCGATACAGAGGTATTGTCAACCGTTTGAAAAGTACTTAGTAAATAATAAACGTAAATAATGAATAGACCGTTCATTAGAAAATTTATTCATCATAAATCTATAGAAATCACTTTATTGTCACAAAGGTAAACACAGCACAGTAATAACAAACGGCTAGCTACTACAAAAACATGATAGGAATACAGTAAGTGGCCACCAAAGCCATAAAAAGTTGTGACATACATAGTCATATATAGAAGTGTACATATTTTTTAAGATGACAGTGTGTGGATCAAGGTTGGCAACTGGCTTTGCCTGAAGGTTCAAAGGCAAAAGGCCCAACAGAGAACAGCACAAATGGGAATGGGTGAGGAGGAGGGGCAGATGATTTCTGGGGCATCAAGATGGCACCCTTGGATCCAGCATGGAGATCTGTTGGCTTGTTGCATGTAGCCAAAGGTGATGAGACTATGAACACCTTGCACTTGTGTGAACCATAGGTGGTGACCTTCTTTGGTGCCATGATGAAGAAGTAGCCGTTCTTGTCTGTTTTGCCTTCTTCGACTAGTGGGTACTTTGTGTTGTTGCATTGTAGCCGCACAACAGCACCTAAAAAACAATGCCAAAGAGTAATTTTATGTAATGCAGCTGTAAATTAAAGAAAGGCAAAACTACTTTAAGATCTCTCTCTCTCTCTCTCTATATATATATATATAGATATATGGGCTGTCAAAACTGTAAACAGATAATGACTACATTGGCGTATACATACAACATATAAGATTTATGCGTGTTTGTGCAAGGTAATGTGTTTATACATTCATGTTTTTACTAAAAAGAGTACTAGAAAGACTCATCATGATCAAAGGCCCCTTACCATCTCTCTCTCTCTCTCTCTCTCACACACACACACACATTCATTTTGAGAAAATCTAATCAATACTTAAAGCAAAGAAAACCTAGTACACTTATAGAGAGAGGAGTTTGGACAAACCAAGAAGAGGTGAAGCTCCCAAGAGGGTATCGATGCCAGTGTACTTGCAGGATTTGCAATAAACAACACCTTGGACAGCTACAAGACTCCTGGGTGGAAGATGATAGCTCGGTGGGTGACTAGGAGAATGACCGGGCGAGTACATCGGAGGATGAACGGGTGCGTGTTTCGGTGGTTTACTGGGAGGGTGCATCGGGGTATGAACCGGTGCGTGGCTGGGACTGGGAGTGGGAGGGTGAGCCGGTGAGTGACCCTTGTGGTGGTGGTGGTGGTGACCCCGAGGGTGTTTAGGGGCTTCAGCCGGAGAGTAGCTCGGAGCATGGTGGTGAGGTGACTCTGCCCAACTCAGTATGTCAAGCACACCACCATACACGGTGAAGCAGCTTAATAATAGCACTGACAGCTGAATAAGTACAAAACCATTTGCTGGAACAAAACCCATACTTCTAGAGAGAGAAAAAGATACAAAGATAGAGATGGGTGAAGTAGGTATTCAGATGAATGAATTTATAGGAGCTTAAAAGTGGTTTTGAACTTTAAAAATGAAAGGGGTGGGGTCTTCTCTAATATCTAGGATCCTAGGGGATAGAGAGGAAAGAGATTGTTTCAGAAAATAGGAATTTTTGATCGGTTCTTTTGAAAAAAAACTTCGAGAATAAAGTTATAATAAAATTATTTATTAAATTAAAATTATTAGTAAATTATTATTTTAAAAAATAATTTAAGAAAAAAAATTATTTAAAATTATTTTTTAAAAAGGCACTTTTAAAAAAATAAATTTTTAATAAAAAAATTTCTAAAAACATCTTATTGAAAGATGATTTAAAAAAATAAATTTGAAAGTATTTTTTTGAAAAATAATTTTAATTTTTTTTTAAAATAATCATAATCTCATAAATAAATTAAAAATAACATCAAACTAAAAAATTAATGTTTTTTTTAACTCTATTTCAGGATTTAACATAAGAAAAAAGGATTGAGTCCTTGGATACTAGGGTCCAGAAAGACGTTAGGGTCCCCTATTGGCGTGGACAAGTGGCATGGAGTCCTTGGATACTAGGGTCCATAAAGACGTTAGGGTCCCCTATTGTCGTGGACAAGTGGCATGCCACTCCATATGCAGAAGGGCACGTAAGAGCAACTTTAAAGAAAGTTGTTATTTTTGTGTGTCAAAAAATTTATTTGTAATTTTAAAAAGTGTTATAATACTCCTGAATTATAAATTTTCTCTAATGATAAATACCAAAATAAGGTATCATTTTAATATTTTAATATTTTTTATTAAAAAATATAATTAAACTTAAAAATTATATTTTAACGGATATAGTTTTCATAACGTTTTAATTTAAATTCTAACAATTAACTAAATTAAAAAAATTATTTAATTATAAAAATTAGTTAAATAAATAAAATCATTCTAAATTTATAAAATAATTTTTAGAGTGATTTTTCGAGTTTTGGTAAATTTTTCTTTTCATAAACTCTTTGTATTTATAAAATTCTTTGTTGAAATAGAACTGTTGGAATGGTAACTGTTGTAATAGTAAAAATGAAAATGGCCTAATCGTCAAATGACACCTCTCCTTTTTTTCTCTCCAAAGTTTGTAAAAATGACGTCCTAGACCATTGAGTGTCATTTTACAACCGCAGATGCCACTCTTTTAAAGTTAAAAATTTTAAATTTTGAATACCATTTTAATAATTATAAATTTGACACCCCAAATCTCACCCGCGTTGGAGTCTAAAACTGGAAAGGGCTGTGGGTTTTGTAGTAGTGTAAATAAGTGGAGTCTAAAATAAATAAGTTTTAATTATATTTAAGTTTAAAAAAAAAAATTAATTGGCACTAGGGTCCATAAAGACGTTAGGTTCCCCTATTGGCGTGGACAAGTGGCATGGAGTCCTTGGATACTAGGGTCCATAAAGACGTTAGGGTCCCCTATTGTCGTGGACAAGTGGCATGCCACTCCACATGCAGAAGGGCACATAAAACTGGAAATTTTGCACATCTTGCGAGGACTGTAGGTTTTGTAGTAGGGTAAGTAAGTGGAGTCTAAAATAAATAAGTTTTAATTATATTTAAATTTAATTTGTTAATTTTTTAAATTAATATGAATTGAATTTTTAATTAAATTAATTATAAATTGAATTTAAGTAATTTAATATTTTATATGATATTATATAATTTTTAATTTAATAAATAAATAAATATTAAAATATATTTAAATTTGATTTGATTAAGTTTTTGAGTAGACTTAAAATGAGCTTGTAAACAAATCAATCATTATGTCAAGCTTGAATATTTCTTAATTTTACAGCCCTATGGCTGTGGGAGTTTCCAATGACTTGTCATCCATGGCTGGTTGAACTCTGAGCCCTAATTTTAATAAAATTATATATACTTTTAACCCATAAACAAATGTCTTGTAAACTGTACATACTAGAGACTCTATAGAAAACTTGTATTATGTAGGGTTATGAATGCAAAATTTTGCAGTTCAAATTTGAAGCAAAATAAGAAAAAGGGCAAAGGGTGGTCTTCGGAATATTTTGATAGTTGAGTCTATGCTAGGTATTATAAATGCTTGGTCTATATATACAGGAAATAGCTATTTCCACTCTTCCATCCCCACTTGTACTTTGAAATATTATTTATTTAATGATGAAAATCATGTTTTTTAGGATGGAAATGACAAAGGAGTGGGAATTGTATAAATGATATGATGTTACTCTCCTCAAATTTTAATTCTAAATGATGTGTCTTGATGTGATATATTAATTATATGATTTAATACATTATTAATATTATTGTATCACATTCAAATGCATGATTTGAAACCCAAATAATGTTACGTGGCCATCTATATTTGTCCAAAAAAAGTGTCTAAATGATATGACTGATACAAAAATTGTTAATTGATGAAATAATTTTTTTAAAAACAATTGATGTGATATGAATCAATGATTATCTTTTATTCGGACAAAGATATGGACAGACATGCATAAAACATAAAACATAAAACATCACTCTTTTTTATGGTCAATGTTACTAAGCACTAGTGCACAAATAGGGTGTTATTTGTTAGATGAAGATAAATTCAATAAATAATAATGTTTAATGTAATTAAAACTCAAACTTAACTCATCCAACATATAAGACCCTTACACGCATATGCACATGAACTCTTAACAGTATTACCTTTTTTTATATCTTTAATTTGTATAATAAATGTGAGTCGGTAAAAAATTACCCAAATTTCAATGGATGTAGTTGTTTTGTTGATAGAATTAATAATCCACAAATAGATACTTGTGTGGTTACCGACTCTGTGTGTGTGTGTATATATATGATATACCACAAAGGACAGACCAGTCCTAGTATGACACGTATATATAGAGCACCTACGTACACACACTAAGAAAAGCTCTCCTATCTAGAATAGACATGCACACAAGGTTCAAAGCTTTTTTGTTTGGAATGGCGCATAATCTCTAGTCCTCCCTCTAGAGCAGGAAATACTAGGTACACACATGAAAGGGTCCTGAGTTGATCACCGCCTTACATGCCCTACCAACCTTGAAGTAAAGAAAAGGGTTCAACATGGTAACTGCTATTTTGAGATATCGTCAAATCCCTATTCTTGTGACTCCAAATCCTAATCAACTTAAAAAATTCGCAGCTTATAAATAAAACCCTAAGGTGCGCTTTTCAATTAGAATCAATCAATTCTTTTCAATTACAGTCTTTTATTTTACTAACTTCATCATCGGAGTAGCAACCACCGGAGCCTACCCGGTGGCCCTCTGATCTTTTTTGAGTTATTGACTAAAGACAAAGAGCAAAAGTCTCACTGATCAGAAAGTGCAACATCAGTTTGGCGTCGTCTGTGGGAATGAAAATCGTTTCTATTAACTTTCTTCTTTGACAGCAACAACTCTTTTGTCTTTTTTTTCTTCTAAAAAGACAATGACTCCCAATCTTCATCCAAGAAAAAGTTCTCAAAACCCTTGAAATCAGCCTCCCGTTGGAAGAGGAAGGGGGCAAACCTCTAGTCACTTACAATAGCAACTTGATCAGATTCAAAGACAATCCGATCAGATGCAAGAACAACTGGCTGCCATGTCCCAAGCTATGGCTTCGTTGGCTCAAAATTAGTAAAATAATCCCCCTCATCCTCCTACCAACGTTGCTAATAAAAGGGCTTAGCCTCTTGCCACCGCCATGGACGAAGGACCTCTTAATGAGGAGACCCCTAACGTGCAGTCGGTACACCCCCATGGTACTACTCACATAGGGGCTGACCCCCAAATATCAACCGCAGTAGGGAGAGGGATGCCCGTTTTTCACCCTAATGTCCATTACCAAAATAGAACGAGGGTCCCAACTCCAGTAACCTCGGGGGTTGATCTAACGCCACCAGAGTTTCAGCCTCCACCGACATCGGCTCCTCCAACCCAAGGAGGGCAACGTCCCCCTACTACTATTGGACAAAATCATCCCTTGAATATAGGGATTGAAGTTATAAGCCAGGGCCAACAACAGGGCCAAATAGGGCCCAAATCCACAACCAGTTCTGGCCCGAGTTCCTCAAAGGACGGGGGAGATAGCAGACTCCAAGGAATAAACCGTTTTTACCAGAGGGACCCACTTCCCTCCAGAACAAGATGAACTGGGAAAGTTGCTCTAGAGTGGCCAAAGAAATTTGTTATCCCGAAGTTCACCCTTTATGACGAGTCTAAGGACCTTAGAGACCATCTCTCCCATTATTAGCATACAATGGCTTTACATGGGACTAATGACGCCTTCATGTACCGCACATTCGTAACAAGCCTCAGAGGTATTGCTCTAAAATGGTTCCACAACCTCCCCCAAGAATCAATCATCAATTTTTACAAGCTCAGTAAGCAATTCCTTGATCGATTCCTAACCAGCAGGAAGTTAAGAAAAGGGACAGAATTATTGCTAACTATAAAGCAAGCAAAGGGGGAGTCACTTCAGGAGTATATCAATCGCTTCAATACTGAGCTCACAAAGATAACGGACTGCAACCCAAGCTTCCTAGCAGCAGCTCTCACTTCTGGTCTAGTGCTAGGACGCTTTCAAGATTCTTTGACAAAGAATCCTCTCGTTGACATGGCGACACTCATGAAGCCGGCACGAAAATATATAAACTTAGAGGATACAAAGACGTCATTCTGAAAGGTGAAAGAGTAGGCTCAGAAGGATAATCACATCTAGAAGAATGACTTCAGCGCAACCAAAAAAGGGTCAGGACTCCTAACAAAAGGGCAGTATCCAGAACCCAAAATAATCCTAATTTTGGGAGATCTGATACTTTCACCCCTCTGAACGCCTCCCTCACTCACATACTCTAGTAGGTACAGACCCGTGAGGATTTAAAGTGACCAAAGCTATTAAAGAGCAATCCCGATACCAGGTATCAAAACAAGTATTATGATTTCCACAAAGATCCCAAGCACACCACTGAAGAATACAGAGCCCTTAAGCAGGAGATTAAACAACTCATCAGAAGAGGGTAGCCACAAGAGTTCGTTCGACAAGATGGGAGGCAGAACGCCTATAATGATAGGCCACCACAAAGAAGGCAAGAGTAAAGGCCTGAACAGAGGGAGGCTCGAAACGAGCAGCCGCACCAGAACAATCAAGTCATCTTTGTCCTCCATGCCGACAATACGATGACAGGAATGTCCGACTAAGCTAGGAAGCAGTATACTCGGGAGGCAAGGGTAGAACCCAACGTCTTCCATATCTCTACCATTGAAAAAAGGCTGAAACCCGCACCACAAATCTAGTTCTTAGAGTTGGATCTCGCTAGGGTACATTGTCTTCACAGTGACGCCCACATCATCTCACTCAAAATTGTCAATTCTGATATCAGAAGGGTTATTGTGGACAAGGGAAGTTCCACCAACGTGTTGTTCTATGAGCCTTTTAAGCACATGAAGCTCAACCACAACGACATCAAGACCACCACTATTGTAATGACGAGATTCGATGGGAACCTCAGAACCCCATTGGAAAAAATAGACCTCCCGACCACAACAGGAGAAGGGGATGGCCAAAAGACATTAATTTTTGAGTACATGGTCCTAGGTTCTAAGTCCCCATAAAATGTCATCATCGGAAGACCTTGGCTCCATCAGATGGGAGCAATCACCTCGACCTTCCATCAATGTCTATTCCATCAAGAGCTGTTAGCCAACCGCCCGAGAATGTTATGCTCTCCCGCTGAAGGGAAAAACCTCCAAATATCAATCACAACATCCTTATGAAGGAAAAAATCCTACACCTTCTAACCTTCACGAGACAGATAAATGCCTCTCCAAGATCGACGAGTCATTAAGCCCTAGAGGAAGGGATAGCGTGACCAAACCAATAAAGGAACCTATCAAGGTACTCGTCAGCTCTGAAGGGGGAGAACAATATTTACAGATTGGCTCAGATCTGTCCCCCTCCAAGCAACAGAAAATTGTTGAATTCTTAAAAAGGAACCTGTCGGTATTCGCTTGGGAGACCAAGGATATGGAAGGGATAGATCTTAATCTTATCTTCCATAAGCTGATGACCGACCTGGATCATCCTCTAGTGAGGCAAAAGAGGAGGACGTTCACCCTCGAGAGCCAAAAAATTATCAACAAAGAGGTTTAGATGCTGCTAAATGTCAGGATGATAAGAGAAGTGTTTTATTCATAGTGGCTCGCCAACACAACCCTTGATAAAAAGAAGAATGACAAATGGAAAGTTTGTGTTGACTACACCGACCTCAACAAAGCTTGTCCCAAAGACAACTTCCCCTCTTTCCAAGATTGATCAGCTAGTTGACTCAACGGCAGGGTATGAGCTCACGAGCTTTATGGATGCACACTCTGGTTACAATCAGATTCAAATGTACCCCCTAGACCAAGAGAAGACAACCTTCATATCCGAACGAGGTCTTTATTCTTATAGAGTGATGCCGTTTAATCTGAAAAATGTTGGAGCCACGTACCAGCATTTAGTCAACAAAACATTCGACTCGTAAATCGGAGACATGATGAAGGTCTATATAAACGACATGCTAGTCAAGAGCATATGGAAGAATGACCACATCCAGCACTTGAGCCAAATATTTTACATCTTGAGGCAGCACAGAATGAAGCTGAACCCCTCAAAGTGTACCTTTGGGATTACCAAAGGGAAATTCTTGGGTTTTCTGATCTCTCAAAAGGGGATTGAGGCAAACCCCTCGCAAATAAAAGCTCTGATCAAACTAGAGTCACCAAAAATCAAGAAGGATATTCAAGGTCTGAACAGAAGGATAGCAGCTCTGAACCAATTTATCTCAAAGTCTACAGATCGATACCTCTTGTTCTTTAGAGCCTTGAGAGGGAGTAAGGCCCTAAAATGGACCCTTGAATGCGAAAGAGCTTTCTAGGAATTGAAGCAGTACTTGGCTTCCCCTGATTTCTTTTCAAAGCCAGTGCAATGGGAAAAAGTTACTCTTGTACCTTGTAGTATCAGAGAATGTCATCAGCTCTACGCTAGTCAGGGAAGACAAGGGATTCAAAGGCTAGTTTTTTACGTCAACAAAGCACTTCTGGACGCCGAGATGAGGTATTCCAAAATTGAGAAACTGGTCTTCGCCCTGATAATATCTACTCGAAAGCTTTGACCGTATTTTCAAGCTATCCCATAGTAATCCCTATGTCCTACCTTTTGAAATTCGTCCTACACAGGCCTGAAGTCTCGAGATGATTGATCAAGTTGTTTGTGGAGTTTGATATATCTTATGTACCATGGACCTCTCTCAAAGGGCAAGCACTGGCGGACTTTGTTGTAGAATTCATTCCAACATTACATGCTAAAGCACAAGCTAATACGGACACTACGGTATTGCAACTCTATAGTGACGAGTCATCTATCGACAAAGGCTCAAGAGTAGGCATAGTATTTCAATCCCCCGACAGAATTATAACCGAGAAAGCGGCTTGCTTAGGGTTCAGAGCTTCTAATAACGAACCCGAGTATGAAGCACTTGTCCTTGGGATGAAGCTGGCCCTAGAAACTTTCCAAGAATTGAAGCAGTACTTGGCTTCCCTTGAACTCCTTTTAAAACTAGTGCAAGGGGAAAAGTTACCCCTGTACCTTGTAGTATCAAATAATGCCGTCAGCTCTGCACTAGCTAGAAAAGACAAGGGGATTTAGAGGCTAGTTTTTTACGTCAGCAAAGCACTTTTGGACACCGAGACGAGATATTCTAAAATTGAGAAACTGGCCTTCACCTTGGTAATATCCGCTCGGAAGCTCATACCATGTTTTCAAGTGCCTCTTATAGTAATCCCTACGTCTTACCCTCTAAAATTAATCCTACACAAGCCTAAAGTCTCAGGATGACTGATCAAGTGGTCTGTGAAGTTAAGAAAGTTTGATATATTTTATGTATCACGGACCTCTATCAAAGGGCAAGCACTGGCGAATTTTGTTGCAGAATTCACTCCAACGCTGCTTGCTAAAGCACAAGCCAATACGGACACTATGGTATGTCAATTATACAGTGATGGGTCATCCACCGACAGAGGCTCAGAAGTAGGCATAATACTTCAATCCCCCGACAGAATTATAACCGAGAAAACGATTTGCTTGGGGTTCAGAGCTTCTAATAATGAAGTCAAGTACAAAACACTTACCCTTGGGATGAAGCTAGCCCTGAAATGTGAAGCCAAGAATATTTAAGCGTTCTCTGACTCCCAATTTGTGGTAATCCAAGTCCTGCGAGAATTTTCCACCAAGGATGTTAGAATGATCCGATATTCGAAAATAGTGGAATCGTTGAGGCTCTCTTTCTACAAATTCACCATTCAGAAGATCGAAAGAGGCCAAAATTCCAGGGTTGATGCTTTAGGGAATATGGCTTCCCATCTTAAGTCAAAAAGGAATTTAATGGTGTGAATCTCTTACAAATCAAAGCCAAGCATCGAAGAAATATAGTCCTTTCAAATCTTAGAGCAAAACTCAAAACTAAATGACTCATATCATCCAGTATATAAAGGAAGGACTACTTCCAGAAGATAAAAACCAGGCCTAAAGGATTCAGATTAGGACAGCTCGGTATCTAACCCTAAACGGAAAGCTGTATCGAAGATCCTATACCCAACCCCTTCTACGGTGCCTATCTCCAAAAGAGTCCCAATATGTCCTAGCCGAGATATATGAAGGGATCTGTGGCAACCACAACGACGGAATGACCATAGCTCACCGAGCTCTGACTCAGGGTTACTACTAGCTTGACATGTTAAAACAGACCAAAGGATATGTGCAGAGGTGCGACAAGTGCCAACGATTTGCTTCATACCAACACCAACCTCATCATGAGCTCATTCCTATTGCTAGTCATTGGCCCTTCGCTTAATGGGGGTGGGCATCGTAGGACCACCACCAAAAGCCCTCAAAACAGAAGATACCTATTGGTTGCCATTGATTACTTCTCCAAATGGGCAGAAAATCGAACCTCTGACTCACATTACAGAAGTAAAGGTAAAGAACTTCACGTGGAAGAACATAGTCTGCTGGTTCGGCATACCCCGCGTCATTATTTCAAACAATGGTACGCAGTTTGCTGGAAATGTGTTTGGGAAGTTCTGTGAAGACCTACACATCAGCCACCACTTCTCCTCACTAGGGTATCCCCAAGCTAATGGGTAAGTCGAGGTCACCAACTGTACAATTCTTGATGTCATTAAAAAGAAGTTAGAAAAATCCAAACGAAGATTGTAATATCTCGACCCGGGATAAGGCACGTATATCAAGGCAGACCTGGTCAAGTAGTGTAACACTAGTTGTAACCCAAGCTGTTTAAAGCTTTATATCATGATATTTTATGGGACCGAACGATTTTGTTGTTATATTTTAATTCTAAATTTAAATAAGTATCAAATGAAAAACTTCCATATTATTTATATATAAAATAATAAATTTTTTTAAATTTGTATTCTTATATAATGTTTTTTTCAATATCATAAGAAAATATTTTTTCAAATATATGTAAAAAAAAACTTAAAAAATAAGAATATAGTTACAAAGAATGATATATATATATATATATATGGAGAGAGAGAGAGAGAGTTAAACAAATATTAATAAAAATGAGGACTAGTATATACAATAATATAAAAAATGTTCAATGCATTTGAAGTTTATTGTCCATGATTATTATGAGTAGTGGTGATGATTTGGTACTTAAATAAAGGGTCATTCAGCTGTAAATACATAAAAAGTAATAAAATTATCAACAAGTTCAAGTTTAAACTTAATTACCAACTAAGTTCATCATCTTTTATTGGACAAAAATACTCCTTTAGTGTTTTTCTCTGAAAATAAAGAAATTGTATATGCATTAAATTGCAAGGAGGCAAACAAGATTGGTCTTACTACTAAAAAAAAGTAAAAAATAATCAATGAGAGAGTGAAAAAGAGAGATAGAGTAGTGTAAAATTTCACACTATTCAATGAAAAATTTCGTCCCAACGAAAGTTAAAATTTTACACTTTCAAAATTCTCAGCATTATTAGTTTTATTGAACTTTTGGCCACATGTTAGATACTCAAAACTAAATTTCAAAGTAGTGGGAATTTGTCCAAATAAAAGAATCAGTATTTAAAATACCAAAAGTCCATGAAAAAACTTATTTTTTGTCCACAAAATACCAAAAGTCTAGTGAAAGGTAAAATTTTACACTCCACTGATCGTATCTTCAATTAATGATAACTCTACTTTTTGTCCATAAAAAAATCAACCAAAAAAAAAAGGAAGATGGCTTCACAGTAGTAGATGATGATATTCACTTTGAATGACAAAAATATCACATTTATGTAACTTAATGAACAAATGATGTTTTGTACATAACATAGATATGGAATTACAAAACTTATTCTTAGATCTGGAAGAAGACAAGTATTGCATTCTGTCACCATGGACTAGAAAGTTATATCGCTTCAATTATGAATGAAGATTACTTCAATCACAGATCTGCAAATTTGCAAATTGGTTGTGCTATAGCGGTTATTTGATACAAAGGAAAATTGAAAATGGAGATGGGATTTATGGATGATGGTGCTGTGCGATGGCGGTCCAAGGGCTGTGTGATGGCGGTCTAGTGGTTGTGCGTTGTAGTATTCGCCAGGTGGGTAGTGGCGTTAGGCGGTTGTTCTAATAATAGTAGTGACAAGAGTTAGTTTGATGACGATGTACAGTCAGTGACGGTTGTTTTGGCAATTGTTATGTCGTGGCTTGGTGGTTTGCAGTAATTTATCACAGTGGGTTTCGATGGTGGAATTGTCGATGGTTATGGGTGGAGACGATGGTAATGGCTGGTGGAAAAGTGAAGAGAGATGGGTGTTCTAGCGAACTACAAATCAGTGTAATAATGAAGGAATTTCATATAAAGGGTAAGCAAGTTAATAATAGAAAAATAGTCTCTGCCACGTTAGCAACTTGGGTCTGTGTTCAATTTAAAAAAAAAAACGGAAGTCCTTGACCTTTAATTCAAAAAAACCTATGAATTTTAAAATAATATTTGCCTTAAACAGGGACTTAAACCTAATTAACCCTTAAATAATGTCAACATTTGATGGCAATAGTGACGGTTGACAAAGAATCTACTTTCTTTCTCTCTCTTATTTTTTTTCTTATAAGAAAATAATCAATGATTTTTTTTAATTTAAATTTAATCCTAGTAAGAATGGGATAAAACAAGGGTCATGAGATAATTTGATGCCATAAAAATAGGATTAAATTATATCTAATTCCATCTTAAATGATTGTCCAAACATTGAATAAGATATAACTTATCATATCCCACCATTTTATCAGGAAAAAAATCTATTGGTAAAGTAGCATAGAGAATTTCAGTAATAATACAAATCAAATTCTGACATGTTTGATATATATTAAATTAGAGTGTTATCATGAAATCATTCTAGTCACGTGTTTAAAAATTGATTTATATTATCATCGAATTTTTTGATGCTATTTTATCACTAGACTTTTTTCTCCTTTTATCTCTCCCCAAACAAACATAGCCTATTCTTCATGTTCCATCTCCTGTGCCAAACACAGGATTAAGTAAAACCGGGGTCAGTGTCCGTGATGAAAAGTTGATCCAAAACTCAAGCAAGCAACTCAACAGATGAGGTAGAGCTATATTAAGCTAGAAACAGAAAATTTCTCAAACTTTTCTCTAAGCACTGTGAAGAATAACAACAAACGAACAGCAAAAAAGGGGACTATTTCAAAGAAAGAGAAAAACAAAAAGAATCAAACACATTCCAAACTGGTGACTTCATCTCATAGATGGCACCATCTAAAATTGTTTGCATCATAAGTATCATATACTATAAAATATGCCGCCTATGTGTAGTATATTACACATTCTGGAGTAAGTCTAAGTGATTGTAAAACTTGTGTGAAAATATAGTTTTCAAGTGCCAAATAGTTGCATTTCTAATTTCTACAAAACCAGCCTATGGCAAGCTAGCACTCTTTGAAATAGATTGTTTTATTTATTTATTTATTTTTTTGATAAGCCATAACTAAGTTCGCCAATCGTAACATTTAGTCGTGTGATCGAATCATAAATCAGGTTTCTTTTCACAACTATTTCGTACAAGTTTCGCTTTAAGAGAAGATTGTATCCAACTGAGCTAGTCTTTGAAGTTGATTGTTTTAATTTCAATCCCAAAACTACGGTCGCTACTTTTGAAAATATTATCTTTCAAGAGTGACATCAACCAAAAACATATGGTACTAACAAGTAATATTTAAACTAGTACAAATAGCTCTTAATCAACAGCCAGAAATGGCCATTGTGTTTCTTCAAAAGACATCCCAAGTCAAAGAAGAGTGGAGGATTTTCAGCTATGGCAGAAGAAGATAGATATATATGATAGAAAAGTCCCCAGATAAACTTTGCTCTTTAATCAAATAACTGAAATTGATTTATTTTGAACAATCAAACAGAAACTTCCACTTAACTAAAATCCCCACAATATAAGTGGTAGTAGCACTGCCTTGTTGTGTCTTTGGTCATGAAGGTGCCGTAGTTGGAGGCTTGGAGCAAGCTAATTGGCAGTGGCATGCCATTCGAGATGCTCTTAAACAAGTATGCACCTTTCTTTCAAAACTTTCGTTATTGTAGAATATGAAAAGAATTAAATGTAACTTACAAATAACCTTACCCGGCAAACCGAAAAATTAATTTCGTGACTCGAATATGTAAATTTTACAGGTTTTAATGCAACAATCTTACTGTTGCGCTAAGTCCGATCCTTTAATTCAACCTAGGAGAGTAGTTGTGCAAAATATCTAATATCTTGTTATGTGCACAACAGAAAATCTTTGTTATTTTTTTTTTTTGTTAGTGATAAAAATTAGTAACACTGTTTTGCTCATCTTTCTAGATGTCATGTCGCATTTATCTATTATGTTAGGACCAATTTAGTAGATTTTATTCCAAATATATGATTAAAGGAAGAATAAGAGACATTCTCAACCTGTTATTACTAACAAAAATCATTTGTAAAATACCCAATTTACATTCTTAGCCTCTTAGAGAGAGAGAGAGAGAGAGAGAGAGAGAGAGAGAGAGAGAGATTCCACATTATTGTTGTAGTGGACCATAAATTAATCTACTAAGATCAAACGTGGTCAATGCAAACCCTCAACACCGGAAGATCTTTAACAAAGTCATCGGCCTTGTTGCAATTATCCATTGAACTTCTTAATGAATTTCCGGCGACCCTTTTGGCTGTAAAAGGCTGAGAAGTGGCGGCGGCCACGGTAGTGGCAGCACAAGAAGAGGGTGGTGGCGGTGGCGGCGGCAGCGGCGGTGTTACATGAGCTGAATCTCTACTTTGATGTGGAAGGAGTTGAGACAAGAGAAGAACAAGAGAAGCCATGAAGAGCTGAAAACACTTTGGTATTGAATTGTTGCCTTATTTAGATAAGAAATTTTGTAGATACCATATTGTATATTTAAAGGGCAAGTGAAAACTAAAAAAGTGGGCATTTAATGAAAGAGTATGGCCTAGGAAATATGGATCAAACATCAATCAGAGTCTTTATTTCTGAGGTTATTAATAAGAAAACAAGGGGTGACAAAAACAGTTGGCTGCTACTGATGCTGATGGGTTTTTTCTTGCATTTTGACTCTTTGCTTCTATCTGTCCGATTGGAAAAATTTTTGTGGACCAGGTCCATCGACCAATCATAATGGGACATGTAGATGATTTTTTTTTTTTTTAAGTTGTTTGATTTTAAAAGGATAAAAAGTATTTTTCTTATTTAGTTGAGTGGTTGTAATTGATTTGATTCACAAATTTAATTCATGAAACCGATTCATCCAAAAAATTACTCGTCCCATTGCCCATGTGCCCCTTATTTGGGAGAAAATTCTTCATTACATTCAGATTATCCCATTTTACGATTGAATGATATGCTACATGTGCAATAAAAAATTTTCCTCACATGTCACATGATCGAAAAAATTTTGAATGGATTGATATAGGGACTTTGCAATGTACCCTTTTAATGATATTTTATCACATAGGATATGATCTATTTTTATTTAATAAGACATAATATATATGACAGAGTGTAATTAAAAAGACGCAAAAATACATACTCTACCAAATTCATAAAAAAATATCTCCATGAGATGTAACTCCTGGAATCATAATTCCAAGGAACTACCAAAATCAACTGCTGTCATCCGAGCGTTGCGGCATTTATGAAGGGGGTGTTGCCGGTTCCCACCGCCCTTCGAACCCACGACTTAAAGCCGTTTGGTTCCGGCTGTTGAGGCATAAGTCAAAACATGGGATAATTGCTTGTCAGCCATATGTATAAGCAGTTAGAATCTGGATGGCAATAGGGCGAGTTCAACTCGAGAGAATCATTTTTCAGTCCTATATATTGCTGGGAAAATTATCCTCTTAAATTCGTTTAAATTTTGTGATGGAATAAGAATAGGTCGGGTCCGGTCGTAATATCCTTTTAACTATAATTTTTTTTTATTTAATTATTTAGTTATAGATTAATTGTAATCAAGACATTCAAACAAGATGTTATATGTATTAAAATTAGAAATATGCATATGATTAGAAATATCATTATAAATATTAACTATGTATAACAAAAATTTATTTATTATTTTATTTTATATAATTGAAACATAAAAAGATATGACGTTTTCATTCTAAACCCGTCCCAAAATCTTAAAGGAGTTCACATAAATTTTTTAAACCCGTTTCATTAAAAATAAAATATGTCAAATTTGGGACAGATGAGGTTAAATTGTCATTCTTACTGAGAATTCGCCAGCCATATGTTTGGCTAGAAAGACATATTTGCTGCTGCTACGTAGTAATTTAAAAATACATGTTTGCCATGCATTTGAACATCTAGGCTGGTAGTAGTAAAGTATAATGAGATGGGTTAAAAACTATCATGATTAACTCCAAAATGAATCTTGTCAAAGTGGGTGGTGTTGTGAACAATAATTATACTAATCACTATAATTACAACATTTGTTTGGCATTATTCAATACTGTTTTGCTAATAAAGTAGTCATGATCTAGGGGAGAAAAAAAAACAGGGTTTGTTTGAGACAAGTGAATAGGGTCTGAGAACAAACAGTGAGGCTCTTGCTTCATTCTTTGTATTAAAGAGACATCTAAATACCCATTTGATTAAGCATTATGTGTTTTAAAAAGTACAATTTGACCCTGTGACGAGCCGCCCATCCAAACAGCTCTTAAGTTCCAGCTGTTCATCCAACAGGTTCCTAGATTTGTTGCAAATATTAAATAAAAGCAATAAAGAACACAATTGAATAATTTCTCAGGCCCTAACACCTAAAGTAGTAAATGTCGGCAGCCAGCTACAATGCCCCAACTAAGAAAATGACAGAAAGCAGCATAGGAAAAGAGATGTTTAAATTATCAATCTAGCTCTCAAATAGGAAAAACAAAACCTTCAACAATCAAACAAAACAAATCCTACTTTCCTCCTTAATAGAATTTGATATTCAATATCAAAGCTGTAAACAGAAGGGGGGGACTTTTGTTGACAAAAGAAAAAGATGGCAATCTCAAAATTTCAATACGCAGCAATCCAAAATGGGAACCTCAACTTCTAGATTTGTCTCTCTTCCGTGCTACGAGATTTTTGTTATCTGATATCCTGGAAAAGTTAAAATTAACATATCAGTCAACCAAAACGGTAACAAAAAAACAAGGAAAGCATCAAACCATTTGATATAGTAAAAGATAGATGAAATATATATATATATATATATATAACAGAGCATCATAATTTTTCACACATAAAATTCATGATCCAACTGTTGTTCGTCATTATTGAAATACTTGGAGTGAGATAACAAGTTTAAATCTCGAAATCAAAATATTTCATGTAATAGTTATAGTCCTCCCCCGGCCCAGCAGGGTGCAGGGGCCCAAAAACAACAGAGCAAAAACACAAGCTTTTATAAAAAATTAAAATGTCAGTGCAAGATCAACACTTTTCACAAAGAACAAGTAACTAGACCACAGAACTTTTTTAGGTGGGGGGGTTGGGGGTATACAATAATTTGAATTTAAGGGGGCTCTTGTGAAAAAATGAAAAGTATTGGAGGGGAAATTCCTAATTTTTTTTTAAAAAATCTATAAATTATATTTTCAAAAATTTTAGGTAAGGAGATAAGGGGGTAGCCCCCTTGTATCCACCCTGAATAAGATAATACGGGTACTCATTCGAAAAACGTATTTTCTATCCAAGTAATTGTTGTGTGACCAGTTTGGATTTTTTTTTTCTGGGACAAGTCTCAACCCTACAACCCACAAAAATATTGTTCAATGGGGAAACTGCATCAGAAACTCCAATTTTTTTTTTTTTTTGGGTAACTATAGCAGAAACTATATGTAACATAATCCATAAACGAGCACTGCTTTGAAATTGCAACTAGAGTACAATCACCTCTTGACCTGACAAAAGTTGGAACTAAAATTTTTTATTACACAGTATAAGATCAAATACATAGTTAAGAATTCCAACTCCAAATTATAAGAGAGTTTTCTTATCCTGAAGAGATAAACCCCAAAACAGGGCCATAACTGCCTGAAACAACCCAAAACTTGAGTCCCAACAAAGGTCACAAAGAAGGCAACCATGTCCCCAACCAACTGCCAATTTTACTCTCATTTGAAACTACTTTTCATGCAAAAGGGATAAATAAAAAAAATCAACAATCTAGACTCAAGTGCACCACTATTTGGCAATTACATTCCCACGTACAAAATAAACCCTCAGTTTGATCATGCAAAACAAACTATCAACTAAGCAAAAAATTTAAATTGATGTAGTCAGGTGCCTGCGTGTTTTTTATTCATCAGAGCAAGATTTAAGTTGGAGAAGCACCTTAAAAGGGCCCCCAAATCAATAAAAATAAAATGAAATACTATTCAACTGCAAGTTTTATCACTGCCTACATTATAAAGGCCCCCTAAATGTATAAAATTCAGTACCCCTTAAAACTATAATATTAACATCTCGTCTCTCATAGGCATGAATTCCAAAGTTTCTCTGCCTCCCCCCTCCAACACAAGCAGTCTTTATGAAGAAATCTACTTTGATGATGAGAAAAAACAGAAGCTGGGAAAAAATTAGTGACTCTTATAATATCAAAAAAGAATTATTCAAACTGGAATGCATATGCTTATTCATCTGATAGATATCCAAAATACAGAATGTAGAGGCGGAAAAGGGTCTTCATATTTCCATGTGTACAAATCTCCATGAAATACATCTTATGGCTGTCTGTACTATTACCTAGTTTCCTTTTGAAAAGCTATGTAAAGAAAAATCAATTACCTAAGCCAATTAGGTGTTCAATGAAAGGTAAAATTGTCACTCTTAATATTTCTCTAAATGATATCTTAAGGGTACGTTTGGTACGCTGGAATAGAATAGGACAGAAATAAAATAGCATCAGGAATGGAATGTGAATAATTATTTTATTTTTTTGTTTGGCTGAATACCTAGTAATTGAATGATAATTTCATTCCTGTGTTTGGTTTGAACCATCAAATTGTTGGAATGGAATGAGAATAATTAATTCCATTCTTTTGTTTGGATACCCAGTAATGAAAAAAACGTTCAATCTACATCTTTTTTATTGTCAAAAAAAAAAAATTTATTGAAAAAAAAAAATCAACCTGCATTTGTTTTATTGGCCAAAAAAAGAAGTTAATTCAACCTACATTTGTTTTACTAGCAAAAAAAAAAAAAAAACTTATATAATCATCATAGTTTCACGTACAAGTTAACTTCTTATAATTAATATTTAATAAATTAATAATATTTATAAATTAATAAATTTTTAAGAAATATAATTAGTTTTATGATAAATAATTAATAATTATATTACTTAATAATTAATATTTTTAAAAAATATATATTTTATAATATTAATTATTAAAAAATTAAAATAATTATACATATATTTATATATATCCTATTTATAATATTTTTGGCAAATATATTTGTAATTTTATTTAAATTAGAGTTAAATATATTGTAATTCATTTACATGTATAAAATATTTTTTTATTAATAAAAGTATAAAAAAATTTATAATTAATAAATTTTTCATCTACTAAGTTTATTAATTATAAGAAAATTGACTGTACTTGTGGTCGTAGGTTGTAGAGATAGATGGTCATTCAGTTAGGAAAGGAATGGGCATTCCTTAAATTTTGTCGACGAATGCTTATTCCTGTACTAAGTGGAATAGCCATTCCGAACAGAATGGGCATTCCATCATGTTTAAACATACCGAATGCGAAAATGGAATGGGGACAGAAATGCTCATTCCATTTCTACCTCCATTCCTGCATACCAAACGGGCCCTAAATGAATTAGCAATACGTCCCTGGCAGACCAGAGTATTGAATACAATCCAAGTAATTCCTTTGCAATAGGATACATACTATTTCACTTATTGAGAAGTTCCATGGAAGAGATGTCCTCATCATAGCATCACTCATAGAACAAGCAATTTCCATATTCAACACACTGCACCAACGGAGAACTTTACTTTCAAACTTGGCATCGACTTCACTGGGTCAAAAATTAAAATGAATAATCCATATTACCAATTTCAAGGAAAGATTAATTTTTTATAAACAAACATCAAGTATTGGAGGACATTTCAAAAAAGACAACAATCAAAATCTAATCAACATTTACAGTTTATTTGAATCGAATGATTTGGAAAGAGAAGAAAGGATTCAGGTGCAATGATACTAAAATATCCCATTTGGATGTTTAATGAAGGATATAAGAAGATTTGAGAGGATTAAAAGAAAAAAATTCGGCCTTTAGGCTCGATTCTTCTATCCATCTAAAAGTTGATGGATTTGGAGAGAAAAGCAACTCATTTAATAAATTTTTTTTCATACCAAATACGCTCTTAATACAAAACTAGAATTTAAGACAACCAATGACAAAAAAAAGGTATAATTATAAAATAGTCTATACATACGTTTTTTTCCATTATCTCGAACTGATAATCCAAACAAGAGAACAATGAATTGCTTTTCCTTTTTCTTATAGACATTCAAATAAAGAGAAGATGATCACTCTCCTTTCTGTTCTTCTCCTCTCTCCTATTTTAAGTTATTCTCTCTACGAATTATTAGCATCTTGTTAAAACTTCTCATTTCTATATATCAAAGATAAAAAAAATCTAAAGCTTCTCATTTTATTTTACTTGCTCAATCATTCAAAACCCTTTTATTTTCTTTGATAACCAGAATTTCATTAAAAGGAAAAAAACAAATGGCGCACAACCCATGCACTCTGGGCATACACAAAAAATCTATACATCTCTTACAAATGGGGTGCACCTATGTACACTAGGTGAGTATCAAAAAACCTATACATCTCTTATGAACGAATCTAGATTATCTATAAAACTCAAAAACTGATCACCACAGGAGTTCGCCCAACTTGTAAGTCATCAACATGGTAAATCCAAATACCCTACCTCAAATGCACCACATCAAACAAAGAGCACCAACTCCTAAGTCATCTCCTCCGATGACATATCACCACCATCCCAACAACAACGATTCCTTTGATATAGAGAAAACCCATGAAATCTCAAACATAGGAAGAACACAACCATAATACCCCAGCCACTAATTAAATCTCAAACAAAAGAATTTTCAACTCAACAAAGCTTTATCCCAAAATCTCAAACAAAAGAATAAAAAAAAAAAGGCTAGCACACTGCACGAGGCTCTCACCACTGTGGAAACAAAAGAATGCATAACCATAATTCCCTACCCACTCTAGAGTGCATGAGCAAATGGTCCACCAATTCGCATCCTCTTGGGGATATATCTTCCTCTCAAGATCAAATTATAACTTGTATCATTCCATGACCTGCTGAGCACACAAAAAATACGTCCTTTGATGGGGCCTTTGTCTTCCATACTTGATCAATTCTTGATAGGAACAAAGTAGTTATTAACAAGTTCACATCAAGCATTCTAGTAATTCCAGCAGAATACTAAAATCATGGAGCTTAACTGTTTTCTATTGCTTTATATTCATTTTTTGATAAGTGTACAAATCTAATATAAACAAAGCCGCCAAGGGGGTGAACTTATGTACAAAAAAAGAGAAAAGGAAACAAAAATTATCATACCAATCCCCCCAAAAAATCTACAAAAGACTATATACACTCTGGGGTATGATTTTTGAACCCAAAAGTACAATTTTTTAATGCACCCAAAAGTACAACTTTTAAGAAAACTATCTTAAAAAATTCCTAGGGGAAAACTCATCCCCTTCAAAATTTCTCATATTTCTTTCCTTACATAAACACCAAAATAGGAAAAACGAAGCGAACCATCACACATTCTTCACTACACCAAACTTGAAAACCTTCAACTGCTCAAAAGACCATTTATTGAAGTAGGCATCACCCAAAAACACCCGAAAGAGAAAAGAAATAGAACCACATCTCCCTCACGAAAGGGCAATGAAGAAAGTGTTGATTTACTATCTCTTCCTCACCGTTGCACATTAAGCATCTATTGACCATATAATAACTCACATTAAGCATCTATTGACCATATAATAACTCTTTTTTACAATTATACACTGTTAATATTGCATCCCATGCCAAGGTCCAAACAAAAAACAAGTCACTTTAGTTGATCCTTTCTAGCCATCTTCTTGTAATATGATTTCACCAAGAATTTCTTGGAGCTGTCAGTATTCCACCTAATAGCATCTTCCCTCCCCACATCAGGCTTGTACTGCTGAAAGAACTCCATAAGATTAACCGCATCATTCGACTCCCAATCATGTAAATTCTTTCTAAAGGAGTCCAAACCACTCATCCGCCACTGACACCTTTCGATTCGAATCAATCCGAAAAAGAGTTGGAAATCTTTCCTTCAATGTTATGTCACCAAATCACTTGCCCTCTCAAAACTTCACCCTATTTCCACCCCCAACCTCAAACTCAAAACATCTAAAGAATCATCCTTGCCCCTTCAAATGAACTTTCACAAATCCACCCCAAAAGGACCCTCAGTCTCCTTGGAGACCCAACCACCAAGCTCGCAACCATGCTTGGCCTTTATAAGATTCCTCTACCATGGTTAGGACCCAACTAGGGGTTTTGGTGGTGTTTGGAGAAGCTTCTCAAAACCAAGTTTTGAGATGAGGCCCACTAAATTTCGATTCCAAAACAAAGTTTTGCAAAAACTAAAAAAACTTGCTTCAAAAAATAAATTTGACTTTTTACAAGTTTTATCCCTAGACCCACCACTTGCACATTACTCAATATATATAATAGAATGGGTAAAAAGGAAAATTCACAATTAGAATCACTTTTAGATAATTTTTACCAAACACCTAAATAACAAATTGATTATATTCTTCAGAATCCATTCAGCAATAATCAATTCTTTAGAATCAATTCTCCAAAATTTGAAACTCCCTCAAATGAGGTCGAAGTAGCATTTGGCTCCATTGCAGATCTCCCAAGTCACTTCCCCACTAAGGCTTTATTAAAAACCCTTAAATCCTTAATCCTCACCCCCCCCCCCCCCCTTTTTCTTGGATTGACTCCCTAATTTTTTCCCCCAATAAATTAAGTGAATCTTTTTTCAGTCCTCCTTACTTCCTCAAATCAGAAAAAAAATTCAATCAGTATTGGTGCCAAATTGCATGTTTCGATTTGATACAGGTTTCTTTGGGGGTTCATTTGTTCAACCAATGTGTCCCAAAGACCAAGGGCACCACCACCACTCCTACTATCATTGGGCTCGGGATGGAGCAAACAAAGCACATGAGAATTCCCATAAGGATTCATGTGGCTTGGGAAGTGGAAAGAGAAATGTACATGCATATGAGCATTATCATTAACATTACTCAAGTGGGAAGTCAAAATTATAACAATTCATGTCTCATCATGTTAGTCAATAACTATCTAGCGATTGAAGTTCTTTAAAGACTATTTAATTTTTAAGACATGAATAGTTCTCTAAGCCTTTTCTAATAACTTCATGATTAAAATTGATATGCTGCTATCAACTTACAGTCGTGTATGATTTACAGATATGACTCCATTGCACTTAAAAATATTGTACTTAGGAATTGAATTACGAGTATAAGAAGATTCTTAATGTCTCCAAATCATCAAAAGAAAAAATAAATATGGATATAAATGTAGTGTATGTCCCAGTCTAAACCAACTCTGACAAGGAAGTCTCTTCTCTATGAATAACCATTGTTTAAAAGAACTTGACTACCTCTTCCTTGTTAATTTCAATGGATACAGTGAATAAGGTCATGCATCTACCCTCCCATTTTCCAACTGTTGATTAACAAGGTTTCATCATGTATTTTAAAACTTTCTCTGCATAATCAAACAGGGGATCCAGCATGACCCTTTTTTCAAACTGTGGGGGTGGATGGAAGAGGAAATCTCGTTTAAAACAAATATATAAATATAGAGAAAAAAGAATACAATAGAATGATAAAGGATACCTCTTTATCAAGTGAAAAAATTATTAAATTATTCATTTGTCATATGTGATACTATATTACTCTTCAAAAGTTCATTATTAAGAAGTAATAGAATTAATAATAATCGTTGATAGAACCAATTGGTTCTTCAAAAAAATTTATTAATTATTAGAATTATTAACTTATTAAAACCTATTTATTAATAAATTAATAGTCTTTGGCCATAAAGCATATTTGATTCCAGATAATAACAAATACTTAATAAAACAAGGAAAGAAAGACATTGTAGTTGATAAAAATTAGACAATAATCACCTCCCAAGTTATGTTGGAGAGAAATCTTTACCTTTCAAGCCTCAACAGTAATCTCTTTATCCTCCACATCATTAGTGGCTGCATTTGCCTCCCCAGCATCAGCATTTTCTGCAGGAGGTTGCACCTGTTCCTCCTCTGGGAGTGGTTCCTCCACATAATCATTCTCAAAGGCATCTGGTGGAACCTCATAAATCCTCACCTGTGGCTTCGATGGATCTTTCACAAGCACATACTTTCCCTCATTCAATTTCATGCACAAGTCGACAATAGACTTCACAATCCCCCACATATTTGAAGTATTCAAATTGATTTGTGCTGCAAATTCCCTAGGCTTGTATCCAACCACAGCCAATATAACATGATTAAAATGATCCCGAGGATGAACCCGCGAAACATAACCCAACTTCATCATATCTGCGCTTGCCAAAAGCGCTTGAGCAGTCCACTTAGCCAATTTATTCGCATTGTTCTTCAACTCAGTCGCCAAAACAGCACCTCTCTGGGTCTCCAATTTCTGCCTCCAATCAACACCCGAGTACTTGGCATCGAACTCATTAAGAGCATTCTGGGTAAGGAACGACCTCTGATTATTAACCTCAACAACACTCTGAACCTCACAACGGGCCACGAGATACATCTCATCATCGAGCTTCCACCTACGGTACCTATACGCAACAGAAGCAACCTCTTCGCCCTCATTCGCAAACGGGTTTGGCTCTTCAAAGGTCACCTTATCACCATCCCTGATCAAAACCTGTTGCGAGAAATTCTGGTTAATATAAGCTGCCTCCACACTTAAAGAATATGCGGAATTGATATCGTCCTTGGCTTCAGGCAACGGTTCTTGGGATGTCTCATGAACCGAAAGCAAATCAAGCTGCGACCCATCTCGCTTATCAAAGAATAATTTGTTCCCAACTCTCTGAATCACAATATCCCAAGAGTACACCGACCTTGGGGAGCACATTAGAGTCGAGAGAATCGAATCAGTCGCAAAAACAGTAGCCTTGTCCTCGTTGGCAAGTCGGCGAATGACGGGGTCGTCGGTGGTGGTGACTTTGAAGAAGTTCCTGTTCTTGAACCGCTCAAGGCGGCGCTCGTTCCTCGGTGTGACACGATCATACGATCGATCATAAAACTCGAGTGCACCGCATAAGAGAAGGTCTTCGGGCTCTGGAACGGAAAACGAAAGCTTCGTGAACGTCGAGAACGGTATTTGATCGAGCATGTTCCATTCTGGCTGTATATCGACAGAGGACTTGAACACGGCTGCCTCCCGGCGCTGGGCGTTGCCGCCTGACCGATTCATATGGTACAACCGATCTCGGCGGGCTCGCTCCTTCTCCGCCTCGCGCTTTCGTGCTTCGACCTCTTCGTCGCGGCGTTGAGGGAGCTGGTTGCGCTGTTGTTGGAACCTCCACTTGGGGCCGAACTTGGGGCGCGGTGGTGGTTTTCCATCGACAAGGCGGAAGGAGGAGTCATCATCTCCGGCGACGCCGCCAAATGACTCGTCGCCCGTGAAATCGAAGACAGAGTCCGATGGATTTCGGGGGTTGTTGGTGTTTCGGGTCGGGTTGTTGTAGTTACGAGTCCAGTCGGCGATCCTGCCAAGCTTGTCGGAGCGGGAGAATGGGGCAAAAGGAACGTTGTTGGGGTGGTTGGGGAGGAGAGCGGAGGAGGACTCCGGTGGGCCCCAGCCGTCCGGGTTGAACGGGACGGCACCAATTTCGAATCCGACCATGGTTTGGATCTGATAAAAATGTATTGAGTAGAGAGACAGTGAATAGTATATCAGATGAGAGGGAAATAGAGACGATGAGACGATAACAGAGAGGAAAGTAACAACCCTAGCTCACACTGATATCCCCTTTTAGATTACCTTTTTACCCCTGATATTATTGTTAATGGCTTTCTGGGACTCTGGGTCTGTGATCGAATAAGGACTAGAATTGGGGTTTATGGGCCTTGTAGCCCAGTCCTTCATCGAGTCCAATTTCAGATTGGGCTGCAAAAGAACAATAATCATCGTAGGGTAAATTTACTTGAGTTTTATAAGGGAAATTACACTGATGTTTATTGAGTTTTTTATAATTACAAATGATATTTCTTGTTTTTCAAATTACACTCCATCCCAGTTTGTTTTGACTTAGATTATACTAACTTCTCATGTCATTAACCAAAATCAGTAATGCTAACAGATTTTGGGATGGGAAAAGGGGGATTTCGAATAAGTCAAGTCAAGATCTTGAGAGAAGGTCAGAATTCCAACTGAGTTCAAGTTAAGGTTGGGAAAAGGTGCCCCACCTCATCCAATTTAGCAAAATTGATACTTTTTTTAACTACATTGAACATTTTAATTTATTATTATTATTGAAAGTTGGATATTAAAAAATAGTTATTTTTCTAGTTTCAATCACTTTTCACTAGTTTACTCTTTTTTATATCAAAATAACATTGTTACATTTAAAAAGAAAATATGTATAGACTTAGCTTGTCGGAGAAAGTTAAGTAATATAAACAGAGTTGAGGTTGAGGTTAAAGTTGGGGTTGGGTGTACCCATAAAAAGGTGGGGGTGGAGTTATGGAAAAACATTTAAGTAAGTGGGGGTGGATGGGAACCCCTACCCTAACCTCGATTGTTGCTAGGGGTGGCAATGGGGAGGGTTCGGGTAGGGGACTCCTACAATTACAAGGATTATGGAGAGACATAGGTGCATTCAAGGAGACAATGGCATGTTAAATTTCAATTGGTTTATTGAATAACTTGAACTTGTGAATTTGCCTATGCTTGGAAGGTGTTTCACATGGTCTAACTCCCAGGAAGTTGAAAAGTTGAGTAGGTTCGATAGGTTTTTGCTTCATCTAAATGGTTGGGGGAGTTCAACGTTCAACTATGGGGTCTTCCAAGGTGTATGTCAAATCACTATTCAGTTTTGTTAATGGAAGGTGATAGGATTGGGGTCCTAAACCCTTTCGGTGTCTAAATATTTGGGTGGATCATCTAGGTTTTCTCAAATTTGCTGGTGATGCTTGCGATAGGTTATCTATTCAAAGGTGGGCAAGTTTTAGATTATTAAAGAAACTGTAGCACTTAAAGAACTCTTTGAAGGTTTGGAATAAAGCAGAGTTCGGTTAAGTGGATGTTAGATTGAAAGTTGTAGAAGAGGAATTACATAGTCTGGATTTGGCGACTAAAAAGGGCATGCTATAAGAGTCAAATAGTATTCGAAAAAGAGAATGATTGCGGAGTATTGGAAGTTTTGTAGAAGTAAAGAAAGGATTTGGTTGCAAGATTTATAGGTTGAATTAGGCATTAAAAAGTGATCTCAATACTAAGTTCTTTCATCTAGTGGCTTTGGGAAGGTAGGGAAAAAATATAGTGAACTCAATATAGGTTAGAAGGGGAGTTTTTTTTGCTATTGTAAGGATTTATTTGATGAAAAATGGAGGATAAGACCTCATATTAGAGGGAGTTTCAGAAGAGTTGTGAGTGATGCATTGAATAGGGCTTCTATTACAAAATTTCTAGAAAAAGAAAATTTGGGGATGGTATAAAGGATTGTGATCCTAACAAAGCACCAAGACTAGATGTGTTTAACCCATTGTGTATAAGGAAAGGTTGGAAGCATAAGAAAAGGGATTTTTTACAATTTTTCAAAGAGTTTCATGCTAATGGAAAATTGGTGAAGGGAATGAAGTCCTTTTTCATTACTTTAGTCCCCAAGGGTGAGAATCCTACTTCATTGAAGGACTTTAGATCAATTAGTCTAATTGGAAGTATTTTATAAAGTATTAACCAAGGTTTTATCAAGAAGATTGAAGAGGGTAATGCTTGAGATAATTGGTGAAGTACAAATAAATTTTGTGGGTGAAAGAAATATCCAAGATGCAGTTATGATAGCAAACAAGGTGGTGGATTTTTGGAAAAAGAAGAAGCCGAATGGCATGGTGCTTAAGTTAAACTTTAAAAAAGCATATGGCAACCTTAATTGGAATTTTTTTTCGTGATGATAAAAGGATTTAAGATGGAGGAGAATATATTGGATAAAAGAGTGTGTTATTACTATGTCTACTTTTATACTTGTCAATAGCTCACCTGGAGGAGTTTAGGATGTATAAATAAAAGGTTAAGGAAAGGCGACCCTTTATCACCTTTTCTTTTCTTTACTATTGCGAATGGGTTGAACTTGTTGTTTAAAAAGGCTAAGAAATTGGGATTAATCAATGGAATAAAGTTGGGACAAAGTGGCATTGTTTTATCACACTCGTAGTTTGCTGACGACAAAATAATCTTTGCATAGTCAAATTGGGATTAGTTGATGATTATTAAAAGGTCGTTGAGGTCCTTTGAGGTGATTTTAGAGTTGTAAATCAATTTTCATAAGAGCACTATGTGGGATAGGAGTGAAGGAATCTTTTGTTTCTAATGTTTCCTCTGTCTTTAGATGCCTGGAGAAAGAATTTCCTCTTAAGTGTCTTGGCTTGCCTCTTTGGGCAAGTCCTAGACTGAAGAAGATTTGGCTTGTTGACTTGTTTAAGTCTCAGTTAGTGTCATGGAAAAGAAGGTTTTTGTCTTTTGGGGGAAGAATTACACTAATCAAGTCAACAATGACCAATTTGCCAGTATACTATATGTTAATTTTTTAGGTTCCAAATGGAGTGATCAAGGCTTTAGAAATATTGCAACAAGGTGTCTTGTGGGTGATAAGAAGTCTAGTAGAAACTTGCACATGGTAAGTTGGGAGAAGGTTACATTGAGCAAGTTTTAAGGTGGCCAATGTATAAGATGGTTGAAAGTAATAAATGATATATTGTTACTAAAATGGTGGTGTCACGCTCCAAAATTCGAAGCCATGACATAAGGGTCATTTGACCCTAATTGGAGGTAATACACTAGATTAACCTAGTCAAGTATGTTAAAAATACATGCCATTTTTTTTTATATTTTATTTTTGACAAAACATTTCCTTTATTAATCAAACTCGTTTCGTTACCATGATTATACCTATTCAAGTCCGTAGTGGGATTAATTAAAATTAACTTTCATCATGTTCAACTGTACAATAAAGGTCTATTAGCAATATGCAATATATACAATATGGTTACACTATTCAAAACTAACTCTACTACCTACTAATACAAGTGTATAGATACAATGAAATCAATAAGATGGTACAAACACCCTTGTACAAATGAGCATTAATACGGTCTAAGTTCATCTTTTTTCCAAGATCAATTCCACAACTATCGTCTATAAGTCCAATACTTTCCATTCTCATGAAAAGTAAGCGTGAATCATAACGCTCAGTAGAGTTTCTCAAAACACACAAGTTTACAATGTGCAAAAACTAATACAGGTCCTATGTGGGCAAACCCATCCATCATACAACATAAGCATCCAAGGCATTATAAAATAATCCACAAGTGCAAATACACTAATCAACAAGTTAAGATGAAATTCAATGTGACATAACAATAACGAAATGAACAATGTAGTATTAGAATACATCTAAGTATATGTAACACCCCGACCCAAATAAGTCGGACTGAAGAAAAAATGAGAAAAAAAAAAATATATATATATATACACACACACACACACACATGTAGTGTAGTCCGGTCACCGGCGCCGGAGAAGGTGACCGAAAACTGCCCTATGTATGGTTGCAAAGTCGGGGGAAGGGGAAAAGCAAGGTGAGCCACGCAGACCGGGTCGGGTTGGAACCCGCCTAGGCGCAGTGACGACTAGGAATGGCAACGGGGCGAGTTCGGGGCGGGGTGACCCTTCCCCGACCCCGACCCCGTTTATATTTTCTTCCCCTGATCCCACCCCGCCCCGTTTAAAGTCTACCCCGATTTCACCCCGCCCTGAACCCCGTTATATATATTTTTTAAGTTAAAACTTTTATTTTAATAAATAAATAAATTTATTTTTTCAAAATAAATAATATAAAAATATATATATAAGTGTAATATAAAAAATCTTAAAATTAATTTTATATAGTGTTATTTACTTATAAATATAATATATATAAAAAAAATTAAAAAACTTAATATATAAACGGGGCGGGGTCGAAGCAGGGTAACCATTCCCTGAACTCGCCCCGAACCCGACGGGGTTTTAAAAGTCCTACCCCGGCCCCGCCCTAACCCCGTTTATGAGCACCCCATACCTGCCCCATTAGGGGCGGGGCGGGGCGGGGTGTGGCAAATTGCCATCCCTAGTGACGACCCGTCAATGTTGAAGGGCTGAGGGGTTTTTTGTTTTATTTAAAAAAGAGGATAAACAATAGGGCTGAGGGGAATCGAACCCCTAATGTGTGAGGGTGAAGGACTTATAGCCACTAAGGCACATGTGGTTAAGTAATGAAACAATATATATATATATATATATATATATATATATATATATTATATAACTAATTAATTAAATTAGTTATTACTTAAATGAGTTTTCGATGTCCAAAATTAGCAAATAAATAGTGTAAATTTATTATCTTAGACCTTTTGGACCTAATGGTAAGGTCCGTTTCATGAGACGGTGTCCTAAAAAATAAAATACCCGTAAAAGTGCCAAATGACCAAAATACCCTAAGTTGAATATGAGTCAAATGAACTTCGATTAAAACAAATGAGTAGTGAATCCTTATTATTTCAAACATTCTAGACTCAACAGTGAAGTCTGATTTATGAAAATAACCCCCAAAAAATAGTGACATGTAAAAGTACAAAATGACCATTTTGCCATTTTTAGTACAGAAGTCTAAATTGGAAATCGTGAAAGGTTAAACTAACTTTTTTCGACATTTTGAACTCAATAGTAGAGTCTAAATTAGCAAAAGAGATACTTATAATAATGAAGTACAAAATTTGCTGAATAGCATTAAAACTGAAACATGTCTACTAAATGATAGGGAACTCAAAGGGAAAAGGAAAAGTTATGGGATACTGAGGTAGATCACACGAATAAAAGGTATGTAAACCCCTATCTCTTACATGTGATCTTCCAAGCCACGTTCATTCTATTACTGCCAATTTTGTATTCTCCTACGTACCAATTGTTATTGCTCCACAATTGATATTGTCCTATCTTGTGAATGTTTATTGACTGTTATATCATGATTGTTATGTTGTACTGTGCCTTGAAAGGCCTACTGTTATATGTTCATTGCATGACATTCCATTTCTATGCACTTCTTATGGAATCACAAAAGAATCATGATTTATTATGAATGCCAGATTTGTGCTCAGTCATAATATCCATCCGATTCTTTTTAAGTTAACAGGACCTACGGGTCGAGTCCGTGAACGGACATATGGCAATAAGGACATTTTTATCATGGAGTTATGAGGGCATTTTATAGGCATTGAGGTTAATGGGGGTATGCCAGGCCCCAAAAGACCGAGGGTCTGCCAAACCCTGAACAAAGTAAATGCATCACTTATGATTGACTGATATATTTACGTTTATTAGATTCATAGGATGTTGCCATTCCCTATGAATAATTCTATATTGACAATTCATTCATTGATTGTACTTGATTGTGACCGATTTATTGTGGTAGTATTTTATGTTGACTAATGTTTATTGAGTTTTTTCATGTTCATGCTATACAACTACTGATGCTTGATTATTGTGACTTACTGTTTATTGGCCATTGTGTCATGTTACCGTTATTGACCATCACTACAACTGATTTCATGATTGGCTATCATGTTTACCTTATGAGTTCATATTTTTCTATGTTAACCCTAACCCGTGTCGGAGATAGGCTTTTACTTACTGAGCTTTGTTAGCTCACCCCAACTTACTTATTTTTCAAGTGAGAATGCTACAGGACCACAGTAGGAGTCCAGGAGCATAAGGAGACAGTTGAGGAGTATGATAGAATGATGCAGTTTCTCCCATGTACTCACCACCTAAGAGTGGTATTATGTTAAGTTTATGTCAGTTTACATTTTTCAATTGTCAAACAATATTTTATATTAAGACTTCTGCTGATGTACTGTTTATGTTTTACATTATCTATATTGTGGTCATTGATACTAATACAAAGGAAGGAAAAAAAAAAAGTAGGGACGACCATTGGGTCTGCCCCACGATACGAGATCTGCATAGGATGGATTTCGGGTCATGACAGTAGACTTGTCTCATGACGAACATCATTTACTGTTCAATGCGGTATCAATAGTAATATACATCTAACATGTGCAATCCACAACACCACTATAGAATCAAATGTACAACATTTTACATGTACAAGTGCACAACAGAATCCACATAATCAATATATATATATATATATATCATGCATCAACATAATTAATGCAATACACTTATGCTCTACATGTACACACTCTTATGAATGCATTATGCAACACTTTATGATGTTATGTCATGTTTAATATACGCAGGTCCCTGTTAAACCCATCCTAAACCTATGGGTCTATAGACTCAATACTTACACTTTGCTTGAGTTTAACTTTGGTGCTTGGTGTTAAGTGGATATTTTTGCTTTTTTGATCTTTTGACTTTTGGTCAATCGTTCTTTGACTTAATTGACTTATTTGCATTGTCACTTGAGATAAAATATTAGTATACATGATCAATATCCTTGTTATCATCAAAAGTACTTATATAACCTTGATTTAAACGTTTAGGACCAACAATAATTGTTAGGGAATTTTAATTTTAATTTTAAAATAATTAATTTTATAATATTTTAATGATAGACAAATAATATGATAGAACACTAGAAATGATATAAAATAAATAAAATTAGATACAAGATAAAAGAGAGAAAGTAGAAAATGGACCTGTAAGCGAGATAAGAGGCACGCTAAATGTTGTCCTAAAGTCGTAGTGCTTGCACACGTGCAGGTGGTGTCGGTTATTAATGACTACAAGATACAACCCTTTAAGCGCACATCAGGTGCCTCCTATACGACACGTCCTCAAAAGGCATGGGGTTGGAGTCTTTTATTGAATTGCCCATAAAAATCAATAAAAATAAGATAATAATTTTTTTTTCCAATCACTATCATATTTTGAGGTTTTCTCAAAACACTCATACAATTAAAATGATCGTACTTGTTTTTTCATTCTCCTCTCCATTAAGGCCTATAAGAGGTATCTATTTATAGATTAGAAATGATCCATAACATTAATAATCCAATTTATTTGTTATAAAACATAATGTATAACTTATATAACCCCCTTCATTCCATTAATGAAAAATTTATGAAAAAAATATGAATTATAATAATGTGTCATCAACACCCAATAAAACTAATATATATTTCATTTTATTTTTATTAAAATTCTACCAATAATTCATATTTTATCTTCCATTCAAATGACCATGACTAAGTCATTAAGTAATCCAAATGATTAATGTCAAATCCAGTGTTACGATGCGCATTTGTCATCCAATCTTAAAGCATAATATAATACCCCGACCCAAATAAATCAGACTAATTTCAAAAATGCCCAAAAAGAGCCAAATGATAATACCAAGGGAGACCAAGCCAACAAATATAACACCCAAATAAACCTGGGCTATTATAATGATTTATGTACAGTAATGGACACGCAGTTCGAGACAAATGGTACAGTTCATGAAATTAATAAACATATGGCATTTGAATACACAATGAATAAATTTATTCAATCCCGAGTATCCCGAGGCTACCCGTACAAGAAACCGGGTTATATAGAAAAACGTGTACCCAAACACATACATGTGTGAATATGTCTATACATATGCGTATATATATATATATATATATATGTATATGTGGGAATGTATATATATATATGTATGTATATATATATATATATATATGAGATGAGGTATATATATCAGTATGTATATATGGGTGTGTAAATACAAGTATATATATATATAATAAAGTGTAAAATATATATAAATATATATATAACCTATATAACCTACAAAGCAATAAAAGCAAAATATAAATGGTGGGAGGGGGGTTACAGATCTAGAAAACAAAACAGAAAAGAAAGAGGAAAAGAAAGAGGAAGAGAGGAGAGAGAATGGGGTAGCTACCATAGGCCATGTGTGGGTATACACTTGGTGTGCATTGAGAAAAAAGAGAAAAGGAGAAATTTAGAAGCTGGGAGGCCTTTTGGAGTTTCAGAAAAGAGAAAAACCGAAGAAGAGAAGAAATACGGCGAGAAAAATGTGAGGGAAATTCTCTGTATTTTTTTTAGTTTCAATTTCTAGGTTTTTTATGAACTTGCATGAAGCTTAGAAATATTTATATAGGAAGAAACCGCAAGTGAAACGGTGAAGAAATGAAGAAGAAAAATGAATTTATTGGAAAGATGTAAATTAGGAAAGTTTGATTTTCAATGGGTTTTAATGGCTTAAAATGTTATCAAAGGGTCCTAAAATGTGTTTTAGGGTATTTAGAAATGAAATATGGCTTCAAAATGAGGAAAAAATGAAAAAAAATATACATGTAGTGCAGTCCGGTCATTAGCGCCGAAAAAGGTGACTGGAAACTATCCTGTGTATGGCCGGAAAGTCGGGGGAAGGGGGAAGGCAAGGTGGGCCATGCGGACCAGGTCGGGTCGGGTTAGAACCCGCCCAGGCGCAGTGACAACCCGTCACTGTTGAAGGGCTGAGGGGTTTTTTTGTTTTATTTAAAAAAAAGGATGAACAGTGGGGCTAAGGGGAATCGAACCCCCAACGTGTGAGGGTGAAGGACTAATAGCCACTGTGTCCACAACTGTGCCACTAAGGCACATGTGGTTAAGTAATGAAACAATATATATATATATATATATATATATATATATATTATATAAGTAATTAATTAAATTAATTAATTTAATTATTAATTGAATGAGTTTTCGATGTCCAAAATTAGCAAATGAATAGTATAAATTTATTATCTTGGACCTTCTGGACCCAATGGTAAGGTTCATTTCATGAGACGGGGTCTCAAAGAATAAAATACCCGTAAAAGTACCAAATGACCAAAATGCCCCTGAATTGAATATGAGTCAAACAGACTCCTATTAAAACGAATGAGTAGTGAGTCCATATTATTTCAAACATTATGGACTCAACGGTAAAGTCTGATTTATGAAAATAGGTCTCAAAAAATAGAAACATGTAAAAGTGTAAAATGATCATTTTGTCATTTTTAGTACAAAAGTCCAAATTGGAAACCGTGAAAGCCTAAACCGACTTTCTTCAACGTTCCGGACTCAATAGTATAGTTTAAATTAGCAAAATAGATATTATAAGTAATGAAGTACAAAATTTTATGAATAGCCTTAAAACTGAAACATGTTTACTTAATGATAGAGAATTCAAAGGGAAAAGAAAAAGTTACGAGATACTGAGGTAGATCACATGGATAAAAAGTAAGTAAACCCTAATCTCTTACACGCGGTCTTCCAAGCCACGTTCATTCTATGACTGCCAATTTTGTACTCTCGTACGTACCAACTATTATTGTTCCACAATTGATATTGTCCTATCTTGTGGATGTTTATTAACTGCTATATCATGATTGTTATATTGTACTGTGCCTTGAAAGGCCTACTGTTACATGTCCATTACATGATATTCCATTTTTATGCACTCTTTATGGAAACACAAAGAATCATGATTTATTATGAATGCCGGAGTTGTGCTCAGTCACAATATCCATCTGATGCTATCTGAGTTGACAGGACCTATAGGACGAGTCCGTGAATAGACATATGGCAATGAGGGCTTTTTTACGCATTGAGTTATGAGGGTATTTTATATGTATTGTGTTTAAGGAGGGTATGATGGGCCCCAAAAGACCAAGGGTCTACCAAACCCTAAACAAAGTAAATGTATCACTTATGGTTGACTAATATATTTACGTTTATTGGATTCATAGGATGTCGTCATTCCTTATGAATAATTCTATGTTGACAGTTCACTCATTGATTGTAATTGATTGTTACCGATTATTGTGGCAGTATTTTTATGTTGACTAATGTTTATTGAACTTTTTCATGTTCATGTTATACCATTACTTATGTTTAATCATTGTGACTTACTGTTCATTGGCCATGGTGGCATTTTACCGTTATTGACCATCACAGCAACTGATTTCATGATTGGATATCATTTTCACTCTATGAGTTTATATTCTTTCTATGTTAACCCTAACCCGTATCGGATATGGGACTTTACTTACTGAGCTTTGTTAGCTCACCCCAATTTACTTACTTTTCAGGTGAGAATGCTGCAGGACCACAGTAAGAGTCCAAGAGCATAGGGGGACTAATGAGGACTATGATAGAAGTGATAGATTTTCTCCCATGTGCTCACCACCTAAGAGTGGCATTATGTCGGTTCTTGTTTTGTCATTGTAGAACCATCTGATGTATTTAAGACTTCCGCTGATTTATTGTTTAAGTTTTATATTATATATTGTTGTTATTGATACAAAGAAAAAAAAAAAAAAAAGTAGGGACGGCCACAAGGTCGACCCCGCGATACGAGATCCGCATAGGGTCGGTTTTGGGTCCACTACAGGAATTTCCACTATTAGCGACGCCCACATGCGTCGCTAATAGTGGTAAAAAGCGTCACTGAAGGTATTTTGTGATGCACATTGTGCGTTGCTACCAACACCACAAATAGTCGCGTCTCTAATACTATTAGTGACGCACACATCTTTAAGCGTCGCTAAATGTAACTATTAGCGATGCACTAGAGCGTCGCTAATAATTCTTCACATGTGTCGCAAATACTATAGAAGGCCGCAAAGTGCGTCGCAAAAGACCACCATTAGCGACGCACATAGGGCGTCGCAAAATACAACAATTAGCGTTGCACACGTGAGTGTCACTAATAGTGGCCTTCTGCGGCACACTCTATGCGTCGCTAATAGTGGCCTTCTGCGGCATACTCTGTGCATCGCTAATAGTTGTCTTTTGTGACGCCTTCTGTGCGTCCCTAATGGTTGGTATTTAGCGACGCTTTTTGAGCGTCACTAATAATGTACGGGCACTTATTTCTTTCCTTTTAGTGACGCATTTTGTGCGTCGCTAAAAGTCTTTTTTTTTTTTTAGCCAAATTTTTTTGTTTTGTTTGTATTTTTATTCCTGTTTAAACCTGTATCAATCATCCTGATATACAGTAAATTCCAAGCATTCTGAAATAACTATTAAAAAAGAAATATACATTCATATATATATATATATTATACTAATTATGTACATTTATAAAAGTACAATTTAACAATAAATAGAAAAATTAAAATTGTCTCAAAAAATGTAACTACAACTGTCCATGAAAAGAAAAAAATTTAAAAATAACAAGTTCCGATGCAAAACACGTAATTTTGGCGACGCAATAATCCCGATCAATCTGAAATAAAGATCAAATGATATTTATTAGAACAATTATTAAATACATATATGAACATAGAATGTGAATAGTTTTTTTTTTTTTTTGCATGCATGCATAAATAGTAAGAATGGCATAAAGTAGCATAAGTTGCAAACCACTGATCTGAACCAAGTGCCGTAAATTTGTACAAATCTATTTTATCATTTTTAAGGTGTGTGATGGGTTTTCGGTGTAGTTAGGCCGATATCCGGCATTTTGGTCTGTCAAAACCCCAAAATGAGCCTTTTTGGAGCTGAAACTTGCACAAGTATCAAACCGGGCATCCGAACTGAGTTCCGTAAGTTTGTGTAAGTCTATTTTATCATTTTTATGGTGTTTGATGGGGTTTCGGTATAGTTAGGCCGATATCCGACATTTTGGTTTGTCAAAACCCCAAAATGAGCCTTTTTGGAATTGAAACTTGCACAAGTCACTACAAGAAAACTGGCTTTTTGCGACGCACATAATCCGTCACCAATAGTCACTATTTACGACGCACACGTGTGCGTCGCAAATAATGGTGGAAAAATCCGCTTTCCCGCCAAAATGAAAGGCGCGAAGGCTTTAGCGACGACCCAAAGATTATTTGCAAAGCACTATGCGTCACCAATAACGTGGGACCTTTTGCGACGTTCAGGTGTGCGTCGCAAATAGTGTCATCAGCCTTTAACGACGCTCATTAAAACTACTAGCGACGCTCAATGTGCGTCGCTAATAGTCTTATAAAACCCCCAAATCGCAGTCACGATCTCTCTCTAGTTCTGTTTTCTCTCTCTTTCTCTCTCTCTCAAAACTCTTTTACAACTGAGTCTGCCACCATCGTTCGCCGCGCCGCCACTTTTACCACTATCGTTCACCGCGCCGCCACTCCCACCACCACCGTTCGCCGCGCCGTAAATCAGAGGATCTCACCTCACTTGATCGGCGGCTTTCTCTGTCACCATAATCAGGTATTATCGCATCCATTCTCCATCATATTGTAGGAACAAAACTATCGGATGCATTGATATGGAAATATTTGGTACATGAAGCCACGATTTGATAGATATACATCTAAATATATAAATCTTATATATATATATATATAAGTCTTGTTCTGGAATCAAAGAAAGATATTGAAAATGGCTCTTATGTTGTAACTTGGAATAAACGTTTCTCTGTAGAGGAACAGAATAACAATTTATTCCTATGGAACATCTAGGAACAAGAAGATTTAATCGGAAATATCGACAAATTCTTGCGGAGTCCAAAGAAATGAAATAAAAAAGGTCAACTGTTCAAATTTCATCTCTACCGAATTTTAATATCAGAATAGGTGATATAGTCATGATTCAATGGGTCAGGTCCACTTACTTTTTCTTTTGTTGATTTCTAGTCTTTACAATGGATTTGATTGACATAATGGAAAATAAGATCTATACATTAGCTGAAGTAAACATATGGGTATTCCTTATCCTTGGATTAAACAAAATGGGTTAGCATATTAATTTTTTATAGTGTTTGAATGGATGGATATTTCTGTATAATGAATGGTTATAGTGCTTTTGAAGCTACTTCTCCGGATTTACGATTTCCATGTTAGAATTTTTTTTTTTTTTTTGTGGGTCATGGATGATGGATACTCAGAATTGTTTTTGTTTTTTTTTTTTTTTTTTTTTTTTTGCCGCACAATCTGGGTCATGGATGATGGATTTGCGGTTCACTTTACATTTCTAGTGAATATATTTTTTATATGTATAGCGGCTATACTCTGTTTCTCTACTTCTCTTATTGATGAGGATGCATGCCACATTAACTGAACTTGGTCACTTTTAAAGTTACAGATACCATTTATGTTGTAGAATGTAAGATTGCATCAATTGTATTTAACGATGAAGTTAAATTTGTTTGTATGGTTCTAATTTCAAGGCTGTTAGGATTTGTTTTTTAAGTGTATTCACTTGGATAAAGAAGTATCCGTCAGTTTCCATGTTTATTTGCTTGTCTTTAATTTTTTTTTGTTCTTTTTGTCGTTAATGTTAGTATAATATTTAACTCTGCATGTGCCTTGCTAAGTGTATTATCCTTACACAACTTTTTCCAAGCCCGACTTTCTCATTGACTAAGTCATCTTTTGTGCGAGAGGGGGGAAAAGAAAAAGTCAAGAACTCAAAACAATTGTTTTAATCAAAATTCGACAACTAGTCACGTGAAATTATAAAATTCATATTCGATTGAATTGGTCAAATCAAATTAACAATGAATTCAGGATTCAAAAAAAATTCCATAATTAAACTAAGTAAAAAAAAATAAAAAATAAAAATGATAAATTATGGCTTTATTGATATTTGTTCCTAATTTGGGTAAAGACTGGACAGGAGATTGAAATTATTCGTCAACGAATATGTTTTTTTTGAAAAAAAAAATAAATGACACCATTTTAGTCATTAATTATCATCCTAGGTTTCTTTGTTATCTAATATATAGTGTTGAAAAAAGTTAATTTGGCTATAATCATATTTATATATATTTAACTCTTTATTTTTAATGAGAGTACCATTGACCATTTTGCGTTTTATTATTAGGGAAATAAATTTTTCTATCCTTTTTTTTTCCTCACAGAACATTATTCTGTTTTTAGCTGTTACTTTAGCATCATGCTTAGTCTTGAATTTAGGTTTGTGGTACAACCCCCATTAATTGACTCTTCAAACTATAAGTTGAATGCCTTTTGTGACGCAATGTTTCGATCTTATATATATATATATATGTGTGACTATATACACATATATTATATGTATGTGTATGAACTTACACTATGTTATGCTATGACTAATTTTCTGCATATGCTAGTTGAGCAACAATAATTATACATTTTCCTCTTTGGATATGAGTTTTTTAGGTTTAGCTCAATATTTTTTTTTTTTGTTTTAGCTGCCAAGTAATAAGAGTTCTTGAGTCCTATAGATTGAGAGATCAAGTAGATACACCTGACCTATTAAGTCAGTTAGTGGTTTTAGGTAGCAATTGATTTGCTTTTGTTGGTTAAGTTGTTGTTGTCAAGTGCCAAGTAAATAATTCTTGATGAATGACCTTAATTAATAGATAAAAATTGAAAGCTAGGTGGTTTTACTTGTTAGCAACCAAGATCAATATGTTTTCTATTGGCATTTTCAATGCTATTGTTAATGATTTTTTAAAGCAAAACTCTGTCTGACAATCAGAGTTTGCACTTACACTAATGAATTTTTTAATTGCATTCATGTAAGCCTAGCCCCGTTCGGGAGTCATTTTCATCACATGTGAATCTTGTCACGAAATTTATTCGCGATTGAGCTCGTGTGTATGAAAATCGATTCTTGAATTGTCCAGAGAGGACAGTTCGGGAATGCATAAATCTACATTGTAATCAATAGCGCATATGCTTGAATATTTCACTATGACAAAATTTCGGTACGGTTTCCTATTGTTCTCTGGGTATATATTTAGGCGTGTTAACGTCTATCTCGTATACTTGGAGAACCGTGGGGAGATACTGCTGAAATTTTGTCCGAGTGGAATCAAGCATTTGATTTGCTGTTGATTGCAATGTAGATTGTGCATTCACGAATAAGATAGGACCACTTTACCCTTTAGAGAGAAGTTGGAGGTGATAGGATTCATGTTTCATATTTATAACGAGTATCATTTTTGACTTGTATTAGGTAGACGAAAATGGATAAGAGTTGGATGGACTTGAGGGGCAGGCATTTGCTAGGGTATGTGAAGGGGATCAAAGATTTTATTGAGTTTGTTGGTGCATCTGTAGATGAGAGAAATAGGATAAGATGTCCATGTAGGAGGTGCAATAATAGGGATTGTATGCACATAGATGAGGCCAAAGAGCACCTACTCGAACACGGGATGGACAAGAGGTATACGTGTTAGAAATTTCACGGGGAACGTTGTGACGTACGAGTGGTATTGGATGATGAAGAAGAAGATGACGATGATGACTTTGGGTGGTGATAATATTGGTTTTGGTTACGAAGGCTTGCCACAAATGCTGGCAGACTTGCAAGGGGCTATAACTGGGGTGAGTAGTCACAGGAGTGACACAAGACCATCGACCGCGTTTGAGTCGTTGTTGAGGGAAGCAAGGCAGCCGTTATACCCGGGTTGTGATAAGTTTTCGAAACTGGACTTTCTCGTGAAACTCCTTCATCTTAAGACCATCAACCGTTGGAGTAACAAATCAGTTAATATGGCCATTAAATTGATTAAAGCAGCGCTTCCTACTGGGGAGACCCTTCCGAAATCATATTACGAGGCGAAAAGAATATTAAGAGATTTGGGCCTCGGGTATATTCCCATACATGCTTGCAAAAACGATTGCATGTTATTTTAGAAGGAGACTGAATAATGTAAGGAGTGTACGGTGTGCCACGAACCCAGGTACAAGCTGAATGAAGGAAAGAACAAGACAATTCCGCACAAGGTGCTGAGATATTTTCCCTTACAACCGAGGTTACAAAGGTTGTACATGTCTCAGAAGACAGCAGAAGATATGCGGTGGCAAAAAGAGAAGCGTGTTGTTGAGGAAAATGTATGTAGGCATCCGGCAGATTCATAAACTTGGGTTGAGTTTGATACAAATCACGAATGGTTTGCAAATGAACTGCGTAATGTACGACTTGGGCTGGCTAGCGACGATTTCAACCCGTTCGGTGACATGAGTAATTCTTACAGCATGTGGCTGGTGTTGCTTGTGCCGTATAACTTGCCACCGTGGAAATGTATGAAAGAACCATTTATCTACATGTCGTTGCTTATTCCAGGGCCAAAGTCTCCTGGTAATGAAATTGATGTGTACTTGCGTCCTTTAGTGGACGAGTTGAAGGAATTGTAGGAGGTGGGAGTGGAGGCATACGACGTCTCTAAGAATGAGACATTTCAATTGCATGCCACGTTATTGTGGACCATAAATGACTTTCCAGCATACGGGAACTTGTCTGGGTGGAGCACTAAGGGGTATCTGGCATGTTCGGTTTGCAATAAGGATGCATGTTCTCTACATTTGTCAAATAGGAGGAAGATATGCTACATGTGCCATCGTCGTTTTCTATCGCCATCACATGGCTGGCGAAATCGACAGAAGCATCTGTTTGATGGACAAATTGAGCGCAGATTGTCACCTCCATTGTTGTTTGGCAAAGACGTGTTGGCGCAATTGGCAGTCATCCAACCAGTGAGGTTTGGGAAGATACCGGGTAGTAAGAAGAGGAAGCGTACTAATGTGGACTTAAATTGGACGAAGAAGAGCATATTTTTTGATTTTCCGTACTGGGAGACCCTTAAGTTGAGGCACAATTTGGATGTGATGCACATCGAGAAGAACATATGTGATAATGTGCTGGGAACTGTAATGAACATTGAAGGGAAGACAAAGGATAGTGTTAAAGCCCGGTTGGACTTGCAGGAGCTGGGAATAAGGAAAGAGCTGCACCTAATACCTAGCGATGATAAATATATCGTGCCTCCTGCACAGTATACGTTATCATCTGCAGAGAGAATGAGGATTTGCTAGTGGTTTAAAGCGGTGAAGTTCCCAGATGGATACGCATCGAATATATCTCGGTGTGTAAATGTTATAGATGGGAAAATATCTGAATTGAAGAGCCATGACTGCCATGTCCTTTTACAACGACTTCTTCTGGTTGCACTACGCGGGTATCTCACCGATGACATATCGACTACATTAACTGAGTTGGGTTGCTTCTTTAGAGAATTATGTGCAAAGACGTTGAATGTGGAAGTACTTGACAAGCTCGAAAGGGATGTTGTCATGATCCTCTGTAAGTTGAAACAGATTTTCCCTCCAGCTTTCTTCGATATCATGGTCCACTTAGCGGTGCATTTGCCTCATGAGGCAAAAATTGGCGGACCTGTCCAATACCGTTGGATGTATCCAATAGAAAGGTACATTTAATTTTGTGAATTGTGTTATCTATCCATCCTAACTATTTTAATTTATAACTTATTAATTATCAAAATAGATATTTGCACACATTGAAGCAATATGTGTGTAACAGAGCACGACCAGAAGGGTCAATTACTGAGGCTTACATTGATGTTGAATGTCTCACCTTCTGCTCTATGCGTCTTGAAGATATTGAGACAAGGTTTAACGTTAAGAGCGAAATTCTGATAGATGTCCAGGGCAACAACGAACTGGCCTTGCGGTGTTTAATCAGACTGTGCGGCCAATAGGTGCCTGTATATATGAATGGTGTCATCCTCAAGACTTGGAAAGTGCCCACTACACCGTGCTCAACAACTGCGAGGAGAAATTTCCATATTTTAAATAATTTTATCGAAATTATTGCAATACTACGTTAGTATACAAATGTAAGTTACATATAACATATCTCATCTTATGCAGTGAGCATACGCTCGAGCTTCAGAGTGAACATGTATCAACTTCTGATCTGGAGCAAAAACAACAAAATTTGTTTCCAAAGTGGTTCGGAGAACGTGTAAGAATAGGTTTCAATTAATTGTAATTGTATTAGTTAATGCATTTGTATTCAATTAATTTTGTACTTGTACTGAATTAATAGATGAAGCTATTACGCCACCAACAATCTCCTTAGGTGTACGATCAATTATATTCCTTGGCATGTGGTTCTGATCAAAGGATATCTTGCTACACCGGTTTAATTGTTGATGGTGTTCGATTTCACACGAAGGAACGTGAGGTCAGTCGGCGAACACAGAATAGCGGGGTCCTTGTTGAAGGAGATGGTGACGGAGGACAAACTGTAAAGTACTATGGTGTTTTACAAGACATCATACAGTTACATTATTGCTACGGTTATTCTGTGTATATTTTTAAATGTGATTGGTGGGATGTAAGTAATAAGAAGACTGGAATGTAGATTGATAAGCACTTCATAATTGTTAATATGTCACGTACGGCATTTAAAGATGATCCGTATGTTTTGGTATCGGTTGCAAAACAAGTTTTCTATTTGAAGGACCCAAAAATAAGAGGTGATTAGCATGTTGTCCAAAAAATAAAAACTAGAAATGTTTATGATGTCCTAGAAGTTGGCGAGGGAGATGAAGAGTTGGAGAGGATTGAGGAGGCACTACAAGAAGAGTCTCAAACTGCCCATGATGGTGTTGTTCGGCATGATCAAGGAAATGTTAGTTCGTATTGGTTGAATAGAACTGATGTAGAACCAGTTCATGTCGTAGCTTCCGACATCACCAATACCACACAATTAGATCCGAGGGATGCGACGTTCATTAATGATGATGACGACGAGGAAAGTGATTTTGATGATGACACATTATTAGAGTATTGTACCGAGAATGAAGAAAATTCAAGTTCAGATGATGATACAGACTCAAATGAATAATTGTAATAGTTGTTACATGTGTTAGTATCAAGTGTAATGGTTTTCGACTTTTATAATGTAATGGATATTCAATTTTATGATGTAATGGGTAATCATTTTTATTTCGATAAGGATTTTAATTTTTATGATTAAATAGAAACAATTTTATTTTTAAACTTTATTTGTAGATATGGTTGGACCAGGTTCACGCAGACGCGCAGTTATGCAGGACGCATCGACCCCTTCCCCCTCATCTGCAGGGTCGACCGATCCTGCTGTCGATGGTATGTATAGTTTCCATTTTTATTAATGATTATATAAATATGGTACTAATTGTTTCTATTTTGTTTCTTCTAAAGCTTCGGCCACCACCCCTAGACAAGGGCGTGGTAGGTCGAAGAATCGCAGCCTACAGGTTCAGATGGAGGCAGCGGGAGGCGCGCCCCTTCAGATTGAAATACCTCCGGGCTTGCTGAAACTCGTTGCTGGGTGGGCCCAGCAGTTCATTACGGAGGTCGTCATCATTTGCCGGCTACGTGTCCTACTCCATGTTAGTGACTGGAGTCAAGTCAATGACGCGGAGATGAGGGATATTCATGTGCATATCCAAGTATGTCTTTTATTATTGTGTTCAACTAAATTTTAACATATGTTATGCCGTAATGTTTTGACAATGACATGCTTTTACAGGAGAAATTTGACATCGATCTCCACCTGCCTCATGTCGTGAAGGCAGTCGACCATTACTTGGGAACCCGTTTCAGGGACTACCGACATAGGCTCCACATGTACTACGAGGTGGAGGTGGCAGCCGGTAGAGAGCCTCGTGACAGACCCTACAGAGGGGTGGCGGTGGAGAATTGGATGTTACTATGCGACCGGTTCGCTAGTAATGCATTCCAGGTAAAAATTGTCAAAATTACTTTTGTTATATGATGAATCATTGTCGTTTATACTAACTTTCTTTGTTTTGACCAAGTGTAGGAACTTAGTAAGAAAAATAGCGAGAGCAGAAGCAAGCAAAAGGTGACCCACTGTGGTGGATCACGTTCTTTTGTTAGGTATAGGCATGAGATGGTAAGTTAATATATGTATCAATTTCCCATTGTATAATGTATTCATGAAATCAATCTTCACGAGCTACTATTTATTTGTTGCAGCGAGACCAGGAGACCGGTGCACCACCCAGCCCCATTGAGTTGTGGCACAAGACGCACTACAATCCCGAGAAAGGTTGGATTGGGCGTGAAGCTCAGCGACTTTATGTAAGATAGAAAAGATTTATATACCACTATTACGAATTTAATATTAATATAAAATGTTTAAAATTAGTAACAAATATTTATGTTTTTTTAGGACGAGATGGTCAAGATGCGTGTTCGGTCGACCCTTGAGGGTGAGCAACCACCGACTGATGACCAAATACAAGAGACTGTTCTGGGCAAGGGGTGTGGATATGTGCGTGGCTTAGGGAGTGGGATGGAGCCGATGGCATCGTCATCTACAGTCGAGAGTAATGATAGGTTTCACGCAGCCACCCAAAGAGTTGAGGCAGCCACCCAGAGAGCTGAGACAGCTGAAAGACTGAATGCAGAGATGAGGGTTGAGATGACAGAGCACAAGGAGCGGCAGGCCCAGATAGAGACTATTATGAAGACAATACTCAGCCGGTAGGGAGGCTCTGATCAGCCTTGGTAAGTTTTTAAAATTATTTACTTTGGTACATTTATTATTTATAGAAAATGTTACGTAAAACCCTTTAAAAGATTTCGGCCTAACGGCCTACAAACCGCATGACACTTAACATATGAAAATAGACTTGCACGAACTTTTTTAATTATATAAGGATGCAAGTTTCAGGTCTAAAAATGCCCATTTTGGGGTTTTAACAGACCAAAATCTTGGATATCGGCCTAACCACCCCGAAACCCCATCACACAGCTCCAAAATGATAAAATAGACTTGCACGAGCTTACGGCACTCGGCTTGGATACCCGGTTTGAAACTTATGCAAGTTTCAGCTCTAAAAGGCCCATTTTGGGGTTTTGACAGACCAAAACCCCAGATATCGGCCTAAACACCCCAAAACCCCATCAAACACCTCAAAAATGATAAAATACACTTTCACGAACTTACGACACTCAGTTTCGATGCCCGGTTTGAAACTTATGCAAGTTTCAGCTCCAAAAAGGCCCATTTTGGGGTTTTGACAGACCAAAACACCAGATATCGGGCTAACCACCCCTAAAACCCCATCAAAAATTGTAAAAATGATAAAATACACTTGCAAAAACTTACGGCACTCGGTTCGGATACCCGGTTTGAAACTTATGCAAGTTTCAGCTCCAAAAGGCCCATTTTGGGGTTTTGACAGACCAAAACCCTAGATATTGGCCTAACCATCCCAAAACCCCATCAAACACCTCAAAAATGATAAAATACACTTGCACGAACTTACGGCACTCGGTTCGGATACCCGGTTTGAAACTTATGCAAGTTTCAGCTCCAAAAGGCCCATTTTGGGGTTTTGACAGACCAAAATGTTGGATATCAGCCTAACTACACCTCAAAAATGATAAAATAGACTTGCACGAACTTACGGCACTCGGTTCGGATACCCGATTTGAAACTTATGCAAGTTTCAGCTCCAAAAAGGCCCATTTTGGGTTTTGACAGACCAAAACCCCGGATATTGGCCTAACCACCCTAAAACCCCATAAACACCTCAAAAATGATAAAATACACTTGCACAAACTTACGGCACTTGGTTCGGATACCCGGTTTGAAACTTATGCAAGTTTCAGCTCCAAAAAGGCCCATTTTGGGGTTTTAACGAACCAAAATTCTGGATAAATGCCTAAATACACCAAAAACCCATCACATACCTCAAAAATGATAAAATAGACTTGCATGAACTTACGGCACTCGGTTCGGATACCCGGTTTGAAACTTTTGCAAGTTTCAGCTCCAAAAAAGCCCATTTTGGGGTTTTGATAGACCAAAACCCCGGATATCGACCTAACTACACTGAAACCCCATCACACACCTCAAAAATGATAAAATAGACTTGGACAAACTTACGGCACTCGGTTCGGATACCCGGTTTGAAACTTATACAAGTTTCAGCTCCAAAAAGGCCCATTTTGGGGTTTTGACAGACCAAAACCCCAGATATCGGCCTAACCACCCCAAAACCCCATCACACACCTCAAAAATGATAAAATACACTTGCACAAACTTACGGCACTCGGTTCGGATACCCGGTTTGAAACTTACGCCAAGTTTCAGCTTCAAAAAGGCCCATTTTGGGGTTTTGACAGACCAAAACCCTGAATATTGGCCTAACCACCTCAAAACCCCATCAAACACCTCAAAAATGATAAAATACACTTTCACGAACTTACGGCACTTGGTTTCGATGCCCGGTTTGAAACTTATGCAAGTTTCAAGTCCAAAAAGGCCCATTTTGGGGTTTTGACAGACCAAAATGCTGGATATCAGCCTAACTACACCAAAACCCCATCACACACCTCAAAAATAATAAAATAGACTTGCACGAACTTATGGCACTCGATTCGGATACCCGGTTTGCAACTTATGCAAGTTTCAGCTCCAAAAAGGCCCATTTTGGGGTTTTGACAGACCAAAACCTCGGATATCGGCCTAACCACCCCAAAAACCCATCAAACACCTCAAAAATGATAAAATACACTTGCACGAACTTACGGCACTCGGTTCGGATACCCGGTTTGAAACTTATGCAAGTTTCAGCTCCAAAAGGCCCATTTTGGGGTTTTGACAGACCAAAACCCCGGATATCGGCCTAACCACCCCAAAACTCCATCAAACACCTCAAAAATAATAAAATAGACTTGCACGAACTTATGGCACTTGGTTTGGATACCCGGTTTGAAACTTATGCAAGTTTCAGCTCCAAAAAGGCCCATTTTGGGGTTTTGACAAGCCAAAATGCCGGATATCGGCCTAAATACACCAAAACCCCATCACATACCTCAAAAATGATAAAATAGACTTGCACAAACTTACGGTAATCAGTTCCGATGCCTGGTTTGAAACTTATGCAAGTTTCAAGTCCAAAAAGGCCCATTTAGGGGTTTTGACAGACCAAAATGCCGGATATCGGCCTAACTACACCAAAACCCCATCACACACCTCAAAAATGATAAAATACACTTGCACGAACTTACAACACTCGGTTCGGATACCCGGTTTGAAACTTATGCAAGTTTCAACTCCAAAAAGGCCCATTTTGGGGTTTTGACAGACCAAAACCCCGGATATCGGCCTAACCACCCCAAACTCCATCACATACCTCACAAATGATAAAATAGACTTGTACAAACTTACGGTAATCGGTTCCGATGCCCGGTTTGAAACTTATGCAAGTTTCAAGTCCAAAAAGGCCCATTTTGGGGTTTATAACTTATGCTACTTTATGTCGTTCTTATTATTTTTGCATGCAAAATAATAAAAAAAAATTAAACTATTCACATTCTATATTTCATATATATTTAATAATTGTTCTAATATATACCATTTGATCTTTATTTCAGATTGATCGGGATTATTGCGCCGTCGTCTTTATGTTTTGCATCGGGATTTATTATTTTTATTTTTTTTTTTTCTTTTCATGGACATTTGTAGTTATATGTTTTGAGACAATTTTTTATTTTTCTATTTATTGTTAAATTGTACTTTTACAAATGTACGTAATTAGTATAATATATATATATGAATGTATTTTTCTTTTTTAATATATTCATTTCAGAATGTTTGGATTATATTATATATCAGGATGATTGATACAGGTTTAAACAGGAATAAAACAACAAAGCAAACATGGTTGGAAAACGGGCAAAAAAAAAAACCTTTAGCAACGCACAGAAAGGCGTCGCTAAAAGTAAAGAAATTACAATGTTAATTCACTATTAGCGACACACAGAGTGCGTCGCTAAAAGGTACTATTAGCGACACTCTTTGCCTCAATTGATAATATTTGTGAAGCCCATTCCCAATTATTAGCGACACCGTTTGTGCGTCGCTGATAGTTTCTTTCAGCGACGCTCAGAGGTCTGTGCGTCACCAATACTATTAGCGACGCCAATATTTGCGGCGACTTAAGCGACGCGCAGTGTGCGTCACAAAAAATTATTAGCGACGCATTTTCCTACTATTAGCGACGCACGTGTGCGTCGCTAATAGTGCCTTTTCTTGTAGTAAGTATCAAACCAGGCATCCGAACTGAGTGCCGTAAGTTTGTGTAAGTCTATTTTATCATTTGTGAGGTGTGTGATGGATTTTCAGTATAGTTAGGCCAATATTCGGCATTTTGGTCCTTCAAGACCCCAAAATGGGCCTATTTGGAGCTGAAACTTGCATAAGTTTCAAACCGGGCATCCGAACCGAGTACCGTAAGTTCGTGCAAGTCTATTTTATCATTTTTGAGGTGTGTGATGGGATTTTGGTGTAGTTAAGCCGATATCTAGCATTTTGGTCTGTCAAAATCCCAAAATGAGCCTTTTTAGAGCTGAAACTTGCACAAGTATCAAACCGGGCATCCAAACTAAGTGTCTTAAGTTTGTGCAAGTCTATTTTATCATTTGTGAGGTGTGTGATGGGTCTGTGAAAACCCAAAATGAGCCTTTTTGGAGCTGAAACTTGCACAAGTATCAAATTGGGCATCCGAATTGAGTGCCGTAAGTTTATGCAAGTCTATTTTATCATTTTTGAGGTGTGTGATAGGGTTTCGGTGTAGTTAGGCCGATATCCAGCATTTTGGTCTGTCAAAACCCCAAAATGAGTCTTTTGGAGCTGAAACTTGCACAAGTATCAAACTGGGCATCCGAACTGAGTGCCGTAAGTTTGTGCAAGTCTATTTTATCATTTGTGAGGTATGTGATGGAGTTTCGGTGTAGTTAGGCCGATATCCGGCATTTTGGTCATTCAAAACCCCAAAATGGGCCTGTTTGGAACTAAAACTTGCATAAGTTTCAAACCGGGCATCCGAACCGAGTGTCGTAAGTTCGTGAAAGTCTATTTTATCATTTTTGAGATGTGTGATGGGGTCTCGGTGTAGTTAGGCCGATATCCAGCATTTTGGTTTGTCAAAACCCCAAAATGAGCCTTTTTAGAGCTGAAACTTGCACAAGTATCAAACTGGGCATCCGAACTGAGTGCCGTAAGTTTGTGCAAGTCTATTTTATCATTTGTGAGGTGTGTGATGGGGTCTTGGTGTAGTTAGGCCGATATCTGGCATTTTGGTCTGTCAAAACCCCAAAATAAGTCTTTTTGGAGCTGAAACTTGCATAAGTTTCAAACCGGGCATCCGAACCGAGTGCCGTAAGTTCGTGCAAGTTTATTTTATCATTTGTGAGGTGTGTGATGGGGTTTCGGTGTAGTTAGACCGATATCTGACATTTTGGTCTGTTAAAACCCCAAAATAAGCCTTTTTGAAGCTGAAACTTGCATCCCTATGGAATTAAATAAGTTCGTGCAAGTCTATTTTCATATGTGAAGTGTTATGCGGTTTGTAGGTCGTTAGGCCGAAATATATATTTTTTTTTTACGTAACATTTTCTATAAATAATAAATGTACCAAAGTAAAAAAATTTAAAAACTTACCAAGGTTGAGCAAAGCTTCCCTGCTGGCTGAGGATCGTCTTCATAAGAGCCTCTAGCTGGGTCTGCCGCTCCTTAAGCTCTATCATCTTAGCCTTCATATCTACATTCAGTCTCTCAGCTCTTTGGGTGGCTACATGAAACCTAACATCGCTCTCGATGGTAGAGAACGATGTTGTCACCTCTATCCCACTCCCTAAGCCACGCACATATCCGCACCCCTTGCCCAGAACAGTCTCTTGTATCTGGTCATCGGTCGGCCGTTGCTCACCCTCAAAGGTCGACCGAACACGCATCTTGACCATCTCGTCCTAAAAAAACATAAATATTTGTTACTACTTTTAAACATTTTATATTAATATTAAATTCGTAATAGTGGTATATAAATCTTTTCTATCTTACATAAAGTCGCTGAGCTTCAGGCCCAGTCCAACCCTTCTCGGGATTATAGTGCGTCTTGTGCCACAACTCAATGGGGCTGGGTGGTGCACCGGTCTCCTGGTCTCGCTGCAACAAATAAATAGTAGCTTGTGAAGATTGATTTCATGAATACATTATACAATGAGAAATTGATACATTTATTAACTTACCATCTCATGCCTATACCTAACAAAAGAACGTGATCCACCACAATGGGTCACCTTTTGCTTGCTTCTACTCTCGCTATTTTTCTTACTAAGTTCCTACACTTGGTCAAAACAAAGAAAGTTAGTATAAACGACAATGATTCATCATATAACAAAAGTAATTTTGACAATTTTTACCTGGAATGCATTACTAGTGAACCGGTCGCATAGTAACATCCAATCCTCCTTCGCCACCCCCCTGTAGGGTTTGTCGCGAGGCTCTCTACCGGTTGCTACCTCCGCCTCGTAGTGCACGTGGAGCCTATATCGATAGTCCCTGAAACGGGTTCCCAAGTAACGGTTCACTGCCTTCACGACATGAGGCAGGTGGAGATCGATGTCAAATCTTTCCTGTAAAAGCATGTCATAATCAAAACATTACAGCATAACATATGTTAAAATTTAATTGAACACAATAATAAAAGACATACTTGGATATGCGCATGAATATCCCGTCTCTCCACGTCAGTGACCTGACTCCAGTCACTAATATGGAGTGGGGCGCGTAGCTGGCAAATGATGCCTACCTCCGTAATGAACTATTGTGCCCACCCAGCAACGGGCTTCAGCAAACCCGAAGGTATCTTAATCCAAAGGGGTGCGCCCCCCGCTGCCTCCATCTGAACCTGCAAGCTGCGATTCTTCGACCTACCACGCCCTTGTCTAGAGGCGGTGGCTGAAGCTTTAGAAGAAATAAATTAGAAACAATTAGTACCATATTTATATAATCATTAATAAAAATAGAAACTATGCATACCATCGACGGCATGATCGGTCGACCCTACAGATGAGGGGGAAAGGGTTGATGGGTCCTACATAACTGCGCGTCTGCGTGAACCTGGTCCAACCATATCTACAAATAAAGTTTACAAATAAAATTGTTTCTATTTAATCATAAATATTAAAATCCTTATCGAAGTAAAAATGATTACCCATTACATCATAAAATTGAATATCCATTACATTATAAAAGTCGAAAACCATTACACTTGATACTAACACATGTAACAACTATTACAATTATTCATTTGAGTCTGTATTATCATCTGAACTTAAATTTTCTTCATTCTCGATACAACACTCTAACAATGTGTCATCATCAAAATCACTGTCCTCGTCATCATCATCATTAATGAACGTTGCATCCCTCAGATCTAATTGTGTGGTATTGGTGACATCAGAAGTTACGACATGATCTGGTTCTACATTAGTTCTATTCAACCGATACGAAGTAACATCTTCCTGATCATGCCGGACAGCACCATCGTGGGCAGTTTGAGACTCTTCTTGTAATGCCTCCTCAATCCTCTCCAAATTTCCATCTCCCTCGCCAACTTCTAGGACATCGTAAACATTTCTAGATTTTATTTTTTGGACAACATGCCGATCACCTCTTAATTTTGTGTCCTTCAAATAGAAAACTTGTTTTGCAACCGATGCCAAAACATACGGATCATCTTTAAATGTCGTACGTGACATATTAACACTTATGAAGTGCTTATCGATTTGCATTCCAGTCTTCTTATTACTTACATCCCACCAATCACATTTAAAAATATACATAGAATGACCATAACAATAATGTAACTGTATGATGTCTTGTAAAACACCATAGTACTCTACAGTTTATCCTGTGTCACCATCTCCCTGAACAAGGACCTCGCTATTTTGTGTTTGCCGAATAACCTCACGTTCCCTCGTGTGAAATCGAACACCATCAACAATTAAATCGGTGTAGAGGGATATCCTTTGATCAGGACCACATGTCAAGGATATATAACTGATCGTACGCCTCAGGAGATTGTTGGTGGCGTAATAGCTTCATCTATTAATTCAATACAAGTACAAAATTAATTGAATACAAATGCATTAACTAATACAATTACAATTAATTGAAATCTTGTCTTAAACGTTCTCCGAACCACTTTGGAAACAAATTTTGTTGTCTTTGCTTTAGGTCAGAACTTGATACATGTTCTCTTTGAAGCTCGATCGTATGCTCACTGCATAAGATGCGATATGTTATATGTAACTTACATTTGTGTACTAATGTAATATTGCAATGATTCCGATAAACTTACTTAAAATATGGCAATGTCTCATCGTAGTTGTTGAGCACGGTGTAGTGAGCTTTTTCCAAGTCTTGAGGATGACACCATTCATATATACGGGCACCTATTGGCCGCACATTCTGATTAAACACCGCAAGGCCAGTTCGTTGCTGCAATATACATCTATCAGAATTTCACTCTTGATGATTAAACCTTGTCTCAATATGTTCAAGATGCATAGAGCAGAAGGTGAGACATTCAGCATCAACGTAAGCCTCAGCAATTGACCCTTCTGGTCGTGCTTTGTTACGCACATATTGCTTCAATGTGTGCAAATATCTGTTTTAATAATTAATTAGTTATACATTAAAATAGTTAAGATGGATAGATAACACAATTCATAAAATTAAATGTACCTTTCTATTGGATACATCCAACAGTATTGGACAGGTCTGCCAATTTTTGCCTCATGAGGCAAATGCACAGCTAACTGGACCATTAGATCAAAAAAAGCTGGAGGAAAAATCTTTTCCAACTTGCAGAGGATCACAACAACACCCCTTTCGAGCTTTTCAAGTACTTCCAAATTCAACGTCTTCGCACATAATTCTCTAAAGAAGCAGCCCAACTCAGTCAATGTAGTTGATATGTCATCGGTGAGATATCCACGTAGTGCAACCGGAAGAAATCGTTGTAAAAGGACATGGCAATCATGGCTTTTCAATCCAAATATTTTCCCATCGATAAAATTTATACACCGAAATATATTCGATGTGTATCCATCTGGGAACTTCACCAATTTAAAGCACTAAAAAATCCTCATTCTCTTTGCGGATGATAACGTATACTGTGCAGGAGGCACGATATATTTATCACTGCTAGGTATTAGTTGCAGCTCTTTCCGTATTCCCAGCTCATGCAGGTCCAACCGGGCTTTAACAATATCCTTCGTCTTTCCTTCAACGTTCATTAAAGTTCCAAGCACATTATCACAGATGTTTTTCTCGATGTGTATAACATCCAAATTATGCCTCAACTTAAGGGTTTTCCAGTACGGCAAATAAAAAAATATGCTTTTCTTCGTCCAATTTAACTCCACATTAGTACGCTTCCTCTTCTTACTTCCCGGTATCTTTCCAAACCTAACTGGTTGGATGAGTACCAATTGCGCCAACACATCTTTGCCAGACAACAATGGAGGTGACAATCTGCGCTCAATTTTTTGATCAAATAAATGCTTCTGCCGATTTCATCAGCCATGTGATGGCAGTAGAAAATGATGATGGCACATGTAGCATATCTTCTTTCCATTGGACAAATGTAGGGAACATGCATCCTTATTGCAAACCGGACATGCCAGATACCCCTTAGTGCTCCACCTAGACAAGTTCTCGTATGTTGGAAAGTCATTTATGGTCCACAGTGACACTGCATGCAATTGAAATGTCTCATTCTTAGAGACGTCGTATGCCTTCATTCCCACCTCCCACAATTTCTTTAACTCGTCCACTAAAGGACGCAAGTACACATCAATTTCATTACCAGGAGACTTCGGCCCTAGAATAAGTAACAACATGAAGATAAATGGTTCTTTCATACATTTCCATGGTGGCAAGTTATACGGCACAAGCAATACTGGCCACATGCTGTAGGCATTACTCATGTCCCCGAACGGATTGAAACTGTCACTAGCCAACCCAAATCGTACATTACGCGGCCCATTTGCAAACCATTTGTGATTTTTATCAAACTCAGCCCAAGTTTGAGAATCTGTCGGATGCCTACATACATTTTTCTCAGCAACACGCTTCTCCTTATGCCACCGCATATCTTCTGCCGTCTTTTGAGACATGTACAACCTTTGTAGCCTAGGTTTTAAGGGAAAATATCTCAGCACCTCGTGTGGAATTATCTTCCTCTTTCCTTCATTTAGCTTGTACCTGGGTTCGTGGCACACCGTACACTCCATACATTGTTAAGTATCATTCCAAAATAACATGCAATCGTTTTGGCAAGCATGTATGGGAATATACCCGAGGCCCAAATATCTTAATATTCTTTTCGCCTCGTAATATGATTTCGAAAGGGTCTCTCCAGTAGGAAGCACTGCTTTAATCAATTCAATGACCATATTAAATGATTTGTTACTCCATCGGTTGATGGTTTTAATATGAAAGAGTTTTATGAGAAAATCCAGTTTTGAAAACTTATCACAGCTCGGATATAACGGCTGTCTTGCTTCCCTCAACAATGACTCAAAACGCTTCTGATTGTCCCGTGTCACTCCTGTGACTACTCGGCCCAATTGTAACCCCTTGCAAGTCTGCCAGCATTTGTGGCAAGCCTTCGTAACCAACCCCAACATTATCACCAAAGTCATCATCATCGTTTTTTCTTCATCCTCAAATACCACTCGTACGTCACGGCGTTCCTTGTGAAATTCCCAACACATATACCTCTTGTCCATCCTGTGTTCGAGTAGGTGCTCTTTGACCTCATCTATGTGCATATAATCCCTATTATTGCATCTCTTACATAGACATCTTACCCTGTTTCTCCTATCTACAGATGCACGAGCAAACTCAATAAAATCTTTGATCCCTTTCATATACCCTGGCAAATGCTTGCCCCTCAAGTCCATCCAACTATTATCCATTTTCGTCTACTTAATAGAAGTCAAAAATGATACTCGTTATAAATATGAAACATGAATCCTATCACCTCAAACATCTCTTTAAAGGGTAAAGTGGTCCTATCACATTCGTGAATGCACAATCTACATTACAATCAGCAGCAAATCAAATGCTTGATTCCACTCGAACAAAATTTCGGCAGCATCTCCCCACGGTTCTCCAAGTATATGAGATAGACGTTAGCACGCCTAAATATATACCCAGAGAACAATAGGAGACCGTGCTGAAATTTTATCATAGTGAAATATTCAAACATATGCGCTATTTATTGCAATGCAGATTTATGCATTCCCTAACTGTCCTCTCTAGACAATTCAAGAATCGATTTTCATACACATGAGCCCAATCGCGAATAAATTTCGCGACAAGATTCACATGTGATGAAAATGACTCCCGAACGGAGCTAGGCTTACATGAATGCAATTGCTAACTTACAAAACAATCACCATAATTTTTTTTTCACGAAGTAATCCCTAAAAAAAAAATTAGGCCACGCTCACAGTGGCCCTACTGAAAAGGCACATCAGCACGCAACATAAGAGAAAAGAGAACTGAATGCTCTTCTAGCCAAAACTCATCTGATCTAATACAATCAAATGCTTGAGTTGTCGGACTGACTAGCAAGGTAACATGCTTCCAGATGAAATTGACGACAAATAAAAAAACAAAAAAAAGGAGGTTCTATGTGATATTTTTCTTTGACGAGGTAGTAAACTATGCATATCAAATATATTAAAAAGAAGACAGAGAGAGAAAAAAAAACCATCTCGAATTGCATATCAAATACAAAATCATTTCTTGGAATCTTTGTTTGCTCTGTTTGATTCTTAATTACAAACCATGGAGGAATATCATTTTCTCTTGTTGTAATAGGATCCAATTAAGTGATTTTATTTTCCTTTCCAATATATAATTTCTTTCCCTAAGAACCAAAAAAGTACCGTTAGAAAATTGCAATGGAGTCAGTTTCAGTACTATTAAAAAAATAGGTGAGGCCATATCACTTCGTGCCATTTATGAGCTGTGGTAGTTGATAGAGTATTAAATATCTAAGTTTTACTTAATTTTTTTAATAGTTTAAATTTTTAAATGAGTTAATAATTTAACATAATATATATATATATATATATATATGAGTGTTAATTATAATTGATATAAGTATTGATCGACCCACTCATAAATTTGGTATCAGGGTTAATTATATTTGATACAATATTGAAGATGTATTAAAGTATTAAATATTTGTTTATATTTTTCTGATACAATTTTTTTGTTAAGTATAATTGAATTATGTTAATAGGTCGAGTCCATTATGTTAATAGTTTTCAAATATTATTTAACTGTTTATCCAAAAAATCAATTCTTTAACTCAAACGACATTTATACAGTCATTTAATTCAAATAGTCTATTTTTTGACAATTGAATCAAACAAGCACTTTCAATCATTTTTTTTAATATGTGTTTATTTTTTTAATCAATGTAATAAAAAAATTAAATGGGTTAAGCTTGTTTTAAATTTCTTATTTTTCTCATTTAAGATTGAAAAGACAAAATTGATTTTTTTTTTTTGGGTTTGGTGTCATGCAATTTGAGCCTTGAAATTGGATTCTTATGACTTCAAATTTTAGACTAACTTGCATCTAATTGTAGCTAAACCAAATTTTAATACCCCTATTTCACGGTATTAAACAAAGCTTTACAAAATTTAGCACTAAAGTTGAGGTACCGACTTCAGTTTAAAATTTTAATGTGTAGGACAAGCATAGTGATATCAAAATGAACGAGTAATTACAAATATATTGAAATGTTATTATCCATGTAAATTCACTTCAAATATTGAGAATAAATAATTTTCTCATAAAATTTTCCACCACAATTTGAAGAAAAAAATATAAAATTTCTCCTAAAATTTTCCAAAATAAATTCTAACCCTCCTAAAACAAACTAAAAGTCTTAGCCTAAATTTCATGACATCTGGCTGCACCTTAAACATAAAAAAAAAAAAAAAAAAAAAAGCATCTCAACATATAGATACAAATGTACAACACATATTATAATACCATGCCAATACCATCAAAATTAGAAGCAACTAAAATTTCATAAGCTTTGACAAACAGAGGGATCGGAGAAAGAAAAAAAATTCTTCATATGAGCAATTGTTCACGATCAGATAACAAAAGAAAAAAAAATTATAAATTTTTCATCAGATAAAAGATTGAGGAAAAAAAATAGCCAATATATAGACTAGAAAAGAATTATAAGAATAAGATAGAAAAACTAATTGGGTCAGAGAGAGACCTTGAATCTCCTCTGCTTTACAAAGAAAAGGGGTGAAAACTTACTATTTCCTGACAGTGAGCACGGCGATGAAATGAAAATTTCCTTATCTTTCCTGTTCCTCTCTAGATGCTTCCTAATTGTGACTACTTTCTTAATGAGATGGTAAAGGTCCTCGGGTATTTCAGGAGCAAGCCCTAGAGCGACAGAGAGAGAGATGATAAAAAACATAGAGAGCGAAAGAGAGAGAAAGAGAGAGAATAGGGAATGGCGCGAGAGAGAATAGGGAAGTATATAACACTTATTAGCAACGTTCATAAGCGTCGCTAATAAATAAATGAGCGTCGCTAACATTACATGAAACGACAGTGTTTCACTTAAACTATTATCAGCGACGCTCGATCGTACGTCGCTAAAAGTTTTAACTATTAGCAATGCACATGTGCATCGCTAATGTGTGATGGTACGTCGCTAATAAGTTGCCGCCAATTATTTCGCGTAGGAAACCCCTTTTCCTTGCTTTTTAGCGACATACGTTTTGTGCGTCGCAAAAGAATACTATTAGCGAGGCTTGGTTGGGCGTCGCAACTATTATGCGTCACAAAAAATATAATTTTTTGTAGTGGTCGTGACACATAAGTTGTTAGGTCATACTATCTACCCTATTTATATATCTATAAATCTTCAATACATGCCCAATGTGAGACTCAACACACCCAAATATCATCCATGTGACACCTTCCTACCATAACATAGACATGGGAGGTACACTACAAAAAATATGAATTTTTGCGATGCTTTGAGGCGTCACTAAAGGTTTTGAAAGTATTGGAAATAGCTCTTAGCAACACGACTAAACGTGTCGCTAACATGTCACAAATAGTGCGGTGGTTGATAAATATTTTTGTGATGCGTTGACTAAAGGTCGCCAATAAGAACTATTAGCAACCCTTTAGGTGTCGCTAAAGATAAATCAAATTTTTTATTTCATATTCAAGAAAATTCCGACAGTATCTTCCTATAGTTCTCCAACTACATGAGATAGACTGGATTGCATGTATATCGTTGATTTTAGATCAACGATATACGTCACCAAGCCTAAATATATATCCAGAGAACAAAATGAGAAAGTATCATAGTTTTCTCAAAATGGAATAAAACATGTGCTACTGATTGTAATACAGATTTATATATTCCCAAACTGTGCAACGCTGGACAATTCAAAATTCATTTTAAGACAAACACATATAATCACAAATCTAAAGATAAACTTGTTATTAACTTAATGCTTCGATTCCACTTCAAACACCAATGCCAACACCAAATCAATTTCAAATATGCAATGAGATACACGAGTGTTGAACAAATAATCTCAAATGGGTCTAAAGTTACATGCATATATGAATACATTAATGCAAATACTATAAATAAATCTTAGACAAATAAGAAATAGAAAAATAATCAATCTAACATAAAGCTTTACATCTAGTAATGAACAGCAAAGCAAAAATTGTTTGAAAAAATCTCTTTAACTGTGTAGTCCTTTACTCCCGAAGCTTCTCTAACATATATTCAATGTGATTCATGATTAAACACACAATAATATTAGTGTGCTTTTTTAAATTTTGTGTGAAAATATGTTGGTTTGAATGCGAGAATTTCTCCGATTTAAACCCTTACTAGGATTGATATATAGACTTGTATAATTCGGGGTTGTTGAAAATTGAAGTCTCTATCCACTACAAAAAAAAAATAGTTTTTTTGCGACACACCTTATTTGCGACGCACAGAATGGACAATTGTCTTTCTGTTCTGCATTGGGACTTACTATTTTCATTTTTTTTTTTTAATGAACAGTTGTAGTTACATTTTCTGATACTATTTTTTATTTTTGTATTTATTAAAAAATTTTACTTTTACAATTATAAGTAATTAGTATAATATATATATATATAAATGCATTTTTCTTTTAATATATTCATTTCAGAATATTTGGATTTTATTTTATATCAGGATGTTTGATACAGGTTTTGAACATGAATAAAACAAAAATAAAAACAAATAATACAAGTTAAAATAAGGTGCAGGAAAAAAAAAAAAAAAACTTTTAGCGACGCATAAAGAGGCGTCGCTAATAGCAAAGAAATTATTTTGTAGCGACGCTTCATATTCGTTGCAAAAGAATGCCATTAGCGACACATATCGAGCATCGCTAAAGGTTGGAACAATACACTATTTGCGACGCGTCATGTGTGTCGCTAATAGTAACCATTAGCGACGCACCATAAGCATTGCTAAAGGGTCTTTTTAGCAACGCCCATTGCGTCCATTTATAGTATTTGCGACGCCCATACCTGATTATTAGCGATACCATTTTCACGTTGCTAATAGTTACCTTTAACGACGCACAAACATCTGAGCATCACTAATAGTATTTGCGATACGACTATTTGCGACGCATGGAGCAACGCCCAAATGTGCGTCGCCAAAGAGAATTAGCGACGCACATTACTACTATTAGTGACACTTTTGAACGTCGCTAATAGTGTCTTTTCCTGTAGTGATCTTGATTAGGGTAGTTATTTTGTATATACATTTGTGTCTTTTTCTACTTATTACAATATCATGGTAAGAGTATGTCTGGCCTTATGTTCTTATATTATCCATAAACCATGAGCAATTTGAAGCCAACTAAAGCTCTTAAACTGAAGTCAAACAGTTCCTAGAAACAGAGCCGTTTAAACAACCCCTAAAAAGTGTTCCAAGCAACCCTTCAAATTAGCCCCAAGTTTTTTTTCATTTAAGTCATAAAATCAGCCTAAGTTTTTATCATTTATTTCAGCAAATCAGCTCCAAGTTTTTATAATTTGAGCTAGAAAGTTAGTCTCATGTTTCTCTCAATTAAGTTAGCAAAACACCTCCAATTTTGCATCATTTAAGGCAGCAAAATAGTCCCAAGTTTTCATCATTTAGTTAAGCAAATCAACCCCATGTGTTTTTTCAGTTAAGTCAGCAATACATCACCAAATTTCCATCAATTAAGTCTGCAAATCAACCCCAAGTTTTCATCATTCAATATAGCAAACCAACCCATGATTTTCACACCATGGTGGAAATTTTTGCTACCCATACACATACACCTATTAGATTGAAACTATTTAAATCTCTAAGTCTCACACAAAACCAGTATTAACCAGTCCACTTGTCCAGCCCCAACCCAAAACAGTGCACACGTCATAAAAAATCGCTACATTCTGCCCATTTTAACCTATTCAATATAAACCCTAGGAGGACTATAACGAGGAGGATGATAGGCCCACTCACGTAATGTATGGAAGCTTACCTTATAGAATTTTAAGAGCTTTAGAGATAAACAATCAAAGAGTAAAGGAGAGATCAGATGAGAAGGGCTTCAAAAACCACTGACGATGGATATTCGCCCAATACAATCAAGGTATATTGATCTCCAAATTTGTGATATGACTTCGACTAGGGCCACTGCGCCGATTGAGAGAAGAGTAGGGCTTGAAGAGGAGATTGAGAGATTTGAGAGAAGAGTAATTCTTCAGAATCCATAACAGAGAATATTGGGGGAAATTAAGAATTTTGGCGCTATGAGTGAATGGAGAAATTTACGGCGGGAGGGGGAGAATGACGTTGTATCAATAAAGTCCCATATTTGCGACATCGGGCCACGTCCCTAATAACTTCAAATATATTTGTGACACTGTATAAGCATCGCAAATACGTCCCTCAATATAAAGCCAACTTGTTTGCGATGAAGTCACAGCTTAATTTTGCAACACTTTCTATGCATCACTAATATTCTTCAATGACTACTATTTGAAATGAATTTGACACCATCACAAATACTTCGTCACCAAAGGTCATAATTGTTGTAGTGGTACTTGGTAGATATAAGCATTTTAACATAATGGCGAAATGTCTTACTATTAGGTACCAGAACCATATTAATATGCACATTCCAATACCTCTCTTGTCACTATATCTTGAGTGTGTAGTATGAGGGTGCCCTAGCATATAGTTGTTAAGAAATGACCTAGGAGGGCTGAAACTAGGACACAAATTAGTTACACAAGCTTGGTAATCTTCAAATTAATAATGATCTATCTGAATCTTCAATTATTCTCTTCATGCATACCAAGTTTTGCGAAGAGCCTAGATAGTACAGAGAAGGCTTGTAAGATGTCAAGCTTTCACATCTTTATATGAACTTCTCAACTGTAAATTAGATCTACAAGCATGGTCATGACTCATGAGAGATTCTTTCTTAAGATTGGACTCCATATACACACACACAAAAGTTTAACACAATCTAGATAATGTTTTCAATCAATTTTTTTTCCTTCCATCACATTACAGAAGGGCCTTCAACTTGAGACATGATTCATTGGTCCAAAGTGCATTGCACCCGAACCAATTAGTACTTTACACATCACCGTGTGACCTATTTGTTGGGCTGATGTGTCAATCACTCACAAAACCAGTGCAATGCACCAAACCAATGAATAATTTTTCCTTTAACTTAAGAACTTATAACTTAAGAGCTTTTGTAGTTAGACCTCGTCACGGTCCTTGAAAAACTAATCTCTTTTTATCTAAAGGAAACATATCTCAGAAATTAGCACTTAACTACATCTGGATTGGCATTTTTCAAGGAAGTGCAATATAATCATGTTTTTTTTTTTCCTTTTATCCAATAGACTATATCACAAACCTTTCACTTTTTATTCTTGAGCAAAAACTGATCATGAGCTGAAAAGCTAAAGCCTGTATAGAATTTAATTTCATGCTCAAAACTTTCAAATTAATCAACTTCTCATCCCACGACTACAGCCAAAATCCTGTTCAGGATGCCTTCATGCAAGATTGTCACTATTGATTATATATATATATATATATATATAGTAATAATATATGTATATAATGCAATATTTGAAAAACCTATTTGGTGGTGGGATTTTTTTGCACAACCTTTTCATTGAAACAGTACTGTCATTTGCTAATTAAGTTAAAATCCACAACCGTATCCCCTTGCAAACAATAACTATTGACCATACTGATCTCATACCACACTCGATAATTTTGACAGTGGTAGTGGAAAAGGATTGACAAGGCATGCATTAAATCATATCTTGCACATGTAAACCATACTATCTTTATAAAGAGAAGGAAAGGAAATTATTGTAGAAAGATAATTAGGATAAGTCAAATCCTAATCTTAATTAACAACCACTCGTTCTAGTTGACATTTCACGGATAATCCAAAACAGTTGGATTAATATTTAAATTTATTTTATATATATATATATATATATATATATTCGCCTTTCTTTCTTTTACAGAAGAAGCTGTTAATACTTTGATTTGGAATAACCCAGATAAACCAGAAGCAAGACAAAAAACAATATCTAGCTAGCTACATATCTTATCAGGGACCAGTAAATGCTTGGTTCAGTAGTACTATTTCCATTTGCATACATACATAACTATATATATATATATATATATATATATATATACACACACATATATATATCAACCATGAGTCTATTGTCTCCATATTTTGGGAAAGTAAAACTACGGCGGCATCTCCCTTTCTTGCTTTACAGGTGGAGCATCATGAGTTTTCTTGACCCATACCCTGCACTCACATGCAATGTTGAATATAATGGAGTGTGATTCAATTCCTTGTATCACCCTAATAAGTGACATAAAGTGCCCCTCATGTAGCTAATGGAGAATTGAAATTCAGGAGCAGATGAATTTGTTTATTTGTGCCGACCCTTACCAGACAGTTTCAACCATCTCCATTTAAAAAGGACAATGTCAGTTTGTTTATTATTTAGGGCCTTCATATAGGCAAGATGATTCCAGTTCTAAGTTTTAGGCATACTGTAAAAGTGTCCAATTCACAATATATGAATCAGAATTCTCCAACACACACACACACACACATATATATAGCAATTAACATGTTACATAATATATATGCTTTCATAGACTAATTAAATTAAGTCTTACAAGAAGACAACTATACTGTCTTCAATTAAAAGGAGCAAGTCACTAGATTATATTTCAAAATGAATTAGCACCATTGACTAACTTCTTTAGTCTCTCAGATATCCTTGCAGTTCCATGTCCTGGTGCAGACTGATTTCCAACCTAAAGGAGAACAAAGAAATAAAAAATGTCAAAAAAAAATTGATTTCCTATTCTACATTTGACATCAAAGTTTCAACTTGATCATTGTTGATAATTTTCATAACCTGCAAAAAAATTAAGAAGTGTGAGAAATTAAATATTACTGGCTACCTTTGAATGAAATGTGTGGAAAACTGCATCATCTATGACAGAAAAACTGGCACTGACAACCTCAGCACCTTCTTCATGAAGCACCCGGATAGTCTCATTGAACATGGGCTGACAATCCAAACCAGTTATCAAAACCACCTCTAGAGCTGAACCCATTTCGTGAATCTCAATATGTGGTGATCTCGACCCCACCATCCCTCCGCTTCTCAAGCTTGCATTTGGCTTTTCAATTCCCATTAATCTTTCTTTCTTCATTTTCATCTTCTCCAAGTTCTTCTGTAACTCCTTTATATGGTTCGTGGCTTCATCTAGTTGATCTGGCAGTGACAGCATTTCCTGCAAGCCCATGCATCAAAAAGATCATCGATCATTTATAACTTAACATATATACATATAGAGAGAGAGAAAGAGAGAAGGGAGAACCTTAGAGGTGTGATGGGGTACAAGAGAATTGAGCTGAGAGTAGAGGGTCTTCATATGATTTCTTCTATTTTTCTCAATTGTCTTTCTATCAGTTCTAGATGAACTAGGGTTATTCTCCATCAATGTAATATCTCTCTAAAACTTAACAATAGATGGTCTCATCCCTTCTATATCTAACAGATAATTGTGATTTGTTGGGGTGCTTTTATCAGGTGAAGAAAGCTAGCCAATGGGGAAACAAAAGCAAAATATAACATAATTATATGCTGATGAAAAAAGCTTCTGATTTAAGAGTGGTGGGGATAGCTATTTTGTGTCATTGTGTGTGTCCACATGGGCCATCTTTGACCATTTGATTAATTTTCTGGTATAAAAAACTGTATGAATAGCCGCTTCAAAAACCTAATTAAAAGACAGTGATTAAGGGCATAATTGAAGTTTAAAGAATAGTTCTATTCAGCTTGAAATTCTAGACCCAATTGATAAACCATATCGCATAATGTATTACAAATATAATGATAATTTTTTAAGTGTTTAGTTGGTTTGTAATTTTGACTTGTTGAGTCAAGACAGAAAATCAATTTTCAAGTTTAATATAAATTGAATGTTTGGTTTTACACTGAATAAGAAGAACATTTTCTTTTATATATATATATATATATATATATGTTATTATTACGATCTATAACATGTATATAATATATATGTTTTTAATTTTATTTTTTAATTAAAATTAAATAATCACATAATATATATAATTATATATGTGATACAATAAAATTATGATATATATATATATATATATCTGTGTTAAAAAGAATTTCTCCTATTTAATATGGAACCAACCATTATCCATATAAATTTCACAACTTTTCAAAGATAGTCAAATATAATACTAAGACGTTTGTTGAAATTTAAATGAAAGACTTAGAGATAGTAACTGCACAGCTACAAGCTAGGTTGCTGGTGTGACATTGCTTATTGTGCGTAATTAATGTACCAGAAGGTTTCAGGTTAAGAATCCATTGGTTTCAGTTTAACGAGATTAATAAATTATTTGTTGGTAATTAATTGATTAAGTTGATCGAAAATAATATAATATTACTTAATTAATCTTTTTTTTTATTATTTTATATTTCATAATCACTTTTTAATAATATTTATTAAATATTCAAATATTTTTTCTAATCAACTGTTTATCTCTATTAATTATGACAATTGTTTAATTCTAACTTTTACTTATTTCAAATAACACTTTTAAACAACTCAACTAAATTGACACTCCCGGATCAATAAATACCTTCTCTAATTGATCGGGTTATGCTAGTCTGCAATAATTGACAAGTTAAACAGCCAGTAATCACATCGTATGTCATTAGAAATAATCTGATATAATTATGCATTCGCATACTATAAATGAATTTTTTTTGGAGCTCCAAATTAAGTAAGATGAATATTCTTTTATTTATATACGTGTCATAATTTTAGTGTATTATTTATATAATCAATGTATATTATGTGATTATTTAATTTTAATAAAAAAATAAAATTAAAAAAAATGTGTATCACATAAATAACAAATTATAATTAAGATATTATTCGGTTAAATCGAATTTGGATTTCAGTACGTCTATTTTTTATTTTTTCCGGGGAAGCCATTTCTAAAAGGATTAGATTGAAGAATCGTCAGGAGCGCTATATAAAAAACAGTGAAAAAGAATAGTCTAAAGTAGCTCTGGGTCTTGTCGCCCTAGCCAGATACATCACACACACACACACACACACAGATATATATATATATATATATATATATATATTAGAGAGAAGAGAGAGAGAGGGAGGGAGAGAGAGTGTGTGAATCCTGATATGAAAATGACTAGTCTCTTCCTGGAGTCTGGGGGACCATGATACTTTGGACTGTGTGGCGTGGTCTCTCTATTCAGTCTATTGTGAAGGAAGAGGATGATCAGACTTGCTATCAACTTTTCACCCCAACCAGGCTCTGGTGCTTTCTTGTGTGAAATCAAGGGGACAATGGGGAAAGCTGGTTAGGATATGCTTAAATATTTACAGGCCCCTTTAAGACTTGTTTCGGTTCATCTTCGTACCACTAGTGGGTGGCTTTCATTTTATTCCATATCCGGCCAATTAATAGCTCTTCTCAACTGTTGTCATGATGATTTGATAGAAGAACAAAGAAAACCAAATAATTGTTCAGTAGAAAATAGAAAAAAAATAAAAAAATCAGGCCTGTCTTGTAATTGTACTGTATTTTACTGTTTAGATTAGGTTTCCTTTTAAAGAAATCTTGCCATTTTTAGCTGTAGTTTCATGGTGTCTTCATGTCTATTTAATTTCATGGTCAAGGGCGGAGTCTTTTGGAAAAAAAATTTAATGAAAATTTTGAGAGAAAAATTAGAGTACTAGGATAAAAGTTTTAGGTTGGAATAAAAATTCAAGGTAAAATATCAGAAATGAAAAGTAAAAACTGAGCTTGACTAAATTTTTGAAATGAATTAATTTATAAAATATCAAAATTTTACAAATAAATTATTTTTTATCAGATTTTGAAAAAGGTTACAATCCACCCTAACTACTCCTGGCTCCTAATGTTATACTCTTTGTGTGTGTGTATATATATATATATAATATATATGTGATACGATGACATGGAAAGAGAAGGAAAGTTTTTGCAGGAATCAGATTCACGGGCTTGATCAATAATATCTCTATTATTTGGACCGTCTGTTTCACTTTTTAAGAAACAAAAAAACAAAAAAAAAAAAATTTAACAAGCTTTCAAGTAAGGCATGCCAAAACTTTCTGAGGAGGAGAATCAAAATCTGACCCCTAGCTGTATTTGAATTTATAAAAGTTGTCTTAAAAAAAATATAGTTGATTATTTTGTTAAAAATTATAAAAATATGTTTTGCAACATCTATAATTTGAAATTTTTTTTTTAAACATACATTTTGTGGGTTTAAAAAACAACCCCAAATATCGACTTTAAGAATAATATTAATGTAAAGTATTGTCGCATTATTTTATCTACTCCTTTTCTTTTTATTGGTGTTACATTCACATTAGGCAACAACCTCGCAAAGGCGGAATCACTAAAAGAAGGTTGGGGGTATAGCCTCCTAAATTTTTCAATTTTTTTTTTTAATGTAATTTTCAGTTATAAATTTTTGAACCCTCCTCAAAAAATTCTAACCCTCCTCCCTAGCAACCTCTAATTACCTTGAACATGGCATTTGAGTAAATTTTTATATTAGTTAATGAAAAAATTCATATGCATAACAGTTTAAAATTTAAAATACCTTCCTCTATGGTTTGATTTGAAAAGATTAATATGGTCACCAATCTATTCATTTTTGTTTAGTTCCAATTGAGGGACAAAATCATTTTATTTGGGTGGTCCAAATCAGCTTTAGTGGATCCTCAAATTTAGACCATGGAAAATGCAGAAGTTGCCTTGTCATATCATATCATATTAATCATATATGTGTTTGGTAATACACCTCATGATTTTTTTTTTTAAAATAAAATATAAGAACAGTTCCAGCACACAGTAGAACTCTATCTCCCAACTTTGACATACTCTGAATTACTAATTTATTCTATTTATGACGTCTCTAAATAATTATATTTATTAATTAATATAATAAAATTCAAAAGTATTGTAAGTAAAAATAATTATGATATCGAAACTTGACTTTTTTATACATCAAGTTGAGTGGATCTTGTGACTGAAGATTATAGTCGGTATCGATTCTAGGTCATAAAAAAAAAGGGAATGTGACTGAAAATTGAATAGTCTTTCTACAAATTAAAGTTTATGCGAAATAACTGTAGAAAGAGATCCCGACTTACAATCTGGCCATCTGACTGAAGATTACGATCAGTGTCGATTCTAGGTCATAAAAAAAAAAAGGGAATATAACACACATTACACTATATAGTGGATCTTGACACACACCGCTCTTCATAAAACTCTCATCGTGTTTCCCATTTTGAGAATAGAAAAGAGTTCAAAAACATTAAACAGGGCTTTCATATTTTAAGGCCAATCTGAGGAGAACCAAATCATTCTGACTGAGCATGTTGGAATTGGGAAATAAATCTGAATGGCCCAAAGGCTCAATCCAAGAAGCATAAGAACCACCCCTAGCCCAAAGTTTGAAAACCATCTACCATTCCATTCTTTTGGCCCAAATAACATTGTAACTCCTTTCTTCAAACTAACTTCCAATATGACACTATAGTATAGTACCACACCACGAACTCTTTAGCACCTCTAGGAAAACATCAAGATAGTAACTCGTGATATTTTTGTTTAAATTTGAGTATTCTGTACGATTTACATAAGTCTCACATAAATATTCACATTTATATCTGAATATGTACCACCCAACGAGACCTTCTTACTACACTCTTTTTTCTTGGTTAATTACTAACAAGAGTATTACTTTTCATTTTTTAAAATGACTTCAATTTCAGAATCTACTCCAACTCTCCTCGTGGTCATATCTCTCCTAAACGGGACCTTAAAACATTAGATAATGATAAAATAATTAGAAATTAGAAAAAATTGGATGTCACGAACTCATGCATGTGATTAGAGGCGACAATTTGCCCTGTCCCACCAGACACTCGCCCCATCCTTAATGAGAAGGATTTGTATACGATAGTAAAAAGAAAAAAGTGCACTAAAATCTGACACGAGTTTAGAATGAATACTCTTACTCTGATTATATATTTAAATTATATAAATAATCTTTAATAAATTTGGATTTCATTAAACACTTCTAATTATGAATTTTAGATCACCACAACTTGAAATTAAGTTTGTCATGGCCTGCTGGTTGCTTCTTCAAATTACTTACAACAAAACGCATCATGATTTTCTAACACTGGGTGGCCCAATTCTAATCATTTGTTGAGGGAAACTCTTTGTCAAAAACGATTTTCACTATTAGATAAAAGCAAATGGTTTCCGAGTCCATTACATGTGGGACTCACATGTAGTTGGATTCACTCTCTGTTTTAATTGATTCCAAACTAAATATACCTGACAATTTTAACAAATTAAAAATTAAATAAAAACAAATAATAAATACACATTGTATTACGCTTGAGTACATATGCAGATCTGAAACTAGGAGTGTCAATTTTTAACACGACACGACAACATGACTAGAACACGATACGAAGTCAACGGGTTTGGGTTTAACATAAATAAGTTTGGGAAATAAACAGGTTGACACATATAACACGATTAATAAACAGGTCGGGTTTAGATTTTACTAGTGTTAACCCGTTTAACACGACTTAACACGTTTAATTATAAAATATATTATGAGTTAATGTAATTCATCTCACATTAAATATTTATCAAGGTTTTGAGATTTTTTATTTATAAAAGAGGTTTCTACTTTGATTTGACCCATATTCAAAGTTACTAAATTTAAAAATTATTTATACATATTAAAAAATAGGTAAATTTTTTATTTAAAAAATTAAAATAAATAGATTAAGTATATCGACACATGTAACCTGTTTAATAAATGAGTTGGGTTTGAGTTTTAAAACTTGATACGATTAGTTAACAGTGTCAAGTTTGAATTTACACATATTTTTAAATATGTATACTTTGACATAATTCGAATGCAATACGATAACAATAATTAACATCCTATCTGAAACATATGCATTTCTATAAAAATAAAAAAAGGTCCATTTCCATCACAAGATAAGACGGACCCCTCACTTTTGAAACCTTGCTTGTGATGAGACCCACCTTGTGACTTTCCATTTCAAATCGCAATTGAGTTGGGGCCCAGTAATGGCCAATTATTCCAAAACAGAGCAAGTCTGACTTGGTCTATGGTTTGCGAATTGGATGGGCAAAGCAACCTCCCCGTGAAAGTGCAAGATGCGTCATTCCATCAATAGGAAGAAGAAATAATAAAAAAAGTGAAAAGTTGAATTTCCTGATTTTGACAGAAATAAGCTTCCAATAACATCACCCAATTTGGACCACACATTGATTGGTTTGCTTCTACTTACTTACATTGTATCTGCACAGATTTATGTCAATCAAATATAGCATTAAAATATCAATGCAAAATCTTTTTAAAAATAGAGAGATGATCATCTGATCGACTTAATTACTACTTTTTTTAGTAAAGGTTCATTGCATATGATTTAACCTGAAAGTAACACAAGAACTGTATGTATATGGATATGTATATATGTATATACACACATACAAGAGGTGGATGCGGGGAGAAACAAAGGAGAGTCATGCCTCCATTTTTTTTATATTATATTTTTTTCTACTTTGAATATTTTAACAAAATTAGACTTGACTTGCCTAAATTTTTTATATATATTTATATAAATTTTTCTAAATTTTAATACCCATAATTTTACGTTGTTCCTAACTTAAATTTTTGGATCTGCCAGTGTGTGTGTGTGTGTGCAGCACACACAACAAAGTGCAGTGCTCCTAGATGAGATTTTCACTGGGTTTGGTGAATACCATAAATGCGGTCCTTGAATGCACCCTCATCACCTGTTAAAGAGGTAATAAATGTCAGATACTTTTGGAAATACCTTCATAGTTCATGGTGGGACAGTAGCATGGTTTCCCTGTGCCCAAAATAAAGAGAGCCTAGCCTAGTCTCTGTAAACTGGTTCAATCATGCAATGAAACTAAGCAACCCATTTAAAGGGATGGGAGAGCAAGCAATATAACAATATCTTCTACCCTTTTTCTTTACTAGTAGCTATCCCCCCTACATGACTTAATTATCCCACTTGCATTCTCCATGAAAGTGAAGTTATGGGACAGACACATTAAGAATGTGAGCATTAATGCCCACATCTCCTACCCCTCTTTTCTTTTTTCCACTTTTTTCTTCCTTTTCCATAGTTCCAAACGAACTTTCTTGAGGCAATCAAAAAAATCTAGACAAATAAAAAAAAAAATTAAGCCAACCCCAAACAGTGAATGCACACATTTTCATTTTTTTTTTCTAAAAAAGAAAGAAAGAAGAATTCAAGACCATAATACTTGCAACTGTCTCAAAAAAAAATAAAATTACAACAGTAAACTAACAAGTATAAACAATAAAAAAATGCAATGGACTCTTCTCAAATGGTAATATAGAATGCAAATTTACATATTCAGGTAATTTAAAAGGATTCAGCTGCTTACATTTTTGCTTGAAGGAATTGTATTTATTGCACATTGGTCCAGGATGACTAATAATTTGTTCCTTAACACTATAGAAGGCCAAATTAAGTACTGTCTACAGAGGCTAGTACATAAAAATCACACTGGTATACCATTCTTAACAAAAATAAATAAAAGAAGAATTATCACTTATAGAAAGATTTTTCTAGTGCCTGTGTGTGTGTGTGTGTGAGAGAGAGAGAGAGTTAAAATATTTCCAAGACAGTAATACTATTCTTACTTTCAGATTTTACTAATAATTATTTACCTGACTTGGTTAGAGTGTTATATCGACTCAATGTCACAAAGTTACTAGGTGAACTACTATTGGTAAACATACATGGTAAGCATAGCATTACTCTTTGCAAGATAATAGTAAATATAATTTTCCTTACATGAATCCAGGTGCAAGCATATATGTCTAGGAGCCATACTTATCCAATCCAATCCACACATATCTTGGAATTGGAACTTGGCAAGAAGTGTTCCCCTACCAAATACAAGTAATTGGACATGTCATTTACCAATATATATAGTAGAATATAATTTCAATGGAAGCAACAAACTAAAATTATGATACACACACGTATACTTGTAAACAAAATTATGAAAAGAGAATAAAGTTGAAATTTTTAACCATTTAAAAGAAGTAACAGCAAAATGGTAACATGAACTATTAAAAACTCTCAACTATTAATGTCATAACAAATGTAGAATACTTACCAATCTAGTATTATGCGGTGCCAGTCCAAAAGCTTTTGCAATTCTCAAGTTTGAGCAATAACAAAACAATGAATGTTGGTAAAAGATATATCATCAGACATTATATCAAAAGATTCTGAGTTTCAGGATTGGAATAAAAGAAGCACAAAAAGGGTAGTAAGATTAAACTTTTGCCTTTAAAATTTGTAATTATGTTCAAGATGTGATGATAATGTGTTGTGTGTATAATTAAAAGCGAAGAGAATTTTTCATCTTTTTTGGCCGAGTATAAGAGAACAGAATTTCACTCCAATGCATGACTATAATCTATCTATTCAATCACGCTCGCATGAAAGTGAAACAGAGGAATACAATAAGAGAGTCCTGAGAAGAACTTTTTTGATTACATTGTGACTTGGTGAAGCTAAAACTACAAAAGCCATATCAGTAGGAAGAGTCATGTGAATTTAGGTTTAGGCATGGATGAACTATTAGAATGCACAGGACCAAGCTTTTGAATCCAATGAAGAAGCCCCTTCTTATGATCTTGACATGTTGGGTTTTGTACCAAGTTTAGGGTTCCATCACGGGCAAGGGAAGACTCAAACTGCTCCAATACCTTCACAACCTGCCAAAACTCGGGCCTCTTCTCCGGTTGTGAGCACCAACATTGCTCAATTAAAGCTCTCATGGCAGGCGGGCAATCTCCCGGTATAGCTGGTCTCAAATTCTGAAAGATTCCAAAGAGTGTTGATTTTAGAATTACAAATATACAAGTGCATCTTCAATTTCCACAATAATAAAATAAAATGCCCAAAAATGTGCACGCGTGTGTGTGTGTGTGTGTGAGAGAGAGAGAGAGAACAAAATAACAATATGCTGGATGTACCCTAAGTTCTCACTATTGAACCAGAAGAAAATTTTACAATTTGATGACCATGGAATGATCATCCCATAACTTTCAATCCCATGAAAAGTCAACAGCTTCATCCAATAACTTTTTCTTTTCTTTTCCTTTTTTTTTTTCCTGATACATTAACAGCTTGGTCCAATAATTGAAACTACAATTACTGGTGAAGGAATATGTGTCTCCACTTTCAACATGTCAATATTGATTAGTTAATCTTGGTTTCAGTGGCATCTAAGCAAACTATATTTGGCATTTTTGGTTGAGTTGAAACAATAATCTTTAGGATTTCAAGAAATCATGTGAATTCAACCTACGCAATTACTCTTCTTTTTCTCTATTACTTTTAGTAACTGAAACAACTTTGTTACCATTTCACACCCAAGCACAAGGGACACTGCTATTAGAGAGAGCTTTCCAAAAAATGGAATGATGTACAGCCAGAAGATGTGGCTGAGGAACAGCTCAGAATTTTTTTTTTTTGAAAAAACAAGAACAACAACAACATGCCAAACTCATCACCAAGATTTTTTATGTTAGGTTAAATACTATCTCCTACCACCCCCAAAGGGTTAAGTGTTGGATTCAAAGTCCCAGTTGGGATGCAGGTATGTATCCTACTAATCATTAAAAAAATATATATATTTGGTGCACTCGCCGTATCCTGAATTACTACAAGTTAAAGCATAACTAATTTGTTCTTTGACCTCATGTTGTTTATTCAGAGAGGTTTGAGTAGCATCCACCGCAAAGGAAAGAAAGGAAAAGTAGAAGAAGAGGGAAAAGGTGGGGACTGGGGAGCGAATTCTTTTGGGAGTTAAAAGTGGAATAATTCATAATAAACATATAGCTAAACCCAGTACAATAAGGATTTACTACACATTGGAAATAAATACTAAAACAACTGAAAATAAAATATTAAAATGGAAGGACCCTGATATGCACATTGGAAATTTATATAAAAACATGAGACGTGAATTCAGAATACCTTATTCACTACAGCAAAAGCAGCTTGGATGGGTGTCATATCCTCATAAGGGATTGTTCCAGCTACCATTTCCCATAAAATGAGTCCAAAGCTGTACACATCTACCTTCTTGCCATAAGACTTGCGCTTGATCATCTCAGGTGCCATCCAACGATAAGTACCTGGGTCATCTGCCAAAAGATCACAGTATGCCTCCTCACAAGCTATTCCAAAATCGGCAATTATCATGTGGAAATCTTGATTAATAAGGATATTCTCAGGTTTAAGGTCTCTATGAATGACGCCTTGTGAGTGAATGTATTCCATTCCTCGAGCAATTTCAGAAGCAATTGTAATTAGCTTTTGCAAAGGGAGAGATTTCTTCTCAAGCTTGTGCAGGAATGCCCTCAAGGAACCCTCTGATAGATATTCTGTGATGATGCAAAAAACTGGTGACTTTCGGCATGCTGCTACAAACTGTCATCAGATCAAAGTATAAAAAACTTAAGTCAGAGGAGTTTGATAAAATTCTCAAGCCTGATATAGTTTTGCCATGATGTAAAAGTCACACCCAGAATTTAAAGTTATAGCATCTGGTCCAATCATCTAACTGTTAAGAAAATAATTCCATTAGGGCGTAAGATACACAGTGAGTTAATAGTATGAAGCAATTCAGACATCAAATAGAGCTGATTTAGAACTTCTGATTTCATTAGAGGATTGATTGTGACCAAACAACATATGGAAGGGCGAAAAACTAAAGAACTCAGTTACCTTTATGACATTTTGATGATGGAGACGAGACAAAAGTGTGACTTCCCTACTGAATTGTTTCTCTAACCGAATTGTCAAGGACCCATTTTCGTCATCATCGGGCACCCTGATAATTTTCACCGCAACAGGTTCATCCTTATATATACCATGGTAGAGCTGACTATGTGCTCCATGAGCAAATCTAAGCCCGAGAAATAGCTTAGAGAGATCAACCATCCATTCCTCTGCCGTTTCCACAGAAGTAACTCTTCCCCCTCCATGGTCAAAATACTTTGTCCATGACTCTTTCCGGCTCTTCATCTTGTCAGAAATTTTCATTGAAGTAAAGTGCCCAAGTGGGCTGTTAGTCGGGGTCAACTTCGAATTGGGTGCCCGGGTCTCTTGAGAATCTTTGTGAAACAACTTGCCCATGATTCCCTTCTCAGATTCGCTTCTCCGAGGATGTGGAGTTGAGAATCTCTTCCGATCAGACCGAGCTTCCTTAAAGGCATCAGGAAGTTTGGTTTCAGGGAGAGGTGATGCAGACCTCTGCTTGTTTGTGTTAGGATTCCGCCGAATCTGTGCAATACTGGGTCCTGGTTTTGGATTAACAGAAGCCGTTACTGGTCTAGATTTCAAACCCGAGTTTCGTTCTGGTTGAATGGTGAAAGGAATAGAGGTCAACCTCGCAGATTCCAACCGATGGCACACTGTGTGAGAAAATTTTGTTCTCCTGATCCAAGAATAAGCCTCTTCCTCCATGGCCAAACCTAGAAAACCAGGTAACCACAAATCACCCTTTTTTTCTCTTTCTTTTTCAGATTACAAAGACTTTCCTCCCGAAGCCCTATATAATTTACAGATCCATATACAAACAATTCCTTCAAACCCATCAACAAATATACCATAAACAATCAAATTCCACATCCATTGAAATCAAAGAACTTTTCAAACCCACTAACAAATAACCAGAAAATCCCAGTTCCCCACCACAATCAAATATCCTTAAAGTTCAAACCCACAAACAGAAGAGACTGTTTCGAGCTTTAATCAACTCACCAACAATCAAATCTTATCTCTTCTCATCAAAATCAAAATCCCTTCAAACCCATGAAACCCCTTCAACATGAAAACCTACCAAACCCCATTCCGTACCTATCAAAATCAAAAGAAACCCAGACCACAACCAACCCTCACCTCAATCAACAAACCCTTTTTAGCTTCAAAGTCAAATACTACCTTCCTTGAAAGCCTGAAAAATCCCACAAACCCAAATAAACAAAATAAACTATAATTAATAATTAAATAAATCCAACAACAAAAATCTAGAGTCAATGGGATTAAAAATAAAAAAACACCCATTACTGTTAACCCCATTAACCACAGAAAAAAAATAAGAATCATTGCTTCAAAACAATCATAAACCCATTAAATAATAAAAATAAAAAATCGTTGAGGACCCATTAATTTATACAAGCACTTCTGTATACATAGTACTCACACGAATATATGCTATGCAAGCAACAAAAAGATATGACCGGACCGTTTGGTACTTACCAGAACGGCAAAAGTATCATGGTGTAGTGTTTATATTCTTCAATAGATTCTCTGTGAAAAACCCATTTATTAAATCTCTCTCCCTGTCCTCCCACCATGCACAGGATCTTAGAGAGAGAGAAAAATCAAAATCCAGGACTGATTAGAGGGAGGAAGGGACTGCATCAAATGATATCATCATCCATGCTCTTCGTATCGTATACGGAGCTACGTGTGACCGTAGATTCCATGGACCCGATTTTCTTGCAGAGGGCTCTGGTGGGGAGCGGTGGTGGTGGGTGGTAGGACCCACCAATATAAAGTCAGAAAAGGCGGATGGAAGAGAGAGAAAGCAAAAGAATGAATAAAATAAAAAGAATACAAAGCATCACTGTCAGAGAATGAGGTACGGAACAGTAAAGCTATATATATACATATAGATATATATATATACAAGGTAAAATAGTACGGTTCGCACGGAGACGTGTGCTACGGTAATCGTATGTGGATCGTATGTTCACCGTATCTGTAAAGTAGGAGTTTTTAGAGAATTTGAATAAAAATTAAATTTGACTCCCGTGTGTTTTAATAGGTTCTTAAATTTAGGTTTATTAATAATGGTGTATTTATTTGGGTTTGAGTTGAAATAAAATTCTAATTGAGTTGAGATTTAAGTAATTATTTGAGAAGATTTTTATGAATTTTGACACAAATTTAAATTTATTTAGTAGTTAGTTAAATTTGAATTTATAAATAGTAGTGTACTAATTTGAGTTTGATTTCAAATAAAATTTTATTTGAATTTAAATTTGAGTAATCACTTGAGAATATTTTTATGAATTTTGATACAAATTTAAATTTTAATCAGAATTCGAGTTACCATTAAAAATGTCCTTTTACACTAATTTCTTTCGAAAAATTACATATGTATACGTGCAAGTGTAACCATATAATTATTAAATTTTTACTTATCTTATTTATATTATATATGTCAAATCATTATTGAAGTGGGCATCACTAATGATATATAGCCAAATTGGGATAGCTTATCCTTATACAGTTTTAATTCCCATTTTAAATATCTTAAATGTGTAACCAAACATTGCCAGTTTAGGTTTTAATTTAAAACAGAACCTCTTAAACGACGCAGTATCGCTACACTGCAACCCAATACGGCACAGTTTGACTAACCACTGTTCATCACCATCCTCGGTTTTCCGATGAGGAACAGTAGGGTTCCGTTGCCTTCTCCAGCGACAACGACTTAACTCCGATCAAATTTAAATGGTTTTTAAATGTTGTTTTCTATCATTTTTCACATAGATTCCATTTCCAACCTTAGTTTCCATTTTTATCCACTAGATCCTCACGAAATGGCCAAGAACCGTAGCTCCGGCCGACTAAAAAATTTCATTTTTATACCGATTTCTCCACCGTTTTTATTCGTTTCTTTTTCTATTTGTTTCCTGTACTTTATAGGGTAGTTTCTAGGCCATTTAAACAAAACTTCATGCATAAAATATTAAGAAACCCAAACCACTCTGAGACCTGCAACTAGAAATCTCTCTCTCAGTTCTATACCATTTTCACTGATTTTTCTTGCATTTAATTTTTGATTTCATACTCTTTAACACCACATAATTTAAATCAACTATCATGCTTTCTATACTTAAAAATAGAAACCATGTCACTCACCTCTTTTCTGGATTTTTCCTGGTGTTCCTCTCTTTTCCTTATGTTTCGACTTCTGGTTCCTCTCTGAATTTCCCACTACTTCTCTGCTTCTAACTTAGCCTTTCAAATCAGCCTCTTCTCTCTATTTTCTTATCTCACGCAGCACCCATATATATATATATATATACATATTTTACACACATACACACTCCACCGCCCAGTCATTTCCCCATTTTTCTGACTTCTTTCCTGTTTCCTTTCTTTTCTTCCTGCTTCCCATTTAATGTTTGCTTGCATTTTATGCTATATATATGTATATTATATTACACACACCAACATACACACACAATACACTAACCGACTTGCACACACAAGCTGTCTGGATCTCCCATCACTCAATCCATCCCTCAATCAGCCCATTTGCTGCTCTCTTTATATGTATATTCATAGATACATATATATATATAACATACGTATATATACACATTCTTATTCACATGCATAAATACACATAACCATACACACACCAACACACTTACACACTGTATGCTCTTTCTTTTATTTTTTTTTTCCTTATTTTATAATACATATATGTACATATACACCATTATATATATACATATATAAATAGGTACTTTATACATATATATATATACTAATATATACACGTATATATTAGCTTCTGATCACACGTGCATATACTAATATTAAATGGGCTACGCGTATGAGTATACGTTTGCATGCATGGGAATGCGTGCATGCATGCATTATGAGGCATGGTTCTAGGCTGCTCGAGCATTGCCCGGCACTGGCTGTATAACCTACAATATTCACATTCCAAAATCGTATAGTACATATGATATAATGATATAGAGCTTTAACAGCTCGAGTTACAACTGGTAGTACACTACTCGACCCGATTTACCTTGGTATACGTGCTAACTCGGGTCAGGGTATTACAATTCTGCTCTAAGCCTAAAATGCTAATTTTAGCATAGTAACTATTTTGTCTTGATAAAATAGTGTGGACCATGACTTCATTTGGCATTTACTTGGCATAAAAATACTACTAGTTATTCTTGATGCTAAATAACAATAAAAATGACATTGTCATTTCTTGACAAGCCAAATAATACATTATTGTAGCACTAACTTTTATATCATAGCCAAATTTTGGAAATGACATATCAAATGACACATGCATCGGAGTTGATTTAAGAGATGAAAAATATGCCAATTGGGCGTAGTCTCTTACTCACTCATGACTTTTTTTAAAGAAAGGTTATAGGTAGGCCTATTAACGGGCCGGGTCTGGATAGACCCTCTAAGATCTGGACTTGGACCCGCCAAGTTTAAACGGGTCTAGACTCGGATTCGGACCTACTAAGACCCGCCTCAACTAGACCCGGACTCGGATCCTCGTCTCCAACTTCAAAACCCGACACATTTGCAAAAAAAAAAATTGGTAGCTAAAATTTTTTATTTGGAATAATCCAACTTGACTTTACAAATAAAAGGTTATTGGCCCAAACTATGTCATTGCCAATTAAAATTGTTTCATGTGATAGCTACTATTATTTGTATATTTTATTTTTACGATCGGACATATGATGAATGGTAAAATGACAAGAATTTTCATTTAGAAATCTTTTAATTTTTATCAAGAATTTAGACCAATAAAATGTTGCCTTATTCCTAAATATAATAGGAAATGGAAGAAAAATGACATAAAATGAAATAAAGATTACTCATTCAAAACAAAAGAATGCTTATAATGATTTTTAATGGAATGTTCATTGAATGGAATCGGGTATTGATAGCTAGATTCATGAAACAATTTCATAAAGTGATCTCCAAAATATTTTCATATATAGCAGAAGATGGTGCTAGAAGGTTGAAGATGACAACTTCACTAAGACTCTTTCTAACTTTTATGTATGTATATATATAGTGACGTTGTTAGGAGGTTAAATACTCTAACTTCAATATTGTATTAGAGAGAGAGAGAGTATGCGTGTGTGTGTGCGTTTGTTAATAATTTAGCAGATCGGGTATTTAACAGATATTATCCAACGGATCTATACCCGACCCATTTAATTAGTTTTTAACGAGTCCAGATCGAGTCTTGTTAACAGATCCGGATCTTATGTAAACGTGTCCGGGTCTGAATCGGGCTAAATTGGACTCTGCCCGTTTATAGGCCTAGTTATAGGTTATATTCTCATTCTCTTTATTAGGAAGAGATGTATATTTTCTTTTCTCAATTTTGGACTAAGATTTATCTTTGTAATTGTTTCAATTTGTTCAGTTTTTTAGTGTCTAAAATTAATAGATTTTCGTGTGCTTATAATAATGATTGTACAATACTTTCCATTGGAAAAAAAAAAGAAAAAAAGAAGAGGAATACCATTAATATTAACAATTAGCTTCTTTTTTTTTCAAAAAAAAAAAGTTTCATTTTATAAGGATACAACTCTATTATATTTTTTTAAACTTCCAATGTTTCATGATTATATAACATAAAAATAAAGGTAAATTACATTGACCTCTATCAAAATTTATCGATATTAGACGTTGGCTACTAAACTTCTAGAAAATCACTTACATATTATGTCAAAGTTCGTCTCCTAACAACAACGTTAACAAACACAATAAAATATCTCAATTATCCTCATATTTTACTCTTTACTTTTTTTTTTTTTTTTTTTTTTTTTTTTTTTTTCTGTTTTAGATAATTCTTTCATCTCTTTATGAATCCATTCAATATCCTATTTCCTCTTTCATCCCCTGTGTTGCCATCCACATACTTCCATCCTTGCCAATGGTATCTTAACTGTTAGTGGTTTTCAGTGAACTAAACGATACACTCAAGAAAATGTTGTTCTTCGGTGCTACTTATGGAGTTGGTAAAGTAGGGATTCACGCGGGACTGGTTTCGGGTTAAAGAGCGTTGACCTTTTTATGGGTTTCTTAAGAAGATAAATATATTAGGTTGCAACCATCCACCGCCAACAATCTCATCCATTGTTAGAGTTGGTGGATCCATGCCAAATTACAATGTGTGTTATCATGACACAAGGCTTGAGCTTAGCCTAACTAAAACAAAGAACACAATACAACTCGAACAATTTTGGTCACTCGGTTATGCCAACACACTAATTGATTCAAGTCCTAACAACTAATATATGCATATATACTAGTCAACTCCCTTTCTACATTCTCGTCTCAAGTAAAAATCCATACAATAATGAGTTAAAGTTACAAAACATTATCATACTGTTATATTTTTGATATCTTTGAAAGTTTCAAAATTAGTTTTTAACCTCTTCCTAATTTTGTGATACTTGGTTGCTGATTTTGGGATATTTTTGTTGCTGATTTGTTGTCACTTGTGGAGATTTCTTAGCATATATTTGTTGGTGGAAGATACAGAGAATGCCTATAAATAAAGGCTTATGTATTCTTACATAACACACAACAAGAGTTCAAAACTTCTTCCATCCAACCTCTCTATATTTTCATATCATCTTTGTGTAGGAAACTTTGATTCTAGATGGTTCATCCTTCTCCTAGTGGACGTGAATTCTGAGGAGATTAGCTGTGAGCAAAACTTGGGTTGTATCTTAGAGTTGTCCGTGACCATTGGAACCTTCATGTAGGGAGGCACAACAGCTTTAGGATAATGATTACATGCCTCACAGGCCAACTCACTCCAAACTTATTTTTTCTGTCATTTACACTTGTTAATTTAATTATTTTATTTTATATGCATGAATTTTAGTTATTTTATAATTTTATTCCATTATAATTCTTCAAATTAAAACTCTTGAATACAGTAGTTTAATTTGACTCAACAATCTAAAGCTGTTTAAGTCAGATAAAAGAATTATAGATTAATTAAAACACTAATTCATGTTTACATAGTATCTGCAAGTAGAATCGTGCATATATTGTTTACATATATATAAACCTTACACACACACACACACATATATATATATATAGATAAACCGTAAAAAGGCAAACTGCTGCCAGTAGGAATCGAATCAAGACCAAGAGGCAAATGGAAGGAACCCTAACCACTGTACCAAAGTGAATTCTTTATCTAATATATATATATATATATATATACACACACACACACACACACATATCATGTTAAGAATCGTGCATATATTCTTAACTCTTCATGTTAAGACCGTAGAACATGCCTACGCTCTTACCAAAGACCAGATCATACATCAACTATTCAGTCCATCCATTATCCGAGATCATATTAAGAAAGGATACAATTTCATCCACATAGGTTTGGTACAAGTTGGTATCAATCCTCCCATCCGGAAAGGTCTCAATGCATCTGTTCTAATAGCCTTTAGAGATGCCAGACATATTCGTTGGCATGACAGCCTCTTAGGTCTCTTAGAATCCCCCATGAATCACGGTCCCATCCATTTTGATTGTTATCCTGATTTTACGATCAATCTTCAGGACCCTCATCTCTTAAAATCTCTTTCTCTTCACATCCAAACCTCTGGCCTTAGCATGCTAGAAGGAACCAAACAGTTAGCCTTAGTTTATAGGATCTACTACAAGTGTTTCAAAACCAATTTGAATGCACTTGCTCTCAAACGTAGTCTTAAAGATAAAACCATGCTTATTCAGTCATATGCTGAAGGATCCAACGTTGAGGTCCCAAAGCAGATCCAATAGTCAGAAGTTACCCTTCCTACCTTCTAAACCATTGAAAATGAAAACCATCCTCTTCCCCAACAAAGAGAATCCAATGTCGATCTTATCTAACAATTCCAAGATGGATCTGTTAGGATTAGTTTTGAAAACCAAAGGTTTCGACCTTTCACATCCATCATTCCCCCTAGTATATCAGCCAAATCTGAACTCTCCACTCCCAGATCTGAAAAACTCATTACCAGGCAACGTCGTGATTTAAACTTAGATCTCTAAGGTCTAAAGTTGAATGATCAAGTTGCAACTCCTTGTTATACATCTCAGTCTCAAGTCGTAGATGATGAGGAATCACTTACCTCTCCCAGTCCATCTGACTTTGAAACTACCCATCATGAACTCAATACACTCAGTAAAGAGTTCGAGATAGACATGAAATCTTTACGTATAGAGTTCACATCTCCTCATAATGATGCCAAACGTGCTCAATATCGTGCAACTCATACAAAGGAACAAAAGTTAAAAATTCTGGAATCATGGGAAGATTACATGCATCAACAATGACGTCATATCCATTTCTTTGATTATTTTGAGAATTTCTATAAGCATCCAGAAAATTTTCTACCCATCACCAAAACCCGATGGCTTCAGACAGATCGCATTACTGCTTCTTCTTCTTACCCCTCTGCAGTAGCTATTCTCATAGAAAACCAAGGTTTACATGTTGTTGCCTCCCCATTCAAGACTTCTCCCAAAGATGATGACACATCTAGGAAGATCATAGAACAAAAAAACTAAACAAACCAATGCCTCATCACATTAGGCAAACAGTTAGATAAAATTGAGAACATAGTAGACAAACATCCAACTACTCCCTCTCAATCTTCTTCATCCACTTCTTCTTTAGAAAAATCATTAGTTAAGCTACCAGAAGTTAAGAAATCTTACCCTAAGGACGCAAATACCTTAGATCAGATTAAGAAAATGCTTCAGGAACTTAAAAATCCAGATCCAGTCAAAGAAGAACTTGCTTCTTCTTCTCATACAATCACAACAGTAGGAAAAGCTGCTCCATCAGCCTCCTCTGATTCATCAACTGATGATGAAATACCATGCACACATCCTAACCCCACATCCATTCTCCTATTAGAAGAACAACTTTTAGGTCTCTCAGTTAACAAAATGCATCGTCCACAGTTCAATCCTCCAATGGACAATAGATTCAGTCGTCCTACCCCTCCGGATCTCCAAGTTGAGAATCATAACCAATTTTCAGTCTCATCCGATCACCTCTATGAATGGAACATAAATGGTCATTCAGAACAGGAAATCATCAACCAACTCAGACATATGGCTATGACCGCCAATTTTTACATCGAGAGAAATGGAACTTCTCAAAATGATGTCGTCCAGCACCTCACTCTAGGTTTCACAGGTAAACTCCTCACCTGGTGGGAAAATCAACTCACCTAGGAAACTAGAGACTCTATCATACATGCAGTCAAACATGACCCAGACAGTACTCCAGTCTTCGACGAAACCATAGGTCGAGCAGAACCTAACGGTGTCAACACCCTCATCTGTACAATTACCAAACATTTCATAGGAACTCCTAGTCATTTAACCGCTAGGATCCATGATCAGTTATCCAACCTTCGATGTCCAACCCTCAGTAATGGCCTTCCCAGTCTTTTTGCCCATAAGATTAGGGAACATCTCAGTAAAGATACAGGAACAATAGACTATCCTAGTCTAACATACGGTGATATCATATGTATTGTTCGCAGAGAAGGTATGCGGATGTGCATAAATATGAAAATTAGAAACCAAGAATCCTATGACAAGAAACGTGCCAAATACGAACTAGGTAATTTCTGTGTCCAATACGGCTTACCATCCATCGCCCCTTCTAAACGAAGATCACCCAGTCAATGCCAGGATAGCCATCCTAGGCATCACAGAAAACATAGCAGTCACCACCATGGTCATCGCCATCATCACAAACATAGGAAATCTCATCATCAAGGTGAATCCTGTAACAAATAGACCCGTAAATACTACAAAACCAACCGTAGGAAACGGGAATCCACCAGCAAAACCACCTGAAAAGCTACATCATCTGATGTTTGCTTTAAATGCGGAAAATCCGGTCATTTCTAGTCAGACTGTAGAGTTAAAACCCTTACCAATGCTCTTCAAGTCTCCCAGGATCAGAAACAAGAATTGTTTAAGATCTTAGAACTTAGGAACACTAATAATGAACCTTCTAGTAGTTTTTCATCATACAGTTCAGACAATGAAGAAAATGAGATAGATCAATTAGAACAATCCTCTGACTATTCATCTCATCATTCAGACTCTCCTTCAGTCAAAATAGGATGTTCAGACAACTATATACGTAATTGTTACAAAACAGTTAACGTCCTAAGCAAAGAACATGAACTCCTCCTCGATCTCATCAACAATATTGAAAATCCAGTTTCTAAATCTCAGTACCTAAATCAGTGGCAACAATCTTTAGGAACTGAAACATCCAAGACTTCTTCTCCAATTATTCCTTCTAAACCACCCATCCAGATTGATAAATCTTTGATAGGTTTACCCCATCCAAACTAATAACCATTCAGGATTTACAATCAGAAGTAAATCAAACCAAGAAAGAAATTTCTAGGTTAAATCAGCTCATCCAGTCATTACAAATTCAGCATGATTCTTTAGATTAGAAAGTAGAAGCCCATCTTCTTTCTCCTCATCCAGATGATATAAATATATTTGTAGATCTACTTGATCTCGCTTCTTCCAGTAAACCTCAAGAATCTCAATATGATGATCACAACAATTTCTTAGAAACAATCACTAGGATTGATTTCCAGAAATGGCGAAGTCCAGTTAAGATCATTATTTGCGATGAATTTGAGCTTGAGACAGTCACTCTAGTTGATTCAGGCGCTGATCTAAACTACATCCAAGAAGGTCTCATCCCAACCAAATACTTTGAAAAAACCCATGAAAGCCTTAACTCTGCTAATGGCTCTCGCATGAATATCCAATATAAATTATCTGATGCCCATGTGTGTCAAGATAAAGTTTGTTTCAAAACTCCCTTTGTCCTTGTCAAAAATATGACAAACGAAGTCATCCTTGGTAATCCTTTCATGTGTCTTCTCTATCCTTTTACCGCAGATAGTGAAGGTATTACTACCAAACCATTCAATCAAACCGTCTAGTTTAAGTTTGTAAGAAATCCTCAGTTTAGAGAAATTCACTATCTTCAGGATCTTTCTATCAAATGATCAATCAATCTTCTCTCTAAAAAGAAATCCCATGCTAATTTCCTCTTAGCAGAAATCCAATATAAGAAAACATAACAACAACTTCTTAACCCTTCTATCCAGTTGCAAATTAGCCAGTTTGAATCTCTCCTCAAACAGGAAGTTTGCTCAGATCTCCCACAACTTTTTGGCATAGGAAACAACATGTTATCCATCTTCCTTATGTCAAAGATTTCAGTGAGAAAAACATTCCTACTAAAGCCAGACCAATCCAGATGAGTCAAGCTTTAATGGAATTATGCCAAACAAAAATCAACCAGTTGCTTCAAAAGCAAACCATTCGTCCATCCAAGTCCCCATGGTCTTGTTCAGCCTTTTATGTCAACAAAAATGCTGCTATAGAACTTGGTGCCCCTCGTTTAGTCATCAATTATAAGCCATTAAATAAAGTTCTCGAATGGATTAGGTATCCAATCCCTAACAAAAGAGACTTAATTAATCGGCTTCATACAACAACCATCTTTAGTAAATTCGACATGAAATCAGGATTTTGGCAGATCCAGATTCTTGATTCAGATAGATACAAAACTGCATTCATTACCCCCTTTGGTCATTACGAATGGAATGCAATGCCTTTCAAACTTAAGAATGCACCCAGTGAATTCCAGAACGTCATGAATGACATATTCAATCCTTTCTCCAATCATATCATTGTATACATAGATGATGTTCTCATCTTCTCTGATTCCATTGATCAGCATTGGAAACACTTGCGTTCGTTTCTACATGTGATCAAACACAATGGTTTCGTTTTTTCATCCAGTAAACTCAAACTATTCCAGACATCCGTTAGATTCTTAGGCTTTGATATTTCCTATGGTCAGATCAAGCCCATCCAAAGATTTATTCAGTTTGCAGATAAATTTCCAGATCAGATCTTAGAAAAAACTCAGTTACAGCGTTTTCTAGGATCTCTCAATTATATTTCAGATTTCTATCCCAATCTTCGATCTCAGTGTAAATTACTCTTTGATCGTCTTCGCAGTAATCTTTCCCCTTGGACAACTGCTCATACATCCATTGTTCAGTCTGTTAAACAATATGTCAAGACTCTCCCTTGTCTTGGTATTCCCTCTCATTCTGCATTCAAAATTGTCCAGACTGATGCCTCCGATATTGGTTATGGTGGCATTCTTAGTCAACGTACAGCTCCAAATTCTCCAGAACAGATTATCTGTTATCATTCAGGAATTTAGAATCCAACTCAGTTAAATTATAGTACTATTAAAAGAGAAGTTTTATCTCTTGTTTTATGCATTAGTAAATTTCAATCCGACCTTTTAAATAAAAATTTTTTAAGTTAAAATTGATTACAAAAGCGCAAAGCATATTTTGGAAAACGATGTTAAAAACATTGCATCCAAACAGATTTTTGCCTGCTAGCAAGCTATTTTATCTGTTTTTGATTTTGATATACAGTATATCCCTGGTTCCTTTAACAGCATCCCTGATTTCCTTACTCGTGAATTTTTTCAGCCCAAAAATGAGCGGGAGGAAGGACAAGCTCAAACAGTCTTCCCTTCAGGGAAACATCCAGACCCCAGCTAATTCCAGTGCTTTAGCTCTTCGAGCTCCAGCTCCCATCCAGTCCTTTTCCTCTCCCCTTTCTACCAGAAACAGTTTCTCCATTCTTGGAGGCCCTCTTCATCCCAACTACAGTCTTCCTCAATCTAGTAGTGGCCCTTTGAGCCTCCCTAGTTATCGGTCAGCCCTTACTACCGTACCATCCAGTCCATACGCGATCACTGATCTTTTTAAGTTTTCAAAAGCCATGATCGTCCCATCCAGTACCCTTAGGTTTCCTTCTTCTCCTTACCTCAAGAAACCCTATTCAGTTAATATCTTTTCCATTGAACCACACAAAAGTCACATCACTAATCCATGGACTCTTGCCACTTCTTATTTCGCTCCAGGTTGGCATTTCGTTCCTCGCCATTCTACAAAATTCGTCAAATGGTACAAAACCATTCTTATCCATTCCGGCTCTGTATGATTTGAAGACATCAAGAGTAAACAAGATCCAAACATCATACTGTACCAAAAATTCATTTTAGTCAATTTCATCCCTGAAAAGTCTTGGGGTTCTCATCCTTCTCAACTCAAATCCATCCCTAATTCTTCTGTGCAATATTCATATTATGACTATATTGAAGCATTCAGTAAATCCCTTTACATTCAGAACGATACCAAAGATCATTCATGGTTTCTTATGTTTGATCTGAAATTCAGAAGTCCCATCCCATCCTGGTTTAACGAATGGTGGAACAAATTTGGTCTAGTCCCAGATTTACTTCCAGCCCCTCTTCATGCAACAATGGAACACTACAGGTCCATGATCAAAACGGACAAACATACAGAACAGTTCCCTATCATTATCCTTTTATGCAGCAAATACAGAATCCCTTGGATAATAAAATGGAACTATGCAGTTAATAATCATACAGTCATCCGATAATTCTCAGTCCAATGGTGGGATAAACTAGTACCTGAGAAGTTTATCTCATTCATAATGAAAGATTACCCTCATCTAGTTATGACAACAGCAGAACCCATTGCACATAGGACAAGGTCATCTTCCTCTCTTGACCCTAGCCTATTGCAAGGACAATCCAGAGATGAGCTCAAAGAGCTCGCCAGACAATTGATGGTACATATCACCCAAATGGGTGATGATCCCGAAACACATACAGACGCAGAATCCAGTTACCATCAGGACCCTTGCCTTAACCCTAATGATGAATTCAGTCAAGATCCATATGCTTTAGACAGTAATTTTGACCCATACAGGGCTATCTAAAGCATCATACAGTAGCCGCTTGATAATAACTTATCTGTCGGCACTAGACCATCCACTATTCTTGAACAGTAAAAAGTGTGAACAGTAACTATGACTAGTACCCGTATGCTTGACAGGATACTATTCATCAACAGTAATCACACTTTTACTCCAGTTAAAGCAGTTTCACCCCTGCACTTTCCGCGGAGAATCCAGCTTTTTTCTCAGCATCCAAGGCGCCATCTCCCCTATATAATGACGCCTTTTCTCCAGCATTCAGCAAGTTTTTCAACAACGAAAACCAACACTCATATACTTGAGCGAAATTAATCAGAGATAATGTATTTCATATCTCTTAATTCACTCATGTATCCCCATCCTGCTTTTCCTCTTCTTTCTTCATACAGTTTGGCTTAAAGCCACATACAGTTGTAAGTTTATTTTCAATTAATATAATTCCGTTTTAAACATTCATATACATATATTCATTATTCATCCCATCCCCTGATGGAAGGTTTTACCTCCTACCCCTACATATGTATTATTATTTTAATTACTCTGCTGTTTCTTACATTCAAGTTATTCAGCTTCCGCACACACTTCTACTTTCATTTAAATTATTCATTCAGCGCATCCACTAGCTTGGTTCAGTCCCCTTATATAATATATATATATATATATATATTAATAGTATTTTTTCCTCATTACACTGTTGTGAAATTAATTAAAAGACTTTTTACAACTGTGAAATTGAACTTTAATAGTTCAATTGAATTAATTTCTATTGAACAGAAATTTACTTTATTAAGTCTCAATAAAATTAATTTTTTAAATTTATAATAACAATTTTATTATTTATTTTGTTACAGAGTAACTATAATTCTCTCTAGCTCATTAAACCATGGCATCTTTTGAGGAAACAGTCACCTTTAAGCCTAAAAAATTTAATGGACAACATTTTCGGAGATGAAAAAAATAAGTATACTATTGGCTAACCATCTTAGGGTTAGTGACTACCCTAGAAGAACCCCCTCAATCAACTCAATCATTATCCTCCCAAACATCAAGAGTCATCCACCAAAATGACTAAGGATCAAATAAACTTTCACTGCTATAATAGGATCTTGAGTGTCCTATCTGACTACCTATATGATATGTACCAAAGTACCACATCAACTGTCAAAGAACTTTGGAACACATTAGAAACCGAATATGGGATAGACAATACTAGAATTAGTAGATTTAAAATCTCTAATTTCACTAATTATAAAATAATGGATAATAAATTAATAGGAGATCAAATCCATGAGTTTCAAGAACTCTTGAGAGGAGTTGAAAAAAGTGGCACTAAATTTAGTGAAAATTTTAAAGTGTCTTGCCTAATAGATAAACTACCACCTTCATGGAATGACTTTGCCAAAACTCTTAGGCATAGACAAAGTGAGTTAACATTTGCTCAAGCAATTAACTCTCTAAGAGTGGAAGAAAAATATAGACCAATAATAAATCCTCAAAATGAGAGACAACCTAAAGTAAATCTAGTGGAAAGCAATAACACTAATAACAATAGGTCCAATAATAACAATAAGTTTAGAAACTTCAATCATAGGAACAACTTCCATCCCAAAGGTGGAACCTTTAAAAATAAGAAATTCAATAATCACTCCAAATTCAACCCCAACTATGACCAAGCCCAAAATCAAAATAATAAACAAAAGGGCTTAGAGAGAGAAAAGATGCATTGCTATGTATGTGGAAAGATCAATCATGTTGCGAGGAATTGTTTTTACAAGAAGACTGAACCATACAAACCAAGTTCCAAACCAAATCATATTCAAAGAGGACCAAAGGGCCAAGTGAACATGCTAGTGGAGCAAGACAATTCTACCGAACCTTCCTTTAGGTATAACTTACCATTGATCAATTTTACTTATCAAAATAAAGAATGGTGGTTTGATTTTGGAGCTAATATACATGTGTGTTTTGATCATGGTTATTTTAAAAATTATTAGAAATCAAGCGGAGGAAGTGTAACCCTAGGCAATGATTCTGTCTCACAAGTGCTTGGAATTGGAGATATTGAATTGAAGATGACATCTGAAAAATCTTTAATCCTAAAAGGAGTGTGACATGTTTATGAAGTTCGTAGAAACCTTGTCAGTAGATCATCTTTAGTTCAACAAGGTTATAAAATTATAATGGAATCAAATAAGGTTGTAATAACCAAGAATAATGTTTTTGTGGGAAAAAGGTTATGTATGCGATGGACTATTTAAATTAAATGTATCTTTGAATGTTAATGAAACTTCTTCTCGAATTTTAAATGTAGAATCGTGTAATGTATACCGTAGAAGATTAGGCCATATAAGTTTAAAGAAAGTCAAGTTTTTAATGGATCTTAACCTTATTCCAAAATTTCAAGTAAATTATAAACATAAATGTGAAATATGTGTGTCTAAGCGAAACAAACTTGAAAACCTTTTAAGAATGTAGTAAGAAATTATTAACTCTTAGAATTGGTACATAGTGATGTATGTGATTCTAATAGACTACCAGCTAGAGCTGAAATAAGTATTTTGTAATATTTATAGATGATCGTTCAAAGTATAGTTATGTCTATCTTATAAAAACTAAAGATGAAGTCTTTAATAAATTTAAAATTTATAAGACTAAAGTAGAAATCAATTAGAAACGAAAGTTAAAATTCTTAGATTTGATAGATGAGGCGAATATATCTTAACAGATCTTAGTAATTTTTGTGAAGAACATAGAATAATACATGAGGTGATACCACCATATTCTCCTCAATCTAATAGAGTAGTAGAGAGAAAGAATAAAACACTAATGGATATGGTGAACACAATGTTATTAAGTTCGGAATTACCCGAGAATTTGTGAGGGGAAGCTATACTTAATGCTTGCTTCATCTTGAATAGAATAATTATAAAAGATAATGATAAAACTCCTTATGAAATATGGAAGAAAAGAACACCGAATCTAAATATTCTAAAAATGTGGGGGTGCTTAGTTAAAGTAGAGAATCCTGAACCAAAGAAAAAGAAAATTGGACCTAAAACTGTAGATACTGTCTTTATAGGGTATGCAAAAAATAGTAGTGCTAATAGGTTCTTAGTAATTAACTCTGAAGTGAGTGAAATATCAAATAACACAATAATTGAATCTAGGGATGCTACATTTTTTGAGGATATTTTTAGATTTAAAAGAAGATTCTCAAATCAAATAAATGAAACACATTCAACTAATAGACATTCTTCAAATATTAGTGCTCCTTTAAGAATAGAAGTTGAACCACAAATAGAACAAAGAAGAAGTAAAAGAGCAAGAACTATTGGAAACCTAGGAGAAGAGTTCTATACTTTTCTAGTAGAAGGAGAACCTACCACCTATAAAGATGCGATAACTGCTTTAGATGCACCATATTGGAAGGAAGTCATTAATAGTGAAATTGAATCAATTTTACAAAATAACACTTAGGAGTTAATTGAACTACTTCCCGGAAACAAAGCTATAGGATGTAAGTGGGTGTTCAAAAAGAAATTAAAACCAGATGGAAGTATAGATAAATATAAGGCAAGATTGGTGGCTAAAGGATATACACAAAAGAAAGTTATAGATTATTTTGACACATATTCTCCTGTTACTAGTATTACTACTGTTAGAATCCTAATAGCTTTAGCATCTATCTATAACTTAGTGATACATCAAATGGATGTCAAGACTGCATTTCTAAATAGAGACTTAGATGAAGCGATATATATGGAACAACCTGAGGGCTTTATAATAAAAGGACAAGAAGATAAGGTGTGTAAATTAAGAAAATTATAATATGGTCTTAAACAAGCTCCTAAACAATGGCATAAGAAGTTTGATAAAGTCATACTAGAATTTGGGTTTAGAATTAATAAACATGATAAGTGCTTATATTATAAGGAACATAATGAAGGCAGTGTTATTTTATGTCTTTATGTAGATGAAACACTTATTTTTGGGACGAATCTAGAAATAGTTGAGGATGTTAAATCTTATCTTTCTAGAAAATTTGATTTGAAAGATTTAGGAGAAGCTTATGTGATCTTAGGGATGAAGTTAGAGAGAAAATCTAAAGATATTTTTTTGAATTAATCAAGTACTATAGGAAAAATGTTGAGAAAATTTGAATTTTGTGATTGTAAATTTGTGTCAACACCTTATGGTTCTAGTATACACTTGAAAAATAATAATAGTCAACCAGTTTCTCAATTGAAATACTCACAATTGATTGGATCTTTATTATATATAGCAAATAAGTCTAGACCTGATATTTCTTATGCAGTTGGGAGACTTAGTAGATATACCCACAATCCTAGCAAAGAACATTGGACTGCCTTAGAAAGAGTGTTTAAATATCTTAGAGGAACTTTAAATTATTCATTATATTACAAAGGGTTTCCAAATGTTGTTGAGGGATATAATGATGCAAATTGGTTTACGGATAATATCAATATAAAGTCCACCATTGATTATGTTTTCCTATTAGGAGGAGCTGCCGTATCTTGGGGTTCTAAAAAACAGACCATAATCTCTAAGAATACTATAGAGGCAGAACTTATAGCCTTAGATACCACCTGTTCTGAGGCTGAATGGATCAAACATTTATTACTAGACATACCTCTAGTAAATAAACCAATGCCAACCATCTCATAAAGATGTGACAATAGAGCTGTATTAGAGTTAGTGAAGCAAACACATACTAATAAGAAAATAAACAGACATATACAAGTGAGATATAAATGTGTGAAAAATATGTTGAATAAAAATATAATATCATTGGAATATGTGAAACCTGAACGCCATATTGCTGATCATTTGACTAAGGGATTATCTAGGAGTATAGTCCTAGATTTGTCGAGGGGGATGGGCTTAAGCTCACAAGGAAGTCACCTAGGGATGTAACCCAACCTTTGTGATTGGGGACCCCATGAAGAAGGTTTAATGGGTAGTAACAATTCATATTGTGTGACCTATATATCTAGCACTTTATATAAGGAGCCGCCTAATACAATACTTCTGCTCATCCCTATGGCAGTGTGATGTGTTATGTGACATTTAGGAAGGGTTTACCCTGAATGAGCCCTAGGCATGAACACTCTTGCGAGGTACAGGTCACATGTACCCTTGGAGGACTCACCTAAGTGAGAGTTGTCGTGAGGTCGCGATTATGAGAATTGAGCTATTCTCTAGAAACTCTCATGAAAATCAAGATTAAGTGCATGGCCTTTAATAGCACTGACAGACAAACCATGTCTAATATTAGTACTGTGTGTCTGACTTGTTGAACTCTAACTCAAAGGGTCTAATTCAAGACTTAGTTCACTATGATCCTTTAGAAAGAGACTGTCAACATTAACTGAGGTTTAAGTCCGAAAGACACCTACATGTATTACATAGTATAATAGTTGCCCAAACTTTCCTATATATATATATATATGTAAATAATATATATGTTTTATGAGTTTTATAAATTTTGAAACTTGTGGAGGATTGTTGTATTTTTGATATCTTTGAAAGTTTCAAGATTAGTTTTTAACCTCTTCCTAATTTTGTGATATTTTTGTTGCTGATTTTTTGCCACTTGTGAAGATTTCTTGGGATATATTTGTCGGTGTAAGATACAGAAAGTGCCTATAAATAGAGGCTTATGTATTCTTCCACAACACAGAGTAAGAGTTCAAAACTTCTTCCATCCAACCTCTCTGTATTTTCATATTATCTTTGTGTGGGCAACTTTGATCCTAGACGGTTCATCCTTCTCCCAGTGGATGTGAATTATGAGGAGATTAACTGTGAGCAAAACATAGGTTGTATCTTAGAACTATTTGTGACCATTGAAACTTTCACGTAAGGAGGCACAACAACTTTAGGGCAGTGATTACACGCCTCACAGGCCAGCTCACTCCAAACTTATTTTTTTCTGTCATTTACACATGTTAATTTAATTATTTTATTTTATATGCATGAGTTTTAGTTATTCTGTAATTTTATTCCATTATAATTCTTCAAATTAAAACTCTTGAATACAGTAGTTCAATTTGACTCAACACATACATACTGATCTTTCACTCTTTTTTTATCCAAGAAACGCATGCCTGCAAAAAAAAAAAAGGAAAGAAAGAAACAGGGAACAAACAATAATTAAAGTTTTGTAAATTAAGGACTACATCAATTTGCCTAAAATTCAATCTTATAAAAGTCTCATTTTTAATAGGACTTGTGATTATATATGTGTAGAGTGTGTTGTTTTTTTCCCCTTGTATCCCTGCCTTGCATAACATTCTTGAATTTCTTCTGATATCTTTGAGACCATCTGTAACAGGGGGCATTTTGAAGGAAAAATTTCCATTTGCCTCATGTTCTTCACCAATAACTCTCACCACTATACACGTATTTTAACAATAGTAATCAAAATAAGTATTTATTTTTATATTTTAATATATTTTGAATTAAAAAATATAAACAATTTGATTTTGTTTAACGACTATATTTAATTGTGGTGATTTAACAAATAATTTTTAACGATCAAAATTCAATAATCGAAATTAAAACCCATCCACAAAAATGGTAATAAAACCTAACCCAACCCAAACCAAACCAAATTTAATAAACTCTACCCAAAAATAAAACAATCTATATATATATGTGTGTGTGTGTGTGTGTGTGTGGGTGAAGAAATGGGGGTGTCTACGCACAAAATAGAAAGTGGGGGTGGGTTTTGGCAAAAAACAGAAAGGGGCAGGGTTTTTTTTTTGTTCAAATGGCAGTCCCCAAAATGTAATTTGTTTTTTCTTTTTGGTTCAAACAAAACAAATGAATTCATTCACACTCGAAAGGTTTAGTGGTAGTCCCAACACAAACCTGGTTTTGCGTGACAAAACGAGATTCTTAACCAAAATGTAACTTAAAATATGTGGAGAGTAGAGAGTATTTAAAATTGTTAGATTACAAGTTGTTTTAAAAGTTTAAGTAATTAAAAAATGAGTCAATTTATATTAAGTTATTTAACAACCTGCCTTACATACAACTCTATCTTACATGTATAGAGTATAGAGTATATATGGAGACAGTCCGACTCACATAACAAGGTGAAAGAAGATTTAACCTTGATGTAAAAAATAAAAAGTGAAGGGTGTGAAACTTGAAACTAAAATCACTTAGAACAAGCTCATACTATATTTAATTATCAATTATTTTAAAATTTTAAATTCTTAGAAAATGAAACAACAATTATATTAAACTATCTTAACCCCCTAAAAAAAAAAAGTTGAAACTAAATGTACTCCTTATTTGTACTAATTTATACTGATGCACTCCAATTTGTGTTATATGAGTGGGATTCCACGAGTACAAAAATGGTATAATTAGAGTGCGTTTAACTTCACCAAAAAATTAAAAAGACAATATTTTTTAATTGTTTTATGAATTCTAAATTTGCAAATTGTCTATTATGTTGCATCATCTACAATTTTGTTGTATTTCAAATTAAAAATAATGGAAGGAATCATTTGAAGTGGGAGATCCACTCCTCATTATTGTCCAATGGTTTAAATGGCTTGCATGGGTACATCCCAAAAACATGCCATTATTATATTTGATGCATATAATCTTTTAAATGGCCTAAATGAGCCATTCGAAAGGATACAATAATATCAAAACTTCTCCTAAAAATATTTTACTAAATGACATGACATGACATGCTACCAAGTTGTTTGGTTTGCTTTTAAGAAGCCTAGCAATGTTCAGATACAGTCGCCCAGCATGGGGATGGATTCCAAATGCAGCCCACAGGCCGAATACACATTGATCCAATTTCTTCGGGCTGCTCTATGATAAATCATTGCTGAGTGTCATGCCACTCTTTCTCTTTTTTGATACAAGGAGAATAATTCCGTGTGAATGATGAATTGCATCACTTAAATAAGATCTCACCTCTGTCACATTGCATTTAGAACTTTGTTGGTATACAATTTTTCTTGAGTTATTCTTCTGTTTTTTGTTTTATCTTCTTTTCACTACACCCTTTCTTTTAAAGCTCCCCCCCCCCCCCCCCCCCCAAAAAAAAAAAGAAGAAGAAAATACTCGGCATGCAATCTAAGCTGTCAATATCAAATAATTGGATTAAAGCTGCCTCAATAGCATGTTCAATAGAATAGCTACAGTTTTTTTCAACCTAAGTTGCAGAATAATAATTGGTAATATATATAATCATGTCAAAAATAGCATTTTTTTTTTTTAAATGCACCATCGGAACAAAATTGTCAAAATATACAATAGTAGGGTCAAAATATACGTTTGACATGAAAAAATAATAATACTTTTTTTTTGCATTGGAGATGCTCTAAGTTGGGTTTCATAGTCATGGCGAACTGATGGCAACGTATGGGAGGCTCAGATTTGCTAGAGAGATGGAGATTTATGGTATATGGATAGAGAGAAACACAATGCAAGTATGATTTCAGCTAAATAACGCATGTTCTGTACGGCTCATTGTGGAGAACAACAGAGAGGAGGATGGGGAGGTCTCCTACTGCAGCCAGCCTGGTAGCTCATAAAAATGGTCAAGTCTATTTCTGATGATGTGGTGGTTTGGATGGACTCATATCCTCTACTTATCTACACTTCTAACAATAGAGATAATCCCATCAACAATTCATATGTATCCAATATATAACTCCAACCAACTACTGCATATGTATCCAATATATATATATATATATATATATATCCTGCAAATCTAAATTACGTGGCGCCTATGATAAATATTTATTTACCTCTATACCCAAGTTATATCAACTCATCAAAACCATCATGATCATCATAGTCATAGTCATACACTTCCTCTCCATTGTCAAAGGTATATTCTCCTCTAGCAACCGTTTCTTGGCTCTCTTCTAAGTCTTCATCATCTTGTTCTGGTTCATCATTGTTGATCGTGGAGTCTGCTTCATTTTCTTCCTCACTGAGTTTTTGCCTGGTGGTATGGCTGTAATCATCTGAGTTAAGCCGGTTTCTTTTAGGATCTGGATCCAGCTGCAAAAAGTCAGTTCATTAACATTAGGAATTTGAGAATGAAATAGAAAATTCAAATTAGTCTATTCTTAGTATAAGTACGAATAATTCAATGCATATCAGCACCTCATCCACATATAGGGATTGAATCTATCGGTAGCTGCTTTCTTTATTAGGATAACCAGAACCCAAGAAAAAAAATAAAGAAAACGGAAAAACCAAAGTATCACCAGGGTCTTATTAAAATGTCCTCATCATTCAAAAATAAGAAGAAAATAAACAACTGGTAAGTATATGACTTACGTTTTCATCAAAGAGTTTCTCCAGTGCATCATAGTTAATTTTCGAACTGAGTCTCTGTCAAACACAACAGCCAGAAAAATAAGAAAATATGCACGGAACCAAGTGGAAGATGTGACAGTTGTATGGCAAAATAGGATTCATTTCCACCACTAATGATTGCGATAATGTTAAGATTCACTAGTCTGTAATGTGGATACTGCATGCATTGCTGCAAAATAAATTGATTTTCAACATTGGTTGTTTTACAACTGATTTTTCTATTACATACCTTCTTAGTTAACATTTGGAGGGTTGCTTCTGCAGCATTCTGAGCGGGACTAGCATTCTTAGCTTCCAAAGCTCGTTTTTGTCTTCGTTCCTGGTTTCACATAAAATCAAAGACATAGAAGTGTGAGATGAAGTTCAATAGTCTGACAAGCAACAAACAGATATAAAATTCTAGTTATGGCATCATATATGCAGTTCTAGACAGCATCATATTACTATATCAGTTGCAGGATGTGGTTTAATGTGCTTATGGTACAGCTTCTGTGTGTGTGGGATTTGCTATACAAAAATGAAAGAGATGAACAAAACACACCCATTTTCTCATCTTGTGTGTGAAACAAATATCAATCCTAAAAGAATGTGGTAAAGTATTGGTAATTCAGGACTAATAGTCCATCACTGGATCCTACTAAAAACGACCTGTCATTTTGGTACATTTTCCAACTAGGTTTTTCTGATGTCTTGATGGGGTGGAGGTGCAACGAAAGGTAAAAAATAGGAGATATTAGTGTGTGTGTGTGTGTGTAAGGGAACATTCTTCCAATTGATTTATTGAGAATCATAACTCCATCAAGGGAAATGTACATGTGAAGTGTAAGCAACAATAGTAATCAATAGACCGAAACTGAATGGTACCAATAAAGAGAAAAAGGCAAAAAAAAAGAAGAGACAAGGGTCCATATATTCTTATTTCTGAAAGCCAAATTAAAGTACAATGTAATTTGGACAAGGCTAAACTCTCATATCATCCAAAAATGGTAAGAAAAAATCCAACCAATGTTACCTGGAACGTAGATTGTTATGGTATAGGAAACGGGAATGGGAACGTAGATCGTCACTTGTTATAGAACATTGTACGTTAGGGGTAGGTTTCTTTGGATCGCTTTGTTGAAACAAAATACGTTTATTTGGAACATGGCATGTTTTTTTATTGTATTTGTAATAATATTGGTATGTATATATATACACCAAAAAGATTTCAACATTCCAAATCGCCAATGAACCATGTTTTGGATCGTGCGATTCCAATTCACAATTCGCTAGGGGTGGAGTGAATTGTGGTAAGCATGAATCCAACAAAAAAGAAGAACTCCCCGACATAAATAGTAAAAAGAAGCTCAATGACATGAGGGCGTACCTCTCTTGATTTTGCTACAGCAGCAGCAGCTGCAGCAGCAAGTTCCTGAGCAGCACACAAATCATCTGAAGCCACATTAACATCCTTAAATGCGGCAGCCGCAGCTGCTAACTTAACTGCTTCCTTAACTGCTTGTTCCTGGAAATCCATAAGACGAGAGGGCACTATACAATCAACCCAGGAAAAACTATATTTCCAAAATATGCATATTGTCCATTTCCTGGAAAATCTACCCCAGTGAATTGATAAATGTGTCACCTGAAGATATTCTTTGTTCATTTCTTCCCAGATAATCTTTTTATAACGACTCTCCTCCTCATTGTTAAGGTAGCTATTGACCTATGCCACAAAACATATATGAACATACAATATGTTAAGTATAAGGATAAAGGTAAAATAAAGAGCAAAAAAAGGAACACAAGCACGAAAATTCAGAAGTCTTCATCAATGTAACATTGATAAAGCATGGTTCACTCAACTAGTCAAACTAAAAGCAAAGCAAAAGATCCACAAGAGACAAAGGAAATGAGAAAAATCAATGTTGTTCCCTTACATGGTTCTAGAAGTGGATAGATAACCTGTGCATAGGTAATTTTTAATTGATCATCTTCCATAAATGAAAAGAAATCAGACTCAATTAACACTACCTCATCCAGTTCTAATTTCTAATTGTCCTTGAGGTGGCCACCTGGTTAAGGGTGTTAATAGCTTAGCTAAGTATCAAAACACCTAGAATAGATTTACTATTTAGTATTACCTCATTATTATTTTTTCTATAATTTCAGGAGAAAAATTGCAATTGAACTTTTTGCTGGTAACTCTAGTAATTCAATTAGCCATAAATAATAACAACTATGTTAAGGGGACTTTGTCCATTAGTTGTGGACTTTTTTTGACTGCATGACCTTGAAAATGCAACATAATTCAATTAGGTGGTTGAAACTTCAAACAAAAAATGTATAAAGTATTATCCAGAAGCTGTAGCTCTAATTCCTACACAACTATTTTTAAATAAGTAATTCCTATAAAACTTTGAACAGAATAGTCAGGAGAGAGTGGTTCTTTTGGCTAGATAAGTGCACTATTTGTCAATTTCCTACCCATACAGCTTATTTAACCTTTCTTTGATATTATATAAGCTAAAAGGCATGTTTTAATCTTCCACTAGATTACCTGGTTCCCTCAATTGGTATTTTGATGCTATCCCATCATTCTGAGATTTCACTTGAAGGAAGTGGATGATGAAATATTGCCCATGAATAAAAGCCCCAGGAAAGAATCAAATCAACAATTGTTGCTGTAGCCATGACTCGGAATAGGGATAAGGCTCCTGGCCAGATGGTTTCTTTATGATCAATATATTAGTGGAGGGTGGTTTTTTAAGGGGTTTGGAATTTAGATATGTTAGCAAAGATGATAGGAATTGGTTGGAGAGACTTTTCACTAAGGAGGAGGTGGAGGTGGCTGAGGCTTTGAAGACTTGCAATAGGGATAAAGCTCTTCGTCTTGGCGAGATGGTTTCACTATGATTCCCACCCCTCAAATATAAAAGTGCTGGTCATGTAGGGTTTTTCCAATTTCTGAGCATGGGACCTTGAAAGAAGCTTCAGTGCATCTTTTATTGCTTTGGTTCCAAAGTAAGGGGGGCGGTGCAAATTAAGGATTTTAGACCCATGAGTTTGGTGGGAAGTGTTTACAAATTATTGGTTAAAGAAATTTCTATGAGGCCTGGCGAAATGGTTAATGGAATTGTCTCAGAGAGCCCAGACACTTTGGGTATTTTTTTGGGAATGGGGGAGGCAAATTTTTTCATGTGTGTACACAAGATTAGGATAGGAGGCAGGTGTGGTTTCTCAGATATAGCAAAGGCTTATGACCACGTAACTAGGCTTCCTTCCATAAAGATTGGAGGGGTGCATTTCCACAGTCAGATTTCTAGTTTTGGTGAATGGTTCATCAGGATTATTTATCAAAGTTTGAAGGTGTTGAGACAAGGTGATCCTCTACCCCCTTTTTTTGTTCATTTTAAACTGTTGAAAAAGGCGGTGAAAGGGGGGTGAGGGTTGCTGCAATGTTTTGAGCTTACGTATTGGGCATGATGAAGGAAGGGTCTCATTTACTATAAGTATACTGCACCATTATTCTTTTTAGTGCAGATAAGGACCAGTCAAGGAATTGGCAATGTCTCACCTTCACTTTGAAGCAATCTCAATCCTACACTTGATGTTGGGAAACAATGAACTCAGTTTTATTGGGGAGGTTGGGGAGCAGAGGCTTTAGTTACAAATTTATATTGTAGGGTGGGCACCCTGCAAACCTCCTACTTGGGTCTTTGGTTAGGGTCTTCTTTGGAGATAAGGTAGTATGGGACACTATTGTAGAAAAGTTCCAAAGAAGCTCTGTAGGGTGGAAGAGAGTCTCACTCAAAAGGGCCTAAAAATACTCTTGTAAAGAATAATTTGTTGAGTCTTCCTACTTTTTTCATGTCTCTATTTACCGTTTCAACTTTGGTGAAGAAGAGGTTGAATAAACTTCAGAGGGACTCTCTATGAGGTGGGCTAGAGGAGCTAAAAATTAAACTTTTGGGTTGGCGTAAAGTTTGTTTTTGGATTTAAGGATGTGGTCTGGGACCTTGGGCATTAAAGATTGAAGGGTGTTCAATCATATTCATCTAGGGAAATGGCTAAATTTCTGTGGGGGTCTGCTAGGAAGAGGAAGCCCTTGTGATGTTCTTAGTGGGCTTGGGCTTCATAGGAAGTGGACTTCTTGTAGGGTGGGTTTGTGGCAAAGTAATATGAGGGGATGGGAATTTTTCCTCCCTTTTCTTCATTTTCTGATAGGAAATGTGAATAGGCTCATATCTGGCACGATCTATGGTGTGGAAGTGAGGATTTGAAGGATAGATTTCCTGATTTATTTAGCATTACAAAGAATAAAGAGGAACCAGTAGCAGGTTTGGCTCTTTTAAAGATGGGGGAGTGGTGTGGTGTTCCCGGCTATGGAGAACCTACCAAGATTGAAAGGTGGAGTTAGTAAAAGCCTTCTGGAAATGCGGCAAGAGGCTAGACTGTGTGATAATATGGAGAATGAGATCAGATAAAGATGGGAAAAAGTGGCTTTTCTAGTGTTCAATCTTTTAATGTGACCTTCTCCAATAGAGTTACCTAATTTCCCTTGAAAATGCTCTGGCACACGAAGGCTGCCATGAAGGTGGCATTTTTTGTCTTTTAATGTCTGATCTTACTAATTGGGGAAATAAAGACTTAGACCAGAAAGCATAAGTTCCAAGTGCTTACCATTACCTGGAACAAACAAATGGAGGGGAAAGTTGGGGCAATTAGGGGAAGAATGGATGATTCACAAATAACATGGACCAAATTAGAGATGGAAAAAAAGTTACAACCCAACAGCCCAACAGAAGTATATAAACGTATATAGAAGGTAACGGTATGAAAGGATCCATGCATTTGATGCTAGGACAATGCAAAAATAATGCAAAAGATTATTCTGTCTGTCGACACCTTGAAGGAAATTTCTTGATTACAAAGAAAGAAAAACTAAAATTAGGCAAGATATGCAACACTAACATTATGAGAAACATAACTATGATAATAGATGCCAACACAATGGAGTCACACACCTCAGCATCATCAATGTCAGAAAGGTTGCCTGTTTCATCAGCAGCAGTGCTTATATCCTTAAATTGTGGGAATGTATCCACTGTGACTTGACCTCCAACAACAGCAGCTGAAACAAAACATGTACAGAAGTACTCAGAAAAACAATTGCAAGCCAAAAACCTTTCTGAGACATCTTATTCATAAGAAAATATAACACTTACGAGCACTTACTGACTCTGTCAATTCTGCCTTTTTATTTGAAATCACATTTTGGTCAGCCTTAGTGAAAGGAACTTCCTAAACACAAAAACAGTTCACATTAAAGACAAAATTCACAATAGGAGATGGACAGAACTAATAACGTTAACTATTCACATGTTATGATGGAGGTTTGGAGTAGGACAATCAATATATCAGCAGAGGGTGGTTTTTAATGATCAATATATCACTTTTTTTCTTTTCGGGTTTTGAGGCGGTGTCTAATTTCAAGACTAAAATGGCTAAAAGTGAGATTTGTTAGACCTAAAGGTTTTCAACCAAGGGCATCTTAATAATTTTGATGATTTTAAGATACTGACTCTGAGAACTAATGTTTTATCTAGTAACAATGCAATAGGTCAAATAAGTCAAAGAGAAAGGTTGACCAAGAAAATGACAAAGTTCATCAAATTGTGGCATCCATTCCAAGTGCAAGCTTCATGGCTAAATTCAAACAAGTGGATACACTCAAACCCAAAGAATCAAGAGAAGTCAAGTGAAGACTTAATTTTTATTACTTTGGGTTTTTGAGTGAATTATGTTATGATTAATCATATATATATAAGCCCTAAATATTTAAATGACAACTAAAACCAATCACAAAATGATTTTTCAAAACACTACGTTGATATATCTTAAATATTGAAAAATCAGTAATTTTGAAATACAGAACACCGGTCAAAATAGGCAAAATACTTAAATTGCAAAAACTAGTCGACCATTTCTCAAAATCAATCGATTAATTCTTAAGCCTATTTTCACTTCTAAAAAACTAGTCAACCACTTCATTGATCCAGTCGACCGGTCATCTTTTTGTTCACAAAACTAAACCTTCCGTAAAAACCATTTGATTGGTTCTTCAATACAAATTTGTGAACATTTTGACACTGGACAAATTAGTCGATTGACTCTCAAGACTAGTCAACTAGTTGTTCTTGACAAGTTGAACATCAAGCCTCTGGACAAATCAGTTGAGTTTATCAGTAAACCGAATTATGATCCAGTCGACTAACTAATGAATTCAATTGATCTGCCAATTACAAATTCAAATTTGAATAGATCAAAAAGGGGGGAACGACTAGTTTTTGAATTTAACAGCTATATTCTTTAAAGGCCTATAAATAAAGGTTCTCCACAACATATTCACGTTAACAACTTACATGTTTTAACTTCTTGATCTCTCATTTGACTTTAGATCTCATTTATTGCTAAGCCTAGATCTAAAAGTTTTCTTCATCTTAAATACTCAAAGCTTATCTTGATCAATCATTAGTGAGTGAGTATTTATTGCACCAATCAGCTCTATAAGAAAGTATCCATTGGTACCAACTTGTATCTTCTCATTGCGGTGAGATTTGTGGGTAGGTGCTACCCTTGTGAGGCAAAAGAGGATTTTCCTGAGAAAAGAACATGGAACTCTTCATTGTAAAGGTGTGATCTGCACCTGTGAAAGAGTTCATATAGTGAAAAAACTCAAGCGGGGAGCTTGAGTAGAGGACATAGGAAGTTTGCTGAACATCATAAAATTGTTTTGTTTACTTCTCTTCCCAACTCTTTACTTTGTGCTTTATTTATATCAATACTTAAAATGTGTAAAAGTAGTTAATACTTTCCAAATACTCAAATTACCCCCCCCCCCCTTTTTTCTTAGGTATAAATCTGGGCAACAAGTGGTATCAAAGCCTCGTCTCTTGAAAATAGAGTCAACACTCTACAAGAAAAGATATGGCAAATATTGTGAGAACCGTCTTTGCCGAAGGGCAATCAACAAATAGACCTCCCTTGTTTAGTGGTCAAAATTACACCTATTGAAAGGCTAGAATGAAGATTTATCTTTAAACCTTAGATTATGAGATTTGGAAGGTAATTACTAATGGTCCACATGTCCCAATGAAAGCTTTGGAAGCTTCTAGCTCCTCCAAGGTAGCTAAGAAAGAAAATGAATTGGATGAAAATAACCTTAGATTAATTCAACTCAATGCTAAGGCAATGAGTAACTTATATTGTGCTTTAGATGTAAATGAGTTTAATAAAATCTCTGCGTGTGAATCTGCAAAGGAGATTTGGGATAAACTTGAAGTTACTTGTAAAGGTACAAATCAAGTGAAGGAAACCAAAATTAGCATGCTAGTTCATAATTATAAACAATTTAAAATGAATATTGATGAATTTATTCTTGAAATGTTTACTAGATTCACAAATCTTATTAACTCTTTAAAGGCCCTTGGTAAGAGCTATGCTAATGTTGAGATGGTAAAAAAGATTCTCATGTCACGACTAAGGAATTTGGAAGCAAAAGTGATTGTTGTCTAAGAAGCAAATGATCTAAATGTTCCAAGCCTCGATGAACTTCTCGGATCTCTCATGACCCATGAACTTACCACGAGGAGCCATAAAGAAGAAAGTAAGCCAAAGAAAAAAATCACTCTCAAATCATCATCCCATGAATGTAAAAAGGAAGATGATGATGATCAAGAGAATGATGATGAAGATGAAGATGTTACCTTGATCACAAGAAAACCTAGAAATTATCTAAGAAAGAAGTAACTTGGAAGAAGGCAACAAAAAGGAGAATCAAGCAAGAGGGAACCATTAAAAAAGGACCCCCCACCCCCCACTTGCTTTGAGTGTCAAAACATATAAAGGTCAATCATCCTCAACTCAAGAGGGATGTAAAGAAAATAAAAAAGAAGGCAATGAAAGCAACTTGGGATGATTTGTAGGGAGAGTTAAGTGACCAAGAATGTGCACTCATGGAAAATGAAGATGAGGTAATCTCAAACCTTAATTTCTCTCCTTCTTATGAAGAATTGCAAGATGCCTTTGAAGAATTGCATGATGAGCTTGAGAAAATTCTTTTCAAAAAGAAAATCACTTCACTTTCAAATGAAATAAAAATTTCCAATGATCAAAATGAGGTTTTGAAGAAAGAAAATAATCAACTTTGTTTAAAAAACAAAGATCTTGAAGAAGAAATCTCCTATCTTAAAAAGAAGGCCGGAGATTTAAATTTCACTTTAAAGAAGTTCACAAAAGTCAGTAAAATTTTAGATAAAATTATTTCACAACAAAAATGTGTATTTGATAAGGCCGATTTGTGATATAATGCTCACATAAAACAAAAGTAATATCAAAACTTATTTGTTAAAGCCTCAAGCTCAAATACACCAAATCATGCTCATTCTTTAAATGTTGATTGAAAGGGAAAAGTAAAAATGATTTGGGCTTCAAAAGGAACATTCACTCCCAAGGCTAATCAAAAGGTTTGGGTACCAAAGGGAGTCACCTAAGTGATTTTTGTAGGTTTGCCTCAAGTCTTCCTCGAGTAAGGACAAGTGGTTCCTGAATAGTGGCTGCTCAAGAAATTTGGCCGGAGACAATAACAAGTTCACTTCCCTTGCACCAAAAGATGGAGGATATGTGAGCTTTGGATACAACTCAAAAGGTAAATTGATGGTATAGGAAGTATAGGTAAAAACTCTTCTCTCTCTATTGAAAATGTGCTATTAGTTGATGACTTAAAACATAACTTACTTAGTATTAGTCAATTATGTGATAAAAGTTATGTTGTCATATTTGAACCAAACAAATATTTAATTAAAGATGCATGCAATCATAAAAATGTGCTATTTGTTGCATATAGAGACAATAATATTTATTGCATAAATTTTGATGACATTGCTTCTCAAAATATTAAATGTTTTACAGTTATAATAAAAATAGTTGGTTATGGCCTAAAAGACTAGATCATGCAAGCATGGACTTGATTTCAAACTTGTCTAGGCATGAACTAGTTAGAGGCTTACCCAAAACTAAATTTGTCAAAGATGGTGTTTGTGGTGCTTGCCAACTAGGAAAACAAGTTAAATCTTCTTTTAGAAAGATGAAAGATATCTCAACAAATTGGCCTTTACAACTCCTATATTTAGATTTATACCTTGATTGTTCAAGAATCCAAAATCTAAACTATTTCCCATACTTTCTTCATTTTTCCTTCTTTTTCTCTTGTTGAGAGTTTGATATACATTGTTGGCCCATTCTCTAACAACTTAAGCTTTTGGAGTAATTGGTGATCTAACATGGTATCAGAAACTTGGTTGTGAGAGGCCTTGGGTTCAAGTCTCTCTATTCGGATTTATTTCCTGTTTGCATTTGTATTTTCTTCTTCTTTGCATTTGTTTGTGGTTTCTTTGTCTCTTCACGTGCGAGTCCGGGGTTGCACGTGAGAGGGAGTGTTGGGGGCTTGATAGATAGATTGTTGGCCCATTCTCTAACAGCTTAAGCTTTTAGAGTAATTGGTGATCTAACATCTCTAACTCTCTCTTGTTCTGTAATTCTGTCCAACGACTCCAACCACTTTCGAGAGCTTCTTGTTCATCTCTACTACTCATTTTGCAAGACATAATAGATGCAAACATGTATCTATAGGTGAGCTAGGTGGCACCTTGTTCATCTTTACAAATTTGAGGTGTCTTGCTCCTATTTCAGCTTACACTTCCTCTTTTCTACTAAACTATTTTTTTATTCTTTTTATATGCATGAAATCATATATATATATATATATATATATATATAGTACTTATACGTACACACACAGACAATTATCTACACAAGCTAACACAAGACTGGTCAAAATTTGTGAGCTATATCTACCAAATTTATGGATCCCATGCCCATGTGACCATTTTGTCTTACTTGCATTTGCCTAATTGAAATCAATTAGTCTAACTGTGGGGTTAGGTTTTGTAACCTAGGACTAGTTTAGGCTTATAACACTTAACACCTTAATTTAACTAATTGGAATTAACTTAACTCCCTAGTCATGCATTAAAGTCGCTAATCAAACATAATTAGCTTAGATATTACCATTTCAATTGCCTTTCAACGACTTATTAACAACTAGGCTAAGTTAGTTAAGCATGTTTTAATTATGCTCAAACAAACAAGATGGTTTGAGCTAATTAAACATGTTTCAGTTCAAGAATCATTTCAAAGCTTACTAGAAACACCATTTTATCCTTATTAGGGTTTTGATTGTTGCCTTTCTTACAACCCTTACTAATAAACTTATCACATACTTGAAGCCATAGTGTGTAACGTAACGGCCGCGACGTAACGGGTTTTCGAGGTGGCGATCCCGTTACGCACCAATAAAACGGAGTGAAAAGATTTCACGGCAGTAACGGTCGTGACGTCCGTTTTGAAACGGTAACGGCCGTTACGGTACGTTACATACCCGTAACGTCCGTTACGAACCGAAACAAGAAAGGAAAAAAAAGAACAGATAGAAACAAGAAAGGAAAAAGAAAAAGCAGCTTCTTCAGAGAATTCAGAGAATATAGACAAAGAATATAGACAAATTAAAGCAGTCGCTTTACTGAAAATTTGAATTTGACGTGAAAGAAAGAAAAGAAAAGTTGGAACTGAAGCTTACCTGGAAGAATCAGTCGTCTCTCTTCAGTCTCTTTCATAGCTTGAAGAACCAATCGTTGTTTGCTTCCAGTTCGATCCAGCCAAAGGTACGTAAAATCTTCTCTTCTGTTTTTTTTTTCTTTCCCTGAATCGGCGCCGCTTCATCGGAAGTCGTCGATCGTCGTGGTCACGGCCTCACGCCGTTGTCGTGGGTCGTCCGTCATCACCGTCGGAGTCACGGCCTCACGCCGTCGGACCTGCCGACTCTTCTCTGTTTTGTCGCACGAAGGAGAGAGAGGAGGAGATTTGGGTTTTTTACGGGGTTGGTTTGGTTTTGTTGGAAGAGAGAAACAGAAACCTCTAGGCTCTTTTTTTTTTTTTTTTACTCTCTGCGCTGCCTTCCTGGTTTGTTTTTACACTCTTTTCTTTCTTGTTTCTTTTTTTTTTTTTTTCTCTTTTTTCAGCCTTTGGCCGTTGCACTGTATGTTTTGTTTACATTTATTTTTTATTTTTTTTCAGTCTTTGCTTGAATTTTTTTTTCCTTACCTGTGGTTGAAAAACTTATTTATTGTAATGTTTAATTTATTTATTAACAATAAGTTATTGATTGATTGAAAAATTTAATTATTTTAAAAAATTTTAAAAAAATTTAAAAAAATTATATTGACAAAAAATTATTGATTGAGAAAAATTTAATTGTAATACTTAATATATTTATTAACAATAAGTTATTGATTGATTGAAAAACTTAATTGCTTTAAAAAAATTAAAAAAAATTATATTGACAAAAAATTATTGATTGAGAAAAAATTAAAAAAAATTAATTGTAATGTTTAATTTATTTGTTAACAATAAGTTATTAATTGATTGAAAAACTTAATTGTTTTAAAAAAATTAAAAAAAAATTATATAGACAAAAAATTATTGATTGAGAAAAAATTAAAAAAATTTAATTGTAATTTTTAATTTATTTATTAACAATAAGTTATTGATTGATTGAAAAACATAATTGTTTTAAAAAAATTAAAATAAAATTATTGATTGAGAAAAAATTAAAAAAATTTAATTGTAATGTTTAATTTATTTATTAACAATAAGTTATTGATTGATTGAAAAACGTAATTGTTTTAAAAACTTAATTGTTTTATAAAAAATTAAAATAAATTATATTGACAAAAAATTATTGATTGAGAAAAAATTAAAAATATTTAATTGTAATGTTTAATTTTTTTATTAACAATAAGTTATTGATTGATTGAAAAACTTAATTGTTTTAAAAAAACTAAAAAGAAAATTATATTGACAAAAAATTATTGATTGAGAAAAAATTAAAAAAAATTAATTTTAATGTTTAATTTTTTTATTAACAATAAGTTATTGATTGATTGAAAAACTTAATTGTTTTAAAAAAATTAAAAAAAATTATATTGACAAAAAATTATTGATTGAGAAAAAATTAAAAAAATTTAATTGTAATGTTTAATTTATTTATTAACAATAAGTTATTGATTGATTGAAAAACTTAATTGTTTTAAAAAAATTAAAAAAAATTATTGATTGCGAAAAAATTAAAAAAAATTAATTATAATGTTTAATTTATTTATTAACAATAAGTTATTGATTGATTGAAAAACTTAATTGTTTTAAAAAGTTTTAAAAAAAATATTGATTGAGAAAAAATTAATGATTGATAACAAATTAAAAAATTTAATTATAATGTTTAATTTATTTATTAATAATAAGTTATTGATTGATTGAAAAACTTAATTGTTTTAAAAGAATTAAAAAAAAAATTATATTGACAAAAAATTAAAAAAATTTAATTGTAATGTTTAATTTATTTATTAACAATTTGTAATATTTAATTTCAGTTTTGATTAAAATGGCCCGTGGCAGTGGTGGTGAGCCTTCTGGTACTAACCGTGATAAGGGAAAGGGCATTCAAGGTGGAGGTGGAGGTAGAGGTGGAGGTGGAGGTGGAAGTGATCCTATAGCTCCTAGTACTGACATTGGATGGCAATTTGTCATTCCATTTCCAGATAACAGGCACAAGTTGATATTTAAGTTATGTGGAAGAATTGTCACTGGGGGAATAACTAAACTGAAGCAACATTTGGCACATGTAAGAGGGCAAATTACACCATGTCCTAATGTCTCTCGAAAAATAAGAGAAGAAATGATGAAGCATCTCAAAGGTTACAAAGAGAAACAGAGTGAGAAAAGAAAACAAAAAGATGAAGTTGAAGAACATATAAGACAATCGTAGAGAGATGATTATGACTTTGAGGGAGTAGTTCTCTCTTCTAGTGATGATTCTGATCCAGAAATGACAGTTGCACGACAGGCAAGTTTAAGTGAACATCGTCAATGGGAAGAAGAACAAAGATTTCGATCACATGCTAAGGGTCATTTTGATGTTGAGGGTAGTAGTGGTGGCAGTGGCGGTGGTAGGCCAAGGGGATTGTGTCGATCTGCTACTGTTTGTGAGTCTAGCGGCAGTGGTCGCCAATGGATTGATCCAAATAGTCCAGAGGCTCAATTAGTTACGATGGATCCTGCACTTCATCGAAGTAAAAGTTCCAAACAACCTAAAATTTCTAATGCTGCAATGAAGAATTTGAAAAAACAACTTGGGACTGCAGTGAGCCAGTTTGTTTTATTTTCTCAATCTTCTGCACGAATTGTTCTTAATAAGTGGTTCAAACCAATGTTAGATGTTGCAGCTGAGGTAGGAAAAGGGGTGCCTTTTCCAACTCCATATGAGATTACTGAAGTTTATTTGAAAAGAGAGTTTGAGCAATTGAGAAGTTGGATAGAGTCACATAAGCCTATCTGGGAGGAAAGAGGTGTATCCATTATGTGTGATGGATGGACAGGGCCTACTAGGAAACATATCATCAATTTTCTAGTATATAGTAGTCGGGGCACAATCTTTCACAAATCAATTGATGCTATCGACGTGAGCTCAAGGAATTCAGATTACTATTTTGCCCTCATGGACAAGGTGGTTGATGAGATTGGTGAGAAATATGTTGTCCAGATTGTGACTGACAATGAAGCTACAATGAAGCTTGCTAGTAAGAAGTTGATGCAAAAAAGGCCAAACCTGTATTGGATAGCGTGTGCAGCACATTGCATTGATCTTATATTAGAAGACATTGGAAATAAGAAAAGTGTTGCGAAAGTGTTGTCCCAGGCCAAAGAAATCACAAGCTTCATTTATAATTCTACCTGGGTGGTTGATTTCATGAAGCGGTTCACCAATGACCGAGAATTGCTACGCCCTGCTGTCACACGATTTGCCACCAATTTCATTGCATTGGAGAGTATTGTCAAACATAAGAATGGCTTGAGAAATATGTTTAATTCCGATGAGTGAAAAAGGAGTAAATGGGGGAGGGAAAAACATGGAAAGGCTTATGATGTCAAAAAGATAATGCTTGGAAATGATTTCTGGAGCAAAGCGAATGAAATCATGAAAGTACAAGAGCCACTTGTGAAAGTCCTTCGACTCGTTGATGGGGATGAGAAGCCCACCATGGGCTTTATTTATGAAGCCATGGATAAAGCAAAACTAGCCATTCAAAGAGACTGTCGCTACTACTTGGATTATTGGAAGATTATTGACAAGCGATGGAATTTTCAACTACATCACGATTTGCATGCAGCTGGTAAATAACTAAGTACTAAATATAGACTACAATTCTAATTTGTTACATCAATTATTATATATTCATTGAGTTGCTTAATATCTAATTCTTTAGCAACTTTATTTATGTTAGGTTATTTTCTTAATCCTCAATTCCAATATGGTGGAAACATGTCAAATCATAGAGAAGTAATGGAAGGGGTTAAGCGGGTAATTCAAAAGTTGGAGCCAAACATTGATAAGCAAATAATGCCCCATCAACCAAGTAAGTTTTTGAATTAGAAGTTTGTTTTCTTAATTTATAATAAATCAATAATACAAATAAGGTTCAAAGGTTGGGCACTTATCTATTCAAATATTTGCAGATTTTAATATTTCGTGATAAAGAACATTCATTTGGAACGGTATTGGCTCAACGAGCAGTGTCACTAACCAATCCTGGTAAGTGACTAAGTGCCAAGTGGTAAATAAAAATTTGATTTTTATATCAAATTAAAATTGAATTTTATCAGTTGATAATGCAGCTGAATGGTGGATCCACTATGGCGGGTCAGCTCTTGAACTTCAAACCATAGCAGTCACAGTGTTGAGCCAAACAACATCATCATCCAACTGTGAGCGTAATTGGAGTACCTTTAGCCTTATACATACAAAGACAAGGAATCGACTACGATACGCCAAATTGAACAGACTTGTCTATGTATATTATAATATGAGGCTAAAGATTAGACATGCTACAAGGAAATCCCAAATGGAGATTGAAGAGCAATTCAACCCCATCAATTTGGATTATATTTTTGAAGAAGATAATCCTTTAGCTCCATGGCTCCAAGAAAGGGAAGAACCAGTTTTGGATGGTCAAGAAAATAATTGGATGGACCTAAGTGATAATGATGAGGATGATGTCGCTCATCAAGAGACTGAAAATGTCAATTCCTCCAATAGTGGATCAGGTAGTGGTGCTGGTTTGACTCCTCCTAGTGGTAGTGGAAATGATGATAACTCAAGTCCTTCAGGTGATGGAGGCCTTGGACCTGGAGGACAAGTCCAAATTGTTGAAGGTGGTGTTCGTCATGATTCACCTTATCATGGAGAAGCTAGATATAGTGGTTTTTGCCCTGATGAAGAAATTGGAGAGTTTCCAGATCCACCTCCCCTAAGACATTACTCACGTCGCCCTCGCCGTGATGTAGGTGAATCAAGTAGGCAAAGACATTATTTACCACCAGTTGATACAGTGATGATGATTCTGGAATTGCTCAACGTTTTGGAGATCTTGGAGTTGGACATCAAGTGGGCATTCAATCTAGATACCCATTATACTATCCCCCAGGTGCAGAAAGACTCCAACCACTACCATTACAACCACACTACCCACCACCTCAACAGGAATACCCCCAACCACAACCTCATTACTATCCCCTCCCATCACCACAATATGCAGCTCCATATCCACTTCCTTCAGATGCAGAGGCTTTTACAAATAACCTCTTTGGGTCTACAATGCCTTATGGGGATGGGACTGGGTATTACATGCAGCAACAACCAGAAGATTCCAGTGGCAGTAATACATCAATAGGAATGGGAGGTTCTAATTATTTCAATGGACAAGTGCTGGAGAGACCATATAATGATGATGACAATGATAGAGACTATCAAGAACCTGCACGCCATTCATTTTGGTGGTAGTTCCAAAAGGTGCCAACTAGTTACCAACTAATTAAATATTTGCATTTGCCTTCTTTTGTGAATTGTTATTGATTATGAATTTTTAATTGCATTTGAAATTTGAAGTAATTATTTACATTATTTGTTGCAATATTATTCTTAAAAATCATAAAAATGCTACTTTTCGGTATTTTAACTTTAAAAAAATAATATAAAATTATAAAACATCTTTTTAAGTGTCATAAAAATGATAAAAATTACTTTAAAACCCTTAAAAGTAATAAACTGAAGTAAAAACATGTGTATCAGTAAAACTTAAGGGGTTTGCTAATCTTTGAAAAAAATTCACAGTCGCGGTTTCCGATTCCCGTTACGGGTGGGCCGATACTCCCGATACCGTTACACCGCGACCGCGTCATATCCCGCGACCGCAATTTAACACCATGCTTGAAGCACATAATCATGCTTAAAACAAACTCTAATTCATACGTAATCACACTTTGAGGTGAATTCACAAATGGAAATAGAATGCAATGACAATAACAAGCTCTAGGGTATTACAAAGCCTCTATGGCAATCACAAAAAGAAAAGGAGAGAGAGAATCTCCCTATCTGAGGCCCTCAAACTCCTAAAGAAACCCATTACTGAACCATTTACCAAAACCGAAAATGAACTGAGTAGATACATCTCTCCACCTGTCTCCTCCATCTCTCCCAAACCCCATCCTGTCAAGCAATTGCAAAAGAAATTCCCAACTCACATGGTTGTAAGTCTTCTCAATGTCCCACTTACATAGTACACCTTTCTTCTTCTTCTTCTTCCTCACATTTGTATACTCGTTTGTAATGAGAGCTACATCAAGAATTTGCCTTCCTCCCACAAATGCATTTTGGCTATATTCAACACGAGCTTCCTTAAGAAATCATTCAATAAATAAATTATACAGTACTTTGGTCATTAGCTTGTATACCCTTTCCACCATGCTAATAGGTCAAAATCCTTTACATTCTCCACCTTCCCTTTCTTAGGCACTAGAGCTATGAAAGAAGCATTTAGACTTCTTTTAAATCTCTCATGTTCATGGAAGAAATGGAAGACGTCCATGATATCAATACGCACCACCTCCTAGCAATGCTTGAAAAAAGCCACTGATCTGGACCAGCGCCATATCCCTCTTCACATGAATTAAGAGCCCTACAACTTCCTCTTCAATGAAGTTAGTTTCCAGCCCATTCCTTTCCTCTTCATTCAATGAATTAACAGTAAAGTGTGAAGGACATGTCTCCTGTTATACGGTTTTGAGTAAAGATGCTCATAAAGCATTATTATGCCCCTCTTCAAAGATGACTCATGCTCCAAAGTAACCCCCTCTATCGTCATTTTGCTAATGTTATTGGCTCTCCCGTGTGAATTAGCTAATCTATGGAAGAAGTGTGTGTTGCACAATGCTCTTGATTTTTTACGCCAACTTATCTCTTTCGCTTGCCACACTCTACTCAATTCCCCTTCTTAGTTCATCCCTCTTATCCGTACTTGCTCCAAGAAAGGACTCATTTGTTCCTTCACATCCTAGTCTTTGATGTCTTCGAGAATCCAATCCTTCCTCACTACTATATTCCCATACCTCTTTATTCCACCATTTTATATCTTCTTTTAGCAATTTCATCTTCTTAGCCAGAACATACCTTGGGTTTCTCCTTACCTAATAACCCCTCCAACAAGTTTGCACAATCTCTTTGCGCCCTTCTTGTTTCAGCCGCATGTTTTCAAATCGAAAGGGTTCTTTTCCCCCCTACTCACACCTCCATGATCTAGCAATAGTGGGGTATCGTCGGATACAGGCCCAAGGAGACACACCTGTGCTGCAGAAGATTAATATTCCTCCCAATCTGTGGAGGCCAAGCCTAAGAATCTATCTAGCTATGACATTATTGGATTCTCTCTCCCACTGGACCCAGTAAACTTGCTGCCTCCATCTACCAGAAAATCTACCAGCACCATCAAATTAATGAAATCATTGAACTCATGAATGGAATTCTCTACATATGTTGGTTTTTGGTGGGTGATGGGTAGAGAGAGGTTTTGGCTTGATACGGGGTTGCATCCATTTGGAGTATGCAAATAAGAAACTACTACAATCCCATCATAAAGAAACTCTACAAAAAATCTTTATGGCTCCCATTAATCCAAAAAAAAGGGAGCTAAGCTATGAAGCACGGACACTTTATTTTGACAGACGCATGTCAGACACCGAAACTCTCGGACACGTGTCGAACACTCGAAAAAGAGTCCCCAATTTTATTTTATTTTTTCTTGAATTTCGAACACGTTATGGACACATCTTTTATATTTTTTACTTCCTTTTGTTTGGATTTTTTCCTCCTTTTCTCCTTCGGTGTTTTTTTTTTTGGTTATATATATATATATATATATATATATATATATATATATATACACACACATATATATGTTATGTAATAGTTAGTATATTTGTTTTGGAACTTGAATCATGGATGTTGATGATTAAATAAAGCTCTTGAATTTTTATTTAATGGATGTGTGTTTTTATGCCAATTTTAATTGAAATAACATTAGGTTTTTATTATATGGTCATATAAAAAATTTATATATATTCAAAGTGTCCCGGATGTGTTCTTGTCCTTTTTTTTTTTAATAGAAATGACATGTCTTCATGTCCGTGTTGTGTCGTGTCGTATCTATATCCCATTTCTGTATCCATGCTTCTTAAGAGCTAAGCATATTGTGCTTCCAAGTCCGTAAGGAAGCATCTGTCCGTTCAAATAATCTTCTATTCCTTTCTCGATAAGAAGGGCTCCTTTGAAGGTCAGGTTCTTATATTTATTTAGAATTACTTCCAATAAAGAGTTGTAATAGTAGATTTTGTTCATTTTCACGAAGGAGGTACGGTGTGGGAATCTCATTTTTTCAGGGATTTTAGGATTGTGAGCTTGACTCTAAAAGGGAAGATGTTTTTGATATGGATATAAGAATAGGAGATCTGGGGTTTGATATTTTTATAGAGTTAAGTGTCAAGGAGAAGGGGGGTTGATGGATAGGGGTTCCCATGGAAAAGGATTTGGAAGGTTGAAATTCCTTCTAAAGTTTCCTTGTTTGTGCAGACTATTGCTTTGGAGGCCATCTTCACTTTGGATAATCTGGTAAGAGGCGCAAGCTTCTTAATTGGCGTTGTATGGGTAAAGATCGCTACGTAGAATACTAGGCACCTTTATTTCATTGTGTGGTGTTGTGAGATTTGTGGACTTGGACTTTAGATGGTTATGCCTCCCTCAATCCAAGATCTCTTAGTTTGTTGGATAGGTGGATGTCCAAATTTCCAGACACGTGTCAGACAATGCAAAAAGTGTCCAAATTTCTAAATTTCGAAAACAGTCTGGACACGTTAGTACACGTTTTCAACACTTGTTTTGGATTTTCCCTCATTTTCTCCTCTGTTTTTTTTTTGGTTATATATATATATATATATATGTTCTATGTAATAGTTAATAAATTTGTTTTGGAACTTAAATCTTGGATGCTGATGATTAAATAAAGAATTTCCTAAATATTTATTTAATGACTTTGTTATTTTAATATCTTAATAATTTTTTTTTTTTGTTTATAATTTATGTGTTTTTATACCAATTTTAATTGAAATAATGTTAGATTTTTAATGTTTGGTCATATAAAAATTATATATATTTAATGTGTCCCTAATATATCTATGCCCTACTTTTTTAAGAAATGTTGTATCCGTATGTCAATGTCATGTCATTCGTTTTCCGTGTCCGTGCTTCTTGGCCCAAGGGTAGTTTGTGTCAAGCTTGGCATGGGCTACCTCTCTGTCTTATGTTGTGCATATGGTGGGAAGAAACAAACGTATGTTTTGAGGATGTAGAGCTATTTTTATAGGCTTAAAAAGTTATTACTACATGCATTTCTTTTTTGGCTTTTTAGGTTATACCCATATTCTTTATGCTATTCTAGATTTAGTTGGGTGATTTGAATTGTATGGATGGATATTAGTTGTTCTCTCAAAGATACCCCTCATGTACACTGGTTGCACCCCCTCCGGGTGCATGTTTATAATACACTGTACTTATTAAAAAAATATTACAATGATAAACATGAACACTCCCTAAAAAGGTAGCTTTCTTTGTTTGGATAGCAGCTAGGAAGGACAATCTAACTATTGATAACTTAAAAGAGTAAGCATAACTATTATTGGTTAGTGTAAGGGCAAGGAGAGTGTTAAACCCATTGCTTAATTGTGAGGTTGTTACGGGACTGCCTGTGTTGTACAAGGTTCGTGGGGGACATGTTGGCACTGAAAGCTTGTGTTCAAGAGAATGATATGGAAGTTTGGGAGATAATGTTGTCATGTAATATGTGGAGCATTTGGAAAGAGAAAAATACAAGATACCTCGAGGGAATGGAGCTAATAATTTAGAAGTCTTTAAGTTTTTGGTTGTGTGTTCTTTATTTCTTTTTCTTAATGAGGCGGCTCCTATGTCCATAAATTCCTAAGAGATAGGGTGTTCACCCTTCTTTCTGACAAGTGACCTCATAATATGTCAATATAGCAAGAACAAAGAAAGTCAGCAAATTATGAAGGTAATAGTTAAAAAAAGAAGAAGAAAAGACACAATACCAAGTGTTTCATTACATTCTCACTGCTGTTTATGTCTTTGTGAGTCTTTAAGACACAACTTGATTCTTGAACCACCTCAGCAGATGCTTTGGCTAATCTCACCCTTTCAGCATGCTGGAAAGCAGGAGGTTCTGACCCACCATTAAGTCCCCCGGAAAGTTTAATGAACTACAACCAATACATGCAAGAACAGGAGTGAACAAGTAAAATTTTGACAAATGATGGAAGGAAGAAAAAAAGAGAGAGGAGTTACATCTGTATAGCAACTTCTACAGAGTCCGTGAGCAAAATGAGGTTCTTTGTCTCTGTGTTCACAGAGCACTTCCATTGTCCCAGACTTTTGGCTATTGAAATCTGATAGTTTGCTCAAATGATTCTCCTTTTCAAGATCCTCAGCATTCTTGTTGAATTCCTCAATCTAGCAGAAAAGATAAATTTTATAAAACATATTATCACCCTCATGTTGTAGGACAGTGAGACCATGATCAAAAGGAAATCAAAATAATATTTAAAGAAGAGAAGCTGTAAATTCGAAAGGATCACTGCTTAATTGCACTTTCCAATACATAGAAATCTAGCATAAGAAGTTGATACTCAATCAGTTCAATAATCCCTCTTACAGATAACTAACATATTAAATATTTTTTGTCAAACAATCGCAAAGTATTATCAAAGTACATCTATTAATTCAATCCAATTAACATATTACATCAAGAAAATACAACATGATGAAGGTATTAGGAGGGCCACGATGAAGGAAGCTACAATTGATACTAAATTTAGATTGTTTAGAACTGTACAAACCCACTTTGGTCATGGTCAACTTAGCTGAAGGTTCTCGCTGGAACCCCTTCAAAATAAGATTTTTGGTGCTCATTTCCTAGAAGTAGGACTACAGTTATTTAAATTTTCATTTTCAAGATCTGAAGAGTTAAATTTGAAGGAAAAGTGAAAAATGACCACGAGACCCTTTTTCCCCAGGGGCTACATAAAGTGGGGTTGCCCCAATCCATGCCAATAAAGCACCCAAAAATAAAGTGTACTCAACAACTTAGCTTTGACATTCCACAAAAGGAAAGATACACCTTGAAAAAATCTATAATTTCTCTCCCTCCAAATTAGCCACCATAAACATAAAGGAGCCATTCGCCAAGCCCCACTTGACCTTCTGCACACCAAGCTACCCTGCCACAAAATTGGCACCTCCACCATAGACCTTGGCATAACCCAACTTACTCCAAAGAGACCAATAAGTAATATCCAAATTGCACTTGTGATTGGACAATGGATTAGAAGATGATTCACCATCTCATCATCTGCTTTACACATACAGCACTGATAGAAGAACTTGAAGACGGGATGGTGGCAGCTTGCCTAGTTTTGAAGACTACCCTGGAAAACCGTATTCTAATTATTGTAATTGCATGGCCTATAGGAAGGGGACAACATTAAAGAATAACATCATTTAGAGGGGCACAACTCTAATGCATTATGAAACATAAGAATACAGATTCTAAACAGCTTACATAGTAGAGTGTAAAACTTTCCAATAGTCAACGAAAAAAATGATTATCCATAAGCTTTGAATTTCCTAAAAACTATGTTGATTACTTTTTCTTTCTTTCTTTCTTTTTCCATTTTTCTTTCATTCTTTTTACTCTTTGTTTTTTCTGATAAGTGGATTAATCATCCACATATTTCCACAACAATTCACCCAACAAATCTTGGTTAACAAACTAAAATTCTGTATGCCCAAACCCCATTGTTTCTCATACAAGAGCATATCGTATCCCACTCCACCAAGTAATATTTGAACTCATCCTCAAGCCTCACCCTTGAAAATTTTCTTTGAGGTTTCTTCATCCTTTCTCAACCAAAACTTGCATAGCGAAAATCAACATTAAATATGTCAGAAGACCACAAGTACTGCTCTTGATTAAGATCATTCTTCCACTTTTGATAAATACTGCTGTATCACCAAGCCAATATCCTTCAGAATTCCTCTATGACTGAATCTCAGACGGAGTTAGCCCTGAAGGATGATCGGAATGGAAGGCCCAAATAAGTAATAGGAAAAGCTGATGTCTTACACTGAAACAGCTGATAGACTAAGAAGCACGGACACTCTATTTTAGTTCACGTGTCCGTGTCGAACACGTGTCGGACACCGACACTCTCGGACACTTTCCGGACACGTGTCTAGACACTTGAATCATGAATGTTAATGATTAAATGAAGAAGTTCTTTAATTTTTATTTAATGGTTTTATTATTTTAACATCTTAATAATATTTTTTAAATTTGTGTGTTTTTATGCCAAGTTTAATTGAAAGAACATTAGGTTTCTATTATAAGGTCAAATAAAAAATTTATATATATTTAACGTGTCCCTAACATGTCCGTGTCCTACTTTTTTGAGAAATAACGTGTCTACGTGTCCGTGTCGTGTCGTGTCGTATCAGTGTCCCATATCCGTATCCGTGCTTCTTAGCTGATAGACTATCCACCTCCACCCCTTACCATATTGTAATCAACTCAGTCTTCCTCAAATTGATATTCAATCCCAAGACTGCCTCAAGCAAACTAGAATACACCTTAAATACTTCGAGTGCTCCTTTGCACAAAAAAAATGATAGTTCCATTTGCAAACAATGAATGTGAAACAGATATGAAAGCTCCCCCTCCCCTCCAATCTTAACACCTTTCACAATATGTCAATATCTCCCCCCATTGCCTTGGATGACATCCTCCTGAAGTCCTCCTCTATCATCACAACGAATAGAAATTGAGAAATTGGGTACCCTTGGATCAAGCCTCTTGAACTCCTGAAAAAAACCACTAGTGAGCCCATTACCTAAGAGGCTAAGATATAAAAAAAATAAAAATCACTATGGACGTGCAGGTCTCAACTCACACCTATTTACTTCTAATTATGGGATCAAACCTCAATTTCCCTAACATAGCATCCAACACATATGATGTGTTAATGGAGCAGTTGAACCTCCATATGTATTTGAACTAGAATACCTAATCTCAATGCAAAAATCTAACGTTAAACTATCTTGAACAATCTTCTAAACAATTGTAATGGTATAGCACTTAATATTTTGTAATGAATTTTTTCCAATTAACTGAATCAAATCATTATAAACATGTGGAGGATTAACCATTATGTCTTCCCCTATAAAATATAGACAAATGTAGTTTCTAATCTCATATTACTAATTGGCAAGAATATTACTCAAATCAAATAAAAAATTGTGAGAGAAACTATAGATACCGATGAACCTATACAGTGGACAAAAAGATATACTATATTATTTTTCATTATACTGAAATAAGGTACAAAAAGTGTGGGAATCCAAAGAGGAAGCACCAAAGACTTTTATATTCCTCAACAAATATAATATACAATTACACGTATAAAAAGTATGGGAATCCAAAGAACCAAAACATTTCAGTTTTGTAGCACAGCAACAAGACACCTAGCAGGAAGATCAAAATTCCACCGTTCCGATTGGAACAAAATCATTTGGTTGAAACACTCCAAAACAATGACATTTATTGAAATCGTTTCATAGTGTCGACAGAATCTTTTCTTTTGAAAAAAAAAAACATTCTTGACAGATTGAAAGCTGAAATATCACCAAGGAAATTCCTTTTACATGTGTTTGTGCTTCTCTACCACTATTTTTTTCATAAAATATCTTTTTCTTCTTTACAAACTGGATCATTTTTCTATTCTAGAACAAAATAGTCATGTATAGGCTTGTATGCACAGCATTTTTTACCTTTCTTGGCTGGAAAATCTCATTTTAAATTTATAGACACGTCTGGGGAGTGTCCAATATAAGACTGAGCCTGTAAGAGGAAAGTCATGTCCAACACATTGTAGAATACGGGCATGGCTCCTGTTTAGAAGTGTCTATGCTATATATAGAAGATTTTAGCAGTTAAATTTCTTAATAAATGATCACCAATTTACTTTTGTTTAGTACTAGTTTATTTCTTTAAATCTTCAGTACATCAATAAAAACTTCATATAAACTCTCTTTTATTGAGTTCTTGCTAACCATGATGAAATTTGTTGATAGGTACATGCAGTCAATGTTGTAAACTGGAACTTACCGTTAAGCTCCCAGACTCAGTATTCTCAAATTCAATCAATCGTCTCGTCAATGTTGCTTCACAGATATGTACAACTTTCACCTAGCAAATACAGCATGAATTAAACAAATCATTAAACATCGGTTCATCCAAATATATTTAAAGCCAAAGTAAATTGAAAACCTGGTCACAGTCAATAAAATGGTAATTGAAGAAATTTGATAAAAAGAAGCACTATATTAACATCAAAACATAAAAACTCTATTAAAACTTCAAAATAATAGAAGATATTGATTGGAAGCTTGAATATCCAGCCATTCAAAACTACTTAAAAGACTACTATGCTACTCCATATTTGGTCAGTAATCTATTTAAATCCAATTTGGGTTAGACATGAAATTTGATGAAATAGAAATCTGCAAGCCTACTAATTTTTCTATTTTATTCTTCTCTACTAAAAGCAGAATGATACCCACACTAGACTGCTTATTCAGAAAACTCTAGATCTCATCAGTATCAATTTTTCTTTTGACAAGTAAAATCCATTATGAAGCATCAAGACAATGGTGTACCTATGTATGACATATGAGAAAAGATCTGTGCAATATTATACTCTAATCTCACATGGAAAATCAACAAAAAGGAGTTCCCAGTAATAGGGAGAGAGAGGAAAAAAAAGGAGCTGAACAAAATATGATCCAAGTCTCAACTAGGGCATTCCATCCCCTCAAACGACCTCTTGTTCTTCACCCCAAATGTTCTACCAAGGAGAAGAGCCACCTGCCCAGTCTCTCTAACTCTCCTCCTATCTTGACAACCTCCCCAACTAGTGAGCACCTCCTCTCCTGAGTCAGTAATCACCTAATGAATTCCCAAAAATGGCAAGAATAATGGCCCATAAATCTTTAGTCACCGGACAATGCAACAAGAGACGATAGACTAGTTCACTGTCCCTCGTAGACCTGCAACACTAATTGATAATTATTTGTCTTCCCTTAAAGAGGTTATCAATGGTCAAGAATCAAGATCTTCCTGAGAACTACCATCCTTCTGAAAAAAAAAAAAATATTAGGAGGGCCTTTACCTCACCAAATAGCCCTTCATGAAAACCCTTTCCTATCCCCTCCCTTAAGCTCCCTTTAATAATACTTCACCTCAAAGTCCTCCCTTCTTGATCCTTACCTCAGGGACATTCTCCTCTTTCTCATGCATATCTTGATCATATAAGATCCCATGGAATGCCAAAACCTCATCAAGATCCCATAGTGTCCCACACCACCATACGCTATGAAAACTCATACAATCCTAAAAAGGTCCAAAAAGGACTGATACAATTCGCCCTCTCTAGAACAATGATCAACACAAAATCTAACTAGATGACCAATCCCCGCCAAAAAAAAAATAATATGCTTTGAAAATTCATCTCATCCTTTTGGAATATTTTTCAAACTACCCTCCATAAGAGGTTCAAACTGTTAGATCACCAATTGTTCTAAAAGCTTAAGCTGTTAGAGAATGGACTAACAATGTATACCAAGCTTTCAACACTCCCCCGCACGTGCGACCCTGAACTAGCATGTGAAGAGATAAAGAAACAACAGACAAATGTAAAGGAGAAGAGAGTGCAAATTTAAACGGGGAATAAATGCAAATAGAGAGACTTGAATCCAAGAACTCTCACAACCAAGGCTCTGATACCATGTTAGATCACCAATGGCTCTAAAAGCTTAAGCTGTTAGAGAATGGGCTAACAATGTATATCAAGCTTTCAACACAAACCTCCCTAATGAACCTTCCCTCTCAGACTTCCTGTCACAACCCTCCCTCAAAAACTACATCTATTAGCTCCATACATCCATAAACATTTTCCCAAGAGGATTGGATTAAACAACCTTGAATCTCTCACACCCAACACTCTACTTGCAGCGGGCAAAAAACCATTGTCCATTCATGGAAAAATATTGTTAATTCATCCTCGACTTATCTAGCCTTTTCACCACATAACTAGAATCAGAATAACAACATAAAGAAGGTAAGCAAGCTAGACAGGGTCCTCTAAATGAAGGTGAGCCTCCCCTCATACATGTATTGCCTCTTCCACCCTGCCATCCTCCCCTCCTCAAGTCTCTTTATGAACAATATCCGCATTGCTCTGGCCTTCAAAGAAGCACCTGAAGGAAAGACCAAATAAGTGATTGGAAGGTGCTTCTTAGTTTTCATATTATTTTGTTAAATGCAATTACCTGGCCCCACATTATACAATAATGTTTGATTTGGCTAATGGGCGAGGCCTTCCCCGCACGGCCTTACTTCTCTGTGTTTAGCCCACATTTATAAGAAATCTTAGTCACTAGGTAATATGGGATCTTGGGGTACAACATTCGCCCCCAAACAACACCACAGATTCTCATGAAGTCAATGGTTCCCACCACACTGTTTCTACTATCCAAAGCCTCCTCTCATGGGGCCAGGTGCACTAAGGACGCACAGCTGGTCCCAGAGTGCCCCATACACCGCGAGGAAGTCCAGTTCTACTTCTAATACCAATTGTAATGACTCAGCCCCACATTGTACAATATTGTCCGGTTTGGCTAATGGGCTAGGACCCCCACAGCACAGCTTTTCTTCTCTGCGTTTAGCCCAAAAAAATGCGTTGTATAATGAAAGTTCAAGCCCACACTTACTCATAGTCACTAGGCGATGTGAGATCCTAGGGTATTAAAACACCAATACATTTATTGTGCATGCAATTTTTCGAGTGAAGTTGAGATAAATAGAATCTAGAAATTTCTCGAAAGGCCAAAAATTAAAAGCATTCTACATCAAAAAGATCTTAACCTAGGTACAGTCATCTCTAACTCATCAAAAGTACATCTATTCCTCTCCTTCCATATGCATCACATAAGACAGGTGCAGTAAACGATGCATTCAGCAGTCTGCTTACAACACAACACCCATTCTGACTAGCAGGGAACTCCTATATTGTCTTTGGCCTAATCCAATAAACTGCAAACACCATAAGTCTTGAGCAACATCACAAGTTTGCACGAACTGCACGAAGAAGGGCCACAAGTCCAAACACAAATCAAATTAACCTTCTAGATAATCTGTTGCAAATATAACTCTAGATCTTACTGGGCTCTCCTCAAAAGCTGCAGCAGTACATACCCCCACAAATAACAAAACAGTAGAATTTTGTTTCAAAAGCCTCTGCATATCTTGATTGTGATAACTGCACAGAAGAAAGCTATCAAATGCCAAACTTATGATCCAGGAACCGACTTCCTATCAACGGAAAATCGAAAATAGGCACCAAACCGAACACCTCCAGTCCAGTCACAGGTACATAATTGATGTTGATAGAAATGGACTTCTTTAACCAAACAAGATAAAGAGTATGTCAAGGGCATTTTATTCCACAGGCATTACCTTTAGTTACTACAGCATTGAGCAAACCTCTCCATAAGAAATATAAACCTTTGGAGGCACTATCAATTCCAATTTCATATGAAAAATATTTAGACAACTGAGAAGAAGAGCTTGGATTTCCACTCATCTTATATGGAAGAATCTAATGGACAGATGTCAGGCCAATAAATTTAATATATATGTCAGACTGTTATGTGTGATTTTACCTAAGGGTATTGTTGTACTTTTTTCTCTCATGTTAATATATATATATATATATATATGCAAAAGGCAGAGGCAGAAATATGGACAAAGCCATAAACCTCTCTTTAATTTCTCTCTCTTTCCATTCTAATCTTTCATCCTCCTCCTTTCCTAACCCTCATTTCCATAGGCATACAAGTTAACTTGGTCTCAGAGTGAACGGTCTAAGCCGAGACCGTCTCAGACGCACAACTGGATAAAAACCAGACCAGAGAGGAGTTCTGATGCCTGCATGATGTAAGTTGACATCAACATGGCATCACCACTTTTTGGTGACTGGTACACATGGACAAGCCCGTCTCCTCATGCTGATTATTATGGTGGATTTTTCAAAATTATTTGAGGTCATTTGAATACACTTCTCTATTTTTTAATCTTTTTTGGACCTATTTTTTCAATCTGTGTTTTGGGAGATCTTTCAGTTGTTTTGATGTTTTGATCCAATACTAATGGCTGCAATTTTGTCCTAGATAACTTGTTTGAGTGACCCATGCTATTTTGTTGTATTTTGTTAAAGAATATCAGTGGTCTGCTCACTATTTTTCTGCTGCAGTCGTTTTTTTCTGCTGTTCTTGGGTTCTTTGCTTCAGTTTTTGGGCGCTTGAGGCTACAGTTTGGTGTTTGTTTGCTGTTCGTGAGTTCTTTGGTTCAATTCTGGCTCTCCTCTTCCTGTTTGTGGGCACGGGTTCAATTCTGGCGCATTGCTTGCTATTCTTGGGTTCCTTGGGTTAGGTTGATGCGATATAGCCTTTATTTGGTCTGTTGTATTATTTGATTATTAATTTTTGAGAAGTGCTCAATTATATATATAATTTTTTTTTGTGATTGGGTACTCATTTTGTGATTTGGTTTGTGCTATGGCTGAAGACAAACCATCACTACTAAATAATAATGATATGTGGAAATCTACAAGCTCCGAAAAGTTGAATGGTCTAAATCATCTAGCTTGGGCACAGTTGTGGAAGTGTTTTTTGCGTAGAAAATGAAAATTGAAATATCTGACATAAAACCATACTACTACGACAAACCCAAAATATGAAGACCGGCTATACGAGATTAAGCAGTTATGGGGTGGCTTTGGTATAGTATAAAACCCTAGATTGCTATTGTCATTGAATTTTGTGACTCTTCTAGGAAGATATGGGACTATTATAGAATCTTTCTCCCAACAGGGTAATGTTTCTCAGATTTGTGAGTTTTTTTTTTGGTAAGTAGGGTTTATGAGTTATATGAGAAGATTTTAACTAAATAGTCTAGCAAAACCATTGTCGGAGTATTACAACACTCTTAAGAATTTACGGGATCAAGTACTGCAATTTCATCCCACTAATGATTTAGAACAGATATGTCATTGGGAAGACTTTTTTTTTTTTGGTGAGAATTGGGAAGACTTTGTAATTGCTTCTCTACTCTTTGGTTTAGACTCAAACCTTAGTGGCTTTAAGGATCATATTTTTGCCAGTGAGACTTTGCATATTGTTGCTAATGCATATTTCCGATTGTTGTGCTCATCTCTCAGAAAAAGCTCCACTGTGAAGAGCTCTACTGTCTCTTCATTAGTCTTCCACTTTAGTCTCAAGCAGTGGTGGTCATGGGGCTGCTCATCGTGGATCTCATGGTGGTCGTAGTTCTATAGGTGGTGGTGGTGGTGGTGGTAGGTGTTGTAATAGATAGTGTGATTATTGTGGTAGCACTAATCATACGAAACTTTATTGTTGGGATAAGTATGGTAAGCTAGAGTAATGCACGTCATGTCATTATGGTACTACACAACCACTGTTCCATAACATGTTTTCTTTCACTTCTTGTGTTTTTCAGTACCTCAAGACAAAGAAGATAATTAGTTCAAGTTCAAGGCATTGAGAAAGATGGCCTATATTACTTGGATTTTGGTGTTTCCTCCTTTTCTTAGAGTTTGAGTGCAGCAGTTTCACTTCTTAAGTGGCACTTTCATTTGAGTCTATCACGACCCAGCTTCTAAAACCCAAGTGTGAGCCGGTCATTTAATCCCATCAGTTCACATGATTGATTGGTAAATATTCATTAATCCTTGAGTTGGGTGAGAAATAGTTCTTAAAAGTACTTCAGAAATGAAAAAAGATTATCCATTTCCTATTTTCTCCCTATTTCCAATTTCATACATTTTTTATCAAATCTCAAGGTTCGTCCATTTGAAAGGATTTTAGTATACAAGCAAAGCTTTACCGCTAGTATGTTAGTGTTATCCCCATCCTTCAAAGTTTTCAAAATATAAGACATCAACACATACAAACGACATAGTTTTCTTTGTTTAATTACATGCCATTAACTGAGAGCTCTAACAAACTCATCAATAAGAACACCACATGACCACAATAACTAATCCATTCACAACAAAAATGAGGGTCTAGGTGAACAAAATATAAGGAGCTAGTCTTTCGAGTCCCCTCTTTAAAAAGGTTCCAAAAATGACTTCTAACACATTGATCTTCATTTCATGGGCTCCTTGCCCGTACCTACATCTAGTAGGGGTTAAAACAACAACCCCATAGGAAACTCTAAACAAAGGGAAAACACAATGGTGATTTGTGCATGCATGTGCTTGTGTAGTGATGAGCAATATATCTCTACAATGCACAAGCTCAGCTTTTTGGGATAATGTATACATGCAAGAAATCCTTGACACAAGCCTATCAAGAAAATGAATATATTACTTCACACAACCAAGAATAGGATACAACAAGGGTTAGACCAACTCATTCACATTTCATTAAGAGTAAGAATCTTGTAGCAATAAATGTCATCATTAAGTCTTCATGCCACATTATCTATTCATATAACTCAAATATACATTAAAAGAGGGGTTCATAATCATTCTAAAAGTTCTCCCACAATAAATAATCATCATAAACAAAATATGTTCCACAATATACATTTCAAATAATATCAACTTATTTAACAAAGAAATCAAGAACATTCTAAATCCCACACATAAACATTTTGTCAAACACCTTACAAACATTAGTATCAATCATGCCTCAATCTCAAGAATACATAGTGAGCACTTCAAATGACTGAATCTAAGCACCAAATTCGGATCGAATAGACAAAATAACATATAAAGAGAGCTTATGATGAGAAGCATATGATATAATCATGCTATGGTAGATTTCCCTTGGTACAAAACACATACAAGGCATTAAAATGCAACAACCAACATATGTAGAATTCACAACAATGCCCTAAGCATTATTTTCTCAACCCAAGGTTAGACTCCCTACCTTCAAAGAAACTTGATGTAAACCCTAGCTTGTGTATCTCCTTCAACTTTTCATCAAATTTCCTATTTCAACCATCACCTTGCTCCTCTTGTGGTGTAGAATCCAAATCTCACAAAAGCCCTAATTTCTTCCCATCATTATACCTCTCAATCTAGTGGAATGGGATGACAAACACAAGGAAAATAGGAGGGAGAGAGGGGAAGAGGAAGAGAAAAATGGAGAAAATGGGTTCGGCCCGCAAGAAAAGGAGAAAAAGTAATTTCGGGATTCCCGCAGCTAGTTCGAACGAACTGGGACTCGTTCGAACAAAGCCCTATTCATTCGAACGAAGTATCAAACAAATATTGCATGAAAACATTCTGGAGTTCGTTCAAACGAACTTGGGCTCGTTCAAATGAACTCACCTGTTCTCTTCAGCTTTCAGTTTTCGCTGCACAGTTCATCAAACTTCAAACCTCAATATCTCCCAAACCGTATGGCGGAACTTAATGAAATTTTTTAAGGTTGTTCTACATTAAGTCTAGTTCCATAAGCCTTTTGAAGCACTCAAAAATTCATCCTACAACTCAAGCTATAGCCCAAACAGTTCGTTGTGGTCAGTTTCCGTACACTTTTGGCAAAACTATCATAACCCCCTCATATGGAATCCAAACAAGGTCATCTATATATCATTATAAAGATGAGACAGACCTTTAATTCTATATAAGCATCAAAATTTAATTCCAATGGATTTGGAAGATATAACCTTCTAAAGTGGGTTGTTGTGTAAGCTCATGACTAAGAAAATGCCAAAATAAAGCTAATTGTACTCATAAGCGATTCTACCAATACAAAGTGTATTCTAACACTTCCAAAACATGATATTTAGTCCTAAATACATCTAAGAGGACTCCCTATGAGTCTCAAGCTCAAATTCTTATTATTAGTTGAAATGAATAACATTATAACGCATTATTTCCAATCTTAACTACTTATTAAATATCAAAAAATTTCAAGACGTTACAGAGTCATTCATTTTTTTACAAACTTAAGTCAGCTATTCATGTTCAAGACGCGTGTCTAGTTTAAACTAAGGCTTATCAGTTGGGCAAGCATCATCGTGGTTCTTTCTTTTGAAGTAGTCATGGTTGTCAGTCTGGGTCATTTGTTGTTGTTTACTAAGACATGTGGAGACCTTCCGGTTATTCTAATTCGAATGGATTTATTAAATTAGAATACTTAACTCAACTCAACAAAGCCTTCAAAGCAATTATTTGGGGTCGACTATGAATCCTTTCTCACCATTCTTCTCTATTTAAAACTATTTTCTCAGATAGACCACACATTATCATGTCTATTTTAATTATCTCCACCAAAGTTAATTTTGGTTGCCCTCATTGCATTAGAATATATAACAACTTTTCATGAATTCCTTTTATGCTGATCTCGGTAATATCCATCAGACTAGTTGTGTTCACACTTCTCAACAAAATGGTCTTTGCTGAATGGAAGCATCATTATGTTTTGGATGTTTCCCATACTTTGATGTTCAATATGTAGTACCAAAACATTTTTGGCATGATATTGTTCTTCTTGCATGTTATCTCCTTAATCGTATGCCATCTATTGTTCTAAATCATCAATCACCCCTTCCCCTTTAATCCTGGTCTTTGTCCCTTTCAACTCAATCCTCATGTGATTGGTTGTGTTGCTTTGTTCATATTCTAGATCCTGGCTAGGATAAATTATCACTTCGTGCTCCTTTCTTATTTGTTCCTGATATTGATAATTTTTCTATTGCTTTTAGAGAGGTAAATTCACTTGTAGTCAGCATCCTAGTTTTTGTGTCCTATGATCATACTTCATTTTGTATATAGTCCTTTGATTATGCCTTATCCTCTATTTTTATTTCCACATCTTATAAGCATACTTTGTATTCTTCTAGATGAGAACATGCTATGGATGAGCAAATGGGTGAACTTCATAACAATTAGATTGGGAGCTTACAATTCTAAAACAAATAGTAGGTTGTCATCAGGTTTACGCTATTAAGTACCTTCGTCTTAAGGCATCATTAGTGGCTAAAGGGTACACCCAGATGTACAGTGTTGATTATTTTGAGAACTTTCTCCCTTGACCAGTTTCAAATCTGTATGGATCTTTCTTTCTATTGTTGTTAGTTGTTCCTCATCTGGAGGTGCACACCCATTTAGGAACATATGCAAAGGGGTAAAGAGAGAAGTCAATGGAGAACTACCAAATCCAATGACTTTGATTTGTTCGTACCATTTTGTCATCGATCATTGCTAGATTGGTTGGTCTAAAGCACACTTAGGCCAAATAAATATGTATTTCTTTGAGAAAGACCCACATACCATTCCTTCGAAATGGGCACAGGGAAGGTGCTGCTCTATACGTTATTCAAATGAAAGAGATCCAAGGAGATCAATGTTCGAGACATGCACAAATGGGAGCGAATTGAATTGGAGTTTGCAAATCGTTGTAACCAATTCTATTGTTAAACTTATGGCGAGCAAGGGAATTGTTTGCTGATGTAGGTCGATAAAATGGTTCATTACTCGGCTAGACATTCCTTATGATGTTGGTGTGGTTTGCCAATACATGCATGCTCGTCAACCTCATCTGATGTTGTGCGTCACATTTTGCATTATATAAAGAGTGCTTCTAGAAAAGGGCCCATGTACAAGACTTATGCTTTCCTTTATGTGACCAATTAGTTGCTTTGATAGGCGGATTATTTCTGATTATTATATCTTTGTTGGAGGGTATCTGGATATGTGACACAACAAAATGCAAAATGTTGTTGCCCACTCTCGTGCAGAAGTTGATTATTGAGCAATGGCTCATACTACGTCCAAGAAGTTGTGGTTCGTTCTTTTCTTCGACATCTTGGTGTCGATGTTTCTACCCCGATATAGATGCATTGCAATAAGTAGGCAACTATCTTTATTACTAATAATCTTGTTTTCTACAAACGTACCAAGCAGATAGAGGTTGATAGTCACTTTATTCACAATTTGCTAATGAAAAAACATATTGTCACTTCTTGTGTTCACTCAGATTTTTTTTATCGGTCCTTATTATGTTCACACAAATACTTAGCTAGAAGATATTCTTGGAAATCCATTAGCCCAAGCTTCTTTCCATTGTTTGTCTTCCAAGTTAGGCATGTTTGATTTTTATGCTCCAACTGGAGGGGAGAATGTTATGTGTTATTTTCCTAAGAGTATTATTGTACTTTTTTCTCCCATGTTAATATATATATATATATATATATGCAAGGTGTAAAGGTAGAAAGATGAATGAAACCCTAAACATTTCTTAATTTCTCTCTTTCTTTTCCTGCTCTTTCTTCCTTCTTTTCTAACCCGAATTTCCATACCATACAAGTAGACCATAAATATACATACATATATATATATATATATGATGCTGGAATAATAAACATCCCTGTGACATATGATATGCCAAACCTTTTAAGAGCAGACATAGTGGCACAATTGCAAACTATGATATAAGGTAAGCCTCACTTACTATGTCTGACTTTGAATATCTGAATCCATGTGAAAGGGCAGAGATATATAATGCTGCACCACACAGCCCACTGGGCTTTCTACCTGTCTGTAAATGATACAAAATGATCCACAATTATTAAACACCCAATGCAATAACCAATTCACATTGAAAGAGGATTCATCAATTACATTAAGAAAGAAAAATAGTAAACCTGCATCCAGTCTCGCTTCATGCTGGCTACAATGCGTAATGCAGTGCTAGTAACCTTAAAATTTTGGCATCCCATTAATCCTACATGAAAATATAAATATGGTTGTGCAATAGTAACAAAAATACATGCATGATTGGCAAATAGCCTGAATTAGGAAAAACCAGGACAGTGGTAATATTCAATATATATTAACTCAAAGGAAGGTCATGAATAGATCAATCTATAGTCCCTAGCGCTAGTTCCTACCTTTTGTAGGTTATTTGTCACAATGTCATGAAACAAACTAGTAGGCATGAGCAAGAAGCCGTAAGGTGCCTATCTTAGTCGCTACCAAGCAAGTTCTGCCAATAATTAACCTCATAGGGATACACAGGCACACGACAAGGAACAAATGCAACAAGCCACGATGATATGGTAAATGTGCCAAAGCACACATACCAAGGAACTTGAATCTTCCCAACTGTCCTCCTAATAGAGCATTTTGAGAACAAGTCAAATCTTTGATGATTCCATCATCTATGATTGAGTTGCAAAAACTTATGGATAGCTATCCTACACGCTATGAAGCACGGACACTCTATTTTGTCTCACGTGTCTACGTCAGATACTGACACTCTGGGACACTTTTCGGACAGGATTCGGACACGCAAAAAAAGTGTCCAATTTTTTTATTTTTTCCTAACTAGAGACATATTCCGGACTCGTTATGGACACATTAGAATATGTTAGTACACGTTAGTACACATTTTCTTTCTTTTTATTTTGGATTTTTTTCTCTTCTCTGTTGTTGTTTATATATATATATATATATATATATATAAATATATTTTCTATATAGTAGTTAGTAAATTTATTTTTTAACTTGAATCGGGGATGTTTTAAATTTTTATTCGTGGCTTTGTTATTTTAATATCTTAATAATATTTTTGTAATTTTTATATTTTTATGCTAATTTTAATTGAAATAATATTGAATTTTTTATTAAATAATCATATATATATATATATATATATATTCAACGTGTCCTTTACGAATCCATGTCCTGCTTTTTTTCACAAATGTTGTGTTGTGTCCCATGTCCGAACCCTTACTTCTTAGCCTACATCTGAACTGAATTCATTTTGGTTAAAGAATCTCTTTCTAGTTGTTCTATCACAACACCCATTTATAAAAAATGAATGTAGTCTTTTGTCACACCATATAGGGTCACTAAGTATTGGAATTGTGGAAGTGTGTTTCAGTGAATTTCAAAACTTTTTTTTAAAAAATCAGAATTTAATCTATTTAATTATGCATAAATCAATCAATAGAAAGTTTTGTGATTTGATTTTGATTGTGGAATTCAACAAGCTTAGAAAACTTAAATCTTCTTTGTTCCTCAATCAACTAACCACTATGAGAGTGTGGGCTCTCAAGCTCCCAACAACTCTCTCTCTCTCTCTCTCTAGACGTGTGGTTGTGTGTAGGAGATATGCCAAGCCACCCCACAAGGGATATTTATAGAGCCTCTAGAAGGGGCTAAAGGGGAAATATAGATCCCAACTCAAAAGGATTATGAAGTTTCTAGTTATCCCATGGCTCCTTCAAAGTTCAAAAACCTATTAATTATAATTTACTTCACTATAAAGTTAGAATCATACTATAAAATCTATGTACAAAAGCCACAAGACTCACATAAATGTGCAAGTCCATTCTTGGACCTACTAAAGTACTGCAAAGAAAGCCCTCCATAATTTGATATCCGTAAATAGAAGTGTGTAATTAATTGTCAACCTTTCTATTTACATCTTACAACCCCCGAGTATGTAATTTAATGATTGTTTTAGTAAACAATTGATTAAAATGTACTAGGCCTAAATTTAAGTGAACAAATCTCATAAATTACCTTAAGAAAATATCAATTCCTATCATAATCAGACTATGAATTCCATCTTAAAAATAAGTGTTTCAAATTCCATCATGCTGATGACTCAAAATACCAAGGCACTCATGAGTAAATCAAAGTAACTAATACTTTGGATCTAAGCCCAAAGTTTTCTTAAGATTAAGAATCTTTCCAATTACTAGTTATGCGTAACCAAATCTAAGTGACAGGAATTTCAAGATTGATTCTCATGTTATTGAGTCCAATACACATGCATTTACACTCTAGCTAAAAACGACCGAGATAATTCACCCTATCATATATAAACTAAAGAATTATAGTCTTGTCTGATAAAATTCTCGAATTTATCAAGATTGCGAATTACATTTGCAGGCCAAAAGGAACTAATGATTATAATCTTCTGTGCAAGATTCATACTCCATACAACAATAAGATACAATATACCTTGAGGACTACCATGTGCTAAATAATTAACAGAGTTCTCAAAATTAATAACTTCTATTAATAAAATCCCAATGTACACAATGCTTTTAGGACACACCCTAACAATCTCTCACTTACCCTAAATCCTATCTAACGTAAATATGACTTCAAGTTCCTTCATATAAGACTCTAAAGTCTTTTCCAACAACATCCATACGGAAGAATTAGCTAGATACTCTACAAATACTATCTTGGATTTGAGTTTAGTTGATTATGAACCTACAAAATCCCTAGCTTCCATGGCAGAGTTAGCAATACATGATTGCTACACACTCCTTAACCAATAGCTCCTCTGGCCAGGAAAACACATCTAGAACTTAACTTTTGAATCCTTAATTCATTGGAATTTCTAAATCTAAATACAAGTATACAATCCCTCGTTTTCATGAAATACTTCAATGTATGCTTCACCAATATCCAATGTTCCGGTCCTGAGTTTGATTGATATTTGCAAACTATGTCAACTACATAATAAATATCTACTCTAGTACACAACATAGCATACATGAGACTTCCTACTATTAAAGCATAAGGAACCTCTTTCAATTGCTCTTCCTCTTGAGGTTTCTTAGGACACTACTCCATAGAAAGAGCAATTTCATGCCTTAAAGGTAGTAGTCCTTTCTTGAAATTATACATAGCAAACTTAATTGGAAGCTTATCTATATATGCAATCTGGGATAAACCTAACATTCTATTTTTCGACCTCATTATAACTTGATCACTAGAATGTAACTGGTTTTTCCCAATTTCTTCATATTAAACTAATTAGACTACTACCTCATATAACACTTTTGCATTATTCTCAAAAAATAGAATATCATCCACATACAAGACCAAGAATACCACTATGCTTCCTAGAGTTTTCTTGTACATACATACAGCTTCATTAGAATCTGATTCTTGTTCTTTCTAAGATATTGTTTGCCAATCCACCCACTACGACATAACACCAGTGTACTAATAGTTTCAGAATTAGTGTCCAGTGGCAAATCCTCTTAAGTCTCAAGTATGTTAACTAGTTAGACTGCTATAGTTTCTAACATTTCTTCCAGGACATTTTACTACTGGGCTTACGGTCCAACATATAATCTTTTTCTAGAAAAATTGCATTTTTGCTAGTTATTACATTTTGGTTTTTTGAAACAAACTCCTAATCTAGATCCTAACTTCTCCAGCTTAGTTTTCCTTTTTTGCACATGTGCTAGACAACCCCAAATATTAATGTGCCACAAACTGGGCTTATTCCTAGTCCACAATCCCCAATGTGTCTTGGGAACAACTCTAGGTGGACCTAGATACAATAAATATACCTCTATCTCTAAGGCATATCCTCAAAACAAAACAAGTAAAGTTGAGTAACTCATTATGGATCCCACCATATCTAAAAGATTCGTTTACTATGGAGTTCCTAATGTATATAACTGGAATATAAACTCGTTTTCTGATAAGTAGTCTTCAAAGTCCCTAAGGAGTTTTTCGCCACCTTGATCTGGTTGAAGGGGCACTATGCATTTCCCTAATTGATTCCCCATTTAAGTCTAAACCTCTTTGAACTTTTCAAAAGTTTCAAACTAATGATACATTAGATGTATGTAACCAAACCTTGAGTAACCATTTGTGAACATAATGGAATACTCAAAAGTCAAAACCTCCTTGTACCCAGACTTTCATAGTGTGGGTATTATTGGGTACTCCTTAAAGAATCTTATGAAAGTAGCCTGATCATTGTTGTCAGGGTTTGCCCCACTTAAATGCCCTTCATCTTCTATTTCTCCAACAAAATAGGAAATGAAATTTTTCCACACATAAAGTTGGCTCTTTTTAAGTTGATGCAAAACAAGTCATAAGTGCTCAAAGTTTCCTCCAAACTTGAACTATATATGATTATTATAGAGAAAGACAACCATAAACTTATCAAGAAAACCATTAAGATTTTGGTTCATCAATGTGTATAATTTTGGAAGCACATTTCTAAAGCCAAAACGCATGACAGAAACTCGTAAATCTAGAGCCTAGTGAAGCACATTGTTTTTTATTCCTCCTCCCATTTGACTAGATGGTAGTTCAACGCCAAGTCAAGATTGTTGAAATTCTTGCTATTCAAACAAATCTGTGATGGGACGGATTAAATATATTTTTGAATGATCACCTTAAAAAGAGCTTAGTCAAAAACTCAATTGTGCTTCTCTTGCAAGGCATTAATGCACCATATAGTGCTTTTGATGGCATAATGGAACCTATATCCTGAAATTTAGTTAATGGCTTCCCTAATTCCTCCAAACTGGGAATGGCCACCCTTTAGGGTTCTTTAGTTAGTGGCTTTGTACCTGGGAATAACTCAACTTATGGTCCACACTTCTCTAGCAATCTTTCACAAGTAGGCATAACATCCTTAAGCTCACCTGGTACTCTCACTTGACAACTATAAGTATTAACCTAGTTCCTCGTGTATTGAGGCCAAAAGTAGCAATGTAGACTTTCCACACTACAACTAGTCCTTTAATAGATGGACCCAAAGGAATTATTGCTCCTTGATATTGTGGAAACTACACATGTCATGCACAAAGTTCTAAAAAAGCACTAAAAAGGTGGTTTTCTAGCTCATCCCTTTCAAACATTAGCTACTTCGTAATAAGATCCACAACTAATTTATAGCTTTAGTGTATCAAGTGCCCGTTTCCCACACCAAGTCAAGTCACCTGACCTCTATCCAACAAAGAAGTTATGGTTACCTCTATATCAAATAACTAATGTGAGTGTATATAATAGTCACTTTACGCAAATAATGTCGTATGTTAGGCATATATATATATATATATATATATCATAGTTTTAAATAACGACCGCTACGTAACCGTTTTTGAACCCTCTAATACTGATACAGGCCGATATATCAGTGTAACCAAAATTTACAGGCATATCATTCGATACCGTTACGTATCGGCTGTTATGGGCCGTTACAAGACTGCTATGTCCGTTACAAGATTGTTACGACTGTTTTGAGTTTTATTTTCACATTTTTTATTTTTTATTTTTAAATTATTATTTTTTTCTGCAGAATTCTTATGATTTTCATTTTTATAAGATTTATATACAAGCGAGATACTTAACAAAATAATCCCCAAAAAAATTGAAATGGGTTACCAAAACATTCAGGCCAATATAACCTTAAAAAGGCCTCTTAGTCTTGGCTTTAATATTTTTAAATATTTCCATTCCATAATAACACTAAATTGATTTTCATGCTTATAATTATTTTTAATTTGTTATTATTTATTTTACTTCTTGTAATGTTGTTCAAATTAAATGATATTTCTTATTAGTTTAACTTTTAAAAATTCTATAAAATAATAAAATATCTTTTTAGATGTTATTTATAAGAAATCTTTTTTTAGGTGTTAGAAAATTAGAAAATAATAGTGAAAAATATTAAAATGTCATAAATTGTAGTCAAGATTTGTGTATCAGTGAGTTTTAAGAGATTTGCTACTGTTTGAAAAAAATTCACAGTTGCGATTTCCGATTCCCTTTACGAATGACCCGGTACTCCTGATACCATTACACAGCGACCAAGTCGTATCCCGCAATTGCGATTTAAATCCATGATATATATATTCCACCCCTCCTAACACCACGCATAGCCAAAACCAACACTAGGTAATGGCCTTTTCTATAGGCTTCCCCTTGATTCACATGTCAAAGAGAAAGCTTTGCTCTTCGCTCCCTAAGGCTTTCTCGACTCCTTCAAGTTGCTTCTTGACAACATTGAGCATGTGAAAGGCACCCGATCAAGTGGGCTCATCTTTCCAATCACTACAACACACTCTTTTTTATGATGAAGCTTGCAAAGTGTTTAAAGCTTGTTTATTTTCTTTATACGTAAAGTTTAAAGCTTGTTTACAAGGGTTGTTGACAACTCTATGTGGTCTGCTACATGGTTCACTTCAGATTTATTATCTTTTTGTTTCCATATTAGTGAGAATTTCCAAAATTGCAAATTTTTTGGACTTATCCACATCCTGTTTTTTCATATTCATGGATTTCTTGAGATTTCAGATCTTTAGAATCCAATCAATCTTGTAATCCTATATATATCAATGCTTATATGTAATTCATCAATCAAATTAACAATGTACTTATTATGGGTTTTGTGCAATGGATGTAGGTAGCAATGTTCAAACCATTTTATGCTAATGTGCTTTGATAAGTTTCCACTCTCTTTCCTATATAGTTTTTAATACTGACAACTTTATAGTCTGTCTAGCAAGTAAAATGCTGCACCATACGGGCCAAGGATTTCCTAGAACCAATTATGGAAGCGGGAAGCCCCGGCCTCATAATGGTGCGATCACTGTGATGAGTCTATGTCCACTAATATGACTTGGTATAACAAAGTTGTCATGATTTATGTGTAGTAGCATGCAGTTAGAGGGAAAAGAGAGGTTAAACCAATGACGAGAGATATCATAAAGTTTCAGGGTTTTGAAACCTTCTACTGGATTTCCCAATCAAATTTATTGTTTAATCGTATTTTCAAGAAAAGAACTATTCTAGTACCCAATAATGCTAACCTATGAATTAGTATGACCAAGTAAGACATTACTGAAAGAAATGCATCAAACCATAGGGCAAAATGTGATTCTATTTTGTGATCCAAATTGATTCAAGGAAGTCGCTGATAAACCATGTCAAATTTCTCACTCAAAAAGAGCATGTAGTTTTCTCACATTGTGAAAAAGGGAACTGGGAATAAAACTAAAAAAGTCAGATGGCCTCTTACTACTTGTAAACACATGAATAAAAAGGCTTGGATCAACTGGTTTTTGAACAATAGGATGCTCTTCAAGACTTAACAGTTTGCAAAGCTGTAGAAATACAGCTCCCAGCACATAACTAGAAAGTCATAGAAAAAAAAAAACAGCTGTCAATCATACAGGAAAAAAAAGTGGAAGCTAAGTAAAAAGATTCAAGATAAATGAATCAAAATGTATTTAGAAAATAGGTGCTTTCTTACACATTTATACACAAACAAATGGAAAAATCAATAAGTAGATATGGTTTTTCATTTGACCTACAAAACAACCAAAAAAGCTTACATTAATTAGTAACCCATAACTTAGTGAAATCCCCAAGAATTAATGTAACAAGCTCAAATAACTGAAAGCATGTGAATCTTAAAATAGAACCATTGAATCATTTATGATCTTTGAGAAGTGTTACTTGTGTAAGAGGAATGAAGAAACATTTAGCCACCTCTTTATTGCATTGTCCAGTTTCTTGCTATATATGGGTTCTTCTTAGCTCCTTTGGCATCCAATAAACTATGTCTAGTTCCACATGCTATTTTCTCTCAAGCCGATGAGGGTGTAAAGTGAGGAGAAGGGTAAGAACCATATGGCATGTTGATATGGCCCTGTTTGTCTTCAGTGGACAATCTGGAGAGAGACGATCTTTTGAAGGGTGGAATTCCCTATTTGGACAACTAAGAATACTTTACTGTCATACCTGTTTTTTTTTTTTTTTATAGATTACAGGAAGGACCTCTTTATCAATAGATTCTTTTATAGAGCTTTTGGAACATATGAGAGTAAAGCAAATTTTTTTAAATACAAGTATAGCTTATTTTGTTTTGAGGGTTAGCTATACTTTTGAGTTTTGAATAGGTTGATGTATACATCCTATGTGCAGCAGGCATGCTACTCATCCAGAAAAAAAAAATTAAGAACACTATTGGAATCATAAAATTCCGTACTTTCTACTTTACTTTATAGAGTAATATATATATATATATATATATGTATATATGTATATAAAGAATAAAACAAGAGCATGCGTTGCAACAAAAACATGCTTTTGGTCAGACAAGGACAATGTAGCTTCTTGAAGAACATAAAGAATATTATCAAATGAAGCATTTGACAAGCTTGCAACCAACGAAACATGTTAGGCAAAATCTTTGATTAGCTTGGACTAGAAATACTGCAGAGAGAACAAAATATATAGAGTAGAGTTGGGTGGTTTTGTGATTCAAAGAACAAACACGATATGCAGCAAATTGGGAATTCAAATGGAAAGTGCTTTGGGCCTTATCTAATCAAGTATTACTTTAATTTGAGTCTCAACTTTAAGTTTTTTCATAGCTTAATTTGCTTCTGTTATAGTCCCAGTAATTGTTAAATTTGCTAGACATGGGCAACACTAGTGGCCCACAAGTGTTATTCTGGTCAAAGTTAACTTCCCCCACCCCCAGTTTCCATCCGATACCAGTATAGACTTCATCGCTGGCCACTCTGACAATCGCCAGCCCTCCTGCATCCCCATCCCCCTTATATCTTCACTCTTATCAGCCAATGCTGAATTCACAGCACCACTGGACACTGGATTATCACATGGGATCCAAACCCCCTTGGTGCAGTTTCAATTCCCTAACTGCATGTGCTGCTGGATACCAAACCCAACCTGTTGCAGCCCCACAGCAACTTCACTTCCTTCTGAAGCATATACTGCCACTCCACAGAAATAGATGTCCCTCCATCCCTATTAACCTTGAAAGTTCCTCACACTGCAGCCATAGCACTATACTTTCCCAGCTCCACCACCATTGCCCTGTCGAACGCTCTGTTGCCGTTGTGGTGCTGATAACCATCCCCCAAAACCCATTGCAGAACCCTGCTTGAGAGGAACAACTGGGTCCTAAAAACCTGCCTATAAAAAAAGGGTTGGGGGGGGGGGGGTGTCTTTAAAACCCGCCCTCCGAACTCTTGCACACAAGCTTTTAGGGCCATCAACACCCAGGCCACCCCAAAGTTGAAGCCCAATCTCCATTCTCTATTTGAACTATTGGCCAAAGCCAACACTTCAACCACATTTTGCATCTTCAATGCTAGTATGGATCACATTTAACCACTTTCGGCCCAAGCATGTTACAGGAAACTATATGCCATCTGTATATTGGTTGGCTCCACTTGGAAATAGTGAATGCTTTATCTATCAGTGAGAAAAGAAAAGAATATTCAAGTCAACAACCGTTTCATTTCACTATAAATACTAGTGGAACCGAAGCAAAATACTAGTGGAATACCGAAATTCACATGTTTCCACGGAAACAAAATTGTTTCCGTGGATACATACCAAAACTAGTGAAAACATACCAAATCAGAGGAAATATTTCTTTCGTATCAATAATAATTCTAGAAGTTAGTAAAAGATAATATTTATTTATTTTTCAAGGATTAAGACTCAAAATGAAGATATTTCTATTATTTTTCCTAAATTAATAGAAAAGCAGTAGGGGAAATAAAGTGTAGATAAACAATTATTTTAATACTTAGTTACTAATTATAATAGGTTTAAATTACTATTTGTTTTATACTTAGTTACTAATTATAATAGGTTTAAATCATTATTTGTTTTACTTATATTTTATGTAACTTGTGTCAAATTGTCTAATTTGTGGATATTACATGGTATATATCTATTATGTTATGGTATTATATTTAATTATAATAATTTTACATATTTTATCATAAATATATAATAATTTCATATTATATAAAAAATTAGCTCTATTTTTTTTATTAGTTTTTAATTAATAAAGAGTTATTTGGTATTAATAACTAATTTACATTTTTTTTTTCAATTTCACCCTTATATCTCTTGTGTGAATGGACATGTTCCCTAAAATATTTACAATTAATTAATTATTCTATTTATCTTTGCACATTCATATATTTTTACTTTATGTTTTCATAGTGTTTCTACACATTTAAATTTTTTTCATCGTTTCCAATTTGTTTCCGAAACGTTTCTAGAATATTTCCTTTTTTTGGATGACCGAAACAATACTACAAAACGAAATTTTGATCCTTGCTTCAGACCGTTTATCTAGCGGGCAAAAAAAAATTCCCATTGACAATGATTATACAAAACCTTCAGAAACAATTTTAGCACACAATTAAATGGTATGAAACCATCTCACAACCATTGTCACATCTTTTCACCTATAAAATTCAGTTTTTCCTATATCCAAACTTTCTGATTGCATTTGGTTCCACAATGCTGCCATGTACTGCTTCCATTGCTGAAATTAATTTACTTTCCTTTTGATCTCCAGCTTCTTTCAACTAAAAATACCTAAAACCGTAAACCAGTCAAGGAACTTTTAGGGATCAAGATGACTATTATAGTTAGGAACATCAATCTGGTACAAAAACCCTATATATATATATATATATATAGCACATTAAAGCTCTCACAAACATATTATCAAACCCATTTGATGCATTTGTGTCCATATCATTCAACACAAAAAGTGATAGATATGATGTCATCTGATATATCACATTTCCAAATCTAGTGATGACTTGTGTCAAAAATATGCATCTGATGCTATCTATCACTGTCAATCAGAGGATCAATCAATTGACAACTGCTGGTTATGAGATCCAATAAAGAAAAGGGGATTCACTCCCTATTTATGAGATCCAAAACTCAAACTGGTTATATATTAACCCAATTAAAAATAGAAACCGAATTATTCCAAATTTTAAAACTACTAAACTAAAATAATTTATAATATTATAATAACCAAGAAGTTAACTTAAATGCTTTACAAACCAAACAGGGAGGGGAAAATTTTTCCTAAACCTATCCCAACCACATCAAAGGACATGTAGGGTTGCAACACCCAGCTTTTTAACTTTGAAAGACACAGCAGTCACGCCTGACAACACCAGGCATTTTTATTTTGAAATAAACATAGCAGTCACACCTCACAAAGTGTCAGCAAGAACATGTAACTAACCAACTTTAAAAATTTTAGCTACATATGACAACTTGTGACTTTGCTCCCAGGAAAAAAAAACGCCTACATGACTAAATGTATAAATATATTGGTTATGGGGCCTTTAAGGGATTGGAAGGCCTCTGCTTCCTCCTCTATTTCGATGTGGGAGACAGGTTTTACCACAAATGATTTGACAGAGAACTTTAAATATTAACATAGCCTCATAATCCAGATGGGGCTGATTTTAATGATTTTTGTCCTCGCCCTGACCCGAATTGGGTACCCTATTTTACTCCTAAACCACCCCTGCATCATTTATTAACTCCCTTATCTGTCCCAAAAAGAGTGGAGCAAGGTGGGTTACTCGATTTTGGGTATGATTGCATCCCTATTGTTTAATCAACCTTATATCTCTCCAAAATTGGGGGTACCTTTTCATTGTCCACTAGATTTGCATTAATCTTGTGATGTAACCTTTCATATGTATAAATTTGATATATTTCAACTACATTGTTTTTGTCGGAGTGATGCTTGTTAAATTCCAATATTATGTACCAATTATTTTATGAACACAAATACAACAAAAAACGGGTTCACCATGGTGCTTTTTTGTCCAACATAATAGGAAACACACACCAACACCTACCATGAATTAGCAATTTTCTTTTTTGGGATAAGTGTGAATTAGCAAAAGTTTCAACAGTAAACTGCACCCAAAATCATCATCATACACAATACAGTAAAATTTAAGTATCAAGGAAGTTGAATATAATAGGAATATGGTAAATCCAAATGGTATTTATGAAGTGATGGAGGAAAATTGCAACAATGATGCTACTCCATAAAATCCTTAAAACACATTGAAAATCTTAGAGACCTTCCTCACCTTGATGTGAAATTTACAAATCATCCACCTCTCCCACACTTGGCAGTGTTTCGGAGAGGTGGACAGTAGGCAGCCTTACCCGGAGTTTGCAGAGACTAATTGCCAGGACTTGAACCCGCATGACTGCGCTAGCCAGATGAGACCTTGCCATTGTGGTTCTTTGATGTTTGATGCATGTATTTTCTAAAACTAGCATCATTGGGGACCTGGTATATTAAATATGGGTCTATTATAGCCATATACATGCATCATATTAGAAAACATGGGTCTGAGTTTAAATGTGGCCACTATACAGATAAAGCCAAGATTATGGCAGTGCCCAATCCATTCGGCCCAGCAATGCTATTTAGAGAACCAGAACTGAATGATGCCTCTGAATGCAGTATATCAGGGTATCCCATGAATGCATAATAGGTTGTAGTTATTGACTTAACATGGCCTCAGTGTTAGCATGAAACCAAACCAGTTTGACAAAAATGCAAAAGAATATAAACAATTCTTCTAGCTAATTTCTATAAATCTATTTTAGAGAACCACCAAACCATTCAGATCCTGCTCCAAATGGATAGAGTCATTCACTCTCTTAAAGAACTTAACCATGGAGTTCTAAAATAATATATGAAGGAAAAGAAAATAAATTAGAATATAAATAAATGCAATGATCATTATTGTGTCAATATGAAACCAGTAGTTCGAAAGGGAAAAAGAGTCACTCACCGACATGCAATATAAAGGCAAGCTGCTCCAACTAGGTCAGTTCTACGCCCCTTAGTAAAACTACGCTCAACAGCTATCTACATTTTTTAACTCAGAATTAAAAACTTAGACATATCAAAATAAACTAAGAGAATGACACATTGAACATGTAGAAAGTAGAAACAAACCCGATAAAAACAAGCTGCTTGCTCTACTATAAAATTTCCATTAATATCTAATTGTGTTACCAAAGAACGGATATGCTTAGTCCCTGCAAAATAAAAGAACAAATGAGACAAAAATATGAAACTGTTCAAAGTTATTGTAAAAAATTGTTGCTGTTACAGTTACGGTGTGCCCTCAGGGCATATAAAACACTATAATGTAAAACTAAAGTACCAAATAGGTGTTGAGGGTTGATATTAAACTATACTGATGTTTATACGATATCATAAGAAGTGGTTCTACAATGAAAGACAAAATTACTCCTGAGTCAACTCAACCTAACAAAAACGCCCAACTTCCCACCACAGCAATCAGTGATCATTAATGCACACGACAAGACAATCCTAGCAACCGTATGCGCACGACAAGACAATCCCAGCAACCGTTCACTCATCTTGCCCGTATTTTTTTGATAAGTAAAAGTGTATATATTAAACCAAAAAAGATTGCCTAAGGGGAGCTAAATCATAATAACAAGGAAAAGGCCACAACTGTTAAGGCCTTAGAGTCACCAAAAAATCAACTATAGAGCCTACATACATTGGAAAGGCCTTTTAGGCCCAAAAGAAAAGTAACCCCGAAAAATCTATCTTTGAAAATAAAGGGGGATTGCTATCAAGCAAATAGGCACCATCTTAGCCTTCCCACTCACCCTCCCAGCCCTCCAACATAGAAGCAACTCTCTCAAGAAGCCGGGCATCAACCAAGCATAACCGAAAATAGAGAGCAAAAAGCACCAACATTTCCTAGCCATTGGGCATTAAACAAGAAGATGGTTTATTGTTTCCTCCTCCCCCTTACACATACAACACCTATTAGCCAATTGGGACCCCTTTCTTTGAAGGTTTTCCATAGTCAAAATAGCACCCCCAAGCCGCTTCCCCAGCAAAAAAGAAAAAAACAACTTGGTCGGGACTTGGGAATGCCAAATCAATCTCCAAGTAAAGTGCCCCTCTTGCCTCCCCATCAACTCTTTATAGAAAGACTTCATAGTGGACACCTTTTTTTTTTTTTTTTTTTTTTTGATAAGTAAGAAGTATATATAAAGGTGCCCAAGAAGGGCAACAAGGGCAAAAACCCCAAAAAACCTTTACATCGGTCTTAAAGACCCCAAAAAATCAACAAAAGATGAGACATTTACAAGGAAAGCCTCTTTGGCTCAAAAAAATAATAAACGCAAAAAAACATCTTTAAAGTAAGGAGTAGAAAACTCCAAATCTTCAAAGACACGATTGTTCCTTTCAATCCAAATGCGCCACATGAGGCAAATTGGGCCAATCTCCAAATCCTCTTAATATCTTTTGAAAGATTGCAACCTTCCCAAACCTACAGAAGGTCTTTGACAGAACCTGACATAACCCAGGGGAAACTAAACATGGCAAGAACAAGGTTCCAGCAGCTCCAAGAAACATGACAGTGGATGAGAACGTGATCCACCCTTTCCTCATCATTCTTGCAAAAATAGCATCTGCTAGCCAAAAGAAAACCTCTTTTCTTCATATTTTCAGCAGTTAAAATGGCCTTCCAAGAAGCTTCCCAGACAAAAAAAAAAAGCTTTAGGGGGGGAGGGGGCTTTTAAGTGCCAAATGAGCTTCCAAGGAAAGAGAGGACTTTCAAAATCGAACAAGCTCTTGTAAAAAGTGCTAACAAAAAATGACTTCTTATCCGACATCCAAACCCTCTTATCCTCCCTACCTTCCATAGCCCGAAAATTGTTGATGTGACAAAGGAAAGAGCCCACCTCCTCAAGTTCCCAATCAAAAAAGTCTCTCCTAAAGCGAGGAGTCCAGACAAGCTTATTCCCTACACTCTCCACACACTCGCTAACCTAAGCCGACTTGTTGCTAGGCAAACTGTATAACATAGGAAATTTCACCCTCAACAGCTCAGCCCCATTCCAAACATCATCCCAGAATTTCACCCAACCTTCCTTCCCGATAACAAAACTACACCTTTCCTTGAAAATCCTCCATTCACTTCTAATGTATCCCCAAAGACCACATCCCCTCGGCCCCTCCACACTGCTCGAACACCAACCCCCATTATCACACCCATACTTAGAAACAATGATCTCCCTCCAAAGCTCCTTATCACTCTCTCCAAATTTCCATAACCATTTCCCTAAAAGAGCTGTATTGAAGATTCTCAAATCCTTCACCCCTAAACCCCCTAGAGACATTGGCTTCTTGATTTTATCCCAAGCAACTAAATGAATCTTTCTACAATCTCTCTCGTGGCCCCATAGGAAGTCCCTTTGAATTTTCTCCAATCTTCTGCTAACTGTCTTCGGAATAAGGAAAAGAGACATGAAATAAGTAGGGAGGTTGGCCAAGGTGCTTTTAACAACGGTGAGCCTTCCTCCCTTAGATAAGAGTTGGCCTTTCCAGCCTGACAGCTTGCTAAGAAACCTTTCAACCACGGGATCCCAAACCCCAATGGATCTCAAGTGAGCTCCCAGCGGAAGACCCAAGTAAATCAAGGGAAAGCAACCCACTCTGTAGCCCAAAGTGTTGGCTAACATATCCATCCCTTGCATCGCCCCAACCGGAGTAATGCTGTTTTTTGCAAGATTGATCCGCAAGCCTGAAACAGTCTCAAAACACACGAGAATGCACCGAATAAAGCGAAGCTGACGCACTGTAGGGTCACAAAAAATGATGGTGTCGTCAGCAAACAAAAGGTGAGAAATGACAGCTCCTTCACCCCTTCTTTCCCCCACCTGAAAGCCTTTGATGAGGCCAACTTCCTCAGCTTGGTACATGAAGCGACTAAAAGCCTCCATAACAATCACAAAGAGAAAAGGGGATAGGGGATCCCCCTGTCTCAGACCTTTAGAAGAATGGAAGAAGCCTGTTGGGGAGCCATTGACGAGGACTGACAAGGAGACTGTGGATATGCACGACTGGATCCACTTCCTCCACTTGCCCCCAAAACCCATCTTAGCCAACATACCCATCAAGAAACTCCAGTTAACATGATCAAAAGCCTTTTCACAGTGGACACCTTTGAATTACATATTTTCCATAGACTCCATACCAAAACATCTCATTTTCCCGCATCCACTTTAAACCTACTCAAAACCTCTAAGAAACTAGTCACTTCCCCCACCTCCTAATCAAAAACATTTCTCATAAAGTTTAGGGACCACACTAACTCCTCACCCAACCGAGAGCAACAATCCACAACCCAAGCCCCTTTGTTAAGGGCCAAACCTTAAGGCACTATCGTCCCAAGTTGCACGAAAAGCGAGGCCACAAAAAACAATAGCCAAGTGGAAGTAAGGTGCTGACTTATAAAAATAATCAAAAATATATATATTAAACATTAAAAGTTAACTCTAACTAAGTGAAATAACACCTCATACTTATATAGTTATGAGGTCACAGTAAAAGTTTACTCTAAAATTGACATATGACGTATTAAGTGATGTGATCATTCTATCTTTGATACTTTCTTTTCAATGAATATTCAAAAGTTTTGTTATCTATCTAGGTCTTATATATGAACTTTCTGGTCCTAATAATGTAGAAGACATGATAGGGCCAATCCCATAGATTTCTAAACTGATTCTCAAAGGTCAGGCCTTTGTTGAGAAGACTTCACATATAAGTAGTCAATCCAGTTGATGAGGGAAGAGGTTTTACCGTGGACAAACCCAGATTTTGTGAAGAATGATGACAGTTTGCTAGTTATAGTGCAATGTCAATCCCTACATATAGTGTTTACATGTTAAAAGTGTTACTTTACTCGAAGCTTTGTATTTTTGGCAACAAGTCAAATAATTTAAATGTTTATTAGGCTAGTTTTGTGCTAATATTTGATACTAATTTTTTTTATAAGTCTAATGTTTGATAACATTACCTGTATTAATATAATAAAATTGTATAATAACACTTCTAACCGATTACTATGTTCTTTCATACCAATATGCCCCTTATAGAATTGTTAAATGAGTGGCCTAAAACTAGAAGCATAAGAAACATAGAAGTAAAATATGTTACAATTAAAAAGGCTATCGCCTGATCGCCTCTTGGCTTACTTAAGGTGTTGCCTCTTTGAAGATGCCTTGTCTAGAATACGTTAAGGTGCTAAAACTGAAAATCTCCTTACCCAATCACCTAGGCGACCAGGAGCTCGCTTTTGACAACACTACTTCTAAGTTCTATCTCAAGGGAAATCTTGTAACTTGATATGCAATGTTGAATTTGATGTACACAAGATCTTTTAATCTCAACCATTCAAGCCCCTAATAAATAATATGTTGGATGGTTCTCAAAAAGAATTCATTAAGATTGCTTCAGCAGAAGATTCGGAGAGCTGACACCATGTTAAAAACAAAGAGGAATTTAGATGTAGTTATTTGTTGTTTATACCTTTCTTCATGTCGTAGCCTCAAAAGTTAAGATTTTCCCAAAAGCATGAAGAAGTGCAATCTTTAGCAAGATTTTGGAGGTTCTTTTATAAATTATTTTGCAGTTTTTGGTTCTGGAGGCCACAACTATGTGCCACAAGTACCTAGAAGCTTTTTAGCTATATATCAATCTTGATGCAAGGGTATTTTGGTTGGGCTACTGCACACAAGTTTTCTTTAATTTTCAGACTTAATTTTTTGCTTTACATTAATTGGAACTTGTAGATTGGATGTTTTCAAGATTGTTTTCAGTGCCTGCTGTTTGCGGTTGTTCAGTTGTTAATTGGCTGATGTTTCATTGTTATCTCCGTGTTATTGCATGCTACTATCATCCTAATTCCTCAATTTTGGTATCAGAGCAAGCCTACAACACCGTTTGGTATTAGAGCTATTAGCATCATAAAATGGTTTAGTATCTCTGGCCACCCCCAAAAGAGGAGGTATAGGGATGTGAATATACAGGTTTGTACTTGGAAAAAAGATGGCAGAGTAGCATTCGATAAAGGGTCACAATTTATTCCACACAATGATCAATTCCTTCTTACTACAATCCAGAAATTTACTGCAGCCAAGTCAAAAACCCCACTTAATAAAATATATCCAATATTGGTTGGAACGAGAAAGCTAGATAGACTTGTATAAGAATTTTTCTTTTTAGCAGTGATCATAATTGTATTAAGACTTGTATAGAATTTTGCAGTATCAACCTTCCAACAACCCATTTCCCATGCTATTCACGTTTCTTTTTTCGTTGCCAATCCAGAACTTCTATTGCCATTATGAAACTACTTTATTTGGACAGAATGCATGAATGCTACCATTGTAGTTCTAATCCCAAAGAATGGTGGAGGCACAGATCTGAAGGATTTTCGTCCGATTAGCTTGGTCAGGGGTCTTTATAAGATCCTAGCAAAGACTTTAGCTATAAGGCTTCAGAAGTTGATGGAAAACATTGTTTTAGGAGCTCAAAATGTGTTTGTGGGAGGTAGACAAATCATGGGCATGGTTCTTACTGCTAATGACAGTCCCAATTCAAGGTTAAGGAGTCAAAGAAAGGGGCTGATTTGTAAACTTGACATCGAGAAAACATACGATCATGTTAATTGGAATTTCTTGCTCTACATGATGGAGAGGATGGGATTCGGGACCAAATAAAAGAAGCGGATAAAGTTTTCAATCATAATCAGTGGTTGCTCGGAAGGTTTTTTAGTAGTTCTAGGGGTTTGAGGAAAGCAGATCTATTGTCCCCTATCTTTTTATTGTGGCAATGGATGCGTTTAGTGGGCTAATGGCTAGAGTAGTAAAAAGAGGAATGTTGAGAGGTTTCCTAGCTAGGGGGGGAAGAGGATCCCTCCCTAGTTGTCTCCCATCTTCTACAGCTTGTTTGGAAGTTTTGGAGAGAAAAGAAAAGAAAATTTAAAATAGAAGAGAAATGAGAAGAAAATATTCATTTTCATCTTGTTCGAATGTTCAAGAGAGAAATGGAAAGAAAATCATTATATCTTGATTGAATGATCAGTAGAAAAGAAAAGAACATAGATATTGTTATTTGATAATTTTACCTTTTTTATTTGACACCTATCTAATTTTTAGATCATTCATTTAAGAATATTTTTGGTATTTAAAAATTTTCATTAAATGAACTTTCTTCTCTCTCCAAATCTCTCCAATCCAAATCTCTCCACTTTTGGAGAGATTGGAGAAGCCACCTTAATCACTTATACTTTCTCTCCTAATCTTCTCTTTTCTCTCCATCATAAACATCCAAATGAGAGAATGTAGTATCACTCCCCCTATATCTTTTCTTCTCTCTCCAAATCATCCCATCCAAACAAACTGCTATATGCTAATGATACCATTGTGTTTTGTGATGTTGAGCCTACACCATTGGGTTTCCTAATGTGTATTTTGGTTTGTTTTCAAGCAATACGGGCTTAAAAATTAATCTAGGCAAGAGTGAGCGGATAGGGGTTGGGGATGTGGGGAATAGAGAAAAATTTACTGCAATTTTGGGTTATTGGATGGGCCCTTCCTATCTACTTCCCTTTGCTGCTTCGGCGAGGACTTCGAGTATAAGAGATGTGGCTGTTGAGAAATTTGAGAGATGGTTAACAAGTTGGAAAAAGCAATACCCTTCAAAAGGAGGTCATCTCACTCTAATGAAGAGTACCTTGTCCAGCCTTCCAATCTACTTTTTGTCTCTTTTTCTTGTTCCTGGCGAAAAGGTTGGAGAAACTTAAAAGAGACTCTTTATGGGAAGGAATGGGAGACGAATTCAAGTATCACCCTGTTGAGTGGTTGACGGATGGGGGATTGGGCATTCAAAGATTTTGGTTAATAATGCGGCTTTTTGAGGAAATGGATGTGGAAGTTTGGTCAGGAGAGAGAGAGAGAGAAAGTCTTTGGAGAAAGGTGGTGGAATGGAAATATGGGGTTGGAGAAGGGGATTGATGCCCTAAGGGAGGTGAGATTTTCACATGGTATCTCTATGTGGAGGAGCATTAGAAGAGGCAGAGATGAGTTTACCAGGCATATTAGACGGAGAGTGGGCGATCAATCTAAAATTAAATTATAGAAGGGATCATTCTAGAATTAAATTATGAAAAGATTTGTGGTGCGATCTAGGTCCTTGTCACATAGCTTTTCAGGGACTTTTCAAGATTGTGGTCAACCCAAATGAAATGGTTGCAAATTACAATAGGAGGTCCTTGAATGCTATAGTGTGGGATATCAATTTTAGTAGATCACTTCAAGATCAGGAGATGGATGGTGTTTTAGACTTTTATCACTTGTCGTACAAGCATGCTCTCTCTAATTTAGGGAAGGATGCATGCAGAGGGGAAGATTTTATGGTGAAGTCTTATTATTTGCTTTTGCTTGGGGATAAGGCACATCAATTCCCGTGGAGGCCCATTTGGATATCAAAAGGCCCATTGAAGGTGGCTTCTTTTGCATAGATTGCAACTTGGGGGAGATTTTGATGATGGACAATTTGCAGAGAGGAACACAAATTTTGGTTAAACAGTGTTGTCTTTGCAAATAGAATGATCCTAAATAGAGAGAATGGCGAGATAGGATTCATGTAGCCAACCCCAAATAATTGGGATAAGGCCTTGTTAAGTTGAGTTAAATTAAGTATTGTCTTCGCAAATGTCATGAGGAGACGATGAATTGTCGTCTCATTCATTGCCCGGTTATTTGGACAATATGGATCGTTTTGATTGGTTTGTTCGGAGTCTATTGGGTGATGTCCCATTCTACTTCAAAGGTATTACTTAATGGAGGCGGAATTCTCCCAATTGGAAGGTTAGGAGAGCTTGGCATGTGATCCCCTTTTGCATTTCGTGGTCCATATGGTGTGAAAGGAATAATATAGTTTTTGAGGGCATCCACTTTATGGGTTGTAAAAGCTTCGGTGTTGAGTAGCCTTCATTTTTGGTTGTCAGGGGGCTCAACCACATCTATTTTATAGCTTTGTATGCTTTTTGCACTCTTAAAACTTTGAGACAAAGTGATTTTTTTTGTAATTAGGTGTACCCCCTTGGTACTTCTTAATGAATTTATTACTTTTTAAAACAGAGTCACTGAATGCTTCCCATAAAAGGAACAAAAACTTGTCCCAAAAAATAATGATATCACCTACCTCAAGCATACCAAAAATGAAATCATATTTATACCTACCTAAACAAACCAGAAAACAAAAAAGATTAAAAAACAAAGGAAATTTCAAGCAATTACTCTTTCATTTAAAAAAATAAGAAAAATAAAAGAAAAGGTGCAATATAATTTTTTTTTGATGGGTAAGTGGCCCTTGGGGTGGGAGTTGAACCTAGGACCTTGGGGATATTACCCAAACCTCTTCCCAACTCATCCTACCCCAAGGGTTGAAAAGGTGCAAAGTATTATCACATACCTTTTGCTAAAGTTCTTTCATGTGACTCAGAATAATGAGATTGAATACTTTTTACATAAGTACCCGCTAATCGACTCTGCATATATACATGAAATTGATCATTAGCATGAAAAAGTATGTACAAAACGTAAGAACCAAGCGAAAAATATAAGACCAATGCATGGAACTTAGTAAGATTATAGTCTATAGTATAATGTTGGAACACTCACAAGGCTTATAAGTTGTTTTAGCAGGTAGTTTGCTCTACCGAAAATTAACATGAATAAATTTTGAAAAGTTTCTAGCACCCAAGATTGACGGCACAAAAACTAGGTACTGGTCTTGACTTTATCCTTGGTTTGAAGATGCAAAAGTTTCTTCCACATTTATTTTTTTAAAGAAATATTTCATAAATGATTTTTTTTAGGGTACCAACTAATTAATTCAGAACAAATTAAAACTCTTAGCAGCAAATAAGGATTTTCATTCGATGTTATAGTACAAGTGACACATGAATGAGCAAAGTAAAGGAGCCTCTTACTTTTCCAGTTTTTTTTTTTTACAATAATAAATTTAAAAAAAAAAAACATGTAAACACACACACAAATATTAGGTGACAAATATTGTTTAAAGGGTTTCCCATTCACCAATATAAATGCTGCTAATTAACAAATCTTTTGATTCAGAGCATACTAACAATAAAAGAGAAAATCAAGAATTTCGCATGGAGCACGATTTAGGCATCGTCTAATTAAGTTTTTGGTTGGTTCTGAGTCATTATTTATGTTTATTTTAGGCTAGGACATTGTATTGACAGATTTATATTTATTCTATTAAATTTTAGGAGTTGAAGGTATTTTGGTAATTTCAAATTTAATAGACATTTTTTAGTAGTAATAATTTTATAAAAGAAGGCAGTTAGGGGGTGGATATACAATAAAGCAATTACATACAACACTATCTATATTCTCACAGTGTTCAAATTTCAAAACTATTCATGGAAAAAGTTGAGCCACTTCATCTCCACATGACAAGAACCTCCTGCATAGATCGAAGCATTACGCAGTGCACACCAAACAATACAGGAATGAGATTCCATATAGCTCCAGTGAGCTATGTGGGATATATTTGTAGTCCACGAGTCTTATTTGGGTCAAGTTATGTTATTTGATTTTTTACTTCAAGTCTTAATTAGTCTAGAATTTTCTTTATCTGACAAAATTTCCTAGTTTTCTGTTTTTGAGTCAATGTCCTAATTGAATTAGACCCAGCAACCTATAAATACTGTTCTTTATTTCATTAGAGTTGAATAATGAGGATTTGATATGGTGGTGTATGTGATTCGGCTTAACCTTGCAGCCTTTCCACGGTGAAGCATAAGCATTCTAGGAGAGATTTCTCTATTCTCCTTCCTCCTCTTCTCTTAGATTATTTTTTTGATGAGTAAGATTTGTATAAAAAAAACACCCCCCGTGGGGCGGGGGGACCATGTACAAAAGGAGAGGCCCACAAAATTAAAGTCTCATGCTATCCAAAAAATCTACAAAAGTATTAACATGTGAGGGGTATGCTTGTAGTACCCAAAAATAGAAAGTTCTCAAAAAACTATCCTTGAATTTACATATTAACATAGTAGCCTCTTCAAAAATCCACCCATTTCCTTCCTTTCAAATGCACCAAAACAAACAAATGGGTGTCATCCTCCACACCACCTTTCCCCTCTCCTTACCACATCCCCCCATCCATCCTTTCCATCACCAAATATGGCATGACTCAACAACATCCAATCCAAATAGAGAGAATAACAAGTTCCACATTTCTTTCGCAAATGAGCAGTGAAGAATGAGGTGGTTAATAGATTCCCCTTCCGATAAGCACATGGTACACCATCAGGCAAGGCTAAACTCCCTCTTTTGTAAGTTATCCTTTTTAAGAATCGCTTCCCATGCTAAGGACGAGCCAAAAAAAAAAAAAACCTTTCACTAGTGCCTTCGAACACCACACCACTTTCCATGGAAATTTCTTATCACCCTTCTGAGCCAACTACAAACGTTCACGCTGCTATCCTCGTTCCATCTCACCTCATCCGGGAAATATGATGCTGAAGCATATTCAATAACCCAACAACCTATTCCACTTCCCAATCAGAACAATCACTCCGAAAAAGCGGACTCCAAATAGGACCCTAGGGATATTACCCAAGCCTCATCTCAACTCATCCAACCCCAAGGGCATAATATGACAGATCATTTACTATTTCACAAGGACAATTCAAATATGTGCAGCACTAGTATGTGACATAACACATAGGTTTAGCATACATTATGTGTCAAGCATGCCTATGATCAAAAAGCATATCTAACAAATGAATAGAGGGGCCAAATCCTAGTTCGCTCCAAGGAAGCATACTTTGTAAATCCGTTCCAAAGTTACTTGGAAGCACAAATAATAGAAACACAATGCTGTACAGTTGTTATAACAACTTATGCTCTGGTGTAGGGACAAAAAAAATTCACAACTCAACAATTTAATACTTGTGTATCCTACACAGCTCTTAAGAAGAGCCGCAGCCTTATCGAGCACAACACTCCTAGGAAGCTTCTTGAAATGTTTCCAACAAGCCTAAATTGTGTCTAAAACCTTTTTCCAATAAAATTGATTACATAAAAACTGACTGACATAGTTCAAGCATGCAAAAGGAACTATCTAATATAAAAAAGAAAAAGAATAAAGATGTAAATATATAAATAGCTATACATATATAAATAGAGCTGCCAGCATACATAACATAATTATATATATGATATTTGTTAAACCTTGTCATCTACAAGTTATGAAATTCTTAATGTAAAAAATATATATAAATTGATGAAAATGATCCTCTTATAATTAATATTCAATAAGTTAATAATCTCTAATAATTAATAAATTTTTAATGAACCAATTTAGTTTTATGGTGGATAATTATTTTTATTACCTAATAATTAATACTTTTTTAAAAAAAAATCTTTATATTATTAATTATTAGAGAGATAAAATAGTTATATAAGTACTTATATTTCTCATTTATGACAAGTTTTGGTAATTATATTTATTAATTCAACATAATTGAAGTCAAAAGTATTGTAAGTGAAAAAACAAAATTATGATATTAGGAAACACAACTTCTTTGCTTGAAAAGGGCATTAGGAGTTATTTTATGCCTTTAGCTAAGTATTATATGTACTTTTATAAAAAAAAAAAAAAATTCAAAATGTCATTGAAAAGTTACATATAAGGTCTTATTTTTATATCGAAAATTATTTACATGTAAGAACACTAATTGGTTAATGAAAGTATGAGAAAATTTAATAATTAATAAATTTTCAATCTTCCATGTCTATTAATTATAAGAGGGTTGAGTGTAATAATAAAACCTCTTAAATGTTTTGCAAATTATGTATAACTTTTAGAAAAAGTATTCACTTCCCTCTCCCAAGTACCAACCAAAAAAAAAATCAACATAATTCAATAAACCCCCAATCAAACATAATTATCACTATACTCCCCCTAATTTAAATTCTCTGGATCCGCCAATGCATACAACCACACCAAGAGACCAAGGATCAAAATTTCGTTTCGTAGTGTTGTTTCGGTCACCCAAAAAAAGGAAACATTTCGGAAACATAGTGAAAACGATGAAAAAAATTAAAATGTGTAGAAACACGTTGAAAATATAAAGTAAAATATATGAATGTGCGAAGATGAATAGTATAATTAATTAATTGTAAATGTTTTAGGGAATATGTCCATCCACACAAGAAGATATTAGGGTGAAATTGAGAAGAAAAAAAACGTAAATGCAAATTAATTATTAATACCAAATAACTCTTTATTAATTAAAAACTAGTATAAAAAAATTAGAGCTAATTTTTTATATAATATGAAATTATTATATATTTATGATAATATATAAATAATTGAAAAACTTAATATATTCATGTCCATCCACACAAGAAGATATTAGGGGTGAAATTGAAAGAAAAAAAAAACGAAAATGCAAATTACTTATTAATACCAAATAACTCTTTATTAATTAAAAACTAGTATAAAAAAATTATAGCTAATTTTTTATATAATATGAAATTATTAAAAAGTAAATGCAAATTTCTTATTAATACCAAATGACTCTTTATTAATTAAAAACTAGTATCAAAAAATTATAGCTAATTTTTTATATAATATGAAATTATTATATATTTATGATAAAATATGTAAAATTATTATAATTAAATATAATACCATAACATAATAGATATATATATAATGTAATATCTACAAATTAGACAATTTGATACAAGTTACATATAATATAAGTAAAACAAATAGCAATTTAAACCTATTATAATTAGTAACTAAGTATAAAACAAATAGCAATATAAAACTAGTATAATTAGTATCTAAGTATTAGAATAATTGTTTATCGATACTTTATTTCTCCTACTACTTTTCTATTAATTCAGGAAAAATAATAAAAATATATTCATTTTGAGTCTTAATCCTTACAAAATAAATAGATATTATATTTAACTAACTTCTAGAATTACTATTGATACAAAGAAATATTTCTTCTGATTTAATATGTTTCCACTAGTTTTGGTATGTTTCTATAGAAACATATGAATTTCGGTATTCCACTAGTATTTTTTTTCGGTTTTCTGAGAAACGAAAATGTTTCGGCCGTTTCAATAAAAAAGAAACGAAATTTTGATCAAGCATCAATTACATAGCAAGTGAGGTCCCCTGTTTATTCAAGCATCAATTACAGTAGCAAGTCTTATGAATCAATCCATATCAATTATTCAATTTTTTCCCTTCATACTAAGATAGATTAGCTCAGATGAAGATGAAGCAGCCAATACATGGTAGAGATGGTGGCTACGATATGTAACGAGGAACTTTAGTGCTCAGTGTTCTGAACTATTTAGACTTCATATTATAAGAAAATGACGCAATACTATAACAAACCTCTCCTCCTGAGCCTTTAACAAATGTGGGCTCCTCGGTAAAGATATCTAGGTAGACTACTTTTCCACATTCAGTACACGCTCTGAAAGAAAAGCACAACTGACAATTATTAGAGACTTTAACAAGCAGCAAAAACACCAAAAAATTTTAACATATGGCAACAACTTATGATTACGAAACAATATGGGTAATTAATTAGTTCTTTCAACATTATATAATGTGGGACTTACACGCAGCCGGTGTTATGATCATGGAATGTAGGAGCATTCCGCCGGCAGTGAGGGCATAGAACCATCGCTTTTTTCTTTTACTATCACCAATCAATCTAAAAGAGATTCAGTATTAGAAAAGAAAGAACAGAAACATAACAAAAAACACAGGAACATTTTTTTCAACTTCTTTTACCATGAAGACAATAAGAAAGAAAAAGCCAAAAGCAACCAAAAAAATAACAACTTTTTATAATTAAAAACAACACATACTTCCAAAAACAATATTAAAAAAGGGCAAAGATTGGAATCGGTTATTGCTTTGTATCCCATGTGAATGTATGAGATTTATGGATTCCCATGTTTCCACGGCTTTCACGTACCTCGGAGATGCAAATCCCTGATTCAAGAGATTGCCCTCCTTGAGAATCCTCACTTTAGAGGATTTTATAATAGGAGTAGAAAATCACTCCTATTTGTATGTATGTGTGTGTATATATATATATATATATATATATATATATATATATAAAAAAAATAGATGCATACACACACGTCGCACGCCCTAGGGATTTGTAATAGGCCCACCGTCGCGGCTAACCTCCGTGGCAATGACAGCAACGGGCCAGTTGGGTCGGGTTGTACTTAACCCAAAAGGGCCAAAACCTGCGTTTCAACGTTTTGCGAAAAACGGAGAATTTTTTACCCGACCCGGGTGATTATAAAATTTATTTTTCCGATTCAAAGATATTTTTACCCGACCCAGATAATTATAAAATTTATTTATCAGACTCAAACATATTTGAAGTTATTTTTCAGACTCATTTCCTTTTGTAAAGGTTGTAAATTTTTTTTTGGCCAAAGCTGCCGGAGAGCCTATTATGAACTCAAAGATCTCGACGTAAGTTTGCTCATCTGCATCTTCCAAATCTGTAACAAATCACAGATTTTTATTTTTGCTCCCAAACACCAAAGTTGAATTAGGTAAGACCATCTGAAAATCTAAATCTAAATCTAAATATAATCTAATCTGCAACGAAAGCATCTTCTTAGCCGATATTTTCGATTCGTGTTGTTTTTTTTTCTCTAAATTCTAGGGTTTCTCAATTACAGGCCCCCTTCTTCTGATCTCATCGTCAGAGGTTCCCCCCTGTCTCTCTCTATATACACACTCGAACCATTCTCTCTCAATAAAACATCTGTAGTGCCTCTCTCTCTCAAACTCATCTCTGTTTCTGAATATTCTCTCATTTGTTTCGTATCTTTTTACTCGGCAGGGAGGAAGGAAGTAAACGGGTCTACAAAGACATTATTGAACATAGAGAAAGGAGGGGAGAGACCTTTTCCGGTGCCGGATGGATTGCCGAAATCATCAGAAGAGCTTGAAGAAGAAGAGAGATCTAGAATGCCTGATTCACCCTACAGCGTCTAAAGTAATAAAAAAGGCGCTACAGGAAGAGAGCTCTCCCTCCGTTTTTCTCTCTTTCTCTTTCTAAATTTTAAAACAAACGTGATATAACTTCCATCGTTCTCTTTTCTTTTCAATTTTTTTTTTTTTAACTTCTTCTAAAAAACATAAATTTAAAAATAAAAAATAAATTAAAATCTGAAAAATAAATTTTATAATCACCTGAATCGAGTTAAAATTTCAAAAGACGGATATTTGAATATACTCTGAAATTTTTGAAACGTCAGAGTTTAATAAATCACTTTTCTATTTGACAACTTCGTCGGCTTTATTGGCTTCTTCTATACACAATCTATGATGTTGACTCGGAACTTTTTACTGTTTGAATATTTATTTTGAAATTTTCAAAATGTTTGTTTGAATTTTTTATTCAAATGTTTATTTTAAAAAGTACCAATTAAAAAAATTTAAATTTTTTTTCTAAAATATTTTTTTTTATTTATATAATATATATAATAATTTTAATAACTCATTTAAATATTATAAATTTAAACACATTTTAAATATATTTATTTAAATACTTATAATTTAATTTAAATTATATTTTTTTCGAAAGTACTTTTTTACCGCTAATTTAAACAAGCACAAAACTCGTTTGATGATGAATAGATTATTGGAATGACAAACGTCCCTGATATTTTGGATGCTGGAGCGGAGAGGAGGATGGTGTGGGAAGGGAAGAACTGTGTTTTTTTTTATCAACAAGGGAAGGACTCAATAGAAGTGGGTTTAGGTGTGACCAATATGGTCCGTCTAATCCTCCTTAGGTTGTTTCGTGACTGAAAATTTATTTCTAAAAATTATTTATCAAAATAAGGGTGTTAATTTTATTAAGTATATAGTAATGATGAATATAATTAATTTTTACAAATTAAACAATATTTATCAAAACATTAGTGTTAGTTTTATTAAGTATTCAAGAATAAGGAAGATAATTAACTTTTACAAATGAAAAATTATTTATCAAAATAATAGTGTTGCGTTTATAAGGAATATAATTATTTTTTGTGATTTACAATCTCACGGCAATTTGGTCATCTCAAGCCCCCCTTTTTTTTTTGTTACCATTCTATTATTTTTGTGATTTACAATTCAATATAACAGAAATTTACGTATATATAATATTGACTCTAAGTTGTATATTGATAAAGACATCTAATTTCACAAGAAAACTAATATAACTTATTCAACTCTAATTAATAAACTTACCTTCACTAGAATATTACTCTAATTACCAAAAAGATTTTAAATATTAATAGGACTCAATAAATTAAAGTAGGAAACTTTCTAAAATTATGGACTTAGTTTAATTGGCCAACAAGACCTCCCTTAAATCATGTTTTTTAAGCAGCTCTCCAATTTCATGAGCAATAACCTTCCGTGTAATTTTTGTCGTTGTAAGAAGTTGGTGCGACAGTAAACTGAAACACTCATTAGTTTTCATTTTTACATACGGACATGGTCGAGTCTTGTACTTGACTTACAACGTTTCTTCTTATTCAGCACGATCAAAGAACAAATTCATGTTCAACCATTTAGAATCAAAATTAGTAAAACAATTGTCCACGCCAGTAAATCCACCATTATAAGATGCAAAGCCTGCCAATATTTTAGAATACCAAAATCTGCATCTTGAACACAATTTGTAGCAATGAAGTTATTAAAATCCAAATCACTATTGTAACCAGACATGAGGAATTTATTCACACCAGTGAAATCTCAAATTTCAGACAACTCGGGTTTTTTCGATTCCCAAAAATTCTTGAAACTCTGAAAATTTCATCTTCACAAAATCAACATGGCTTCGAGTAATAAAACTTTCAACACCCACAAAATCAACTAACTCTTAAATGACAAAATTCTCAATACTAATAACATCAACAAACTCTAAATTGAAAATTTTTTCAATCTTACCATATTTTGATTTTAAAGTGCTTGGCAAATTAAACATGGTAGTAAGGCCAAAATCTTCAAAGCCTTCAATTGCATCAATTTTACAAATTGCAAAAACTTATTTTTTTCTCAGCTATTAAACTCTCAAATTGAGTAGGCAAAAACAATTCGGAAATATCTCCCAATTCATCAAAAGCAATTTCCAACAAATTTAAATTTTTATCACAATGAATCAAAGTCAAACTTTCAACCAAACAATTATTTTCTTCTTCTTCAACCTCCAAAATATTTTCTTACTCAGAATTATTGACAAAGTAGTCAATATCATACGAATCTAAATTTGACACATTATCAAACTTGTCTTTTTTAAAGTTAACCACCCAATATCTATCAATCGAAAGTTCATAACCATTTCTCGATTTTCTATACAACTAAATAAAATCAAACCAAAACTCATGTGATGGTGGATAGTTTTGTTCGCAAATCCAACCATTCCAATGCGCCCAATGTATTGTTTTCCTTATTATTTGATAAAACTATTTAACTTTCTTCTCATAAACCTCTTTTGACAAGCACTTCATTACAATATCCAATACAACTTCATGAACATTGCAAGTTTTAAGATAGAGTGTAACACGATATAACCACTCAAAATGTGTTTCTGTAATAATCATTTTGAAATATATCAGTATGCACAAAATCATATTTTCTTTGTTTTCAACTACAACAAAATAAAATTATCTCATATTTTCATCTAAATACAATTTTTCTTTTGGTTCAAGATATGATACATTCTTAAAAACTAGTCCAATTCTTTGGCATTTTTCTTGATAATAGCATCTTCTTCTTGCCAAGATCTTCCTTTGTCAAAAAGGAATGCATTGATCAGTGTCATGTGCATGTTCCTCACATTTGTCAAACCAAAATTTGCCTTCATAGGTTAATTGAACGTTATTTGTTTCATTATGTAGCAGAGCACAATCCCACAGTCAAATTTGCCAAAAAAATTCAATATCAGTAACAATGTTTTTTTTTGTGGAATGCATTATTCAATTTTTTGAATGTGTTAGAATTACTTACAATCCACTCATATGTTGGGGAGAATCCATAACTTGAGTCAACCTAGTTTGCAAATCTTGAGTAAATATCGTGAGTTCATTACATTTTTTTCTTTCCAATACCCTCAATGTAGAAATTATCCACGTAAAGTTTTTGCAGTAAAATGAATGATTCAATAAGTGTGTTCAACTTGGGGTAGTAATGGTGTTACATAATCTAGGGGTCGTGGGTATATAACAGCTAATAAATTTTTTTTTAACTTTGGATTAAGGTTGATTTTTAGCATCTCCTGGACATCCGACATGTAGTGGTTAGTTATATTCTTTCTTGGCCTTAGTGAGTTGTAGAACCTCCATTCACCTTCATTTGTAATCCAAGACCCCACCAAAGTTCAATGACTTGAGATTGTGTTGTGGAGCAGGAAGTGTAAATAGAGATACTTTTTAGTTACTTCCCTAAGGTTACTGTCCACGTATTTAGCTCGTAGTCTATCATTATTTTGTATAATTACATTTTGATTAAAACACATACAACATGTTAGTTAGTATGTAGGCAACATTATCAATGGTTTATGAGTTTGTGTCTTACGAAGCAGTGACAACTGAAGAAGAATGACATGTCATCGCCATTGCATTGCCCTATTTCAAGCAAAACCTCTTGTTTCCTCATTAAAATGTTTACGTAATTGTCAATGACCTGTAAATTATAATTTTCGTTCATATTTCAAACAAATACAATATATATTTCAAAGGGGTCCAAATTTTATACTAAATGTTAATAGTCTGAAGATATAATAGTTCAAATATGCTCAAACTGCTTAATGTGTCTCTCTCTCCCCCAGTAGTTTCAATATGTCCTCTATGCTTATAAAATTCATGCTATCATTCGTCCAAACCAAAGTGTTATAAGTTGGTTTAGAGTAATGGAAAGCAACTTGATTCATTCTCATGTTGTTGTAACCTTGTGTATCTTGTTCTGTGAACCTCTTTATGTCGACTTGCCCCTGACAGAGCAAAGGAATTACTTACTGAGTTTCCATACCTCATACAGAGACTTACATTTTTCAAGTAAGGACGCCACATCTTGAAGTAGGGATTGAAATCCCGAATAGGCGTAAGGTGACTGCAAATATACGTACTGCAAGGACTATTTTGATAGTAAAGTATAGTACTTGTCCTATGTTCTCCCATCACCCCACGTCCTGGGGATAATTGTATTTGGAACTTTTGGGTCTATATAATTACATGAACTTTAGTATTATAAATGCAAAAATTTTATTAAGTCTTCTACTGTTTATTAGATTGTTGATTGCATGTTAAATAATACTCACATATAAATGTAAAGTTAAAATGAAAAAGAAATGGATCGGGTTTGGCAGTTGGGTCGGACTGAGGTCGGGATGCCAGATCCACACAGGGTGGATTCCGCGTCGTGACATAATCAGCGAAGTATGTCTCCCGATGTTATTTACATCATGCACCCCCCCAATTACAACATCAATTGTATGCAATTCTCTTATGTGAAAGCCTTGTTTTAGAATTGGAGTTTCCTATATAGTTTTCTTGGAGTCATTTTCATTGTCATCACCACACTCATCATTTAATCTTTTTAGATATTCACATTCAGAAAATTTTGCATCATGACCGGCTTCATGGTGTCTATCTTTTTGGTCAGACGTGAAACTCCTTTCCAAATTATCATCATTTTCTTTATTGCTTTCATCCTCATCAGACTCCAACCCTTCAATTTCGGCTTCTATTTTATTCAACTCTACTTCATTTAGCTTCACAAAAAAATATTTGTACATATTAGAATCCCAACAATTTTTTTTTCGTTATATGTTTTCAAAATTCTTCATGTTCAAATAGTTCATCAGATTTGATTATATAAAATAGAGGTAAATTTTTACCCAAAAGAAACAATTATTACTTGATTGGATTTTAGATTTACTAAAGCACATACCTGATGTGATCCAAGTTCTCTTAACATTATTTTGAACATAACCTTTGCAATGCATGTAGATCCCACTTCAAAAACCTTGGAATAGCTTTATTTGGTGATGGACGCAAAATTGTTGTATGTTCACACCAATACTGCATCAAAGGTAAAAAAAAACGTAACAAAATTATGTAGTACGTATTTATTTTGAATAGATATTAGTATTATGCTCATTCAAAATGAGATAGACAATGTGACTCAGCAAAACCAACATAACACACCTAGTGACTTTCTAGGGACTTTGGTGGTATTGTTCCCAAAAAGCCATAAGTTGATTTCTTATGCATGAAACCTAATTACATTTCTTGATCTCCTCAAGGTCCTCCACATACCGTATGAATCCCCAGCTTATAGAAAGTCCAGATGTTGAGAAGAACAGGGTGAGCTAAACATACAAGCACAAAAGTCAGGTAATGTCTTCCTTGTCTGTCCTTTTTTTCCCTTTTATTGCTTCTAATATCCCTTTCTTAATGTCTTTCCCTACAAACTTGTCTGAGTTCGCAAAACGCATGTTCACAGATGGACTATTAGGCTTGTTCTCGTACGATGGAATCATCGGCTCTTTGCTATACTCAATCCCAAATATTGACTCAATGTCCAAATTACTGACATTCACAAATGTGCTTGAGAGCTTGAATGTTCTTGTGTCAGGGCTATACTGCCTCAATATGTGCAGCACTGTCTCATCAAATTTTCTAATCTTTGCAATGTTGGCCATTTTCAACATAATTTGCCTGAGCATTTTCCAAAAAAGGGGTCTTCTTTAAATCCCCCCCATGTCCCTTGTCTAATTTAAGCTCACTGATCATCCTGACAATTGAAATTATGTTTGATCTAAAATGTGGATTGTTGCAACAACCTACAAGCTTTATTTCTTCATCGCCTTTAACAATATTCTTTTTATTTGTAGCCTTACTCTTACCCCCAACCAGCCACTCAAAACACCCACAAACACACACACAGTGTTTAGCACAACAGAATAGGAAAGAAGACACAGAATCGTACAGGGAAAAACCCCCAACCTTTTATTCATTAACCCACCGGAATTATGAATACAAAGGAATCAGATTCCCGAAGAATACAAGACACTCAACCCACACTCACAAAGAGACACACACCAATGTGTTACAATCTCTTTTTGCTTCTCTGCCTTGCTCTCTCTATGCCTTCTCTGCCATTTATAAGAGACCTCGCACCCCTTTTATAGCCAGAAGTCTCAACCACTCACATGTGACATGCACATGACATGCAGTTACCCCAACTGCTAGGGTTTGTCACAGATTGCCATCTGTGCCATGCAGTTGCGCCCACAACTGCTAGGGCTATCTGAAGCTTGGGATACGCGCCACCTGTGAGGATCCGTGCCTCACTTTGCCACACACAATAGGACCCTTGGATCAGCATGCCACCTGTGAGGATCCGTGCCTCCCATTGTTGCACACTATCCATGCGCCAACTCAGCAGGCAGTTGCCTTGGGCCTTCTGTCAGCCCCGCAACTGCCTTGCGCAACCGCACCTGCAACTGCCTTGCGCAACCGCACACAACTGTCTTGCATAATCGCACGCAACTGCCTTGCGCAACTGCCCTGCAACTGCCTTGCGTAACTGCACGCAACTGCCAACCCCGAGCCCTCACTCAAGGACACAGCCATATATAGTCAGCTTTGAACCTGCGCACTTCTTGACCCATCCCATGCTTCTGTGTTAGCCATCGTTGCCAAGCCATGCCCCCACACGCCTTGGTCTTCCTTAGCCGCATAGGCCACTCGCCCATGGGCGCCTCGAGGAGGTACTCCCCTCTTTATATGTCAAAATACAATTTACTCCTCTGACAGGAGTGGATACAACCACTTGCAAAACCAGCCCTTCCCCCTGTATGCATCTGCCTTGCCAAAGGTAACCCATGCACCTAACTGTTCACAAGCCATCGGCTGCACCAACTCTGCACTATCTAAGTATCCGATACTTAGAATATTTTTGACATATCCCAACTCTGGAAAGTCATTCCCACTTCTGAATTTTATTCCATCCTTGAACAGCATTCCAAGTCTCGAATGTCTTTCCGCACTTGAATAACATTCCAAGTCTGAATGTTATTCCAAGGCATAGCATGCCTCCCCATGCCCATGCCAATGTCACCAAGGCCGGACATGCCTCCCCATGCCTCAAGCCGCCGTGTCAACTTAGTAAGGGTCTAACAAACCACCCCCACCAGAAGAAGCCGACGTCCTCGTCGGACCAACACTACCTCTGCAGACATCCCACCGCTACACCGTGTCACTTGTCTTGATACTGCGCCTAACCGGCACCCACAGCATCCTTCTGCACTGGCTGTCGCCCATGCAGAACACACTTGGCCCCCACCAAGTCTTGCTGAAGAACTCCAGCCTTCAGACTTTGTTGTCGATCGATCATTAAACTTGGGAAAGTTTGCCACTATTTCTGGTCACGGCTGACCCTTTCCCACCAGCCAACCCACCCATCACCTTCAGAACATCAATCTTTTGAATTCAGGTCCCCGGCCTGCATGCCACCAGACATGTCTCCTGCAGCTTTTGGCACTGCTGCACCGTTGCCTACCAAAACATCCCTGTAGGACTTTCCCCCATCATCAGAACCTTCTGAATCTTCAAGGACCCGAATTGCAGACATCCTTGAAACCCTTCCCTTCTTCACTTTTGAGAAAGGAACAAAACATGGACTCCCTTCGTCTATGATCAGCATTCCAGCAAAGTGAGGCATCACAACTGCCTGTGCCTTCTGGAAAAACTCCAACCCAAGGATGACTTGGAAATCATCCAAAGGCATGGCCAAGAAACTGCACTCCCCGTTCCAATTTCCCACTTTGGCCTGGACACCCCTCGCTACTCCAACAACCCGACTTGCCTCGGCATTGGCTGCCTTGATCACACTAGAATCTGGCTGCAGTGCAAGGTCGAGCCTATACACCTCCCTGTCCGAGATAATGTTGTTAGTAGCCCCCGTGTCCACCATTGCATTGACAACTTGGTTGTTCAGCACTATGTCCACGAACATCAACCCCTTTTTTGGCACCGAGTCCTCCTTCTGCAACACATTCAGAAGTTGGATGGGGTTGACCCTTACGATCTCCTCTTCTGAACTCTCTTCCTCTTCTGCTATAAGAGCGTTCAGTTTCTCCCTCTTTGGACAATTTCTGGCCCGGTGTGGTCCGTCACAGATATAGCATCCGCCTGGGGTCTAGCCTTTGAACGGCTCCTTGGAACTTGAGGCTTTGTCCGTCTGCCCCTCCCAAGAACCAGTCTTTCCGACTTTTTTTCTGTCCTTCTTGCGCTCCTTGGACTTGTCTCTTCGAGCACCCTCAGTCCCTTTGTTGCCGTCCCCGGTGTTAACCAACTTGTAGTCCACCAATGCATCGGCTGCTGCTATGGCTGCGGACAAGTCTTTTACACCTTGTCGACGCAGTTCTATCTGTGGGTTGAGTGTCTTGTATTCTTCGGGAATCTGATTCCTTTGTATTCATAATTCCGGTGGGTTAGTGAATAAAAGGTTGGGGGGTTTTCCCTGTATAATTCTGTGTCTTCTTTCCTATTCCGCTGTGCTAAACACTGTGTGTGTGTTTGTGGGTGTTTTGAATGGCTGGTTGTTCGGTGACAACGCCATCACAGGTGAAAATTTGGTGCTTGAAATTGACCCTGTGACAGTTGGTATCAGAGCGTGGTTCTGACCATGACTGGTGGCTCAAACGCTGAACTGTGTGAACAGGTGGCTCGGATGGAGGACTTCCTTGGTTCTCCCCAGTCAGATGATGCTGTGCCTGTCTCTATCCAGTGTGCAAGGCTGTTCGAGATCATGGAGAATGTCCAAAATGCCCAGGACGAACTCAGAAAGGTGGAGGAGGATCACTATCTTGAAGGCCAAGTCAAGATCAGTGACCTCTTGGGCGATCTTGGAGCGTTAGCCGAATCTCTCAAAGGCAGATTGGACACACTGGATGCGGACATGACGCTGCTGAAGCGGGCATTGTATACTGGTACTGTTGGTATGCACGTGGGCGGGCAGAAGGCCAAAGTACCAGAACCAAAGGCGTTCTCTGGCACTCGGAGTGCCAAAGAACTGGAGAATTTTCTATGGGACCTGACCCACTATTTTCAGGCGGTACACATCCTGGATGGTGAGCGGGTGAATCTCACATCGTTGCACCTGACCGGGGATGCCAAATTGTGGTGGCGGACTCGGGCGGAGGACACTTCACGTCCTCAAATCATGACGTGGGACATGCTGGTGGCAGAAATGAAGGAGCAGTTCCTCGGTGCCAAAAAAGGGGTTGATGTTCGTGGACATAGTGCTGAACAACCAAGTTATCAGTGCAATGGTGGACACGGGGGCTACTAACAACATTATCTCGGACAAGGAGGTGTATAGGCTCAACCTTGCACTGCAGCCAGATTTTAGTGTGATCAAGGCAGCCAATTCCGAGGCAAGTCGGGTTGCTGGAGTAGCGAGGGGTGTCCAGGCCAAAGTGGGAAACTGGAGCGGGGAGTGCAGTTTCTTGGCCATGCCTTTGGATGATTTCCAAATCATCCTTGGGTTGGAGTTTTTCCAGAAGGCAAAGGCAGTTGTGATGCCTCACCTTGATGGAATGCTGATCATGGACGAGGGGAGTCCATGTTTTGTTCCTTTCTCAAAAGTGAAGAAGGGAAGGGTTTCAAGGATGTCTGCAAGTCGGGTCCTTGAAGATTCAGAAGGTTCTGATGGTGGGGGAAAGTCCTACAGGGATGTTTTGGTAGGCAACGGTGCAGCAGCGCCAAAAGCTGCAGGAGACATGTCTGGTGGCAAGCAGGCTGGGGGCCTGAATTCAGAAGATTGATGTTCTGAAGGTGATGGGTGGGTTGGCTGGTGGGAAAGGGTCAGCCGTGACCAGAAATAGTGGCAAACTTTCCCAAGTTTAATGATTGATCGACAACAAAGTCTGAAGGCTGGAGTTCTTCAGCAAGACTTGGTGGGGGCCAAGTGTGTTCTGCATGGGCGACAGCCAGTGCAAAAGGATGCTGTGGGTGCCGGTTAGGCACAGTATCAAAACAAGTGACATGGTGCAGCGGTGGAATGTCTGCAAAGGTAGTGTTGGTCCGATGAGGACGTCGGCTTCTTCTGGTAGAGGTGGTTTGTTAGACCCTTAATAAGTTGACACGGCGGCTTGGGGCATGAGGAGGCATGTCTGGCCTTGGTGACATTGGCATGGGCATGGGGAGGCATGCTATGCCTTGGAATAACATTCAGACTTGGAATGTTATTCAAGTGCGGAAAGACATTCGAGACTTGGAATGCTATTCAAGGATGGAATAAAATTCGGAAGTGGGAATGACTTTCCAGAGTTGGGATATGTCAAAAATATTCTAAGTATCGGATACTTAGACAGTGCAAAGTTGGTGCAGCCGATGGCTTGTGAACAGTTGGGTGCATGGGTTGCCTTTGGCAAGGCAGATGCACACAGAGGGAAGGGCTGGTTTTGCAAGTGGTTGTATCCACTCCTGTCAGAGGAGTAAATTGTACTTTGACATATATAGGGGGGAGTACCTCCTCGAGGCGCCCATGGGCGAGTGGCCTATGTGGCTAAGGAAGACCAAGGCGTGTGGGGGCATGGCTTGGCAACAATGGCTAACATGGAAGCATAGGATGGGTCAAGAAGTGCGCAGGTTCAAGGCTGACTATATATGGCCGTGTCCTTGAGTGACGGCTCGGGGTTGGCAGTTGCGTGCGGTTGCGCAAGGCAGTTGCACGGCAGTTGCGGGTGCGGTTGCGCAAGGCAATTGCGAGGCTATCAGAAGGCGCAAGGCAACTACCTGCTGAGTTGGCGCATGGATAGTGTGCGACAATAGGAGGTACAAATCCTCACAATATATTAATTACCACAAATAACACTATATCAAGGTGCTGTAATTTCTTCAGCATATCCAACCCATATCACAATATACTATAAATCATATGGTCATATAGTTGTGAAAATAAATATTTACAATTGAACAATAAAAACCCAATCACACTCTTATTGGAAGTGCATTCTTATCCTATCAAAACACATCACATTTTCATATTTATCAAAATTGTATCAATGTAGATTTTTACCTATACTTTTAACACATATAAGATGAATTAAAAGCTATATTGTTTACACAAAAATGAAACTAAAGTCGAAGCAAAAATATAACTATTTTACCCGACATATCACTCAAAATCTCAATAAATGGAATCTCAATTATGTTGCAAAAAATGTGAAAATAACAAATTATGCATGAGGTAAATTTTTACCACTCATAAAATTCATACACACTTAAGAGAAACTATCATTAATACATTTTTACCCACTCTTCACAAATGTAAATGTTTACCTAATGCAGTTATTAGAAAGAAAAAAAATCTATTTGAACCCATCAAACGGGGAAAGAATCCAAAAGGTAAACTTTTCCCACTCATCAATTCCATACACACTTAATAACAACCATCATTATTACATTTTTACCCATACTGCACTCCACTATAATTTTACCTTCTGCTTAAAACACAAGGTAAAATTGTATTTCACCCCCAAACACCATGTTCTCTATCTGAAATTAACATTTTCTTTTCCCCTTTCACTTGTTAACTTACTGAAATTTTACCCTAATCAACAAAGATGAAATTCGTTGTATAGTCGAACATTTTTCGATTGTATGCAATCCAATGATTCATTATATTTGAAAGGTAAAATTTATCGAACTAAACCAAGTTGGAAAAATATAAGAGTTTTATGGTTTTTATACTAAAAATTTCATTCTTTGAATGATCAGTTTCGACAAAAATAACCCAAAAATCAATAATGTATAGATTTAATACTTACTTTTTTCACCCATCGATGATATTGATTTTGAATTGCTAGGGTTTTTTTTTTTATCCTAGTTGTTGTTTCAATCCTTACACAGAACCCTAAATTGTCTTAATTGCATTTTACTAAATTATGAGGGTTTCAATTGTTCCTTTCTCATCGCTTCAGACTAGAATAAGAATTCGAATGTTCAGTAATGGAAGGTTTGATTCTGATTTTTACCCTATCGATTAGGAAAGCCTGCAAGGTTTCCCTTTGTTTTTGCAATCTTTGAATTCAAATATGTGCGTATTTTATTGGGAGTGTTCTACTAAACGCGTGTGTACCATTTCGGCAACCTTTACAAGGGCTTTTTGGTCAAAGGGAAAAGATGTGGACTTAGTTATATATCTCTAAAATTACTTGACTAGAGGATAATTTTGTACTTCCATTTGTCCTTATGGCCAAGCGACCTTTATTTTTATCACAAATACAAGCTTTATAAGGAGAAGAGATGTATAGGAAAAAGAAGGAGAAAGTCATACAAGGTAAGATGTGCCACGACTCGGAGACCCACCTCGTGCGGATTAAGGGAATCGTGACTGCCCGCCCCTTCGGTCCGTTGGTCGTCGAGTGAATTATATAAGCGACAGCGCTGGACGGCGGTGCGGTACGGCCAAGATTGGCAATTGTGAAAGCGTGAAAAACTTCTTCTTTATTTTTGCACGCCTGCCTGGTACCGTTGCTTCTTCTTCTTTGAAGCGGTAAACAAAATATCATACATTCAGAGCATACTAAAACTTTTAAAGTTATACATATTACATGTCTAATTGCCTCTCGGGGCTTAAGTACAAAGTTGTCCAAAATTTCTACAACAAAATTTGACCAACTATAGGTCCTAATACTTCCAAAAATTTCCTGATTATAATAGAGCCGCCAAACACTAATCCTCAAATTGGGCAAGGCTCCCATCCATCATCACCTGAAAAATTTTAGGATAAGCGGGTGAGATTCAACAAGCCCAGTGAGTAATTCTAGTACTTTGTCATGGGTTTTCAACTGGTAGTGGGTTAGTTAAGAGAGTGCACATATAAACATACACTACCAATTGTACATATACTTCAGATGCAAAATATAGAATTCTTAAAACAGATACATGAAGCATTCAAGGCATTCAGGCTAGGCACGTACTTCTTCAAATACAAGATGTAGGAAACTTCAAAACATGTAACACAAAGCATTTTAAAGCATTCGAATAAATTAGATATTTCACGTATGCAAGTACAAGGAACTTCAAAAAAACACGTAACATGAAGCTTTTAAAAGCAATCGGGTGGGGCATTCAATATGCAATTAAAACTTATAATACATGCAGAGTGACCATTTGGTGGCCATGAATGTTTAAAATATTTACTTGTAAACAGGATGCATGAAATCCTTTTTCTCGTATATGACCCTTTGTTATTTTGAAAACTGGGCCATTTCCTTTAAAACAAATACTTCTTCATGTAAATGGGGCTTTTGAAAACCTCATGCCATTTCTTGTGAAAACATGAAAACTTTGCTCATGAATTCATTACATGTCATTACATATAGAAATGAGGGATCAGATCCTGCTACCATTTCTGCACATATTCATCTTATCACTTTGATTAGGTGGAAATCTATTTCGAACCAGACTCCAATTTTACTTCTTGTGGAGATATCTCATACCTAGTGGATCAAATCTTACTACCGGGCATTCTACTCGTATGTGAATCCCAAAAGGCTTCACGAATACGTAGTGCTTATGTACGATTATCTTTCATTACTAGTTCACAAATAGGAGGTTGGAAAACATTTTCTTTCAAATAGATACTATTTAAAAGCATTTAAAGGTAACCTCCCAGTAGTTGCTTTTTAAAAGCATTTAAAACTTTAACTTCTTCAATAGATGCTTTTCAAGGAGCATTGAAATACATTTTTTTTTCAAATAAATGCTTTTCATGTACATTTGAAATATGACTTCTTCAAAAATGTGTTTTTTATGCTCATTTAAAACATGGTTTCTTCAATAGATGCTTTTCAAAGAGCATTGAAATACGGCTTCTTCAAATAAATGTTTTTCATGAGCATTAAAAATATGATTTCTTCAAATATATGCATTTCATGAGCGATTGAAATATGACTTTTCAAATAGATGCTTTTCATGAGTATTAAAATATGGCCTCTTCAGAAAGATGATTTTCATGAGTATTAAAATATGGATTCTTTAAAAAGATGTTTTTCATGAGTATTTAAACAAGAATAGCTTTAACAAAGTTTTCAACACTTGGAATACAATGATTAGGACATTTAAAACATGAGCTTCAAAGTATTAATTCACGATGTACAGGAGTATTTAAAACATAGCAAAATGAAGGAATTTATTTTTAGAGAGACATTTAATAAAATTTTGCATTTAACGTAGACATGTTGGAACATAAACTTAAAGAAGTTCAGTAATATCAACAAGCTAACTTGCATGTCACAATAGAGTTTTCAAAAAGGAGGCAATAATATTTAAAACATGAGTCATATAAATAAGGAATTGAATTTAAAGCACTTAAGGAATTGAACTCGTAATACTTCAGAAATTTTGAACTTGAAATTACTTCAGAATCCACGGAGATTAAAAACCTCCACTTCAAAGTACAAGATTACCCACCTTGTTCTCCCGGGTCAGCACTACTGATGGGCTTTCCCTTTTTCATTGAAATTCTTAAAAATCAAATTCATCAAGACTTCAATTAATCCTTTATTTACTTTAAATCATCCTTAAATTGATACTCTTTATTAAATTTTGACCCGTCGTATCCTAACTTCCTAGGATTGGTCTTACCCCTTTTTATCGGCCTACTCATGGTAATTTAATAAATTTTATTTTTTACGTGACTTATTTTTCAGTACCTATTTGGATATTATGGACCTCACTGTTGGGTCTGAAACGTCGAAGAAAGTCAATTTAGACCCTCTCGGCTTTTTATTTGGCTTCGGGCACATTAGGGGTAATTTAGTAATTACACTTTTACGTGTCTTAATTTTTCAGAATCCGTCTCGTAAAATGGACCCCGCCATTGGGTCCAGAATGCCCAAAATAGTTAAAATATACTATTTATTTATTTAATTTGGACATCAGATCATTTTAGTATTATTAAATTAATTTAATTAATTATACAATTACATATTATATATTATTCATTTAATTAATTATACAATTACATATTATATATTATTCATGTTAACATTTTACACAAGGGCAGTGGTGGCTCAAGGGTCTTTGGGGTTTGGTTTGGGTTCAGCAGTAACAGAGGTCATGGGTTCGAACCAGGGGAGCTACGGCTCCCTTTTTATTTTTCTAATTTTTCCTAATCCAAACACTGGACAAAAGGGCGAAACACGGATAGGATATCCCTGGTCTGAATAGGGCTTCAATCAATTTCTTATTCTAGTAACCAAACAACACTGAATTTGTTTTAAATTTAAAAACATATCACCCAAAAACGGCGTCATCCCACTTATCCCACATCCGTGATGGGTTGGGTCCCGACCCGAACCCAGATCCGACACGAGACCGACCCAACACTGTTCACCTTTTTCCCCAAGCTTCGGATTACTATTGCCCTAATTTTGGCTTTCCATTTTTTTCAATTTCGTGAAGTTTCGATCACCGAATCTCTCTGCTTTCTACCCCAAAGTGGTTCTGGGACACCAAGGTAGGGTTTGGCATTCATTTGAGAGCTCGAATTGAGCTCATGATTGCAATTGGGAGTTCAATAGTCAAGACCTGAAACTCGGCCATACACACTCATTTTTTAGCCAAATTTCATAGGGTCTGTTATGGTCTCTTCATCATGGGGTTCAAGCCCTCATTCTTAAAATTAGGTTTTGGAGTAGTTTTGTGAGGTTGGCTCCAAAACCCGAAACCTGCAAGTCATGGTTTAAGGGTCTTCTCCTAGGTTTCTAGGTCGAGGGACAGGGTTTTTGAAACCCTGATAAGGTCTATTTTGGGCCCCAAGTGAAGAAACTAAGTTTCTTTTTAGTCAATTCAGATATGCTACAAGAGAGGCCTATCAATGGTGGATTCCACTATTTTGCATTCTAAGCCCTCTAGGTTAGCCCCCTTTTCATCTATTTTTCATCCTCTTCCATTTTAAGATGCATGCATATCAACTAATACACCAAACAGTAGCTAGAAAGAAAAATTTATCCTTTTTGGTTCTCTCTCCTCCTTCTCTCCTCTTATTTAGGTTTGGTTCGCTTTGGTGATCTTCTTCATGCTAGGACAGCCATGGTACAACCCCTTCTCCTCTTCTTCTTCCTCTTCTCTCTCTCTCTCTACTTTCTCTCTCTAGGTTTCTCTCTCTACATCACTCTTTGATTTTTGAAACACATACTCCATACGCAACACCTATATATTATATCACTTATTTTTATTTAAAAAAAAAAATTAAATGTGCTGCATGAATGGCCATTGGCCAATTTGGGAGGTGGAGAGAAAATAATATATGGATATATACATATATGTTGTAAAATATTTCACAAATAAGTGGGTAGCCCAAGTGGTATTTGTTTTTAGGCTTAAGACTTTGTCTACTTTGGGTCAAGGATTCAAAACCCCCTGGCCTCACTTTTGGTTATTTTTTCCTATTTTCCCCCCTAATGCCTTGTTTGGCAAATGCCATTTCAACTTTTTTCCGTTATTCTCTTTTTGCATTTTTCTTCATGTACTTGAATTTATTATTTGCTTCTTCATGAAATCGTAATCATATTTTTGGATTTATTTTCTCGGAGTCAACCTCATTATTTTAAGGTCTCAGAACTAGTTTTGCAATTATCGTTAATTCTTGATTAAATTTTCTTAATTATTCTATTAAGGGTCACTAATTAATATTTAGCGATTAACTATTGTTTAATTTGTTGATTATTTATAATTTCATTTCCTTTTGTTTTATGTGTTATATATATATATATATATATATGTATGTATATTTCAACTGAGAAAATCATGTATATGTACATGTTTACTATGTTAGGCATTTGATGTCTTTCACACGAGATGTGTTCTGCTCTGGCTTCTAATATTCGAATATCATGGAGTGAGAGCATTCTGTGCAGGTTGCTATGGCATTGGTGTATTGCCAACTGCGGAGATGAATGGACGAGTTGAAGGATTTGGTCAAGTATGTTTGTTTCAAGGAAAACACCATGTCAATAAAAAAATTTCAGTGAGAGTGTACAACTTGAAAGATTTTCCTTCTGTAGATAATGTTTCAAGGAAAATAACGTCCTGTAATAGGTTTTCTCAATATATATATATATATATATATATATATATATATATTTATATATTTTACTTTTATACATAAAAAACTGATCTTACATACATTTATTATAACTCATAATTATTTATGTCTAAGAATGAAAAAAATTAATGAGAAAACCATTATATGCATCACTCTTATTTCAAAGCTTGCTTATATTTAGTATTTTTTTTTTTTCCTTTTTCATATTCATAGAGTAAGCCATATAACCTGATCAGTCATTTAACCATTGTCTTCGAATAATATAGTTTCCATGTCACAATGTAATAGTGAATAGTTTAAAACTACACAACTGAACTAGTTCAATAACTACAAATCTGAATTCACATAGTCAAAAATCATCTAATCCCTCTTCAGTTAAAGATTTATCAAAACAACTCGCTTCATTGCTTAATCACTCAGTCTGCCGTGCTCGAAATGAGTTTGTCTAACTCTTGCCTGAAAAAAATGATAAACATCTATAATAACTCGACGGCTCTATGAGAAATCCATAACATGTCAAGGGTTTTAAAAATATTATGTAGTTCTATACTGAAATGTTTATATTCATTTAGAATTAGAATACGTCATATCAAAACACAAGAGTCCAATGAATAGTAACAAATTCATTTTCAATAGTTTTTAGATCAATCATAATCATAATTTAATAATCAATATCATAGTTCAATCGTAGTCATAGTTCGATAATCAATATCGTAGTTCAATCATAGTCATAGTTCAATAACATAGTTTGATAACATTAGTCATAGTTCGATAATCAATATCATAGTTCAATCTTAGTCATAGTTCAGAATCACGGTTCGACTATGTCTCATTTACAGCAAATGGTGGTGCGCAGAAGATCAATTACCTTCTATCGAGCTGAGGAGAATCGGTTGTTACCTGCTCAGTAGAAGTAAGTACGTTTTAACCAAACCCAAAATTTAGTTTTATTGTTGAATATTAGATATAAATGGGAGTTCTGTTTGCTCAACATTTTGGGTACTTGTCAACGTTATAAATTAATAACTTCTATTGATTGCAATAATAGTCATCACACACTAAATATATCGAGTTTAATTGCCCCAACAAGAAATGTAAGCTATGCTTAGGAGTTAGGATAAATAATCTGTTGAAAAAATGAATTATTGAGCAAGAATTTTTTGTTATTTTTGAGCTAAAATTAAAATGAATATTACACATCATTTTAAATGGGTCCACATGAAAATATTTTCTCTTCCATGAGACAATTAAGAACATATATATTGGGTTGCTCAAAAATCATTAAGGAATTGAAGAGAAATTAACTCCAAATATCACTACTTAGAAACGGTAACAAAGCTTAAAACTTGTGAAAAACTTGTGTCTCACATAGGTTAGGAACAAGATTTTAAAGAGTATATATACAATTACCTTGGGTTGGACCTTGACCCGTTGTATATATATCTTTTTGAAGAAAATTTATTTAAATAAAATTATTTATTTAAATTATATTTTCAAAATGTTACGTTTTTGAATTTTAACTGAACAGTCACTATGAACAGGTGCGTCCTTTCAAATTGGTGCTTCTGTTCACCAATGGATGCATCTATTCAAAGTGAAACATTATATCTGTTCACATAAACAGATGCACCCTTTAAGTTCATGTCTATTTAAACAGTCACTCAGTCGCCTATATAAACCCAGTTCACTTTCATCATCTTCATTCAATTTTACAAGTTTTAGAATAAAGTTCATGCATACTATGAGTCTGCATATCAAGAGAGTTTCAGGACAAATTTTTGTTCACTGTGCACATAAGATTGGAGTGCTTTCATCTATTGTGCGTGACCATTATATCCTGCGAGACAATCACCATTAAAAACTCAAAAGTACTAGTGCAATGACGATATTATCTAAAGGACATAGTGTAAGACACTAATGTTGGTCAATCACCATTACTTTACTTTTGGTATTTTCGTAGAAAACTGTAAATTCTAATTTCTGTTTGTTTCTATTTAATTTTTGTTAAATACAGTATTTTGAAAATTTTGTTTTTGTTTTATATGATTCTGAAATTATTTCAAACTATTTTTATAATATAATATTCATTAAAGTGTTGTGAATTTTTCAAGTACAGTATTCTAATAAAAAATATAATTTTTCCTAACATAATCATCATTTAGAAGATTCAATCACAAAGTCTCTTGATTAAAATGCCTCCTTGCACACAATGTGGAGCACCATATTTGCTATCCAGAGTTGGTCTTTTTGAGCCTAGATCCTACAGGCTACAAACATGTATAAAAAACATTTCTTCAAGCATCATAGAAAACATTATTTTTGCAAAATATTGTAGTCAATCTTAGAATGTCATGTCGTCCATTGCATGCCCTGTTGAGGTAGATAGCAGACTAGCAGTTGTCAAGAGTGTGTTCGGCGTTCTCTTGGGTCCAACTGTCCTTACATATATGACACAAAAGTGGAAAAGCCGAGAAGGGTCAATATAAAGATCATATTACCATTCATCGCACATATCCTTGCAGAGGTGATGAACCATCTATTGGCTTCTGTCTTGATTCCAGTAGTTGTTGCTTCTGGTTCAGATTGTACCTGCAATATGTAAATTGACTTTTTTTATCAAAATAGAGTTCTTTTAAAAATTTTTTTAAGAATAAAGTTACAATAAACTTATTTTTTAAATTAGGATTATTTTAAAATCGTCTTACTAAAAGATAATTTTAAAATAAATAAATATATATATATATATATATATATATATTTGAAATCGTCTTTCAGGACACTTTCAAAAACATCTTTTTGAATGATAATTTTTTAAAAAAAAATTAAAAGCATGTTTTTGAAAAATGATTTTAATTTTTTAAAATTTTTTAAAAAATTGAAAACATTTTTTTAAAAAAACGATTTTAAAAGTAACTCTAATCCCGTAAATAAGTTAAAAACAATACCAAACTGAAAAATAACTTTTTTTTTTTTTAAAAATCTATTTCAGAATTTAACACTATGTAAATTATATCAACTTCAAGAGACTTATCATTTAATATAAGAAAATGCTAAACCAACTGTTTCTTCTCCATGCAATTTCTTACTCAAGACACAATGAAGTCATAACAATGGGCCCACTCCATTGTATCTTGGAGTTAGAAAAGACGATGGAAGTTGCATCACTCTTAAACATTTAACTTCTATATTAAGCCTTTAACAGATAAAACAACTTATTTCCATATATTTGCGAACTCGTATAATTATGATAAGCTTCCCCCTCCCCCCCCCCAAAAAAAAAAAAAGCATATGCCTTGTTCTATAATTATTTTGTTATTTCATGAAATTTTATTTTAAATTATCACAATAGGATATATAATAACTAAAGAAGTAGAGTTACGTTTTTCTAATATGGTGTGTTATTAATGGGTAATTTTAAAAATTATACTATGTGGGGTCCAAAATCATTACGTAATGAAACATCATATTTGAGATACAATTGAAAATCTACAATATTTTTTTATTTATAAAAATAATCTGTGAAATAATTTAGCGGGTTTATACCATATAAACTTGTACTCAACAAGTTAAAGAGACAATCAATAGAAGCACAACTTTTTTGTGTAGTAAAGTTTTTCTTCTTTCCTTTTTGTTTTTCTAACAGATAATTGTTAAGTTTTTAGTTGATTTGCAAAAACTTTCTCAGAATGGCCATTGTGCATTTTAATACAAGATGTAAATTTTTTTTTTTTTTGTTCTTTATGCTTAGGAGTAATAAATATATAGAAAGTATTCCGAGCTACATTTCTTTTCATGCCAGTTATTTCTGCTAGCCAAATCATAATATAGTTTGATAGTGAACTAGAAGAACAAGGAGTTTAGTATATGATGAATGATTTGAGAACTGTTAGCATCTTTTCGGTCGCTTCCTAATTGTTTATATGAATGTGTGTCTTGCATTGTGTTGTCTCTTTTCTTCTAGGCTCTAGCTAGATAGTTGAGGATGGGTTTGGTGTTGGGTGGTTGCATGAATTTATTCATATTCTTGATGATCCATTTGCGATCTAAGACGACTTGCTTTTATTTTTCACCCGTTTTTCTCTTATGTTGTAATTCATTTATATAAAGGTATTATCTTTTAAGGTTTTGAAGGAAAGAGAGAGGAGAGCCATTGTTAGAGAATAAGGGGTTTTGGGTTTTAAGAGTTTTTGCTATTTGTAATCTCTTTAATACATAGTGAACTGATCATCGTTGTCCGTGGATGTAGGCATCTTGCCGAACCACGTAAATCTTGTGTCTTTATTTTATTTTTGCTCATTTAAGATCGATTTATTATTTGTTTGATCGCTTTCCCACAACACTCGAGGGATCCAAAAACATGACATGATGCTGGTGTTTTTTAGGCTTTGGACTTTTTGCAATAAAATTGAACTAGCCTTGAACTTGGATTGTGTTTGTGGAAAGAGCTGATTAATTTTATCGTTCTTAAATGTTATAATCAGGCCGGGTTGGGCTATAGCTCACCCCAAACTCTAGAATTTCTTTTATACAAGTAAAACTTTGGCCCTATCCAAATTAGTATATACCAAAATTTTGACTCAACTTAATTTTTATTCATTATTTTTCTCAATTTTCACTCAAAATTTTAGTCTAGTTCTAAAATTTTGGCCCAACCCAAAATTCCTATCCCTAGCCCCTCTAATATATTTTCTGATTCCGCCCTTTGTTGTAATAAATTTCCTTGTATAAGAAGTGACTTGTTGCCAGCCCACATGCCTAGATACATATCATTCAGCTGCCTTAGGATGAGTGCCACTGTGTTTAAGAATGCATAATATGTAACCCTTGAATCCATGATCGATCTAGTGGCCAGTTAAACAGTCAAGTTGTTACAAGCTCGCAGGATGAAAAGGGTCATTGACAGATTTTTCTTTGATCAAATCAGATTAATAGCTTGTATGCATCTCATGTAGCAGCAGGATCTTTAAAACATATCCATTTTTGTGTCTGCAACATAATCAATAATGTGTAATAAAGGATTACGCGGCTCCCTCTTACTGTGCTTCCACTTTATTGTGCACTTGTTGATCATTTGCTTTGATTCGCAAATAGGGATTAATAATTGACATGGAATCTGGTTTTCTTGTCAGGCGTCCGAGTCATGGCAGCCTTTGCTGTGGTTTGTTCCGGCTTTTCCTATGGTGCCTTCACAATTAGTATCAGCAGGCACAGGCTATTGAATGACGTTAATACTAATATGTTTGTTAGGTTCTTTATCGATTTGTGGTGTATCTACATCTTATCTGCTGCCTTAAAACATTTAGAAGGTGTTGGATGTGAGGTATTTTGAATGTTAGGTTCTGTTTGGGTTTCTGTGAACCTAAGTTGTGACTGAACTTGTGACTCTAAATTCACTTTTAACCTCTTCAAAGACTGGTTTCTAACTCATTTCTTTGCATTCTTTGATCTAATTTTGTTGAAATCTGATCATGTTTCATTGTTTCTCCTGGATTTTAACTGTCAAGAATATAAATATATACACACAAAATATATTAAAATTATTTTTTTATACACATGTACAAAATATTTATTAAATAAAGTATAAATGATTCCATAATGATCAGTTTTGAAGCACACCTATCAAATTAAAACACTCAATATTGCTTCTTCACAATAACATATAACATTTTTTTTTTCATCAGTACTTTTTCAGAATGTGAAACTCTTCTAAACTGAGTACCAAATTCTGTTGAAAAATATTTATTCAATCATTTCCATTGAAAATTTGCCATATCCCATTCTTAATGAGATGAATTTGAAGAAAATTATATCAATTTTATTAGAGATTAAAGGATTGGGATGGAGGCATTTGAATTATATAAAATAAAATAATAATAAAAAATGGTATTACATAATTAATATTCATAATGTTATTTTTTTGTTATTCATTAAAAATTTATACAAATTTCACAAAGTTATATGTTTAAAAAAAATGTCATTCCAATTTTTTATTAATTTGTATATTTTTTATTTTAATCTAATGTAATTTTTTTTTGTTTGAAATTTGATAATTTCAATTAATTTAATAAAATAAACAAATAAATACTAATTTAAAAATAAATGAGAATTGTTGTCCTTACTTATCACATAAATTAAACAGGTTAAACCCGCCCTCTGCCATTACATAGATTTCATATATACATACGAAAATGTTATTACCTAGTGTGATCTTCATTAATTGCTTAAGGTTGTTAGGTCGGTTTTTAATTTAAAATTGTATACATCAAACTTATATATATATATATATATATATATATTAATATAAGAATTTCTCTAATGCTAAACGTCATTTCTTTAATACAAATTTTATATTTTGGTATTATTATAATAAAAAAAATCAAATTTTAATTAATATGTTTTAATGCTAAAATATTAATTTTTTTAACACACATTGTGGACCCCACCTCTCATATAACTTGGAAACTAACAACCAAAATGAGCAATTGCAGTTAAAACAGAAAGTGAAATAGCTCAAACATAGACCCCACTTTAGAGCTTCTCCATTTTACAAACTGAGTTGATGCATCTTGATAAAATGTAGACCGTGTCTTTCATACAGTTATAATCTGTTGAAATAACTCTAGTTACTTTGCATCGAAAATGGCATGCCATTGGAACAATATTTTTTATATTCTTATCAAATTTTAGAATTAACATAATATTTGATATATGCATCAGAGAAGCTTTAAGACTACAATTCAAAGGATAAAGACTCTTCTTTATTACTATTTTCTTCAATTTCTCTCAAGTTAGCTAAATGCATGATATATAATATATTGTTTTATTATTTAAAAGTAAATAAATGATGTGTCATGTACAAGAAGACTAAATTAAAAGAAATAAAGAAAAAAATTGTAAATGGAGAGGAAAATAATCCACTAATATTAGTTGTTTGGTGAGAAAAAATGGCAGTTGTATTATACAGTTACGGTGGAATCTTTACAACTTGTATGTGCTCTCCTGTTTTAGAGAGAAAAGGACAAAATTAAAAAAGAAAAAAAAACTGTACACAGAGAATGTATTTGCATGTCTGTTTTAGAGAGAGAAAGAGAGTGGGACGTGCGAGAAGCCACTCTGAAAAAGGAAATTTACCGTGGGATCGTATAAGGCGAGGTGCCAAATTTAATTTGCGATAGAGCATCTTCTCCATCCTCTCCTCTCTCTACGTTTTCTCATTTCTCTGCAAATATGGCTCCACCGACTATTCGAACAGAGTCGGAGGCACGAATACTTCTTGAAACTTACAGAGATGAAGGATTAACTTTTATTCAAGTAAGAAGACACGATTCGAGAGGTAAGTTTCACGTTGTGTGTGCTCTGTGCGGAACCGATCGCGACAATGATGAAGAAATGAGAGATCATTTGACTACATGGATCCACCAAACGATGTTAGAAATGGCTCAAAAAACACTGTTCAAGAACAATCCATGGCCATTCGACGATGGCTATATCTTCTACCAAGGCGAGCAGGCTCAAGGTCAATATCTTGAACCCCCAAATGATTCTCACGTCGGCTACAGGAATCTTAAAAGAGTTGGATATGGAGAGATAGCAGCAAGTCTCGATGAAGTTGGTGAGAAGGTATCAAAGATCTGGTGTGAATTTCTTGGTAACAGTGGCGTTCATGATCACTTAGAGCCTAGTGATTTTGATATTGTAACCTTCCGATTTACGGCCAAACTAGGTAATTCAGAACGACCACAGGTATATAAGTTAGCTTGTGACTTCTGCAATAAATTTATCTATGAGGGCAAGGATGCTTCCACGCTTCTAAATACGCGTACTAGAGAACTTGCTTGCACTGGCGCCGTAGACAGCATTGGGGTAAATTTATTGTTTAATTTGTTCATTTCTTTTGTTCTATGTGTTATATAACTTATATATATGTATGAATATTTCTACTGAGAAAATCATATACATGTACATGTTTACTATGTTAGGCATTTGATGTCTTTCACACGAGATGCGTTCTGCTCTGGCTTCTAATATTCGAATATCATGGAATGAGAGCATTCTGTCCAGGTTGCTATGGCATTGGTGTATTGCCAACTGAAGGGGAGACGAGTGTACGAGCTGAAGGATTTGGTCGAGTATGTTTGTTTCAAGGAAAATACTATATGTCAATAAAAAAATTTCACTGAGACACTGTACAACTTGAAAGATTTTCCTTCTGTAGATTATGTTTCAAGGAAAATAATGTCATATATATAATAAATTTTCTCATTAATTTTTTTTACTGTTATAGATAAACAACTGATCGTACATAAATTTATTATAATGAACTCTTATTTGTGCCTAAGAATGAAAAATTTTATTGCAAAAAACCATCATATGCATCCCTCTTATTTCAAATATTTCTTATATGTAGTAATATAAATAACATCTTATATCTCTTAATTTGCATTAATTGAAAAAATAATTATTCTTCTAGGTAGAACATATTTTTAAGAATCATGTCAACCAATGCGAACAATACCGACACGAACTACCTATGCCTGCTGATTCATGGCTTTTTTTACCGGAACCGCGGGAAAATCCTACAATTGGCTTGACTTTCTACAACAGATATGGGGAGCATCCGACTGACAAGGCCTGTCCAATGATGCTCTTTGAATCTTATACTACTGTATCTTTATTTTTATTTTTTTTGTTCATTTTGATTGATTTTTTTCCCTGCTTGACTATGTCTCATTTACAGCAAATGGTGGTGCGCATAAGATCAATTACCTTCTATCGAGCTGAGGAGAATCAGTTGTTACCTGCTCAGTAAAAGTAAGTACGTTTTAACCAAACCCAGAATTTAGTTTTAATGTTGAATATTATATATAAATGTGAGTTCTGTTTGCTCATCATTTTGGGTACTTGTCAACATTATAAATCAATATACCCTGTTGATTGCAATAATAGTCATCACACACTAAATATATCGAGTTTAATTGCCCAACAAGAAATGTAACCTATGCTTATATAAATAATCATCATTTAGAAGATCCTATCACAAACTCTCTTCACTAAAATGTCTCCTTGCACACAATGTGGAGCACCATAATAGCTATCCAGAGGTGGTCCTTTTGACCCTATTTCCTACAGGCTACAAACATGTATAAAAAACATTTCTTCAAGCATCATAGAAAACATTATTTTTGCAAAATAATGTAGTCACTCTTAGAATGTCACGTACGTCGTCCTTTGCATGCCCTGTTGAGGTAGATAGTAGACTAGCAGTTGTCAAGAGTGTGTTCAGTATTCTCTTGGGTCCAACTGCATGTCCTTACATATATGACACAAAGGTGGAGAAGCCGAGAGGGGTCATTATAAAGATCATATTACCATTCATCGCACATATCCTTGTAGAGGTGACGAACCATCTATTAGCTGTTGTCTTGATTCCAGCAGTTGTTACTTCTGGTTCAGATTGTATCTGCAATATGTAAATTATATCAGCTTCAAGAGACTTATCATTTAATATAAGAAAATGCTAAACCCACTGTTTCTTCTCAATGCAATTTCTTGCTCCAACACACAATGAAGTCATAACAATGGGGCCCACTCCATTGTATCTTGGAGTGAGAATGTTGCATCACTTTTTAACATACAACTTCTATACCAAGTATTAAGCCATTAACAGACAAATCGACTTATTTTCATATATTTGTGAACTCGTATAACTATGATAAGCTCACTAGTACTCCCCACCAACCCAAAAAAAAAAAAAAAATAGCATATGCCTTGTTCTATTATTTTGTTTCTTCATGAAATTTTATTTTAATTAAATTATTACAATAGTATATATTATACCTACAAGAGTAGTGCTAGGGTATCCTAAATATGATATATTATTAAGCGGTGATTTTGAAAATTACACTACGTGAAATCTAAAACCATCACTTAATGACACATTATATTAAAAATATAATTGAAAATACATAATATTTTTTTATTTATAAAAAGGACATGTGGAATAATTTAGCTTATACTATATAAACTTGTACACAACAAGTTAACAAGACAATCAATAGAAACACAGCTTTTTTGTGTAGTAAAGTTTTTCTTCTTTCCTTTTTGTTTCTCTAACATATAATTGTTAATTTTTTTAGTTAATTTGCAAAAAATTTCTCAGCATGGCCATGGTCATTTTAATACAAGATGTAATTTTTTTTTTTTTGTTCTTTATGCTTAGGAGTAATGATTATATATATAGAAAGTATTCCGAGCTACATTTCTTTTCATGCCAGTTATTTCTGCCAGCCAAATCATAATATAGTTTGATCGTGAAACTAGAAGAACAGAGAGTTCAGTATATGATGAATGATTTGAGAACTGCTAGCATTTTTTCGCTCCCTTCCTAACTGTTTATATGAATGTGTGTCTTATATTGTGTTGTATCTTTTCTGCTAGGCTCTAGCTAGATAGTTGAGGATGGGGTTGGGAAATCCGAAAACATGACATGCTGCTTATGTTTTTTAGACTTTGGACTTTTTTAATAAAATTGAGCTAGCCTTGAACTTGAATCGCGAGCGACTGTGGAAAGAAATAATTTTATAGCTCTTAAATGTGCTGGATTGGGTTATAACTCACCCCAAACTTTACGATTTTTTTATACTTGTAAAACTTTGGCCCTATCCCAATTAGCACATTCCAAAATTTTGATCCAATATAATCTTTACCCATTATTTCTCTTATTTTTCATCCAAAATTTTAATATATTTCTAAAATTTTGATCCAATCCCATATTCCTATTTCTAGTCCCCTCTAATATTTTTCTTGGTTCCGTCCTGAGTTATAGTTGTGATAAATTTTCTAAGTATAAGAAGTGACTTGTTGGCAGCCTTAAGCCATATTCCTTTTAGATCATGCCAATACTAATTAGGATGAGTGCAACTGCATTTAATATATTATTGCTAGTGAGTTAAGGTTCTCAACTAGTTTTTGTTTGGCTGCATGGATATCTTTTAATAATAAATTATGAGTAATATTTTATGACTCAAATAAATTTATTCATATAAATTTATTCTTCTAATATAACATGATTTAATTGACTGTGAGAATGCAACAAAATACGAAAAAAAAAGTTTAAAATTAATTAAATCACGCCACATCAGATGAATAAATTTATTTTGAATCATAAAATATTATTCATATTTTATTATTGAAGATGAAAAAAAGGTCATTGACAGATTTTTCTTTGATCAAATCAAATTAATAGCTTATATGAATCTCATGTAGCAGCAGGATCTTTAACACATGTCCATTTATGTTCTGCAGCACAATCATTAATTTGTAATACAGGATTATGCCCCTCCCTCTTACTGTGCTTCCACTTTATTGTGCACTTGTTGATCATTTGCTTTGATGCACAAATAGGGATTAATTATTGACATGGAATCTGGTTTTCTTGTCAGGTGTCCGAGTCATGACTACCTTTGCTATGGTTTATTCCGGCTTTTCCTCTGGTGCCTTAACAATTAGTATCAGCAGGCGCAGGCTATTGAATGACTTTAACACTAATATGTTTGTTAGGTTCTTTATCGTTTGTGGTTTATCTACATCTTATCCACTGCCTTAAAACATTTAGAAGGTGTTGGATGGGAGTTATTTGGATGAATGTTAGGTTCTGTTTGGGCTTTTGTGAACCCAAGTTGTGAATTCTCACACCCCGAATTTCTGACCGAAACCCGAGCTGTGACTGACGAACAGAAAGTAAATAAAATAAAAGATAATTAAATATATTTACGAATTTACGACAAATTAAATAGAATTCTTTAATTTTCTAAAAATTTCGGCAAAACCTCCTCTATTTTTCGAGCCTTTTTCCCCCTGATAATCACAATACATCATATATATACAACACATCACAATCCATCCTCACTCGATGGCCACAAATCTCACAGAATTTAAAGGTGCATCGTCTAATTATACAATCCATCATATATATAGCTACACTTAAACTTAAGAATCATCGACTCCCAATTCATTACACTATACTAATATCATTTCCATTTTCTTTTCACAATATACAAATTTTCTACAAGACAAGAAGGAAGTAAAGTAAGGAGCAATCTCAACGGAATTGACTAGACATGCATCATTTCCCATCAATACATATAGAAACATAAAATACATCTTACAACTACATTGTTCATAGGTCATTCGGGCTTAAGCCCTTACATCACAAAACATAAGTCCCGTGGGCCAAAATACACCAAGTGCTTCATCCTATCAAGGTGTCATCGAATCTCAAGTAGCTAGGGCATCCTCATCTGTAATATATGTCCCACGAATGAGTCAGCGCCAACATGCTGGTATGATATAATACTAATGCAAGAAACAAAATTAAGGACGTGGCATGTGCAAGTGTACATTTATCTCTACATGTCATTCAATGTCATCCATGCAATGCATGATCAATATGCATGACGCACCCATGCAACTCTATGTCACACCCATGTCTCACTTTACGGTTCTTCCCCGAAGGCCTGAGTAACCTTGTTCTCACTTTACGGTCCTTCCCCGAAGGCCTGAGTAACCTTGTTCTCACTTTACGGTCCGTCCCCGCTGGCATGAATACCATGGCCGATTTTGGGTTTTTTACCACAGGATCTACACTCTCATAATGCACAGCACCACGTGCTCAACTCACACTATGCTTTCAAGGAATCACACTATGCTAATATGCACTGATTCCACCATGCAATGACATGTTCATAACAAAACAATCTACCAATACATGAAGCGTGCTTTAAGTCATGCATATTCCACTTAAAGCCATAATCACATCACACGATTCAGTGCACAAGTCCACATATCATGAACAATCCATTTGATCACATGCTCGGTTTTCACATTCATCATCTTGACAATTCCATAAATTACACACAATGATAACATATGAATTACACATATAGTCAATGCTCACATCTATCATTTAATCAAATATCCAGGAAGATAATAAGAATCACATAAACATAGAACTAATCAAACAATATGGCAATTACTCCTAAACTCAATCTTATTTCTTACTTAGCAAAATACCATACTTCTCATTCAAATAAATCTCCTAACAATTCAAAGAAATACATAAGTGTACAAAAAACCAATCTAGGGCTATCAAGACAATCAAGTTCTAAGTGATTTCCTAATAGCACTTAAGCACAGAGAACATTCAATTATTTTACCAAATACTCCTAAGCTTAACCTTATTTCTCACATTAGTAAAATATCATACCTGACTAGGGCGTGTCCCAACCCTAGGAAGCTATACCCACTAAGTAGTCCAATCAACTGATGAATGACTCAGTCCTCCTACTGTAGCTGCTTAGAGGGTCCTCGCCTTTCCCTTTTGATGTTCCTAAAATTCACAAACAGGTCTCAATATATATCGCTACACAAATCTATGCTATTCATCAAATTTTATGTCTCTTTATGATTGGTATCTCTTTTACTCAATTAGACTTCACCATTGAATCTGGAATACTCGAAATAATAAAGTTTCACTATTCTTTTATTTTAATCTGAGTCCGTTTGACTATTCTTTGACTTAGTCATTTTCCAATAAACCGTGAATTCTGGGTAAAATTTCTAATTTCACAAAATTCTATTTTTAATTTGAAATAGCTAAAAAGAATTTATTAAGTCTAACCTTTGGAGAATTTGCAGTCATCAATCACGTGTCTTGTTCCGACCTTCAGCTAGTTAGCTTTCAGAAAATTAATGACTCAGATAATTTAACCTTAGACCCATCTCTCTTCTACTCCATCACCATGATAAAATCTATTACAATTTAAAGATCAGTCCTTGTGGAAATGTGTTCCTAACAGCTGCTGTCCAGGATTTTTCCTCACCAAATTTCCACCCAATAGTTGGGACTCTATTCAAATTAAAATCTGAATTACACTCAATAACTGAACTATATTAAATTTAATAACAGAATTATATTTAAATCAAAAGGCTGTTCCATATCCAAATTAATAGCTAAATTCTATTCCAATTCAATGGCACATTCCAGCAGCCAATTTAATTCTACTAGAGAGTAAATTCAGAGAATTAAGGTTTATACCTGATTTCAACCTGAACAAGTCGTTGGAAGGGAAATCAAGAAATCTGGAACTGCAGTCATTCGTCCCTGGCCCTGCTCTAATGCTAGTAGCCTAGAGCTGAGCCTCGGGTCCCAAAATCTGATTTATACGGCTGGGTAATTTACTGGTTTATGATACTTGTCTCAACTAGCTTGACCAGCCCTCAAATGAGTATATTGTTGATGCAAAACAGGGAAGGAAATGTAGGAAAATTAGATAGCAGGTGAGGAAGAAATGTGTAAATCAGTCGTGAAGATCTAGAATCAAAGCATCCCTTTTTCTCTCAACTGAAACCACAAACAACCAAGCTATACAATATCATCTGCAAACACGGCCCTGACCAAATCAGCAAACCCAACCTGAAATCCATGTACTCCATCGCAACTCCACCCATTTCACTACAGCCATCGCCCAAACATGAGACCCAACACCTGAATTGACCGTAGCCGCCATCTTCAGTAGCTTAACCAGATCGGAACCCAGGCTGCGTCTCTATCGACTTTCGATTCCTTCAAACGATTACCCATAGATCCATCAAGGTGCATCAACAGCACACCTGGGCTGTTTTATATATTTTCCCAATCGCCGAAACTGCAGTGACCGTCCTGGATTTGAGCTTCTTGCACCGTAACTACAGCTGCATCAATCCAAGCTGTATCAAAATTCTCCAAACACAGACACGACTGGACTAGCAATTTCAACCTGCTCAACCTCAACCGCTAAACTGACTTAGCCATATAGATCTCAGCCCCGAAATCCAACCCAATGACCAACGGCACTCAATAGAGAATTCTGAAATTCTCTTTTTCTCTCTTCTTTTTCTTTCTTTTTCCCCCTTTTCTTTTTCTCTCTTTTTTTTCCCTGTTTTCACGCGATCTGCACCGCCCTTCCTCTCTTTCTCACGTTCCAGCAGCTTCGGCTGCTTCTTCTTTCTCTCTCTCTTTTCTCCCTCTTTCTCAGTCGCTGGAGCGCCGTTGTTGCTGTTGGCCCCTTTCCCCCGCTTCGTCTCCGTCGCCCCTTGCCTCGATCCCCCCTCACGACCACCGCCGCTCCTGCTGCAGTCATGCGGCTCACCCCCTTTCCTTTCCCTCTTTTCCCTTTCCCCTTAATTCTCTATCCTTTTCTTTCATGTTTTATTTGACACATTTTATATATATTGTATGCACCTGTTGGTATCACACGCACACACTGATCCACTCTTTTTCTTTTACCTTTTTGTTCAATTGCATGCATACCTGTACACAATATATATATATATAATTATTTGATGATATATATATATATATACACACACACACATATATATATATATATATATATATAGATTTGTATCTTACCATATTAAATTATAGCTTGCCGGTGAAGCTGAAAATTTATTTTGCTCACATTGAGTCCTTGTTAACGACTCATTTATTTTCACAAAATTTTCATAGTCTAAGTTGAATAAAATTAATAATAATAAAAAAAAAATATTAAGGACATCTAAATGTTGCTCCATCACAAAAAAAAAATTTATCCTCATTTTTCAAGTCTTTACATGAATGAACTTGTGACTCTAAATTCACTTTTAAACTCTTAAAGACTGGTTTGCTAACTCATATCTTTGCATTCTTTGATCTAATTTTGTTGAAATCTGATCATGTTTCATTGTTTCTCCTGGATTTTAACTGTCAACCATAAATGTATGTTGATTAATACTGTTGCAGTTGCATATATGCTGCCTACTTTGGCACAGGCCGATGCGGGAGACAAGGGGACTTAACCCTTCCAAAATTTTGTTATTGTATTTTTTATTACTAAATTCTTTTTTTAAAATTTTAACAAAATAAGACTTAATTTCTCTAAAAAAATTTTATATATTCATATAAATTTTTTTAAAATTTTATTACTTAAAATTTTGTTCTTTCATGACTAAAATTTATGGATCTATCATTGACTTTGGAAGCATCACGTATGGTTTTACATGACCCTATATGCATATGGTTCATGATTGAGCCATTCTTTATCGTAAAATTATAGTCAACAATGTTATCTTGGGTGCATATTCTACTTTTGTAGTTAAAATATTATGAAGATTTTATTCATTAATAATCTTATAATCAAATTTAATAATCAAATTTTTATTAATTAATAATTTTTGAGTTTACCAAGTTATTAATCATTAAAGGGTTTAGAATACTGAAACCACTGTAAGGTCCGGTTCAACTCAAGCAATTTGTCCTTGTTTGAAGAATTTCTTTCACAATTGGATAATATAATTTTACTATATTTTTTTAAAAGTTGAAGTGCACTGAATTATTTCCAATTAAATTTTAACACAATGCCAATCATCCATGCATCTGCAACGGCATACTCCATGAGACGCATGAAACACATAAATGCACATAAGCCATATTTGTCATACTCTTTTCCTAAAATCATGATATATATATATATACATACATATATATATATGTGTGTGTGTGTGAATAATTTTTGTCTAAAATCTCTGTTTTTGATAAACTAATTAAACTATAAAATTAAAATGTTCATATCTATCTTTTGGAGCAGGTGAGACACTTAGTGGATGCTTGTCCCGAGTCTCCCTCAAAGTTTGCAAGTCCACCCGTGGAATTTATAGTGGTGCAATTTGGACGGGTAAATTCAAATTTTTTAAATTTTAGATTTCATATTTTATTTTGTTGAAATAAGTTTAGACTAAAGAATTCAAGTTTAATTTAAATTAGGACTGCACTTGAATTGATACTTTAGAGACCCGAGTCCAACTTGAATCCGAACTAAATATTTTATGTATTATATTGTTTATATTTTAGTTATACATTATTGGATTAGTAAAAATTTATTACAAGCATTACTATTTATAATTTTAAAAACTTGTTAATATTTAACATTTTTTTAAAATTAAATTATATTAAAAGAATTATTTTAACAGTTTTGGTTTTTTTTTTTTAAAGGAGAAACTAAGAGAAGTTATGAGAACTTTTAATGAATAATCAAAATAGGAAATGACAACAAATTATTAAAGAAATTGTAAATAAACTTTAAAAATTATAATTAATAATCTAAATGGTTGAAAATCTGTTGTGTTCGGATTGAATCCGATATTAATAAGTTTTAATTCAAGTCGGACTTGACTTATGTTGTCAGGTTCAAAGTCATGCTCGAATTAATGATTTTTAAATTTGAGCTGAATTTGTGCATGACTTAACTTGAAACCGACTTATCTAAGTTGCACATTAAGATTTATTAAGTGAAGAATTATAACTTACATCAAAATAAATAAATAAATAAATAAATAAATAAATACCGGCCCACTCATCGTAATTTTCAACCCCAATTCATGAGCCAAACAAGTCTATAAATTGTAGTGTTCAATAATATAAAAATATATGATTAAAATTCTATTTAAATGATGTAAGTATTTATGTAGTTAGTGTGAGATTAATCCATTGTTGTATCAAATAAAAATATATATATTAATCCTCTAATAATTTAGTACGTATAATTATTTTAAAAAATTCATGAACTAATTTCAATCTAATTTTAAAGAATCAATTATAGTGTTTAATTAATAATTAATAACTAAATAAATTTAATTATCAATAATATTTTAAGAAACCAATTTCATTCATAGTTACTTGATAATTCTAGCACTTAATATAAATGTTCAAAGAAATCCTCAATAGTTTTAATTATTAAATTAAAAATTATATATGTATGTACATCTATAAACGTTGGATAAAATTATTAATAAAAATAATTTATTCATAATATAAAAGGAAATTAAGATCCTTCTTACTTATTCGGAATAAATCCCACTAAGGACAAAAAATAACAAATCGCGCAGCGTCTGTTTTAGAGAGAGAGATTTGGGGAGAGAAGTGGCGCGGAGATTACGACAACACAGATTTATAACGGAAAGAAATAGGAAGGAGAGGAGCGCACGAGCTTCATCTTCATCATCTCTTTAGGGTTTAGGAATCTCTGCAAAGATACATATATGGTTGCACGGGTTATTCGATCAGAATCGGCTGCACAAAAACTTCGTGAGAAATACAGGGCTGAAGCATTGGAGTTTGTTCAACTAAGAAGATGCAGTTTGAAAGGTAATTTTGAATTCGTGTGTACGCTGTGCGGATTCGATTACGACAATGATGAAGAACTGAGAAGTCATTTTACTGTTGGGATCACCCACACAATCATGCTGGAACTAGCCGATAAGACACTGTTGAAGAGTAATCCGTGGCCATTCGACGATGGCTATATCTTCTTCCACGGCCAACAATCCGATGGTGAAAAAATTGAAGGACCCACGGCCCCCACCCACATCGGTTACAAAAATCTTACCAGAGTCGGATATGGGGAGATAGCATTAAGTATTCGTGAAGTTGATCAGAAGATATCGAAAATATGGTGTGAATTTCTTGGTAACAATTGTAATCGTGACTTGGACGCCAGTGATTTTGCAATTGTTGCCTTCCGATATCAGGCCAATCTAGGTGCTCCACACTTGGAACCGAAAACCAGAGCGCAGGCATACAGAGTAACTTGTCAGATTTGCTGTAATTATATATATGACGGCAAGGATGCCTCTACGCTTCTAAATACTCACACTAGAGAACTTGCTTGCACCGGTACAAACGTAAATGGGGTAAATTAATTGTTCAATTTATATATAAGTTGATTTCGTTTTTTATGGCTGAACAATCAAATATTTGTTTATATATATATATATATGTGTATATAATGTGTTTGCCACCATGTTAGGCATTTCATTTTTTCCACACGAGATGTATTCTACTCTGGATTTTAATTTGCGACTATCATGGAGAAAGGGTAAGCTGCCCAATTTGCCGTGGCACTGGTGTAGTGTTGCCTGAAGGGGAGGAGAGTGTACGAGTTGAAGAATTGCGTGAAGACAAGGTATGTTTGTTTCAAACAAATGTTGTGCTTATAGTGGCAATAATTAAAGAGTCATTTTTCCCTTTGTATCTGGAAAAATCATTATTCTTCTACGATCTGTTTTCAAGAATTGTTTAATTGTTTTAGTATACTCAGTTCAAACAATACGCATCCAATGTATGGATCACTTCTCGTTCATGGTTTTCTCAACCGGAAGAGGGAGCAAATCCCACAGTTGGCTTGGCTTTCCCTCGTAGATTTGATGAGAGTCCGACTCAGGCCTGTCCTCTTTTCAAATCTTGTAGTAATATATGTGTTGTTTTTGTTCTGCATTCTGTTCAATATCATTGATTTTTTTCTTTCTTTCTTTCTTTTGACCATTTCTCTCTCACAGCAAAATGTGGTGCGCAAAAAATCAATTACCTTCTATCGAGTTGAGGAGAATCAATTACCTGCTCAATAGAAGTATGTTTTAACCAAACCCAAAATTTAGTTTTATTGTTGAACATTATAAATGTGAGTATTATTTGCTACTTGCCTACACATTTTTGTTGTGATCTTATCTTTCGGATGCTACCTGTAAACACTATAAGTCCATTACCCTGTATGCCCTGTTGATTGCTGTGATAGTCATCAGACTCATCACACACTCAATATATTGAGTTTAATTTGCCCCTTCCAATCACCATTTAGAAGATCAAATCACAAATTCTTTACTAAAATTTCCTGGTTGTGTTTACATATAAAAAAAAGTAAAAATAAAATGTGAGGGCCAGGGTCTAAATGATGGCTTACCATTCATTGCCCACTAAATACGCATCCAAAGTTGGTCCTCTAAAATCTAGAACCTACAATAATGAAAGAAAAGAACATTTCAAGCATCATAGAACTGAATAAACAAACTTCTTCTTCTTTTTTCGCAATATGATGCAGTCACGCTTGGAATGTTGTACGGTCCCTTGCATGCCCTGTTGAGGTACATACGAGTTATAACTTATAAAAGGTGTGTTCGCTTGGGTTCAACTGTTCAGGTACATGAGACCATAAGTAGAAAGGGGTCACTATAAAGATCATATTGCCATCCATTGCACATATCCTTGTAAGTAATTAATTTTAAAAAAGAATTAAGACGTGACAAATCATTTGTTGGCTGTTGTCTTATATTCCAATAGTTATTACTTCTGGTTCGGATTGTACCTAAAATATGTAAATGATATCAACTTCAAGAGATTTATCATTTAATGTAGTCAATGACATTTGATTTTTTGGTAGTAGATTTTGAGTTTATCGTGATAATGGTAGACAAGTCTATATATTTCCATATATTTGTGATCTCTAAGTATGATAAACTCACTAGTATATGCCTTGTTCTATTAGTATATTGTTACCATCTTGCTACTTGTCATCTGAATGAATGATGTCTTGTGGAACAAAAGTTGTTGAAACAATCTCCACTTGTTGTGTCAAAAGGAATTTTATTTTAAATTATCGCGGAACAGGACAGTATTTACCAAAATGACCTGCAGAACACTTTTAGCTGGTTTATATTGTGTAAAATTATACTTAAAAGTTGAAGACGTAATTAATTGAAACACGAGTTTTCTTGTAGATAAACATTTTGGGTTTGAATTCAGACTCAGTTTTATGCGTTTTCCCCTTCATCATTTTTTCCGTACTTTTTGTTTCTCTAACGTATAATTATTATGTTTCTAGGTAATTTTCTAAACTATTCTCTGAATGGCCATGGTCTGCATGCATTTCTTTATGCTTAGGATACAAAGCATTCTAAGCTGGCTACATTTCTTTTCCATCCGAGTTATTTCTGCCTGCAAGTGATAATAAAGGTTCATCACTAATATAGAAGAACAAGGAGTTTAGCTTAGATGATGAGAGCTTTCAATAATTTTTTCACTCCTTTCTGATTGTTTATGGGAGTGTGTGATGATTTGTTATTTGCTTGTCTTTTTTCTTTTCTTCTAGACATTTTGGTTGAGGTTGGGCTTGGGGGGCAGTTTGATATGTCGCTTGTGTGAAAAAATCAGACACCTATCACAAACAATTGTGGTACTGCCTTAGTGAAGGGGACTGATTTAACATACTTTACTCTCTGCATAATTTTATTTCTTGTTACGTCACTGAATCTTTCTTATATTGAAATATTCTTATAAGAAGCATGGAAATGCTTGGGATGCAGAACGTTGACCTGGAACTCTTAAGGTTAATTTGTGATAGATTTCATACGGTAAGAAGTGACATGTTGTGAGGAACATGTTTTGGTTCAGATCATTTAACTGCCTTGCATCTATATTTATTTAGATCGTGCCAATAATCAGGATGAGAGCCACTGCCTCTAACAATGCATGATGTTGTAGCCTGCGATCAATCCAGTGGGCAGTCAAATTGTCAAATAGATTTTCTGTGTCATACTAATTATCATGTACAAATTTCTAGCCCACATAGTTATAATTCATGGGACTTTGACAGATCTTTTAAGCAATCAAATTAATAGCTTGTATGTCATTTAACCACTAATGTTGCACACTATGGGTGACAACAAGGTCATGATCTTTATTATCATATATCCATTTATATATGTTCTGCAGCATAATCATGAATTTGTAATGTAGGATTATGTGACTCCTTGTTGTGCTTCCACTTTAAGGTGTACTTGTAGATTGTTTGGTTTGGTTCACGTATAGGGTTTAAGAATTGATATGGAATTTGGTTTTCTTGTCAGGCTTCTGTGTTGATGGAGATCTGATAGCCTTTGCTGTGGTTTTTTTCTGGCCTTTCCTCTGGTGCCTTAACTATTAGATCCGCACAGGCTGTGGAATGACTTTAATACTCGTACACTTGCTAGGTTCTTTATGTTTTGTTCATTTACTGCTTTGAAATTTTAGAGGGCGTTGAATTTTCTGGTATTTGGAAGAATGTTAGGCTTCTGTCTGGATTTTTGTGAACCTAAGTTGTGGCTGAACCTGTGGCATGTGATTCCACTGTCAAAATATAATACTGGTTTGTGAATTCGTTTCTTTGCTTTTGTTTGCTTTTATTGCGTTGAAAACTGACCATTTTTCTCCAGGATATTAACTGTCAATTATAAATGTTGTTAGTGGTTGCCTATTGCTAGTCTCATTGCCTGTTGATTAGATTTTCATTGGTTCATTCTGATGTGAGTTCATAGTATGGATTATGGATGTTCAGTTGTAATTATGTGTGAATTGAAGTGACCTCCGTTTTATGTGTTGATTTGCTGTTGATTTGTATCCCTGTTTGTTGATCGGCAATCACCCTGCATCTGCATGTCTGCCATGTTCTTTTGGATTTGAATCCTAGATATATGTTATATTTTTACTATGATTCGATTACCCCTTTTTTTAATTAAAAATCATTTGGCACTAATTCTCTAGGTACCATTTATTGCGGAAGTTATTTCGGGTACTTCCACTGTCATTGAATGGACCTAATTGAATTTTTGTTAGCTCTTGCTGTTCTCCATGCTTTAAACTATATATAACAGACAATGTTCTATGTGCTACATATATATTATGATCTGGGATAATATATATACTTGTGCAACTATGTATATTTCAGGAAACTAACAGTGACCCTCTAAAGGAACACAGGCATGAGAATGAACAAAGCTTTATTGACTTGAATAGGATGTACAAAACTCATTTCACAATCATACAACTTCAACAGCTGTATGATGCAAATTAGGGAAGTTCTCTTGTAAATCTACTGTTAGCATCGATGCCCTTGGCCTAGGTGGCCGGTTAGGATATCCGGTTGACAACGACGGCATAGATGTTGTCCTTTCGCATGGGCTTTGCCACTTTGATTGCATGTATCTATACTTCCTCCATGGACCCATGTGCATTTTGTTCTCTTTCATGCACTTCTTTGCAGCTGAACATAGTATTTTGATTAGGGCATGTAATCTTTCAATTTTTCCAACGAACACTTCAGGAAGCTTGCTGATTAGCTGCTTGTATTCGAAACTTGCTCTCGCCATTTCAAACTCTGCGCGAAAGTTTAATTCAATTATCACCCTGACCTCTTCTCCTTTCTTAGAACTCAACTTGTCCACCACATCCAAAAAGGTGTGCTCACCTGCAACATGGTTAAAAAACCAAGCCCTCACAGGTTAGATGAAACATATAATATATACAATATATATATGTGTGTGTGTGTGTGTGTATTAATTAAGATGTACCTGATGGTATATTTGGAGAGCTTTTCCATTTAGATGTGCAGATGGCACTGTTGAAACTGGCATTTTGAAGACGGTGACAAGTTTCCCTCATTAGGCAATTCCGGCAAGCGCCAGGGACTGGTCTCCGGCAGCCGCATGCGTTCCCCCCGGTTTGTGTCTCCTTTACTGCTTCCTTGGTAATATTTCGTATCCTTGATTCTAATGAGCTTGTCCTGCATAAAGTGGCCTGCAAAAATGAAAATTACAACACATTTTCACTTTATGTTTTTCAGTAATGTTATATTCACCTAAGACAATCTCTCTCTTACTTTATATGTTATTTTTGTATTTGTAAATAAAATCACCAGACTTTATTCAATTCTTGTGAGGACAATTATGTAAAATTATTTTTAGTACTTTTTTACATTTAAAAAAAGATACTCCGTACAATAAATATAAAAAAAAAAACTCCAAAACACATTTGATGTTCCAAATAGATTATACCTACCACTCATAGTGCATGCACGTGTGTGTGTGTATATATATATATAAACAAAATTCAAGTGAGCAAATGATGGAAATTCATGGGTGCCTAATTTGGACATTACGAGATGATAATGATCAAAATAATCCAACGGTCCTAATAAATGTTGCACTTACATCTAAAAGCTGGTGCTGGGTCTCCCAAAAACTCTTGTTATCTTCAACATTTCCAGAGCCTCCATTCTCTTCCACTGCACCTTCATTTCCATCATTCCCCTCCAATTCAATCATTATATTTTTCGGCGAGCACTCACTTTCTGTGTCAAGAAACTCGAAGACAGTATCGGACAAACTCATCGCTGGCTTACCTGAACACTCAATTTCACAGTTATCAAATGTCAAAATTCGGTGACTCACCGGAATTCTCGCTGTCGCTCTGGCCATGGCCTAGCGCTGATCATTCGAGGTTCCCATTAGCACCTGAAAGCTAGTTTATATGAGGCAACCCTTAACCATTTTATAGGACCCCACCTGGCCGCGGCGCACATGATGGTCCGCATGGCTTGCATCAAAAGGCCGATGTGCATCAGATCAGTCTTATATGGTGGACCAGACAGCAGGGATCCACGTCAGTATAAGGTCAATTATTTGATCTATCGTCAATTACATAGATATACTCGAATGTTATGATATTATATATGCATTGGTGTTGGTGTTTTATCATTAAATTTTGGTTTTTTCCTATCACCATCTCGTGGGTGGGTGGGACCAGCACTAATGATATGACGGCACACTTGAAACGTGGCAATATCATGAGCGCGGATGTTTAGGTTTATCGGATGAGGTGGGACCTATTTGTTGCTTACCACACCACTGGAGGAGTCTTGTGTGGTTGTACAAGAAACAGATAAAATGTTTAGCAGATTGAGATAGGAATGTCACGTATACGCGGCGCCCAGCCCACGGTTTTGCTTTTGAGGCAGTCGGACGAAATTGCCCATCCAGATTTACAGAGAGCAAGGGCTGTTTTGGTAATTTAAGTGTCAATTATTTTGGCCGAAGGATTTTTTTATTTTTTTAAAAAAAGAGGACAGCCTTTTATATATTTAAAATTTTTGAAAATGAATTAAAATTTTGGATGAAAATAAGAAAAATAATAAATAAATATTAGCCTGCGTCAAATTTTTAAGGTATACTAATTTAAAAAATATTAAAATTTAAAATATATAAAAATATTTTCTTAATTTTTTTATGAGGGGTTAGACTCCGTTCTAATCCACCAATACTCCGGTCCTTAGTGTTATTGTCTTTCGTAAATTTTATTATTTTTATGAAATTATGAGAATTTTTCTTAAAACATAATATCATTTTTATGAAATTATGAGAATTTTTCTTAAAACATAATATCGGATAATAAAGTAAAATGACTTCTCACTCAACCATGTGTTGCTGCTCTCACTAGAAGTACATAGGCTGCTCTTATCCCTACACATCATCTCTAATTGCATTTTCCGACTTCAAAATGTAATGATTGAATTAATTCATGTTTGGATTTTTACCAAACTTGAGTAATAAGGATGGTGATATTATTTTTATTTTATATTTTAATAAAATATAATTATGCTAATTTTATTTTAAATAATTACTTAAATATTAAATAAAATATTACTTATCTTATCTTATCTTACGTTCTTATCTCGTCAAACAAATATAATTTTATTGTGTTTTATTCAGCCATTGCTTCATGAAAATTCTAAACATGGTCTGCACTAAAGCTGTGGTGGTGACTCCTGTGCATTTAATGTCCACATTTTGGTACTAAATTTGCTCCTTCACCTTCAAGATGCAAGGTAAACCAAAATGGAGTCTTTAATCTTCATGACATGTCCAAACGCACCCTTACCCCATGCAGGGGATTTTGAGATGAGATTACTGTCATTTTTTGGATTTTGAGATGAGATTACTGTTATTTTTGGATGGCATACATACATAACAAGATGTTTGATGCTTAGAAGGTAATCACATAGATGAAGTAGATGGAAAATGTCATAAAGTAACAAGGATAGGGACATTTGTAAGGGCACAACTTTGCTTATCAAATCACATCACATTACGCATACATGACAGAATATAGTGTCCGAACTATTTTTATTAAATGAGTCCTAGACATATTATCATATCCAAAAAGATTGTGGTCCAGTTTGGATCTGTCTAAATCATGACTAGATATTTTATTCCAAACAGAGTTAGGCTCTACCCCAATCGGACATTAGCTTGAACGTAACTTCATCTTGAACCTTATCGGGAACTCGGATAATTTTATTAAGTCAAGCCAATTCAAAATTTTAAAACTAATAATAAAAATCTTAATGACCTAAGGACTCATAGGGTGAAGACTCATTCCACCTACTTCTACTTAGGACCTTAACAACCCACCCACTGAAAGTTTGAATAAAGAATGCCTCAATATTGATTATTTGTTTGCAATCCAAAGAATAATATATATTGAAACATTGGTCATCATTTTTCAGGTTTTTCTTCCGATAAATTATTTAATAGAATGGTCACTCTGTATCACTATTTAATGTGGTGTTATTATCTCTCATAAACTTTATTATTTTTCTAAAATTATAAGAATTCTTTTTATCATAAATTTTGAAAATTTGATAGAATATATTAAAAACAATCACATCACATCATATAATGAATTAAAATGATCGTTCCATGTATTTCTCCTCTTAATCATATGTGTTGTTGTTCTTATTAGAAGTACTTGGGCTACTCTATCATAATTAAGGAAAAATATTGATAAGGATTGATGAAAATGATAAAGTTGTGAAAATGGTTGTCATGATCATGCATTTGTTTTTATGTCTCTCTTCCTTTTATAGATAAACCAAAACATATTTTATTAACAAATTGTATTTGTCACTTTAAGGATTATGAATCTATGATTGGAATATACATTCAAACTCTTTATAATTAATATATATGAAAAATTTTAAAAAATTTAATTATTAAATTTTTCATACATTCATTAATTAACCAATAAGTATTTTTTAAGTGTAAATAATTTTCGATACAAAAATAATATTTTATACATAATTTTTTAACGATATTTTAATTTTTCGTTAATTTGGATTGACATATAAAGGTATAAATTTTAGATTTTTTTTAATTATACTTTTATTGGTCGTAAATTTTTAAATTGAATTCCCCCTACGAAAATATAAAAATTGAAACTTTATTTTATTAATTTTATGCTTAAACCGGTCATGACTCCACATATAGTTCTCCACCATTTTAACAATCAAGTGGAACTCGAGTGGCTTATCCCTAATATCATTTCCCTTAATTAATTGTCCAAATTATGTACAAGGTCCAAAACTTTGATTCAGTGTTAATAGTTGAAAAATTAATATAAAAACGGGTGTGAATCCGGTATTGTGTAGTCTAAATTCACGGAAACAGAAGAATCTGTAATTTGTGTTACAAGTTTCGTGATTATAAATAATGTAGAGAGATCTTTTAGTTTATAGCATGGTTATTCTTAGTTTTCACAATAAAAAACTAAGGGTTTGACGATAATTAGTCTAGAGAGAGTCTACAATATGTTCACTTATCTCATAACCACACATTTAGGAATATATAATATAGTTGAAATCGAATATAAAATTCAACCTCACTTATTATTATAAGAATTATAGTCTTATCTAAACTCTCCACTCGCATTATGTGAATGCTCAAGTAAGTATAAGTTCGGCTCCAAACCGGCCCAAAATTTGCTAATAAATTTTAGGTAAGGAAGCTAGACACTCAGGAACTAGAAAATAAGCTTAAATTTTGGGTCTTCTAATAAGATTTTGCCTAGAATTTGGCTGGTTTGGTGCTGCAGCTATTGTGCTTTTTCAAATTGGCATTTTGGCTGCTTCTCTTCGTATAGCTGTTTCTCTCTTCTATGAGCTCTATTTCTGCAGTTTGTTTCGGTTAAAAGTGTTTCCGGTGCAGTTTGCGTTGCTGGTTCTTGTTTGTTTTTGGTTGATGTCTTGTGATTTGTAGTTTGGGTTTTGGTGTTTGTCCTCTTTTCGGGTCTCTGTTGTTGGGCCTTGGCCTGTGAGGGTTTGCTGGTTTTTTTTGGGTTTGGGTTTGTCATGATGCTTTGTTTTTTTTGTAGTTTTGTATATAGTTTTGGGTTAATAAATTTTAGATTACCAAAAAAAATAATGTTATTTTATTAATTGCAAATAAACAGAAGTGAAAAAAAAAAATCTAGCACTAAGATAGCATAAAAAATTTCATATTTGCGCAAATCAATTTTTGACATGTGTCTTATATTTAAAATTAGAAAATTATCATTACATCATTTATTTTACATGTCAGAAATTGATATGCATGACTATAAAATTTCTCCATACTATCATGTTACTAGACTTTTTACAGATTTTGTGGACAATAATCACACCAAAATTGCTCTCACCCTTTTTTTTTTCTTTGTTTATTCTTTTTCTTTCTTGAGAATCAGAAAGCTTTTAAGTTGATGTACTTGCTACAATTAATGTCATGTTTGACACAGTGAAATAAGCATTACAAGAATAATTATTCTAACTTTTTAATTATTCCTTATTCTTGTTTGGTATGATTAATAATATCTATTTCATGAAATGAATTTTCTATTGAAAATCATTTCAAGTATTTATTTGGCCTAAAAAAATAATTTTTATTTCATTTCCATATAATAATCATTTCATTTCCACATTATTCTTTATTTTTGTTTGGTATGATTAATAGTACCTATTTCATGAAATGAATTTTCTATTGAAAATCATTTTAAGCATTTATTTGGCCTAAAAAAGTAATTTGTATAGTTGCGCAAATCAATTTTTGATACATGTCTTATATCTTAAATTAGAAAATCATCATGACATCATTTATGTCACATATCACAAATTGATATGCATGACTATGAAATTTCTCCATGCTACCATATTTCTAGACTTTTTATAGATTTTGTGGACAATAATCACACCAAAATTGCTCTCACCTTTTTTGTTTCTTCATTTGTTCTTTTTCTTTTTTGAGAATCAGAAAGCTTCTGAGTTAATGTACTTACTAATTTTAACGTCATCTTTGGCACGGTAAAATGGGATTACAAGAATGACTATTCTAACTTTTTCATTATTTTTATTTTTATTTGGTATGATTGAGAACACCTATTTTATAAATTGGGTTTTCCATTAAAAATTATTCCAAGTATTCATTTGATCTAAAAGAGTAATTTTTATTCCATTTTTCATCAATTTTCGTGTACTAAACATGATCTAAAGATTTTAATTCTTTAGTCGCAGGCTCACAGCACATGAATATTAGGGTAAAATGTCAATCTACAATTCATCCGGTAAGGTTTTGAGTTTTTCTTCCATTATCTTATATTATTTTCTTTCTAATCAAGCAAAGCCGACCTCACACTCCAAAATCCAAGATTGGATGTCACTTAGACTTTACACGATTATGATGAAACACCGTGTAAGAAAACTCCAAAATTATTTAAGAATTTTTCTTTTCAATGAAAAATAAAGTCCAACCTAATTCATCTTCGACTAGAAAGTCATAAGTTATTAATCAGATTGTTCTTTTATTATATGCTTGTACTATTATAATTGTGCACGCTTACACATTTTACAGATATGGCTGACTCCATACAATATGGGGCCTAAAACATAACTTAAATGAGGTTATTTTATTTTTTTAATAATAATTTATATATATATATTGTAATATAATAATTGTAATAGAGTGCAATACAAAAAAATATTAATTTTGAATAAAACTCTAATAATAGAGTTTTTACATAATACTACAAGTTGATCAAAGAAAATTACAAATATAAGATAACCTAACCACTATAAAATAATTATTCACATTTTTTTATATAAAACAAATAGCAAAAATGTGATTAATATGTAATAGGATAAACTAATAAAATTCACAAAATGCATAAGTTGGGTTATACAAAAAGACTATTCTTTTTTATCAAATACATTCCAAATGCAAAATATGCTTATAGTTGGGAAGAAAAATAATTGTTTTGTTAAAAACTTGCATTTCAATATTGGATCAGAAATATCAAAATATAACATTTTAATGTTCTAACATTACTGAAATTTAGGTTTAACGTGACTCAAATGACTTTTAGCATTACAAATACTCTTCACTTTTTTAATGGTGGAGCCGACATTGTTCACAAGATTTTTTTTTTAAAAAAGAGAAAGGTATGTAGTATGTGCATCGTCCTTACCCACAACTTTGGTGGAAGTGAAATACCAAGAAAATATTTATTTGCAGGTTTGGAGAGGTGATCGAATAAATTACTTTTTATGTTCTTGTAAAATCGGTATTTGGATAAATAGGAATGGGACTTCTATTTTCTTCTTCTTCTTTTTTTTTTTTCATTGAAAAACGTGCAATTTGTATTAAACTAGTGTTAGCATAATTTTTTGATTGCTGACAAGACAAGCGACTTGAAAATTTGAGGCATGATTTTTCATTGTCTTGTGAAGATGAGATATGATCTGTGGGAAATAGATGAGGAAAGTCATGGGCCATGGTTAACTTGATGAAGCACATGGTTTTAAATCCCAGCTAACATCTTGTGGAATATGAAGAAGAACGGGGGAAGACTTGGGTATCTTTGGCGGAGTAATGTTTGGTTGCATATGTAGGTGTATCTATGGTGTATTTTGTATGGGTATAAAATTTATGTGAATGTAATGGTGCGGGTCTCACGTTTATATAAGTATATGTATATCATATATGCACAAATACATGTGCTATGAAACACTACTCTCCCTTCGCGGCTCTGCTCCTTACAACTTTTGCACAAATTACAGCAATAAATTTGAAAGCTTTGGGAGGAGAAGGAAGGCAACTTGTCCCTAGTGATTTTCAAAATGAAGAATGACATTCTTATTTATAAACTGTCCTAAATCTTTCATATTTACGTACGTCAGAAATTGAAATCATGACTTCTCTTTTATAAAAAAAACTCTTAATTTTCTTTTTTTTATAAACCCTCATATATTTATAATATACGAGGATATTATATTGATAACCCAACAAATTGTAATAGTGTACGAATTAATTTTGAATTTTGATTTCCATTGTACCTAAGATGAAAAACTAAATCCTAATACCTACCTTTTCAACATTCTTAAGCCAATAACAAAGGACAATTAAAAGACCATTAAAAAAAAAATCAGACCCATATTAAAATTGTGTCTTGTTAAAAAAAAACAAAGGCCAAGATCCAAACACTTGCTCCTAATATCTACCTTTTTCACATTCTTAAGCCAATGACAAAGGACAATAAATAATATAAATAAATAAATAACTAGGACCCATATGCCTTGTTCCATAAAAGAAAAGTCAAAATCCAAAAGCATGTTATATGAGAGAGGAAAAAAGCATAAACTTTTATATTGTCTTGCTTAAATTGACTAATGACAGCTTGTAGATTTCTTCATTGTTTTTGCTTTTCACACTTGTTCCAACTTCACTCTCCTATTCTTAAACCATGGGAGTCCAACTTTTGATCAACCCACAAATCAAAGATAGTATATTATTGTGAATCTCTCTCTCTCTCTCTCTCTCTCTCTCTCTCTCTCTCTCTCTCTCTCTCTCTCACACACACACACACACACATTTGTGCTTTGATTTATTTTTCCCAAATTCTGAATAATGAATCCAATTTATCCAAGTTCCATTGAAATTTCAAAAACAATATTGAAAAAGTTAATAAGAAATTTAAATTATTTAATCTCCCCCCAAAAAATTAATTTATATGATCATTTCTGAATTAAGGCCAAAATTTTTAAACTTAGGTTTAATCACAATCTAATTTAGAAATACCCTGATCAATTGAAAGTTTAATTAACTCATGTGACAAAACTTGTCAATTTATCTTTTTAAGTTGGAGTATTATTGCATTAATTTGCAAGTTTATAGAAATACAAGAATTGAAGAGGCCAATAATAAGCCAAACCAGCAAAACAACAATAATAAGAAGAAGAAGAAGGGAAGGAAAATGAGTGTCAGCATCATGAAATTGATGGCAAATGGTATTGATTCAGAGAATTAGTTGGAGTCCTTTTTGGATGATGCTGAGAGTAACAAATTCGACAATGAATGGTTCAATAACTTGATTAGACCTCTACCAAATTTGGAGGGGGCATTAATTTTTGGATTGTTAATGTGACATTCTTAAATAATAAGTATTTTGAATTCAAATTTTATACAAAAAAATTATTTTTAAATTTTTTCTTTAAAAAATATTATTTTCAGATTTTTTTTTTCAAAAATATTTTTTCAAACACATTTCTGTTAGAATTTTTATTTTGTCTATTTTAATAATAGAAAACACTTTTTGAAAACGCTTCCGAACCACAATAAATACGAGTTTAAGAAAGGAAGGAGGTGGGAATAACTTCATGAAACTATTTCTATACAACATGAATGCTACATAAATTTAACTAGGGCAATCAAGATACCAATGCTTTAATGATCATCAGTGTTTTGCCAATACTTACAATCTTACCTTTCATTTAAAATGACAATGGTCCCCTCTCTGTGTTGGTGCCACCATTTGACTGAAATGTTGGTTTTGCCAATGATAGATACTCAAATACATAGCAAGCAACTCCATAAAATATATATAAACGGACGATCGTCTGAATGTCTAATACAAAGAAATCGTTTAAGTGATATCTGTCTGAATCCCGACAATTATACTACTTGAATAACAAATTGTTATCATTACTCAAACTCTATATTTTAATACATAATTAATTTTCTACTTCATTATTATTATTATTATTATTATTTGTTTTGTTGGGGTTGAATGTATCTAAAAACCTTGAATATGTGAATAAGTGATGTGAAATTAATGGAGAGATTGTAAATATCTCAAACATTTAATATTTGTAGTTGAATCTCTTTTATATAAATTAACACCTTATTCTATTTACATACAATAGATAAACTAATTTCCTTAAATATATATATATATATATATATATGCTAATGTTAATTGATCCCTTAATTGTTTATCTGGTGTTGTTAAAATAAAACAATTGCATTTATGATCTAAGTTAATTACTTTGAATTTTTGTATGTCTGTCAATGTTACCTTTTGAATTATTAACATATTCTAACTTTCATTCAATTATTTTCTATTGCATTATTTATTCTATTTGATTTATTAGTTTATGTTATAATGTTTCTAAAATTCATACTATATTTTTCCCTGATACAAAACAATATTACTAATACATTTAAGGTGTACCCTATATCAATTTTTTAGATGGCTTGATGGAAAGCAATAGAGTGATTAGCTTCTAAATTATATTATTGAAAAATTAATTGTTTAAGGAATGTTTTTTTTTTTTTTTGATCGGTAATTGTTTAAGAAATGTTGTCGGTGTTTGGGGAGAACAGTCAGTGATATCAAATGTCAAAGTTAGGTGCAAAAAAAATTAAATTTATTACTTCAACAAAGAGAAGACTAGCGTTATAAATAAGTATGATCAAGCCAAGTCGGAACATTTTATTTAAGTTTGATTTATTAAAATAAAAAGAAATAAATTTTATTTAAATTTAATTGATTAATTAATTGAACTGATCATGAATTGAATTCAAATAATTTAATCTTTTATATAATATTATGTTACTTATTAATTTATCGAATTAAATTTAATTAAAATATGATTAAATTTGATTTATTTTATCATACAAATAAATTGTCATAAATTTTAATCGAACCGGTGGCAAGATAGACTCAAATAAACTGAAAGAAGGGTAAGAATGAAAATTGACAATATAAATAGTTTTTTTTTTTCTCTACTAAATTGTGGCATCTACAATTTTAAAGGAGTAATTGAATGGAGTAAGTAAGATGGTGCGGATTTGTGGCAGAGAGGCCATTTCTTAACTCTGATTCTGTTTATATTTGTCGCTCCCGATCCTGTCACACCCTCTTTAAAGCTTTATTCCAATTTCAATCTCGATTCCGTTTATATTTTCTAACTTCATCCTACCCCATTTTGAATCTTGATATATATATATATATATATATATTTTAAGTAAGTTAAAATTTTTATTTTAATAAATAAATTATTTTTTTTTGTTAAAATAACTAATATAAGAAAAAATATATATACGTGTTATATAAAAATCTTAAAATTAATTTTATATAGTACTGTTTATTAATAAATATAGTATATATAAAAATAAAAATAAAAAACTTAATATATAAACGAGATGAGATGGCTATCTCCCGAACTCGATTTGAATCTTATGAGATTTTAAAAATCACATCTTAACCCTGCTCCGATCCTATTTATGAGCCTTCTATACTCGTTCTATTAAAAGTAAGACATAACCATATAAATTATCATACCTAAAATTAAGAATAGCTAATAAGAGATTTATCTTTTGCTTTCTATATATTTTTAAGATTAGACATTAATCAAGACTAATAATATGAACGTTTAACGAGTATCGAACGACGACTTTGCGTACGAAGGAAGAATTAAGTCGGTTCTCACCGATTGAATACCTCTTTTGCAAAAATATATATATATATAGAAGGAAGAATTAAGTCGGTTCTCACCGATGCTTTCTGTTAGTGACGTCATCATCGGTTAGAAATTGCCAAGTGGCTCGCAATGGTTTAGATAGCACAATCAAGTGACACCGCCAATGGTAAGACATCACCATCTAGAACAAAACGCATACGGCGCACATTAGGATAGAACATTTTTTGGGGGTGATTTACACGATATATTTTGGTATATGGAATGATATAAATATACGATGAATTTCTCGAAGATGTCATAGAAAAAAAATTAAAAAAAAAATCCCATATGCAAGGAACTCGTAAACCGTGATCTCAGATTTGTTCCCGCACTTTGATTTCCACAAACCCTAGATTTACGCACAAAAAACACTTGAAACCAATTACGTAACCTGTCTCGATTTCGGAGTTCTATATATCACTTTGCTTTGATCTGTGAGTGCATTTCTGTCTTTTCTTAGATTAGTTTTGAGTTGATTTTGGATGCTTAGTTGAAATTCAATGGTGGGTTTTGATTGGTGAATTGAATGAATGTGTTTGTTCCGTTGTGGTGGCGGCTGTGGTTACATAGTTGATGTGTATATATTGATTTGTTTGCACCTACTTGTATTTGTTATTGCTCGGAAAGGGAAATTTTAATTGGGTTTTAAGTTTAAGAGTTGGTAATAGAGTTATTTGTTCGTGGATTCGTCTCATTTGATTAATTTAGTGGAAACTGTGGAATGCCTCTAACTTTGGGGCTAATTTGGTGAACTGGGTCTAAATTTGGAGGTGAGAGCGATTACAGTTGGGTGTGAATGAGACGAGGAGGGCGATGAGAGGGGAAGTTGAGGGTTTGAAGGGACAACAATGACTACAGTGTCATTGGGCCTACGATCAGGAAGTTATGGATCATTGCAACAACAGATTCAAAACGGTGTGTTGCCAATACAGACGACGCCGCCTGTTTCTGCCCGTAAGCCCTCTAAAATGTTCAAAGAGAGGGAGAGATTGTTTCGTTGGATCTACAAATTCGCCGGCCGCAAGAAGGTTGGAATGCTGTTCTTGTGTGTTGTTTCCGCCGCGATTTTTGTATGGGTATTGTACGTAGGCAAAGGTTTGATGTCCTATCCTTATATCTCTTTTCTAGAAATTCTCTCTACTTGATTCTAACTTAATCATAACTAACTTAGTTTGATCAGTTTTTTAATAAGAAAGCTGTGAAAAAGATTAAACTTTTATTTCAATCCCTTTATGGTAAGTACTGCATTATTTGATTCTAGCTGAAGCAACCATAATATATATGAAATAATTAATTTGATCAATTTTAGTAAGGAAGCTTGGAAAAGATTAAGGTTATACTTCAATTTTGAAATTTAATGACCCTTGCGATGGTCAAGCTTAAACCTTTGTATATTTCTGGCTATCATTTATCTCATCTCTTTGAGTGTAGGAATACATATTCAAAGCTCCAGTCAGTCTGTGCTTCACACTTAATGTGCAATTCTGGTGAAACGTGCAGAGAAAGAAGTGGATCTCTATTTGGTGTCCCAGTGGTTAATACTCATGGCATTGACCCTATTGAATGTTTTGATTGTAGAAATTATGCACTGGATTGAAAACTTTTTCCATTTATGTTTTGCCCCATGTATGTTCAAGGTCATTTAGTGATTGAAATTTCCATATAACGTTTGTTTTTAGATTAGAAAATTTATTTTGAACAGTCTTGGCCCCTATTAATCTTCTACTCTTATTAGCTACAATGGTAATTGAATTTATCCCGCGTCTGTAGACATTTACCCAAATGTCAATTTTTTCCCCTTGAGGTCTCAAATGTGACCTTTCTACATGCTCTTCATGACATACCTCAATTTTGGATTAGTTGTTTTTTATTTCTTAAAACTTTAACTGAGAGAGGATATGAGTTCTGCAATTGGGCTTTTTCTCTAGGTGAAGAAACACAGGAAGGTGATCGTATTGAGAGAATCAGACTTAATGACAGCTTGCCTTTAAATTATCCTGAATCATCGCCAACATATGGAGAACAAAGTAATGATAAGAACATTTCTTCTTTTCAAAGAACTGGAACTATAGAACTGCCTCCTCCTCCTGATCCTGAATCATTGCCAACATATGCAGAACAAGGTAATGATAAGGTCATTGTTTCTTCTTTGGGAAGAAATGGAAGTATAGCACTGCCTCCTCCTCCTCCTGCATACTTTACAGGTTACATCCTTCCTCCTGGGAATCCGTGTGAGAGTTTCACATTGCCTCCCCCACCAGCAGATAAAAAAAGGACTGGTCCACGTCGTAAGTTTGATTTTATAATTTTTGGGGTTTTATATTAATTATTTTTGCAAAACATTATGCTGTTGAGTCATTGTTACGAGATATTCACACATGTGTGCATAATGTATTAGAACACAAGTATATAAACTATAGTATCTATGTGATTAGAATAGTAATGAAGTTGATTTTTAACTACAATGCTTTCTCGTTTTTCTGTGTTTCAGCATGTCCGGTATGCTACCTTCCAGTGGAAGAAGCTATTGCCTTGATGCCAAATGCCCCATCATTTTCTCCTGTGATAAAAAATTTAACCTATATTCATGAAGAAAATCTTACTAGAAGTGAATTCGGAGGCTCAGACTTTGGTGGATATCCTTCTCTGAAGCATAGGAATGATTCTTATGACATAAGAGAGTCAATGAGTGTGCACTGTGGGTATGATAATTTTTTCACAGGACAATTTTATCTGACATACTTATTTAACTACTAATGGTTGTTTGCCTTGAAAATTTTTCCTGGATTATCTTTTCTCTTTCAAATTATTCACTTGTTATAATACATAATAGTAGGGCTTCCTCTGGCCATTCTCTCATTTGTGTTCATTGTAAAAATGGTCGATACATATGTACATCACAGATTTGTCAGAGGAATTAAGCCTGGACGTCAGACAGGATTTGATATTGATGATCCTGACCTTATTGAGATGGAGCAGTGTGACGGAGTTGTTGTTGCATCAGCAATATTTGGTACTGCTCTTTAAAGCCCATTTTAAAATTTTATTCTATGTTTAAACTTGTGGGTTGCTTTTCTAATGAACACATTGTTGACCAGGAGCCTATGATTTAATACAACAGCCAAAGAATATAAGTGAGGCTGCGAAGAAAAATGTCTGCTTCTTTATGTTTGTGGATGAAGAAACAGAAGCTTTTCTGAGAAACTCTAATGAACTGAACAGTAGCAAGAGGATTGGGTTATGGAAAATTGCTGTTGTCCATAACCTGCCGTACACTGATCCTAGACGCAATGGGAAGGTAAATGTTCTAATTTTAGCCAGTGCATTTTTTAAATCTAGATCAGTGTTTGGCTTATGGGCAGTCACTTTGCTAGTATTGATAGCTATGGATTATAAAGCATGTACAAAGTTCTTCTGTTTTGTCAATATTATTTTTTAAGATAAATGCATAGGGATAGCATATTGTCAAATACTGTTGATTCTTTTCATGCTTTAGAATATCAGAAAGCTGTCTCTCTTTTTTCCTGGTAAGTATCAGAAAGCTTTCATGTTGGCTAACATTGTATCCTGTCAACTGATTTTCGGGGACGTGCACAGAAGTAAGAATCTCATTAATTTGATATATCATAGGTATTTAAATATACAGGACAAGTAAAGAGATGTTTTCTTGTTGTTTTTACATATTGAAAAAAGAAGAAGAAAAAAACATAGATGTTATCAGCTTTGTGCATACTTTTATTCTGAAAACAATGTTGGTAAGAGTAAAATTCATGATTTGTATCTTTCTAAACTTCCACCGATTTATTATGCCATAAATTTGGCTGAAGCTGAACTACAAATGTAGTCTAAAACCTAAGATAGATGGGCATGATGCTTTGGTTCACAACTTTCTTTAGGTGTCCGTGAACTTGCTTTGGGTATGTGAAATTTCTTTTCAATTACTTCCATGGAAATTAGAGTAAACAAAGTCAACCAAAAGTTGAGTATAGAAACCTTAGTGTCAATGTAATCCGTTAGTTCTATCTCCTAGATGTCCTACAATATCTATTCCATTTCCAGATTCAAAGCCATGACCTGAGATTAACATCTATAACCTGAAAAAGCATCTGGCTTTTTGTTATCAGTGGCGGAGATTTGAGTCTGATAATGGCATGAATCTTGTGACAGTTGAGTGAAAGTCGTGACACAAATTTGATCCTCTTTTTTAAATAAAAATCTTGATGGAAACATTTTATTTGTATTCATGCTGCACAACAGATGCTCTCTTTTCTTTAAAAATAATAAAGGAAAGAACAAGGAACATACATGCTCTTTTTAATTTTGAAGCATGACAAATGAGCTGCTGCCTCCTGATATTTCATCTTTTATTTTGAACTCCAACTCCAAATTCTTTACTCATTCACTTTGGTAAGGATCAAATTTTCCTTTTTTTCTATCGAAATAGCCAAAACGTTTCCATTTCTCAGTGAAGCGAAACGAAACACTGGTGGAATACCGAAATTCATATGTTTCTATTTAAACAAATTTGTTTCAGTCGAAATTAGTGGAAATATACCGAAATAGTAGAAACATTTCTTTCATATTATTGATAATTCTAGAAGTCGGTAAAAGATAATATATTAATAGCCATTTGTTTTTTAAATGAAGGAGGAGATTAAAGGATTAAGATCCAAAATTAAAAGAAGATTTTTTTTAATTTTTTTCAAAAATAGTAGATAAAGAAAAGTAAAATTAGTGGAAATAAAAGTAGATAAATAATTTATTTTAATATTTAGTTACTAATTATAATATGTTTAACTTGCTTTTTGTTTTACTGATTATTTTATATGTAACTTGTGCAAATTGTCTAATTCGTGGATATTACACAATATATATCTCATGTTATGGTGTTGTATTTAATTATAATAATTTTATATATTTTATAACAAATATATAATAATTTCATATAATATAAAATATTAGCTATAAATTTTTTGTACTAGTTTTAATTAGTAAAGAGTTAGTTGGTATGAATGACTAATTTACATTTACGTTTTTTTCTGCTTCAATTTCACCCTACTATCTTCTTGTTTGGATGGATGTGTACCCTAAAACATTTTTAATTAATTAACTATAATATTTATTTTCACATATTCATATACATTACTTTATGTTTCCAAGTGTTTCTATACATTTTAATTTTTTTCATCATTTCTGAAACGTTTTTTGAAATGTTTCCATTTTTTGGGTGATTGAAATAACACTACGAAGCGAAATTTTGATCCTTGCACTTTGGTCCGGATGGAAGATAGCTGATCCTCTCCAGAATCTCCTTTACTTCCCCATTTTCTTGACCATTTTAAGAGGAACATATATGATATTAAAATTTTGGGGACATGTTTTCTTATCCTTCTGCTGGCAATTCTATATATTTGAATCATCTTCTCCTGTAGTTTCAACTTCTAAACCCATGGGGCCGCCAATGGGCCCTCCACGGTTGATGTTTTCTTATCTTGCGAAGCAACTAGTTGTCTTCTGGTTTCCTTCCTTTTCCTCTTATGATTTCTGTTCAGGCACCTCAAAGTTATCTTCTTGCTTTCTGAATAGGAGCTATTATCTCACTAGGCTGGGTACTAGAAGTGGTGTGATTGACTTTAGAGGTTCAATACATTTCAATTGGTCTTGCGACATGGATTTATTCTCCCTCCACTAGCAGTCACATTGGTTGTGGATCTGCTGGTTCTGGGATTTCAACAAGTTCCTTATCTTAGTTTTCTTCTTTGTGAAAAGGCAGCACCGAGCTCCACTGTTTTGCAGTCAGCATGGCCATTTCATGGCAGAGGCTCCATCTATCCTGCAGTCTAGACTGTCCGTTGAGTCAGAAGTGAACAGTTAGTGATAGATTGAGCTTAAATAATCTTACACTTCTGCTACAGTCTAGACTGTCCATTGGTAAGAAGCTATGAAGCACGAATACTCTATTTTGGCTAACTTGTCCGTGTTGGACACCGACACTCTCGGACATTTCCCGGACACGTGTCGAATACTTGAATCATGGATGTTGATGATTGAATGAAGAAGTTCTTTAATTTTTATTTAATGGCTTTGTTCTTTTAAGATCTTAATAATATTTTTGTGATTTGTGTGATTTTATGTCAATTTTAATTGAAATAACAATATGCTTTTATTACATGGTCATATAAAAAATATAAAAAAAATTATATATATTCGATGTGTCCTTGACGTGTCCGTGTTCGACTTTTTTGAGAAATAACGTGTGTGTATCCGTCTCGTGTCGTATCCATGTCCCATGTCTGTGTCCGTGCTTCTTAGGTAAGAAGTGAATAGTTTATCAAAAAGCTTTTAAGTGATAGCTTGAGCTTAAATGATCTTATTCTTTTCCTTCCCTTAATATGAGCTCAAAATCATGTAATGATGGCTTTCTATGACTTTATGTTAGGATCCATATATATCTGCTCTTGTTCTGAATTATAGATAGCTCATTTTCCCTTTACTGACAACTCACCGTGGCATCTCTGCCTGCTAAATTTCCTAATGGATATGTTTCAGTTGATGATTCTCCAAGGTAATCACTTTTGGTTTGAGTGGATTGTCTTTTTACAGTTATTATCAGGATCTGATGGGCACATCTTGATCATCTAGTAATTTCTTCTACAACTGCCATCCTCCATGATCTGCTGGCTTAAATTTAGGCTTTAAGTGTGAACCTGAACTTTCTTTTACCATTCTTTTCTTATTATGTATATAACCCAATTTTATTGTGTATGATTCGGTATATCGGGGTAATGAATCTCTGATGTTGGATACTTTGGCATAATCTTGGATTTTTTGCGGAATTGTTGAATAATGCAGGATACTACAAACACCTTGAATATACTTCACCTTGGAAATGTTTCATTCTCTTTTTTTTCTTTTACACAACCTTTTCACTTTCAAATATATTCTTGAATTTCCTGCATATACATGACATCCTTCTGTAGCTGTTTAACTAAGGAATTCTGAAGTTCCAGGTGAGGGATAATTCCTGAACCTGGAATTTTTTTCTTTGCATACATGTTCTAATATCAGGGTCTTCATTAGGGACCTCAGCAACAATTTGTTTCGAAGTTTTTCGGAGAAAAGAGAGAAGGGATAACTTAAAATAGAAGAAAAAGAAAAGAAAAGGAAGTGATCATTTTCACCTTGTTTGAATGTTCAAGAGAGAAAAGAGAAGAAAGTTTTTATCTTTTGATTGAATAGTCCGTGGAAGAGAAAAGAAAAGAAAGTATATATAAACTATTTGTGAGTGGATTCCTTCCCGGTGTGTTTGTTATAAATAAATATTGGAGATAATTTATCCAAAAAAAATGTGGTGGTTAAGGTTTAATGAACTATTTGCCACACTACTGATAAGGAAAATATTTAAATAATATTACTCAGATGAAGGCCTCATTTTCTCTTGTTATGGGGTTGGCCTTTCTTTCTTTTCATGTTTCTCTCCTTTTTAGTAAAAATCCTTCCTGGTGTTCTTTGTACATTATATCTGCCTACTGCTTTCCACTCCCATTTTGTTTTAATAAAGTTTTTTTAAAATTACTTTTTAGATAGAAATCATATGGTTATCCGGCACATAACAATGTTAGCTTCTTTATGTAGATGAAAAGTAACTCATACTTGGGCACTGGTTTGCTTCTTTATATAGATGAAGGCTGTTTAATTTACAACAGGGATTGCTTAAAAAAAGACTTTTTGACTTTGGTTATACGATTGGCAGGTTCCAAAGCTTCTATTGCATAGACTTTTTCCCAATGCGCGGTACTCCCTATGGATTGATGGAAAACTTGAGCTTGTTGTGGATCCATATCAAATCCTTGAAAGGTACATCTAACATTTTGTTCATTTTTTGTGTTTGTTTTATATATATAGAAACGTGTTGATGTTAGAAAAAAGTTAGTTTGAAAACATTGCAACCACCTACTTGATGAAAGAGTTGATTTTCTATGCGTGTAGTTTCTCTGCTCTTGAATTATGTCATGAGTGGGGCTTTAAAAAACATATGATTAATGAGGTGCTATGTATCATGGATGCTTCTTTAGAGGACTCATTGCTTTGTCAAACTGACACTCCAACTCCGTCCAATAGTTTCCAAAATTTTAAAATAATGGTATCACATGCATAGACAACACTGTTTAAGCACTCAGTGGACTCCTTAATGTAGAAGAAAAACATAGATGTAAGGAAATTTTGCATAAGGTAGTAGTAGCTGTATATTTAATATGATTATACATATTTGTTAAGCTTCAACATCCCAATTATTCTATTTTTAGCAAAAAAATATAAACAAATTAACTCAAATTAAATATTTGTCAAAACAAAATATAATTTTATATATTATGTATATAGATATCTATTTGTATGTAACTGTGTTCTTGCTGTGTTCATCTTCTACTTTTTCAAGACTTCTCATCTTAGTGTAACCTTATGTTATGTTACCTAAAAAATAAAAACTTACCCAAAAAAAAAAAAACCTTGTTATGTTATGTTCTGTTTGCTTCTGTGTCCCTGCTACATAGATTGACCTCGAGGAATTGGCTATTTTTTACATGATTTCAAATATTTTCATTTTTCAGATGTAGAACTTGAAATTGTGTTTAATTGCCTGCCAATTTCTTGAACCCGCTCTTTTCTGAAGTATGGTTGGAAGTTGATGTGGTACTGTGATGTTTTCCTAAGCTAAATTTGTGATGATAAAGCATAAAATAGGAAATTAATAATGAAGTTCCAAAATAACTTATCAAAAAAAAGGTTCCAAAATAACTTACCAACATAATAATAGCAAAGGGAAAACCCAATGCCCGAGACTCCTGCCACTGCGGGGTTTGGGGAGGGTTAGATGTAAAATAATAATAATATAGTAATAATAATTATCATATTTACTGTAAAACATTAATACGCTAGTGAATTATATACTTGAATGCTTGTTCTGAAACATCAAAACTTCTATTCCGAAGGACTAAAATCAGAGTTACAAAAAATTTGTTCTTATTTCTTCCCTTAGTTTTGTTTTAGGAGGAAAATGAAAGGTGCAGGTGACAAATTTCAATAAGCATACAAACAGCTTGTGCATTTTAATAATACTGATGGTCGTTTGTCATCTCATGGTTAAAAGAAAACCACTCTCACAACTTGAATTACCCACTGTATTCTAACTATCTCATTCGTATAAGCCTACCCTTATTCTACCAATTTCCAGAGAATGTTGTGATCGCGTTCACATTCCTATTCCACGTACCATAATAATTATTGTTCTAGTTAACATTGATAATAATAATAATAATAATAATAATTCCTCCAAGTTCTTGAAATGATATGCCATTGCCAAGGGTGGAAGGAATTGGGGGTTGAGCCGGGCTACAAGGCCCCCCAAATTGTAGAAATTTTGGCCTTTTTAAAATTAAACCATTTCAAAATTTTATCTCACTCCATTATTTCTCTCATTTCTCACCCAAAATTTTAGCCCACCCTCAAAATTTTGGCCCAACCCAAAATTCCCACTAAAATTTTCTAGCTCCCCTCTAATAATTTTCCTAGTTCCGTCCTTGGCCATTGCACCTACACTTCTAGTTGCATCTATGCTCACAACGAGCTGTTTGCCATTTTATTTGTTCCCCGCATGCCCGCATCTATAGTTGTTCTTTGAGTGTAGATTGTGTTAAAACTTAAAAGTAAAGCCTCATTGCCACACCCTTCTACAATTTATAGAATGCCTTTTGCATCAGTTAAGGCATTTAAAATCCCTTTTCCTTTATCCATTTACTGTAATTCTTCTCCCCATATAAAGTTGCGTTTTTAGAATTCGACAGAGTGGTAGAGTTATTGGATTGTGTCTTTGCTTTCTGTTACTTGGGTTTATACTGCTTGGCCAACTTATACTATAGCATTCATACAATACAAGTAGACGTGATTATAAAAACTTGATTTTCATGCGTAGCCCACAAGGAAAAAAGTTATAATTTCATTCTTTTCAACCATGTGCTATGAGTTTCTGGTGTATTTAATTAACTTGAAGAGTTAAGTGGTTTGATCTTTTCAATGTAGGCTTAGGACATAATCATCCTGACATTATAGAAATGTGCCTGCACCTGAATGGTAGATAGGCCCTTCTATGCAAACTTCAATCTTCATTTTTTCCCCTAGAATTATGATGACTTACGCTTTCTACTTATTTTCCAGGTTCTTGTGGAGGAAAAATGTTAGTTTTGCAATATCTAGGCATTATAGACGCTTTGATGTGTTTCAAGAAGCTGAAGCCAATAAGGCTGCTGGGAAGTATGATAACGCCTCCATCGACTTCCAGGTTGAATTTTATGTAAGGGAGGGTTTAATCCCATATTCTCAGGCTAAACTTCCCATTACAAGTGGTAAGAGCGTGATCCTTGCTCTCTTTTTGTTTTGTTGGTTGCATCTCTTTCGTGTTTGATAGAGTTTTTGTTAATGACTGGCGTTTGCAGATGTTCCCGAAGGATGTGTTATAGTGAGGGAGCATATTCCTATCTCCAACCTCTTTACTTGTCTTTGGTTCCATGAAGTTGACCGTTTTACATCGAGAGACCAGATTAGTTTTTCCACTGTAAGGGACAAAATTATGTCAAAGACAAATTGGAGTATCAATATGTTCTTGGACTGCGAAAGGCGGAACTTTGTAGTTCAGGTGATCATTTTAGTTTCATCTTATTTTGAAGCTATATTCACTCTAAATATCATAGCCACTACAGGAACTTAAGAAATCAAGTGTACTTGTATTCAGCTTTTCATCCCTCTTCAATTCAATAATTACACATGCAGTAGATGAATTGGTTTTCCCTTTTCCTTGTGGGGTTTCTAAATTTATGTAGCTTTATCAAGGGCCCATGTGGATAGTGTAAAATGAGGTAATCCATTTTGCTACACACACGGTTTCTAAATTTGTGTAGCTTTGTCAAGGGCACATGTGGATATTGTGTTAAATGAGTTAATCCATTTTGCTACACAAACACACACACACACACACCCCATTTTCATACAAATTTCGTCATTATGAATATTAAACTAGGACAGTTAAAATCTTGAAATTTGTGCTATACAATCAGCTGTAATCATGGTTCTCATTCTATTCATCTGCCATTCTTCAATTGCTACTTCAAAGAAAACACAATAAGATACTGTTTCTGATCCATGAGTTTTCTAGGAGTTTCCCACTGTCATGAATGTAACTAATATTGCCAATTTATGACTAAATGCAGGGATACCATAGAGATGTGTTAGAGCACTGGGCTCCTCCTCCTCCACTTGTTAATGCTGTTCATCCTCCACCACCTATTATAGATGAAACACCAAATAAAACATCAACTGAGATTTTGACAGGAAGTAGTATAAGAACTCCAATTAGAAAGATCCCCGTAAAGCGTCAGAAAGACAGGAGATCCAGTTCAAAGCGTCACCGCAAAGTTGCTGCCGGCAGTAAGGATGCCAGTTAAAGATAAAATTTTGTTTAGGCAAATTTTTGTTGATTCCTTCCCAATTTCAAGTCATTCATTGCGGTGGCTGGGAATATGTGCAAGATGAGTGTTGTGGTTGTGTTTCCACACACAGCAGTACTATCTCATTTTTTTTTCCTCATAATTTTCTCCTTTTTTTTTTCTTCATTTTCAAATTTATCATCCATTTTTTGTTGTATATATAGTTAAGTTCCCAAATAATTATTACATGGGTTGCTGCTATTTCATCACTTGTGGTAACCCATTTTGTTCTCTTGCCATTACGATAGCAATATTGTACTGGAACTCAATTATCATCAGCAATGAAAAGATATTTATTTTCTGGAAGATAAAGGAATTTCATTGATCTCATAAATTCTCTTTTTTTATGGTTTTACCTTTAATTATAAAGTTTTGTTCTAGCTAAAAATTAAACTAGAAAAACAGAGTATGGATTCAGGTGGATGAGCAGTCTTCATTGTGATGGCATGTTGCTATTGACAGTTGAAGTATGCATGTATTGCCAGTTTTTTTGGACAGCCATTTCGTCCACAAAGGGACTTCTATTCCTCCAAAGAGTTATTTCGTCATGTTCCGAGTCTCAAAGATTCGAGGATGAACTCGTTTAGTAGGTTATTAAAGTTAATTGATTGATTTAATCATCACAAACCTACCATCCGAGTTAGATTTTACACCATCCATTTCCAACTTTTACCCTAACATGAGTGTTAGGAGTCATTTTAGATTAATCTTTTTAAGGTCATCCAACTGTGATCCTATATATCTTCGAACTTTGTTTAAAGACACGAGAAGAGAATTTATATTTGATGAATCAATTAAATTAATTTTAGTTACTTATTAAATGGGGACATAACAGAAGCTTGAAGTATGAATATGACTTTGTCCTGCAAAACAGGTTACAAAAATTTGGTTGCGGTACAGAACTGCAACTGTCAAGTGGATCATGATGAATGTTTAGGTCCACCACCATTAATCAACCCACATGGTGAGTAACGTCCACCATTATTGATCAACCCACATGTGGTAATCAAGGAAACTTGGATTGGTTAGGCTTTTCAGAGGTGCAGTGAAAGTCAAGGTGGAAATGCTGAGTTTTGATTTGCATTTTTGTGCATGGAAATGATTATGAACAATTATAACCAGCTTGCCTCATATGAGGAATCAGAAAGTGTAGTGCTCCAAAAAAAAAAACTTGTCTGTTAAGGTTTTTTTAAGAATAAATTACATTGATTTCTCTTAATATATATGACAATTACACTAATCTTCTTTAGATTTTTGAAATCACACTGACTTCTCCTATTTTACCTAACAATATGCAAATACCTTCTTTCTGTCAATTTTTATTTTCAAAATAACGAAACTATCTCTTTTATTTATTTATTTATTTTTACATTTTTTCAATATTGACCAATTTTTTCTAACTTTTTTTGAAGATTTTTTTTTTATTTTGTATTTAAAGAAAATTTTAAGGTAAATAATTTATTTTATTTTTATTTTATATAAAAATAAATTTAAGGTTTTTATCTATATTTATTTAAAAAATGAAAAAAAAATGGTCAAATTTAAAAATAAAATAAAAAATGAAGGGATAGTTTTATCATTTTGAAAAAGAAAATTTGGTTGGAGAGAAGTATCTGTATATTATTAGGTAAAGTATGAAAAGTCAGCATAATTATCATAAATTTCAGGGAAGATCAATCTAATTCACCTTTTATTTATTTATTTTTGGTTAGTTTCTTTTATTGCTTTACAGCAGGATAAACAGGGTGGATGCACGTGGAGCTGGGACATGGTCCTCCAATATTTTGAAATTTTGATTTATTTTTATCACTATTTTCTATGAATTTTTTTAAAATTAGTATTTCCTCCCCAAATTTATTCCATGAAAAATATAGACACAAAAATTGCCATAAAAGCAACAGAAACAACTTTTGGACTGTAAGAAGTGGACAGAGATTTATTTGAACTTGGATTTTGTCAAAACCTATGTAAAACATTTGTAATTTCTCAAATCATAATAATAACAACACTTGGCCAATTCAGACTTTAGATTTAGGAGAGCAAAAATATAAAATTTAGAATTTCATTGAGTTTCTTGTGAAAAAATCTGGATGACAACTTTTGATTTTTCTCGTCGCGTTGTCTCTGGGCAAAAATATAAGAATTCAAATTTAATGAATTTCTTGTGAAAATTTTTGGACTTTTAATTTTAATAAAAAAAATTAATGACAAAAAAAATCAAATTTTTTTTAAATTTTGGAGAGCCTCGTCCTCAACCCCATGTGTAACTAGAAATTATTAAATGGTTCGGATCCATTGGTTTGGACCAATCAAAAGTTGGCATGTGTCCAATAGGTTAAGTTTTTAGAAAAAAAAAAATGTAGTTTGGTAAACTTGCTAGTTTCTATGTGACAGGATGCATTGACTTATAAGTTAATGTTCCAGATCGTTCAATAATTTCTCCATGTGTATCTTCAAAATGATAATAGCGATCTTTTTATTTTATTTTTTTACATTTTTTTTTAAAATTTTGATCAATTTTTTAAATATTTTCTTATTTTCAAATAAATATTTATTAAATTATTCTTGATCAAAAATAAAAAAATATAAGTTATTTACTTTAAATTTATTCTTATATAAAATATACATACATCTTTAAAAAAAATTAGAAAAAAATGGTCAAAATTAAAAAAATGTAAGAAAATAAAAATTAACATGAAATAAGTATTTTTATCATTTTGAAAAAAAAAATTAGGCAAAAGAGAAAGCATGTTTAATTGGTCAGTAAAATTAGAAAAGGACAAAGTAATTTTAATAATTTAAAAAAAAATTATTATAAATATCAAAAACATGAGAAGAAAATATAATTTACTCCTACTAGTAACCACCCTGGAATGTCACAAACTTCACAAGACCTTTTCAAGCTAAAACATTGAATATCATTTTGTCTCCTTAGCCTTTAGTATGTTCAAGATGTTGCATATTTTTCATTATGGTTGTGATGAGATTGAAATAATAATTGTCCCTTGAGGGGTATCCATAAAATTGAAATAAAAACATATACTTTATAAAAAGAAAAATAATTCCTAAAACAATTTTAAACAAAAGATAAATAATAAAAAAAGTAGGGTTCATTGTTTTTAATCCACATACTGAATCAATTTTGAATGTTAAATTTTTAATTATCAAGTTTATATGATCTTCATAATAAATTTTGAGATCTGAAATCAAACAACCAGACACTAATGAACATTTGTAAATAAACCACTTGATTATTTTTTATCTTTCATTTATTCAAATAACCTTTATCAAATATCATGGAAATTGTGTGTTTTTATATATATAAAAACTACTCTACTCATTTCAACAAGATCATATTTCAATATTTTGAATCGGTTATAATATACCATAAAGTGACGAATATATTCAAAACATGACATATGTGTGTATAGAGTTCTTCAGGGTACAAATCAAGAAGGATTGTTTTATCCAGATCAAACAGGCATGGGAGGTTCAGAGGTATATGATTCAGACTATAGCACCGCCTTTCATATCTTACCGATCTCATAATAAATAAACAAAGTTCAATATAGCAACTACTATCTTTGGATATCTTCAAATCCCTACTTCAATAGTTCCTAATCCTATTCAACTTAGGAGATTTACAACTTATAAAAAAGGTCATAAGGTACGCTTTCAATTTATGTTCAATTTTTCTTTTTAATTACAGTCTCTTTCTATTTACCGACTTTATCATCGGAGCGGCTACCACCAGAGCCTTTTCGATAACTCTCTGATCTCGAGTTCTTAATAGGTAACGAATGACAGGAGACCTTTCTAATTAAAAAAAGAGTAACATTAGTTTGGCGTTGTCTATGGGAACGACAATCGTGCTTACTATCCTCTTCTTCAAAAGAAAAAATCTATTATCTTTTTCTTCTGAAAGACAATGGCTCTTAGCCTTCGTCCTAGAAAGAACTCCCAAAACCCTCAGAATCAGCCTCCTGTTGGAAGAGGAAAGGGATAAACACCTAATCATTTACAACAACAGTTTAATCAAATTTAACGATAGTTTGATCAGATGCAAGAACAACTCACTGCCATGTCACAAGCTATGGCTTCACTAGCTCAGAACCATCGGAGTAACCCTCCTCCTCCTCTTACTAACGCTATTTATTGAAGACCTCAGCCTCTCGTCACCCCCACGGGCGAAGGATTTCCTAACGAGGGGTTGCTTGACATGCAACCGGTACACCTCTATGGTACTACTCATATGGGGGTTGAACCCCAAATGTTAACGACTATGGGGAGAAGAATGCCCATGTTTCATCCAACTGTCCACTATCAGAGCAGAACGAGGATTCCAACTCCAATGGCCTTTGGAGCTAGTCTAAAGCCACATGAATTTCAGCCTCTCGAGACTCCAGTTCCCCCAGTCTTAGGAAGGCAACATCCTCTTGCTAACACCGGACAAATTCCTCATCTGAGTCGAGAATTTGGAGGCGTAGGACAAGATCAACAACAGGTACCAATCGCACAACAAGTCTTACCTAAAACCCCTCAGAGGGTAGAGGAGATAGCAGACTCCCAGGATCAGACGATCTCAACCAAAGGGTTCTGTGCCCCTCTAGATCAAGATGAGCTAAGTAAATTGGTCAGTAGGTTCTCCACGCTATTTAACTCCAACATAATGACAGAAGAGCGACCCAAGAAGTTTGATGTCCCAAAATTCACCATTTACGATGGGTTTGAAGACCCTGGGGACCACCTAACTCACTATTAACACACAATGGCTCTCCATGGAGCTACCAATGTCGTCATGTGTCGAACTTTCGTGACAAGCCTCAAAGGTACCGCTCTTAAGTGGTTCCATAACCTCCCCCAAAAATTAATCAATAATTTTTATGGGCTCAATAGCCTATTTCTTGATTGATTCTTAACAAGCAAGATGTTGAGAAAATGACTAGAATTCTTGCTAACTGTAAATCAAGTAAAGGAAGAATCACTTCGGAAGTACATAACTCGTTTTAACACCAAACTCACGGAAATAACCAATTGCAATCCAAGTTTCCTAGTGGCCCCCTCACTTCAAGCCTTGGGCCTAGATGCTTCCAGGATTCTTGACCAAGAATCATCCTACCGATATGACAGCACTCATAGAAAGAGTATGGAAGTATATTAATCTTGAAGATACAAAAACCTCCTTCTGAAAAGCAAAAGAATAAACTCAGAAAGATGAGCAAGTTCATAAGAGGGATAACAACGTTAACAAGAAGAGGATCAGGAGTTCCGACAAGAAAACAACACCTAGAACCCAGAATAACTCTAACTTAGAGAGGTATGGAACTTACACCCCTCTGAATGCTTCTCTTATCCACATACTCAAACAAATCTAGACTCGTGAAAACTTGAGGTAGCTAAAGCCACCCCGACTTAAGAAATCAGAACAAATGTTGTGATTTTCATAAAGAGCAAGGACACACAACCGAGGAATGCAAGGCTCTCAAGCAAGAAATAGAGCATCTCATCAAGAGAAGACAACTGAGAGAGTTTATCCACTAGGATGGGAGGCAGAACCCCCGTGACGATAGGCCACCTTAAAGAAGGCAAGAGCAAAGGCCTGAATAAAAAGAAATTCAGAATGATCAGCAACGACAAAATAATCAGGTCATCTTTGTGCTTCACGCTGGCAATACGATGACAGGAATGTCTAACCGAGCAAGGAAAATATATGTTCAAGAGGCAAGGGTAAAACCCGGTATCATCCAAATCTCGACCGTTGAAAAAAAGGTGAAGTCAGAACTTCAGATCCAGTTCTCTAAACTAGACCTCATCAGGATACATTGTCCCCACAATGATGCTTTTGTCGTCTCACTCAAATTACTAGTTTTGAGATAATAAGGTTCTCATGGATATTGGAAGTTGCACCAATGTATTATTCTACAAACCCTTCAAACATATGAAGCTCAACTCTAATGACATTAGGGTTACCGCTGCTGTCATGGCCGAATTCGACGGGAATCTCAGCATCCCAATAGGCAGAATCGATCTACCGACCACGATAGGAAAAAGGGATGGATAGAGGACACTGATCTCTAAATACATGGTCCTAAATACTAAATCTCCCTATAATGTCATTAGTGGGAGGCCTTGGATCCACCAGATGGGAGTAGTTACTTTAACCCTCCATCAATGCTTGAAATATATCTATAACAACAAAGTTCTCACCATCAAGGGCTATCAGCCCATTGCTCGGGAATGTCATACCCTCGCACTAAAGGAAAAACCCTCCAAATAGCAATTACAGTACCATCATGAAAAGGAAAGTTCATCGTCTTCCAACCTTCATGAGGTAGAAGAATGTCCTTCCAAGATTGACGAGTTGCTAAGTCTTAGAGGACAAAACAACGTAGTCAAACCAATGGAGGAACCCATTAAAGTACTCATCAGCACTGAAAGAGAGGGAAACTACGTACAAATTGGCTCAGCCCTGTCTCTTTCCGAGCACAAAGATATTGTTAAATTCCTAAAAGAAAACCTTTTGGTATTTGCTTGGGAAACTAAAGATATGGAGGGAATAGATCTTGATTTCATCTCTTACAAGCTGATGACAGATCCAGACCATCCCCCAATAAGACAAAAAAAGAGAACATTTGCCCTTGAATGCCACAAAATCATCAATGAAGAGGTCCAGAGGTTGCTAAATGCTAGAATGATAAAAGAAGTATTCTACTTAAAATGGTTTGCCAATACAATTATTACAAAAAAAAAAAAGAATGGCAAATAGAGGATCTGCGTTGACTATACTGACCTAAATAAAGCTTGTCCTAAAGACAGCCTTCCTCTTCCTAGAATTGATCAACTTGTTCATGCCACGGTAGGTCACGAACTCATGAGTTTCATGGATGCTTACTCTAGATATAATCAAATTCAAATGTATCCTTCGGACCAGGAGAAAACAGCATTGATATCAGAATGAGGTCTCTATTGTTATAGAGTGATGTCGTTCGATTTAAAGAATGCTGGAGCTACTTGTTAGAGCTCGTAAATAGAATATTTGGCTCCCAAATTGGGAATACAATGGGAGTCTACATCGACGATATGCTTGTCAAAAGTGTTCGGAAGGGTGATCACATCCAGCACTTGAGCCAGACGTTTGACCTCCTGAGGAAACACAAAATGAAGCTTAACCCTTTAAAATGTACTTTCGGGATCACAGAAGAAAAATTCTTGGGTTTTCTGGTTTCTCAAAGAGGAATTGAGGCAGATCTCTCACAGATCAAAGCTCTAATTGAACTAGAATCACCTAAAACCAAGAAAGATATCCAAGGGCTGAATGGAAGGATAGTAGTATTAAATAGGTTTATCTCAAAATCTACGAATCGGTGCCTCCCATTCTTTAAAGCCTTGAGGGTAGTAAGGCCCTAGAATAGACCTCAGAATGCAAAAAGGCCTTCCAACAACTCAAGTGATACTTAGTCTCCCCCGAACTTTTTTCAAAATTAGTGCCAAGGGAAAACTACTCTTGTATTTAGTTGTATCAAAAAGTGCCATCAGCTCTGCGTTAGTCAAGGAAGACAAAGGAACTCAAAGGTCTATCTTTTACATCAACAAGACACTTTTGGACACCGAGACGAGGTACTTCAAAATTGAAAAACTAGCCTTAGCCTTCGTGATATCCGCTCGGAAGCTCAGACTATACTTTCAAGCCCATCCTATCATAATCCCTACACCCTATCCTTTAAAATCAGTCCTACATAAACCCGAAGTTTTGGGATAGCTGGTCAAATAATCAATAGAACTGAGAGAATTTAACATATCCTACGTGTCACGGACTGCTATTAAAGGCCAAGTATTAGCAGACTTTATAGCAGAGTTCATTAGAACACAGCATTCGAAAGCTCAAACCACTATAGACACTTCGGTATGGTTACTTTACACTGGTGGTTCGTCTACCAACAAAGGCTCTGGAGTAGGTATAATACTTCAATCCCTTGATAGGATCGTAATTGAAAAAGTTGTTAGCTTGGTATTCAGAGCCTCTAACAATGAAGTCAAGTATGAAGCACTTATCCTTAGGATGAAATTGGCCCTAAAATACGAAGCTTTGGATCTTATCACATTCTTTGACTCTCAGCTTATGGTGAGTTAAGTTTTGGGAGGATTTTTCACTAAGGATAACAAAATGACCAGATATTCAGAGCTAGTGGAATCGCAAAAGTAGTCTTTCCATAAATTTACTATTCATAATATTGAAAGAAACCAAAACTCCAAGGTCGACGTTTTAGCAAATATGGCCTCCCATCTTAAGCCAGAAAGGGAATCAATGGTAAAAATATCCTACCAATCAAAACTTATTACTGAGGCAATACAATCCTTTCAAATTTCAGAACAACCTCAGAATTTGATGACTCTTATCATCCAGTATCTAAAGGAAAGGTTGCTTCTAGAGGACAAGAATCATGTCAAGAGAATTCAAATTAAGGCAGCTCGGTATTTAATTCTTAAAGAAAATCTTTATCGAAGGTCCTACACACAGGCCCTCTTACTGTGCTTAACTCTAGAAGAGACCCACTACATCCTAACTGAGATACATGAGGGGATCTGTGGCAACCATAATGGCGGTAAGACCATAACCCATCGAGCACTAACTCAAGGTTACTACTGGTTCGATATGCTAAAACAGGCTAAGGAATATGTTCAAAAGTGTGACAAATGTCAAAGTTTCGCCTTATACTAACATCAACCTCATCATGAACTCGTCCATATTGCAAGTCCCTGTCCTTTCACCCAATGAGGAATGGATATTATAAGGTCATTGCCAAAAGCCCTCAAAACAGGAGATTCCTACTAGTCACCATTGACTATTTTTCTAAATGGGCAGAGGCTGAACCATTGACCCATATAACAAAGGTAGAAATAAAGAATTTCACTTGAAAAAATATAGTATGCAGGTTCGGTGTACCCCACGTCATTATTATAGACAACGGGACACAATTGCTAGAAAGGTATTCGAGAAGTTCTGTAAAGACCTGCACATCAGTCACCACTTCTCCTCTCCAGGGCATCCTCAAGCTAACGGGCAAGCCGAAGTTACCAACTGCACTATTCTCAAGGCAATTAAGAGAAACTTAAAGGAATCCAAGGGAAGATGGGTCGAAGAACTCCCTGGAGTCACTACAAGAAAATAGGTTTTTTGCGACACACATTATTTGCGACGCACAAAATGCGTCACTGATAGTGAATATTGGCGACGCACATGGTGTGCGTCGCAAATAACCAAGAAAATCCTCTTCCCGGGCAAAAAAAAAGGGCGCGAAACCTTTTGCGACGATTTTAGCAACGCACTGTGCGTCGCTAATATTAACGACGCCCAGGTGTCTGTTGGTAATGGTGTGACTAAGTTAAACGACGTCGTGTTGGAGGATAATTTGCGACGCACACACATTATTGGAGACGCTCAGTGTGCGTTGCCAAAAACCAATACCATATTTTTACAACAGCGCCGCACCAAACCAGTTTTTTCTTCTTCTCTCTTCTTTCCCTCTGCACGCTCTCTCTTTCTCTCGTTCTATGCTCGCTTCTTCCATCCTTGAAATCGTGAGTCTCTCAAAATCGCAGAACCGTTATAGCGCTCGATTTAGTTGTCTTCCACTGTTTCCCTGTGCACATTCGAATCGTTAGAAGGTATTTCAATAGCCGAATATTCTGTTGAAATTATTTTTTTCGGTGAGACCTTGTCATAAAGTGATCGGTCGTCCCTCTCGCTGATTCTTGATCGAAGATTTTTCTCTCCCTGATTTCTCTCTTTATTGAAGTAGATTCAGTTGATCTTCATTCTTGATCGAAAACAAGGTTCATTTTTTTTAAGTTTTTTGGGTTTTTTTGTTTCGTCGATGTCATGATCTTTTTTTTCTTTGTATTTTTTTGTTGTTTTGAGCTTGAAATATAATCGACATTCATGTATTTTGAACTTTACATCCATATACGATCATTCTATGTTTTTATATTAGTTTTTTTTAGGTTTTGTGTTTTTAGATCTGTTTGTGTTATGTAATGTGTTATGGAAATAAATTTTGTGTTATATAATAAATTTAGGGTTTTGTGTGTATATCAGTATGTTTTTAGATCTGTTTGTGTTAAGTTTTTCTTGTTTCGTATATATTTAGGATTTTGTGTATATCAGTATGTTATCTAATGAATTAGTTGTAATTTTTGGTAGAGTTTTTTACGTAGTGAATCACTGAACTTCCAATATTGATAGGTTAAGCTTAAAGTGGTAGTTAATCTTCTTCCCCCATTTGTTGAACTTACTATAATCAATTGTCCCAATTAAAATGATTTTTTCCCTTGGACTAATAATTGGAAACTCTTATATAAAACCTAAAAAGGGGTCCACAGACTTGAGCAAACCATGAACAAACTTTATAAAGAGACTTGAGCAAACTGTAAACAAAACTTTATAAAGAACATTATGATTTTAAAGAAAATGATATTAACAACATGGTATATATATCCTTTAAGCTGGAAAGCCCGATTAGCTGTCCTTCTATAAGAATACATAAATTTTATATCCAAAACATTGCTCTATGATATCATGTTGTTTATGCTAGATCTGTATGACCTAAGATACACCATAAGGTCTATTGTTTTTAAGAAGAATGGCACTACTGCAACTTGGTGGAAATTGTGAGCTGATAGTTTTCTTGCTTGTCCTATTTTAGATCAAATACTAAGTTAAATGACACCATTTTAGTCATTAATTATCATCCTAGGTTTCTTTGTTATCTAATATATAGTGTTGAAAAAAGTTAATTTGGCTATAATCATTTTGTATATATTTAACTCTTTATTTGTAATGAGAGCACCATTGACCATTTTGCGTTTTATTGTTAGGGAAATAAATTTTTCTGTCCTTTTTTTTTCCTCATAGAATATTATTCTGTTATTTGTTGTTACTTTAGCATTATGGTTAGTCTTGAATTTAGGTTTGTGGTACAACCCCCATTAATTGACTCTTTAAACTATAAGTTGAATGCCTTTTGTGACGCAAAGTTTCGATCTTATATATATATATATATTTGTGACTATATACACATATATTATATGTATGTGTATGAACTTACGCTATGTTATGCTATGACTAATTTTTTGCATATGCTAGTTGAGCAACAATAATTATATATTTTCCTCTTTGGATATGAGTTTTTTGGGCTTAGCTCAATATTTTTTTTTTTGTTTAGCTGCCAAGTAATAAGAGTTCTTGAGTCCTATAGATTGAGAGATCAAGTAGATACATCTGACCTATTAAGTCAGTTAGTGGTTTTAGGTAGTAATTGATTTGCTTTTGTTGGTTAAGTTATTGTTGTCAAGTGCCAAGTAAATAATTCTTGATGAACGACCTTAATTAATAGATAAAAATTGAAAGCTAGGTGCTTTTACTTGTTAGCAACCAAGATCAATATGTTTTCTATTAGCATTTTCAATGCTATTGTTAATGGTTTTTTAAAGCAAAACTCTGTTTGACAATCAGAGTTTGCACTTACACTAATGAATTTTTTAATTGCATTCATGTAAGCCTAGCCCCGTTCGGGAGTCATTTTCATCACATGTGATTCTTGTGGCAAAATTTATTCGCGATTGGGCTCGTGTGTATAAAAATCGATTCTTGAATTGTCCAGAGAGGACAGTTCGGGAGTGCATAAATCTGCATTACAATCAATAACACATATGCTTGAATATTTCACTATGATAAAATTTCAATACGGTCTCCCTATTGTTCTCTGGGTATATATTTAGGCGTGCTAACGTCTATCTCGTATACTTGGAGAACCTTGGGGAGATGCTGCCGAAATTTTGTTCGAGTGGATCCAAGCATTTGATTTGTTGCTGATTGCAATGTAGATTATTCATTCACGAATGGGATAGGACCATCTTACCCTTTCGAGAGAAGTTGGAGGTGATAGGATTCATATTTCATATATATAACGAGTATCATTTTTGACTTGTATTAGGTAGACGAAAATGGATAAGAGTTCGGATGCCCGGTTTGAAACTTATGCAAGTTTCAAGTCCAAAAAGGCCCATTTTGGGGTTTTGACAGACCAAAATGATGGATATTGGCCTAACTACACCGAAAACCCATCACACACCTCACAAATGATAAAATAGACTTGCACGAACTTACGGCACTCGGTTCCGATGCCCGGTTGAAACTTATGCAAGTTTCAGCTCCAAAAAGGCCCATTTTGGGGTTTTAACAGACCAAAATGCCGGATATCGGCGTAAATACATCGAAACCCCATCACACACCTCATAAATGATAAAATACACTTGCACGAACTTACGGTACTCGGTTCCGATGCCCGGTTTGAAACTTATGCAACTTTCAGCTCCAAAAAAGGCCCAATTTGGGGTTTTGACAGACCAAATACCGGATATCGGCCTAACTACACCGAAACCCTATCACACACCTCATAAATGATAAAATAGACTTGCACGAACTTACGGCACTCAGTTCCGATGCCCGGTTTAAACTTATGCGAGTTTCAGCTCCAAAAAGGCCCATTTTGGGGTTTTGATAGACCAAAATGATGGATATCGGCCTAACTACACCAAAACCCCATCACACACCTCACAAATGATAAAATACACTTGCACGAACTTACAACATTCGGTTTGGATGCCCAGTTTGAAACTTATACAAGTTTCAAGTCTAAAAAGGCCCATTTTGGGGTTTTGACAGACCAAAATGCTGGATATTGGCCTAACTACACCAAAACCCCATCACACACCTCACAAATGATAAAATAGACTTGCACGAACTTACAGCACTCGGTTTCGATGCCCGGTTTGAAACTTATGCAAGTTTCAACTCCATAAAGGCCCATTTTGGAATTTTGACAGACCAAAATGTCGGATATCGGCCTAACTACACCAAAAATCCATCACACACCTCAAAAATGATAAAATACACTTGCACGAACTTACGACACTCGATTCAGATGCCCGGGTTGAAACTTATGCAAGTTTCAACTCCAAAAAGGCCCATTTTGGGGTTTTGACAGACCAAAATGTCGGATATCGGCCTAAATACACTGAAACCCCATCACACACCTCACAAATGATAAAATACACTTGCACGAACTTACGACACTCGGTTTCGATGCTCGGTTTGAAACTTATGTAAGTTTCAGCTCCAAAAAGGCCCATTTTGGGGTTTTGACAAACCAAAATGCCGGATATCGGCCTAACTACACCGAAACCCCATTACACACCTCAAAAATGATAAAATACACTTGCACGAACTTACGACACTCGGTTTGAAACTTATGCAAGTTTCAGCTCCAAAAAGGCCTATTTTGGGGTTTTAACAGACCAAAACTTCGGATATCGGCCTAACTCCCTCGAAACCCCATCAAAAAGTTCCCAAATGATAAAATACATTTCCAAGAACTTACGGCACTCGGTTCGGATGCCCGGCTTGAAACTTATGCAAGTTTCAGCTCCAAAAAGGCCAATTTTGGGGTTTTGACAGACCAAAATGTCGGATATCATCCTAACTACACCGAAACCCCATCACACACCTCACAAATGATAAAATACACTTGCACGAATATACGGCACTCGGTTCCGATGCCGGGTTTGAAACTTATGCAAGTTTCAAGTCCAAAAAGGCCCATTTTGGGGTTTTGACAGACCAAAATGCCGAATATCGGCCTAACTACACCAAAACTCCATCACACACCTCACAAATGATAAAATACACTTGCAAGAACTTACGGTACTCGGTTCGGATACCGGTTTGAAACTTATGCAAGTTTCAACTCCAAAAAGGTCCATTTTGGGGTTTTGACAGACCAAAATGCCGGATATTGGCCTAACTACATCGAAACCCCATCACACACCTCACAAATGATGAAATAGATTACACAAACTTACGGTAATCGGTTCCGATGCCCGGTTTGAAACTTATGCAAGTTTCAAGTCCAGAAAAGCCCATTTTGGGGTTTTGACAGACCAAAACTTTGGATATCGGCTTAACCACCCCGAAACCCCATCACACAGCTCCCAAATGATAAAATAGACTTGCACGAACTTACGGCACTCGGTTTGGATGCCCGGTTTGAAACTTATGCAAGTTTCAGCTCCAAAAAAGGCCCATTTTGGGGTTTTGACAAACCAAAATACCATATATCAACCAAAAGAGCCCAAAACCCCATCAAACACCTCAAAAATGATAAAATTGACTTGCACGAACTTACGGCCCTCGGTTCTGATGCCCGGTTTGAAACTTATGCAAGTTTTTGCTCCGAAAAGGCTATTTTGGAGTTTTGACGGACCAAAATGCCGGATATCGGCCTAATTATCTCGAAATCTCATCAAACACCTCACAAATGACAAAATAGACTTGCACGAACTAACAGAAATCAGTTCGGATCAGTGGTTTATAACTTATGCTACTTTATGTCGTTCTTATTATTTATGCATGCAAAAAAAAAAAATTAAACTATTCACATTCTATATTTCATATATATTTAATAATTGTTCTAATATATACCATTGATCTTTATTTCAGATTGATCGAGATTATTGCGCCGCCGTCTTTACGTTTTGCATCGGGATTTTTTATTTTTATTTTTTATTTTTTTTTCTTTTCATGGACATTTGTAGTTATATGTTTTGAGACAATTTTTTATTTTTTTATTTATTGTTAAATTGTACTTTTACAAATGTACGCAATTAGTATAATATATATATATATATATGAATATATTTTTCTTTTTTAATATATTCATTTCAGAATGTTTGGATTTTATTGTATATCAGGATGATTGATACAGGTTTAAACAAGAATAAACAACAAAGAAAACAAAACAAACATGGTTGGAAAACGGGCAAAAAAAAACCTTTAGCGACGCACAGAAAGGCGTCGCTAAAAGTAAAGACATTACAATGCTAATGCACTATTAGCGACGCACACAGTGTGTCGCTAATAGTACCTTTTAGCGATGCACACTTTGAGCGTCGCTAAACAATAGTATTAGCTACGACCACGTGTGCGTCGCTAATAGTACCTTTTAGCGACGCTCTTTGCCTCTATTTATAATATTTGTGACGCTCATTCCCAATTATTAGCGACACCGTTTGTGCGTCGCTAATAGTTTCTTTTAGTGACGCACTGGGGTTTGTGCATCGCCAATACTATTAGCGACGCCAATATTTGCGGCGCATTTAGCGACGCTCAGTGTGCGTCGCAAAAGATCATTAGCGACGCATTTTCCTACTATTAGCGACGCATTTTCCCACTATTATCGACGCACGTGGGCGTCGCTAATAGTGCCTTTTCTTGTAGTGAGTACTCTAGGCCTACCGAACCACTAAAAGAACCCTAACTGCGAAAACACCATTTTCACTCGCCAACAGAACCAAGGCAATCATTCTTGTCAAAATTGGTATGCCAACCCTTAAAACAGATTGCTTTGACCAAGAAGCCAATAGCCAACAACTTGCAGAAAACCTAGACCTACTAGAAGAAAGGCATGAGTAAGCTCGGATTAGGACTGAAGCCTACCAACAGAGAATGACTAAATGTTTCAACTAGAGGCTAAAATCCATCAGTTTCCAACTCAGAAATCTCGTCCTAAGAAGGGTGTTTCGAAACCCTAAAGATCCCACTATAGGAAAGATTTCCCCTAACTGGGAAAGACCTTATCAAATAACCAAGATCGTCAAACTTACGACTTATTGGTCGAAAGATTCAACTGGGAAGCCTGTACCCAGACGTTGGAATATCAAACATTTACGCAAGTATTATCAATAAAAAAATTACTTTTGATTCTCTTCAGAGTTTTTTTTATCAATTCACAGACCCCTAAAAGCTGTGTATCCATTATAAGTACTACAGGTCTGGTCTATTTTATCAATGTACAGACCCTTAAAAGCTTTGTATCTATTACAAATGTTATAGTTTTGCTCCATTTTATTAATGCATAGACTCCTAAAAGTTTTGTATCCATTACAAGTGGTACATGTTTGGTCCATTTTATCAATGCACACTCTTAAAAGCCTTATATCCATTACAAGTAGTACAGGTCTGGTCCATTTCACTCAATGCACAGAGCCTTAAAAGCCTCATATTCATTACAAGAGCTACAGGTCTGGTCCATTTTATTAATGCACAGACCCCTAAAAGCCTTGTATCCATTACAAGTGTTATAAATTTGGTCCATTTCATTCAATGTACAGACTCCTAAAAGCTTTGTATCCATTACAAGTGCTACAGGTCTGGTCCATTAAATCAATGTATAGATCCCTAAAGGTCTTGCTTTCAATACAAATACTATAGGTCTGGTCTATTTTACCAATAAATAGACCCCTCAAGACCTTGTATTCATTATGAGTATTATGGATATGGTCGATTTTTCTCATTTCACAGACTTCTAAAAAAGCCTTGTTTTATTTACAAGTGTTATAGGTCTGTATATCATGAATTATCAACATGCAGACGCTAAAGAAACCTTATTTATTTCTTAGTGTTTTGGTTCTGTATATCTTGTCTTTTAGATCTCTGAAATAGCTTATGAGTGCTTTGGAGTCTCTAAAGAGCTTATATTTTCTACTAGCCTAGATATTGAAGAAATTATTTTGAAGTCAGACATACCACAAAGATATCAAACAACATACAAGTTCTAGAATGAGTAAAATTTCATATATTAGCTCAAAAATGAAAAAATTACAAGATCACAAAAAAAAAAAAAAAGTTTAATAATACAAAAACATCCCAAGTCTACTCTACTACTGGCTCGGTAGTCTATGAAGCAATAACTTGAAAGAGTTCTAGATCTACCTCATATTCTTCGTCGTCAGCATCCAAAGCATCAATCTCAACTTGGGAGACTTCAATATCATCTACCCCAGTTAGACTCAAGTTAAGATACTTCTTACGGAGCTTCGCCCTGAAGGTTCAATATCCATACTTGATCAGCTCACCACCTAGATCCCGGACTTCAACCTTCAGATCCATTTCAGTTTGGGCTTTGACAACTTTAGTGGTATCCTGAACCTTTTGGATAGAGGCAGCCTAGAAGTCTACAAACCTCTTTTTGAGGTTTTCCAGTTCAGTAGCAAAGGCATCCCTCTCGGACTCCAAAATAGAGGGGAATTGGCAGCCTCATTCAGCTTTCCTCAACTGTCGCCACCATAGATTGAACAATTCCCAACTAGAACCTAGCCTCATCAAGTTCAGTTTAGAGGGCGTCAATCTGTTGGAGATTCTCAAGGCAATCCATGATAGCTGCCAAGTCATGCATAGCCTGGAAAACATAAGCAACACAATCAGGTCAAAATGGATTACATACAAAGTACAGAACTAGGAAATTAAAAATAAGGAAAAGTAATACAGAACTCACTCTCATGTGAAAGGCCATCAGATCCTTGGCAATCCTCTAGGGCTTCAGCCCTGTAAACTTTCTTGGGCTAGTTGCCCAAGAATTTTCATAAGCCTTCTTTACGGCTATTGTACCGGAGTCATCAGACTTTAAAGAAACAATAACTGATTTGCCCTTCCCCTCTCTCTTCTTTAGAGCAGAAGGTATTGGGGGCAGAAGAGCCTCCTGAATAAGAGAAATCCCCAAATCCGCCGAGACAGTTCTCTTGAGGGAGTTGGAGATTAACCTCATTCTCTTCACTTGTGGAGGAGGCTCGGCAGAGGAAGAGCTTTCCCTAACTTTCTTATTCTTCTTCCCTGGCACCTATTCGGTCATTAGGGATTTCTTCAAACCCTTGGTTTGATCTCGCACCAAACCAGCCTCCATCAGGTTTTTGGGGTAAAGAATGGCGTCATGAGAATGGTTGTTGGTCTAAATGAGCCTCTTGTACTTCTGTTGAAGATCGACAGTGAAGATCGATCTCTTCTAAGCTCTCTTATATGTACAGAGGCACAGGATTAGGCTCAAAAAGAAAACAACAAATAAAAAAACCCAAAAAGGAAAAAGTACAAAACAAAAAGGGGTCTCACCCTTAATGTCAATCTTTCGTGAAAAGGTTGAAACATGGGTCTCGAAATCCTCGAACTCTTGGCCTTCTTTTACGAAGAAGTACCACTTCTTCAAAATCTTGTTGGAAGTGGATACAAAGGAGAGAGATGTCTAAATCCTTTGTCGAAAGACATATAAAACATCTCCTCTAACTTTAGGTATTTTATGTCCATATTGCTCCTAATCGATGGGAGGTCTACCTCAACATTGTTCAAATGTCCTAAAACTATGAACCCAAATAAATGCCTCTAGCAGTTTATATTCAGATCAACGAAGCAGATGTTAAACTAATTAAAAAATTTCCTAATAAAAGGGTGGAAGAGAAACCTAACCCTTATCTTGAACCATTCAAGGTAAGCACAGATCTCGCCTTGTTGAGTACTAGAAGAGTGATCTATGGGTCTTGGTACCTTACAGGATACCTTTGTAGGGAGGTCAAGAGCAGTGCTCAGAGCATCTATCATGCTTTGAGTCATGGTGCTTTCTCCTTCCTCCCTTTTGTGGGATTTACTCGAGGTCTCCCCACCGATGTTCCTAGGCTCTAAGAAAGCCTCTACTATCCTAACTTCAGAACTGGGGGTGGGGTTATTGATAATCCTATTTTTTACATTTTCTGATAGGCTACTAGCTAACTTCTATTTGGTCATATATCTCTAAAGACTCTTCTGTTTCATGGCCAATGCTTGACTGAGCATTAAAGGCCAACATGGTCTAAATAAGAAAGTGAAGAAGAATGGAAGAAGGTACGAAGAACTTGGGAAAAGTATTTGAAACTGAACCTGATTGTAGAGTTGATCGGAGTTGATCTTCTTAGGACGTCAGAGTTCACCTCACTCAAAGTTCTCTCTTGCGGTGTAATAGTTCTGAAAATATTAAAGTGTTGAAATGAGGGGCATCAATGTGGTCCCCCCCCCCCCTTTTATAAAGATCTAACGGGCGTCATATGGGAGGCCCTCGCTTCCAAACCTCCATGACGGTTGGAGCAATGATAGCCAACTGACGGCTGACGCAATAAATGGAGTATCAACAGTTGTCTCATCCAAATACAGAGTGTGCGTACAACACCTCAGAAACCCTTACCTCAGTTCTGATCATGACCTAGAACAGAGGCTCAGGGGGGGAGTAGCTGATATACCATAAAGTGACGAATATATTCAAAGCATGACACGTGTATGTACAGAGCTATTTAGGGTACAGATCAAGAATGATTATTTTATCTAGATCAAACAAGCATGGGGGGTTTAGAAGTATATGGTTGAGAACATAGCATCGCCTTCCATATCCTACCGACCTCAGAATAAGGAAACAAAGTTCAATATGATAACTATTATCTTTGAATATCTTTAAATCCCTACTTCAATGGCTCCTAATCCTATTCAACTTAGGAGATCTACGACCTATAAATAAGATCATAAGGTACGCTTTTAATTTATGTTCAATTCTTCTTTTTAAATACAGTCTCTTTCTATTTACTGACTTTATCATCGGAGCAGTTACCACCAGAGCCTTTCCAGTGACTCTCTAATCTTAAGTTTTTAACAAGTAGCAAAGGATGGGAGACCCTTTTGATAAAAAAAGAAAAAAGAAAAAAAGAAGCAACATTAGGTTACATGAATCTTGTTTCGTTATTTTTCTTTATTTAAGATTATTTTTTAAGCTAAACCACACATTGTCATATTTTTTTAACCAAAGGTAGATCCTAACTCACCTTGAGTTTTGGTCCAATCTTATTTCTAACTAAACTCAATCCAACTATTATTAACAATTTCTTATTTCCTACGACCTGGAACAGAATTTGCAAAACTTAATCCACCACAAATTTTGGCCGAACCTTATTTTTAACTAAACCCAACCCAACATTAATTATAGTCTATTATTTTCTATTGTCATTTATTTCATGGGTTTTAATATTTTATTGCTAATATTTTACCTCTAAATTTTGTTTGATTATTGAGAAGATTTAATGACAAAAAAAAATAAAAAAATAGGAACTTTGTTATTTTTTCCCCTTAAAATTCTTCCCCTATTATTTTCCTTTTTTAAGGAAAAATATTCCCCTTATCATCTTCTTCTTTGAGAAAAAAAATTGTACACATAAATTTCTCTAATTTGAGGAGAAAAAAAATTCTCCCTATCTTACTATTTTAAAAAAAATTAGATAGAAAATCTTTCTAATTTAAAACAAATTCTCTTAAAATTTTTCCCAAAAATAATTCTAACCCCTCTAATTTTTTTTCCCGAGTCCACTTTTATTTTTAACTATCTTTACCAAAATTAATTTGTTCACCCTCACCTCCTAACATGAGTCTTAATATTAACTATGTCACTTTTTTTTACTGATACATTTATTGGTTTTCGTTATAAATGACCTCACTTTAATTGATTTTCTCTTATAAGTTATACTTTTACTATTTCACGAACGTATTCATTTTAAATTTTCTTATCTTACGATATATTCATCTCAGTATTCTCATTTCAAGTACACTCATCTTATTAATATGTTTCTTAACAGTTAAACATTTTATTTCATACAATATTGCAGGTCTCATAACTTTTCAATAAAATTTATCTTTTAATTTTAAATGTACACATCAATTGCATAATATTTCAGACATACTCCTTTACTTAATATACGTTTTAATTTTTAACTTAATTTTTTTATATAATATTAGTTATTTTATTAAATTAAACTAAATAAATTAATAAAATTTAAAATATATTTAATTTAGGATGGATTGATTGGTTACCTTTTGTACCTTATTTTAAAATTGAGTAATGTTATTATAAGTTTAAAGTGCATATGAGATAGTAGTATTTAATCTTTGGATAGATTAAGGAAGAGTGGTAGGTTGATGGTGTTTATTCAATATTCGTATTGTGATTAATTCATTTGTTAATATTGCTTGCGCAAATTAATTACATATACTAATCATGAGCCTGAGTGTTGCACAACCTCAACTAATCTTAGCATTTTTCATAGTACAAATTATTTATTTATTTATTTTATTTCTAATTATTAGGTCAACCAATAATTAAATAGCACGCGTGAAATTAAGTAGCATTACCCTTTAAAATTTAAATTATTCTGATTGTGACCTGACGACCCACTGGATCATGTCCACAGCAAACCCCCGTCTCTCCAAGAATATGCGAGGTGTCAGGAAATTCCACGTCAACTGGGTCCAGAATTTCTTTAATTACACCCGAAATGAAGTTTGGAATCTTATCTTCATGTTGACATACTATATATAGGCGTGTGTTCATGTGTATGAACACACATATACTCGAACGAGGGGAATGATGAGCTGACGGTTCTTGTTAATGAATGTTAGGGTTAGGGTTTTCACTACAGCATACTTCATGTCCAGCGTTCTAAATCTCATTTGATCAAAGCCCACTTCATTCTAACCAATGGGCCCATCTCTTTTCTTCGTGATCTGCCTCCTCCACTCCGTGATCGCCCTCAGCAGCGGAGCTCTGATGATGTTCTACATGAAAGAAATTTATACCTTCACACATGGAATCGAAACCGCCACAAAACTCTTGGGCTCGGCACCGCACGACCAGCTCTTGATCCGGACCTCCGACTCATTCTCCGGGTTGCTCCTATTTGCAATCGGGTTCCTCCTTTTCATGGTCGCCTTCGTCAAAGACAGAGACTTTCAGGTCTTCTTTGCAAAAGGGTGCGTGTTACTTCACATTTCAATGGCAGTTTGGAGATTTAACATTGAGAGGAGGGTCGAAGACTTAGAATGGGATTGGCTGAGGCAAATTGTTGGCGACATCATATTGGCTCTTTCGTGGGTTTTCTTTCTTGTTTACTCTTGGAAAATTAAATATGATTAGTTTCAGCCCGTATATATTTATATATTGTATGATTGCTGGGTAGCAGTAGAAATTTGGGAACTGCGAGATTGAATTTAGTAGTGTATCACGTATATTTATTTGTTTATTGTTTGGTTTGTTTGTTTTTTTGTTGGGTTTAAAATACATATAAATTGAGTCATTGTAATTTTCTTGTAAATGAATAATGTAATAAATTAAAATTTTGATATGATTCAATTTTTTTGTTTATGGTGGTGCCTTTGTTTGTAAAATTGGTTTTGACTTCAAATTGGTTGATGAATGATTAATGGGCCGACATAATATGATGGTTCATGATTGAATTTGAGGAATTGTTTTAATGTATTTTCAGCACAACTTGAGGTTTTAGTGCAATTAACGTGGGGTTTCATATTAATTAAGCTTATGTAGTATTGAGTTTGTAACTACTCCGGTAAAGAAGAGCAACATCGTTCACATCTAGGGTCATGTTAGGGGACATGGGAGACCAAAATAAACTTTGGTAGAGATGGTAAAAAAAGATATGACGTATAGTCTATCTAAGAGAATGACTTTAAATAGACCAAAATACCAAGATAGAATTCATGTAGTCGGCACCACATAGTTGAGATGAGGCTTTGTTGAGCTGTAGTATTGAGTTTGTGTTGTCAACTTAGTGGAGTCAAATTAAGTTTTTGTGAAACCCTGAAGACAAATATCAATTCTGGCCTAACCATTTGATATAATTTGCAGGCTGTGATCCAATGGTCTGGAGTTGTGCTGAAAATCTAAAGAGTTTACAATAATTTTAAAAATTTCAAACGGATAGACTTTTTGCGATTGTAGGATGAAGACCAAAAAAGAATAAATGAATCAGAAAATCATTAAAGAGGAAAATGGTCACTGATGGTTGTTGGAGGAGGTGGAAAAACAACAAAGGATATGATATGAATGAGGTAAGATATTCAAGGAGGGATAGTAATAATCACTTTGCCACTAAAAGTTTAATATTTAACTTTTTTATATTGGTAATCAGTAATCACTTTGCCATTTTACTATAGAGTTTGCGTGGACATCACTGTTGAATTGATGAATTAGAAGAGGATTACTCTTAAAAACTACATTCTCAGACAACATTTTAATTCTGACCTGTCTGTTTGAGTTGGTGGTTATTCAGAATCAGGTGATTATCCTAGAAACTACATTCTGGAATACTTATAATTGTATAATTTCTCTATTCCCAAGGCTGTGGAGAAGATAGTCAAGAAATTACTTCATCCTTGCCATCCAAGCAGACAGAATTTGAGCAATCAAAGATTCTTTTAGCCATTTATTCCAAAGATGTATAAAAAAGGTGTTACTTCTGTAGTTCTGTGTATTCATTCAACATGGTTCCAGCATAGTCATTTAAGTGTGTGCGAAGGTTGTATATAGTCCACAAAGGTACCTATCTATAATACTAAATAAATAAAAAAAGAAGTGTATAGTCTGCACAGGTAGAATGTTTAGATCAGAGCTCTGTATTTTGGACAAAATTACCTCTGTAGTTTCATAAGACACATTAGACAGTTCTGAGAAAATGTCGTCTGTTATAATGGTTGCGTTAAATCTTGATTCCTGATCACATGTGATAACAAGCCCCCAAAAGAACTCTTCTTCTTTTTTTGAGAATTAAAAACATTTCTTCAAAGAAGCAGCCTCCAAATGCACTTCACACACCTAACTTTTGTATCTGTCTGATACCTAGTTTTCTTTTCTTTTAGTTTTTTTCATGCTACCTCTTTCTTTTTTTGACTTAATTTTATAACACTTTCACTTAAAATTTATGAACAAATTAATTTTGAAAATTTTGTGGGGAATATCAGTTCGAGATACTGTGATTTTTCTGCATGTGGAAATTGTTTATACAGTCATATCTATGACTTCTTATGAGAGAGAGGCAAAGGAACTGAGTGGCATTTATTAAGAATGGCCAAGACTTTGTGCATGTGTGGGTGTGTTTGTGTGTGTTTTTAGGTGCAAATGAAAGGTTTTGACTCTTATTGGAGAAACTGGATTATTAATATGATTATTTCTAAACCCTCATTTGTTAGGTGTTTATAAATGATCAAGTTGTCAAGCAGGATAGAACACCTACCTCTTTGATTACACTAAGTCCTGCAATCACCTGCAAGTCACGTGCATCAAGTAAACCCAAGGAGAGTCGAACTTGAGAACCTCTCCCTTTAGCCATACAAATGTTGGGGATGTTATAATAGGATGGAGTAGTGCTTGATCTGTGTATAAATCTGATCTCAGACGATAAGGAGCTGCTCAAGATTTACATTGGGAATAATGATTTCCATTTACGCTGAGGTGGCATAACTTCTCAATTTTATGTATATCTTTAATTGTTTTCAGGTGGTTTCAGTTCTAAAATAATCTGTCTGGTAACTTTCACTGGTTCTGCAGCCCAAAAGAAGGATCATATTATAAGTTGGTTTCTGCAGTATTATGTCATGCTGCTCCGATCTTGAGTTAGAATATATTTTCAGAAAATATTCTCTCCTTTTCTTTTCCTTAATTGTTTAATTATAATTATAATAATGATTTCGATCAATGATCTTCTCATCTTTACATGCAAATGAATTGTTGCTACAGTGATAGTTACTTCCTTTTGTATGCAAGCACTGTCATGGCCAACATAAGGGAACTTGACATGGAATCAGTTCTAAATGTGGCGGCAAGAGTCAAACGCAGGTAAGAATCACAACTGAATTAGAACATTTTTAAAGAGGAGGACAGTCTAAATGTAGAATTTTTTTTTTTCTTTTGTTATGGGTGATATCTTGAAGTTTATACTTGCATATATCTCCTAGATGAATGGTGAGCAATGCTATATTATCAAACAATGCAAACAGACGAGAGTCTTTAAGCTTAGGTGAGCAGTTTTTGGAGAACTCGTCTTCCATGCATTTATTTGATTTTAATGTCATGAAACTCTTTTCAGAAAAGTATATTGCTGCTTCCCTGTATCTTGCTTGCACAACATTTATGTGATTATCATGTTATGGAACTCTGATGAGAAATACATATTGCTGTTTCCCTGTCTCTTGCTTTCACAATGTTCACTTATGCTAAGGTGTGATGGAGTGAATGAACAAAATATCACTTTTGTAGTGTTGAAGGGAGTTATTTGCAATCTGTATCCACAATTTTCTGTACGAAACATTATTTTATTTTGATCAGCTTTCTCAAGTCTCTCTCTATATGACTGTTTCTTCGTTGATGATGGGATAGTTGGTGGTCTGCATATTTTCAACTTTGTCAGTATGCTGATAGTGGGAAATGAAGCCTTTCTCAGATTCTGATATTATTATTGTTGTTGTTTATTTTTTTCCTTTTTTGCTAATAATAAGAACTTCATAGAAACAAGCAAAAGAGTTCTTTTTACAAAATGCCTTTAATGCATTGCAATGAACTCCTTGCATGGAGTCCAAACCTGCCCAGAGGGCGAGCATAGGTTCATAGAGTTAGCTACCTGTTTAATATCATACGGTACAGTATTATACATACAAGCATAGCTGTGACATTCCTAAGAGTGGGCAAGAACTCTCTGGATCTAATATGGCAGATTTCTCTAGAGATGTGTTGGCTAGGGGCTCACTAAAGACAATGCAAAAGAGCTACTGCAGTGCCATGAGCCTGAGAGGTAGCCTAACAAAATTTAGGAACCGAAATGATCTTGTTTACTGTTGTTGTTAATACGATGATGTTGATGCTTTTGTTAGTGGAAACAAGTTTAAAATGTATTCTAATGTAAAATTGAGTGTGTCTTGTGTGTGTAATTTACCTATAAAAAATTGTATTCTAATGCAGACAAGATCACCACCTAGTTCCCTTTAGTTCCTTCTCTCTCTCTCTCTCTCTCTCTCTCTCTCTCTCTCTCTCTCTCTCTCTCTCTCTCTCTCTCCTCTTTGAGCCCTAGAGATATTATCTTTATGCCATCTCTCTTTACATTTAAGCAGATTCATAGATTTATTTCTTTGTTATCTTTACACTTGGTCTAAACCCTAGATTTATCTTTGCAAAACCCTCATTTGACCCTAGATTTTTGTGTCTCAAGATGATCACTAGGTGTAGAAGCACCATTTGATCAGTGTAGAAGCCCCATTGAAGCTCCTGTAAGGACGGCAAAGTGAAGGCCATTTGAAGCTCTATCAAAGCCCTACATAATACAGGTTATTGACGATTTCTTTTGGAGTTACCCTTGATTTAGCAACAGCAGGACCCATCCCTCTTATGGGGAGGTATATTTTGCACTCTTACAGAATGGCCTGGAAATATTGCTATTTGCTTGACAAATTCAGCCTGGAAATATTGCTGCTGTACAGAGATCATACAAACCGGGGATGACATGATGAAATTATCACGGAATTAGACTTGATAGTTGCTACATTAACAACAATAAGGAGATCAAAACCCAAAAATTTTAAACTCAATTAAACTAAAATTGATATGATAATCTCAAAACATTAATATGCCCTTAAATATTAAGATATGCAACTACAGATGAATCAGAGTTGAGGGCTTGGATAGAATAGGCTCTGCTGGCCACAAAGATGATTGAAATTAAGAATCTTTTCACTACCCCCTCTTGTTGTTCATTGCAGACCGACATATGGAGATATGGGCTCAAATGTTAATCTTAAATGCTCTGGTTTATTTTGGTAGATGCAGAGGGGTTTGGTGGCACTGCCAAACTCTTCTTTCATCCTTTTGGCATGGATTGACAAATTTCAGTGATTTGATACTAAGTATAGAAGTTTCAAAAGACACATGAAATATCAATGCTCTTATATGGTTCAAAACTAGCAGAAAAAAGATCATCGCCAATGGATAGGCGACTTATCCTTATAAAGCATCTCCTTATCTTGAGGGAGCAGGTTATCTCTCGCTTTTTAATCTGGTTGGTTATTGCAATAAGTTTAACCATGTAAGTAAAAAACTTTGAAGCTTGGCGTTCCAGATTGCACCATTCGATATAGAATTTTCAGTCACACACAAGGAACTTGATTTCTTTCATTTCCCCTGCATCATGTTCTCTTTATAGTCACTATTATAATTTTCGACCTATGTGGCTATATATATTGGAGACCAGTGTGTATCCGTGAGATCTAAAGCCTCTCAGAGACCTGAGGGATGCTACTGCAAATCACCCAACGTAATTGTTTCTCTTTCTGATTTAAATACACCAATTTCTTTGCCGATAAACATAGTTCTTATCCTTAATATATGTTTAGTCTGACTACATACAAATAAATTAGTGGTTGTTTAGACCACCAATTGTTAGCTTGAGTGGTATCTCCAGTCACTCCCAAAGGGGGAGGTGCAGGGTTCAAGTCCTGTTGGGAGATGGGTGTTTGCGTGTTACCTATCAAAGAAAAGGGAAGTTTGTGGTTGTTTAGAACCTGGAAGGATATGTAATGACTCAATGTCAAATATCATAACATTTGATATTATAAACTGCAAGAACGGTGGGAAATTTTGGAATCTGTCCAATTGTGAAACGATCTGGCTTATTGTTCTGTGGTAGTATTTGATATGCCTTTCTGTCAATACCCTTTGATTTTTGTATGATCATTGTTAAGTTTTGCCTATTTGATCAATTGACAAATTCTTGAAGAAGGGAACTCCGAATATTTGCAAGTCTATCCATGAATTTTTTTGAATATTTACATGTCTATTATTATATGGCAAGCTAATAATAAAATTATGACGCCGTGATATTCTTGTTTTTTTTCTTTCTTTTTTTTTTTTCACTTATTCCAAGAGATGACAGTATAATATTGTTGTACAGAATGGACTTCATTTACAGTTTGTGGAAAGCTGTCGCCTTGTCAAAGAGAAAAAGGTGCTTGTGGCTCTGTAGTTTTGGTGCGCTTACCCTGACCTGAAAGATGCGTGTTTCTGGGAGGGGTTTTAGGTTGATATGCTTGTGTTTACTGGGCCTGGAAATTCAATTTTGAACTACCTGCACCAACTTGCCTGCAAGTCTACAAGAAGAAAATACAAACATGAATCAGTTTCAAAATGTGATATTTATATACATAATAGCGTTTCATTATATTTTTTTTTCCTTTCTTGAACTATTGATGTAAATTTAATCTATTTATTTTTTTGGATAAGTAAGAGTTTGTATATATAATGGTGCCCAAGAAGGGCATCAAAGGCAAAAACCTCAAAAGATTACATCTGATTTAAAGAACCCAAAAAATCTACAAAAGAAGAAACATTTACAGGGAAAGCCTCTTTGGCCCGAAAAAATAATAAGCGCAAAAAAGTGTCTTTAAAGAAGAGAGTAGCGAGTTCCAGATCTTCAAAGATACGGTTGTTCCTTTCAATCTAAATACACCACAGGAGGCAAATAGGGGCCAGTCTACAAACTCTCTTAATCTCTTTTGAGAGATTGCAACCTTCCCAAACCAACATAAGGTCTTTTATTGAGCCTGACATAACCCATGAGAAACCAAATAGAGCAAAAATAATATTTTAACAGCTCAATGAAACATGACAGTGGATGAGCATGTGATCCACCATTTCTTTATCATTCTTACAAAAGTAGCATTTGCTAGCCAAAAGAAAGCCTCTTTTCTTCAAGTTATCTGCAGTTAAAATAGCCTTCTAAGCAGCTTCCCAAGCAAAGAAAGAAACTTTAGGGAGGACTTTTGAATGCCAAATGAGCTTCTAACGAAAGGGGGGCTATCCAAATTGAACATGCTCTTATAGAAGGATCGGACAGAAAAAGATTTCTTATCCGGCCTCTAAACTCCCTTATCCTCCCTATCTTTCATAGCTCGGAAATTGTTGAGGTAACAAAGGAAAGAGCCCACCTCTTCAAGTTCCCGATCAAAAAAATTTCTCCTAAAGTGAGGATTCCAGATAAGCTTGTTCCCAACTTTCTCCAAACACTCGCTAGCCCAAGCCGCCTTATTGCTAGCCAAATTGTATAACATAAGGAATTTCGCCCTCAGCGACTCGTCTCTAGTCTGGACATCATCTCAAAATTTCACCCTACCACCATTTCCGAGAACAAAACTACATCTTTCCATGAAAATCCTCCAACCACCTTTAATGTAACCCCAAAGACCACATCCCCTTGGACCTTCCGCATTGCCCGAGTACCAGCCCCCATTATCACACCTGTACTTGGAAACAATGATCTCCCTCCAAAGCTCACTGTCACTTTCACCAAATTTTCATAACCATTTTCCTAAAAGGGCTGTATTGAAGATTCTCAAATCCTTCACCCCTAAACCCCCGAGAGACATTGTCTTCTTGATTTTATCCCAAGCAACTAAATGAATCTTTTTACAATCACCATCGTGGCCCCATAAAAAATCCCTTTGAATCTTCTCCAAACTTCTACTAACCGTCTTTGGCATTGTGAAGAGAGACATGAAATAGGTAGGGAGGTTTGTCAAGGTACTTTTAAGAAAGGTTAGCCTGCCTCCCTTAGAAAGGAGTTGGCTTTTCCATCTTGACAGCTTACTGAGAAATCTTTCAACCATTGGATCCTAAACCCCAATGGATCTCAATGGAGCTCACAACGGAAGGCCCAAGTAAACCAGGGGAAGGCAGCCCACGCTGCATCCCAAAGTGCTAGCTAACATGTCCATCTCTTGGATCGACCCTACCGGGGTAATGCTGTTTTTGGCAAAATTGATTCTCAAACCTAAAACAGCTTCAAAACACACTAAAATACATCGGACAAAGCGAAGCTACCGCATTGAAGGGTCACAAAAAATAATTGTGTCGTCGACAAACAACAAGTGTGAGATGGCAATGCCTTCGCCCCCTCTGGCCCCCGCTTGGAAACCGTTGATGAGGCCAACTTCCTCAGCACGAAGCATAAAGCGGCTCAAGGCCTCCATGGCTATCACGAAGAGAAAAGGGGATAGGGGATCTCCATGTCTCAAACCTTTAAAAGTACGAAATAAACTTGTAGGGGAGCCATTGATGAGAACCGAAAGAGAAACTGTGGATATACACGACTGAATCCACTTCCTCCACTTGCCCCCAAAGCCCATCTTAGCCAACATACCCATTAAGAAACTCCAATTAACATGGTCAAAGGCCTTTTCAATATCCTACTTGCACACAAGCCCCTTCCTCTTCTGTTTAATCTTAGAGTCAATGCATTCATTCGTAACGAGAGCCGCATCTAGGATTTGACGATTCGCCACAAAAGCATTTTGGCTTGGAGAGATGATACTGCCCATAATCTTCTTCAGCCTTAAAGAAAGAACCTTTGCAATTAGCTTGTAAACACTGCTCACTAGATTTATAGAGCGAAAGTCCTTGATGCTATTAGCTCCCTCCTTTTTAGGAATGAGGGCAATGAAAGAAGCCTTGAGGCTTCGCTCAAAGCCCTCTTCCCTATGAAAAGTCCCAAAAACCGCCATCACATCCGCTTTCAACACATCCCAACATCTTTTAAAGAAGGCCATAGAGAACCCATCTGGACTTAGAGCTTTATCCCCTTTGCACGCCTCTAAGGCTTTCACCACTTCATCTTCTAAGAAAGGGATCTCTAGATTAGAGGCTTCATCACCATTCAAGCTTTTCAAGAGAATGTCATCCACCTCGGGTCTCCAACTACACAGCTCAATGTAAAGGCTAGAGAAAAAGTCAACAATTCCCCTTCTGATGGGTTCCTCCTAGGTGAGAACTTGATCATTGATAACAATAGAGGAGATTATATTCGTCCTGAAGTGAGAAGAAGTCATTCTGTGAAAGAATTTGGTGTTGCGGTCACCCTCTTTAAGCCAAATAGTACGAGATTTCTGCCTCCAAGAGATTTCCTCAATCTTAAGGATCTACCCAATTTGGCCCTTTAGGCCATCTCTCTCAACCCTTTTTTCATCAGATAGGGCGCCCCGCTGATCTTCCTTATCCAACTCCATCAGGTTATTCAGCAAAGACTGCTTCCTTTCCTGAATTGAACCAAAGACCTCACGATTCCACTTTCTAAGATCTTCTTTGAGGAGTTTTAGCTTTTTAGCAATGCAAAAACTTGGAGACCTAGTCACAACATAAGAATCCCACCAGTTTCTCATCAAATCCACAAAGCCTTCCTTTTCTAAGCACATGTTTTCAAATCTAAAAGGGTTTTTTCCTGCGCTAAAACCCCCGCAACACAGCATGATAGGATGATGGTCAGAACAAGGCCGTGGAAGACACTTTTGGGAAATATCAGGAAAAACATCCTCCCAGTTGTTTGATACCAAAAATCTATCCAAACGAGACATAGCAGATTGATGACCTCCTCTGGACCATGTGAATCTCCCTCTCCCCAAAGGAAAATCTACTAGGCTTTGAGAATTTATGAATGCGTTGAAGTTTCTCATAGTCGAGGTCAGCTGACCACTCCCTATCCTCTCATCTGGGATCCACACAACATTGAAGTCCCCCCCTCCCAAGACACCAAGGGACTTGCCAGGAGGAAAACGACGCTTGTAACTTATTCCAGAACAAGCTTCTAACACCATCCACAACTGGCCTGTAAATCCCACAAAAGCCCCACACCAACGAGTTGGAGATCAGGTTAAATTTGCACGAGATGGAGAATTCACCCACTCTGTGTTCTATACAATTGACCAATCGGGAGTCCCACGCCACGAGAATACCACCAGCAGTGCCTTAAGCATTCAAAACAGCCCATTTGACCCATCTAGATCCCCATATGGAACAAACAACTCTCCTCGAAATACTTTCCATTTTAGTTTCCTGAAGACAGATAGCTGCAAGCCTTTATTTATGCAGCAAGCCTTTAACGATTGTACGCTTATCAGGATCATTTAATCCCCTCACATTCTAGGATAACATTTTTAACTTCATAAAACAAGAAACGGTTAGAACCTCTCACTGCCTTCCACAAAGGTTTCCACCGATTTGCTGCCCCCATAGTTAACCGAGTAGGACAGCTCTTTCATTACCCTTTTTTATTATTTTTGTTGATTTTTCCTCCTTATCTTTCTCAGCAGCATTACTTAGGCCGAGTCTTGACAAAGAATTGCGCATCATTATTTCTTTGAATAGTTCCATCAGGCGGTCCTCAAATCCTGTGCAGGGGACACCTAGCAGTTTACTCACCTTCCCTAATTTTTGAAGCACCCACCCCTTTGACATCTTCTGTTGACGATATAGGTGGTTGGCTGAATACGCCTCCTGAATTTGAGTGGAGCTGTCCGAGCACCCGTCCTACAAAACCATTGCTAATGGATTGTAGTCCACCAGATTCTCAGAGTTTTCCTGGCTGCGCACCAGCACGTCGCCCCCCTGATCATCTAGCATAGTCTGTCGCAATATCACTTCGCCCCCCTAATCATCTGGCATAGCCTGCAATTCCTGTGTCGTGATCGACTCAACCTCTATTTCAAAGGAACAAGCTGCAGCCCAATTGTTTTGGAGGACATATTTGCAATAGCTACTTTCTAGATAATGAAGAAACTCCTGCTCATCCATCGTGCTACTATGGTCGGAATCTGGCCACTCTAGGCTGGTAACTGCTTGCGCTGCCTACTTCTTTTTTCTTTCCTCCTTCTTTTCCTACTCCGCCGCAGGTTCCCTGCAGCCTACTCCAGAGTTTGCAACAACCTTGTAATACCCCGACCCAACGAAGCATCGTTTGTGACAAAGCCTTAAACGACGAGGCCGGATTACAATGTAGATAAGTGAAGTTTTCAGTAAAATTCCTGGAAACCAGGATGACTGTACATCACTTTCATTGCAATCACCAACCTGTTTATGTTGATCTCATTGAGACTGTACACTTTCACTCTGACCATCACCTTTAAATCAAGACATGAACAAATAAATGATTAAGTCGGGTAGGTCACCAAGTGAATATGAAAACATGCTTAATACATATTATGTATACATGTTAATGGTGTAATATGAATATATACATCAAAATGTAAAGGATCTATAATTATATGTATAGGTCAAAGGGATTAAATATATATATATATATATGTATATGAATTAGGTTGATGGGCGGCTAACTAAATGTAAATGTGATGTAGTATAATGATTAGAGGTTGGTTGAATTATACAAACGTGTGGTATATATATTATATAATTACATAAACTATATATATATATATATATATTAAACTACATAAGGCTGGTATAGTATAGTATATATATATATATATATATATATATATGGAAATGAGAAATTAAATAGGATTCAGTAGGGAGTGAGAAGCGGTGGCTACCTACGGCTATCGACGCTGCTCTCCACATCTGCCATGTGAACTACATGGGTAGGAAATGATGAAGAAAAGAGGTGGCAGCCAGGTCTTGTTACATGCAAATACCAAAGCCAACAGGTGGCAATCCCACCGCCTCAAGCTTGGTAGAGAAGGAGACAATAAAGAGGGAAAATTAGGAAGAGAGAGAGGGGAGTAATTCGTAGAAGAAAGGTAGGAACTGAAGCAGGAAAGAAATTGGAAAAAAGAAAACAGCCGATTGAGCAGGTATAAGATTCCGTTGAATTCTGTTCAATTATTTCAAATTTAAAAGCATGCAAGTATAGGGTCGTGTTATGTGTAATTTTAGCTTTAATTTATAGCAGAAATGAACAAAAATTGTAAAGAATCGAGTGAGAAATTCGAGTCACAAGTGAATAGGAAAAAACTAAAAATATTGGTGCAGGTCTGACTTAAGGTAAACCAAACCAAGAATCGTGTATTAGGACTTAACCTAGACGCCTTTAGTGCTCTAAAAACCCTACTACGCGATCGCAGAACTCAAAAACTGATCTCCAAATATCGAGTTACAGGTTACGGGTTTGAAACCCAAATCCTTTAAACTCAATGTAAAGTAATATTTAGGGATGGGGAATGAAACTTCTTGAATGAGGGATCAAAATAAGGCCAACCTTATGAAAAATAATTAAGAGATAAGTATGAACCGTCAAGTTACGGGTTTGGATTATCCAACCTTTAAACGAACAAACAGAACCCTTTTGGGTCTTTAAATAAATGCTAAAATGACCCTTAGTGTTGTGGAAACATCTTTGATTGAAAACAGTCAAGAATTCTCGAGCCAAACTCCACAAAAATAAAGCTTTTGAGCTTCGGGAATTAGGGTTACAGAAGGGAAATCACGAAGAAGACGACGAGTTGACTCGTCGTCATGAAACGAGTTACGTGAGTGGACTAGGACACGTGTCAGAACGAGACCAAGTCCACCGCATAATTAGAACAGCGACGTTTTGGTTAAAGGGTTTTAAAACCCTGAATTTTCCCTGTTTGGTTACGCGTATATAGCCTAACTTAATAAACAAAACACGGATAGGATAACCTACGTGCGTTAAATAGCCTTGTACGCTGTTTGGTTTTCGAAAATTCGAAAAAAATAAGAGGGACCGAAGTCCTTGAGATTCGAACCCCCAACGCCCCTTATAAAACCCAGGGTTCTTTCCCACTAAGACATGCATACGCGTGTGATAAATACGGGGCAAAAATATATATATATATTATAAAATTAATATATATAAAATTGACAAGATAAAAAGGTGCATACGCACCTGTGGGGATTCGAAACAAAGACATTTTGAAGGGGAGGTGACACGCTGACTAGCGTGCCACTAGTACGCACCCAACCATATATGAACACTAAATATATATATATATATATATATTATACTTTATGAATTTAATTTAATTAATTAAATTAAATACTCCAAAATGGCCTGAATCCCAAATTTGACAAGTCATATATGTATTCTTACTGTCTCGGACCTTCTGAGTCCAATGATGAGGTCCACGACATGAGATGAGATCCTGAAAAATAAAGACACGTAAAACGATAAAATGACCAAATTGCCCCTGACCTGTCCAAAGTTAAATTAAAAGCCGAGAAGGTCTAAATTGACTTTCTTCGACGTTCCGGACTCAACGGTGAGGTCCGTATTATGAAATGAAGTTCAAAAAAATAGGACACGTAAATACGTAAAGTGATAAAACCAAACTTTATGCTTTAATGAAGCTACCGAAAGAGTATATATAAAAAGTATTATACTCAAGATAGAGATGGGAATTTAAATACAGTCTCAACATAAGTTATGATTTCCAATAAGTGGTATTGTAGTGACTATGAAGTCAATGAGACTAATTATGGATTGTTCTTAGGAACTACAAGGGAAGTGGGAAGCACAACAGTAGCTTCAACCTAGACGTAGAAGGTGAGTAACCCTGTGTTTGAAATGGAGATTTAACTCCATGGATTTGAATCATGTTTTAAGCATGTGAAGTACTTGAATATCAAATTCAGTTTTTCTCTCACAGTTCCTGGTTTAAAATATTCCGTTATGACATGCTTGGTAAATGTTTTTATATTCAGTTCTTTTCTTGGAAAGATTTAGCATGTCTGATAGAAATGCAAATTTATTTCACTATTCTGAATTTGATCATTTTAAGCATTTGAAGTGTTATTGCATAAATTATACATTTCATGTTTTAAATATTCATGAAAGGTATTTATTGAAGAAACCATGTGACAAATATTTTATGAGATAAATGGTGTTAAAGCACCCCATGTGAGGTTGAAATCCTTCGGGATTCAACCATTGAAATGCCCGGTAGAAGGATCTAATCCCCCAGGCAATGAGATATCTCCCATTGTAGCATTGCAGTAAAACCGGAGTCTGGTTCGAAACAGATTCCACCTAACCAAAGAGAAAAGATGACAAACGCTTTTGAAAATGGAAGCAGGTTTTTACCCCCATTTTATTATGTATGTTTATATGCTTTGAAATGCATATATTCTATTTGAAGAGATGTGTATTTAGCTTGATAACTATAAATGTTTTTAAGCTATCATTTGAAGTCATACTATTAAGGATGGAAACAGGTTTTACCCTCATTCTATTATGCATGTTTTAAAATACATATACTCTATCGAAGAAATGTGTGTTTAGCTTGAACGTTTTAAATGTTTTAAAGCTATTCTTATGAAGAATGCATATATTCTGTATTCTGAATGTACGAGCAATTGGTGGTGAGTATTTTATAAACTTTCATGTGCTAAACCACTGTCAGTTAAAACCCCATGACAAATGCAAGAATTACTTACAAGCTTAGATTAGCTTACTCGGATTTTATTCGGACCCCCCTTTCAGGTGTTAGGAGGCAAGTTCTGATTTTGATGAAGAAAGTGTATAATCTATGCTCGTTTTGTGAAAGGGCGTAGGAAGTTATTGCAGGACTAGCAGATGTGGAAAAGCACTCGGACTAGTAGTTAGTCATTTTTGGTTATGTATATTATGTAGTTAAGTTTTGAAGAACAAACGAATATGTATTGTGTATAAAACTTTAGAATGTTATTTACGCTCTGAATGTATGATCATGTGTACCGCAATGCAAAGAGCGGCAGTACCGGACGGATGTGCAATTTTTAAAATAAGAAAAGAAAAGAAAAAGTTTTTCACGCTTCCGCAACCACGTGTTGCACATCTATTCGATACCGTTGCTTATGTTTCACCTTGCCCTAAAGCCTCGGTTGAAGGGCGGCGGTCGCAATTCGGGATCCGCATAGGGTGGGTTTCGGGTCGTGACAAACCTGCTTTGTTTCTTTGCCTTTAACAGACTTTTCAACGAACGTCTGGGTTATATCGGTGGGGTTGAAGGGATCCTGCGTTGCGTTGCGTTGTGCCTCCCCGAGCTGGGCCGCCTCATGCCATGGGCCGCTTTTTTCCAACGCTTAAAAGAAACTTTCCTTTGGGCCACAAAAGAAGTTGGCCCAGTCCTGTCGGCCTTTGTAGAAGCTTGCGCTGCTTTCGGAAGCTTGATGCATCCCGACCTGGGCCGCCTCATTCCATTTCTTAAGATGACCTTTCCTTTGATCCATAAGTGGAGTTGGCCCATTCCAATCTGCTTTATTTTGATGTTGGCCCAAACTAGTCGGCCCAAATTTGCCATTGGATGAGTACCCGAAGCCCACTTTGTCCCTTTTTTGCTCACCTTTTGGAATTTTCCAATCCACTTGTGTCCATCTTCCATTCCTTTGGGATTTAAATTTTGAATCTCCTGCGCGAGGATAGGGTACGAATGCGCTCTAGTCGCGTGGGCACCCGACGCTACCTTTTCGTTTCTGCCGTTCGTCACTGCAATGTTCGGCCAGTATGGATCATCTCCAAAGCACACCGGGCCAGCTTCTGACCAGATCGGTAGAGAAAATGACCACTTTCCACACTTGACACTGAGGGATGCAGGGATTTTCTCCGGTCGGCTTTTGACCAACATCCTTGCCCATCTCAAGTGGCGATGCTCGGCTGTGTCCTCATCCAGAGTCACAAACTTGCCTCAATGGTCCCCCATGGCACGGAAAACCTCCGAGCTCCACAAAAATGTTGGTAATCCCAGAAATCTTAGCCATATTAAACCTTCTTCTTCTTCCAATCCCGAATAGAAACTCGACGGGGACCACGGATGTAGAGTCGCAGTTAAACCTTCGAAGGACCAATTCCTTCGTTTGAGAATTCGATTGGCTTCCTCTATCGACAGCAACTCGAAGAGAAACCAAGCTTCGTTTAGATCCAGTACCTTTAGTCCTGCTTGAATCCTCTAGTTTTTGAGGGCCTAGTGTGTATTTTTAACTTATCTGGGACTGGAGTATTCAGATCACCAACTCTGCTGATTAAACATCGGCGAAGATGATTAAAACGGCTTTCACAAGATCCCAAGTTGTAACACCCCGACCCGTTTACCGAAAAAGTTAGTCGCGAATTTGAGAATTAGAAGTTTTACGAAAAATTAAGTCGAGATATAAATATATATATATATATAATAATAAATAGCTAAATAAATAAAATAAGAACAAAATAAAACAAAACAAAAACACATAATTCAATTGGCCAAACAAGGCATAAGGGAAAAATAGGAAAATTGAGCCAAAAGTGCAACCCATGAGATTTGAACCCTTGACCCAAAAACTAAAAGAACTTAAGCCCAAAAATTAAGCCACTTGGGCTGCCCACATTTTGTGAAAGATATTACATCAAATATGTATGTATGTACATACAATTTGCCCTCTACCTCCCAAATTGGCCAATGGCCATACATGCAACATATTTATTTATTTTTAAATGAAAGCATAATGATATCTATATATGTATTACGTGTGTTGTGAGAGTTCAGAAAAATCAGAAGTGAAATGAGTGTGTGCATGTGAGTGTAAAGAGAGAAAGTGAGCTAGTGAGAGAGAGGGAGAGAAGAAGGGAAGAAATGGCTTGCATGCAAGCTTGAATCAGACCCTAGGAGCACAAGAAGAGGCAGAATCAAAGCAAGGAGAGGGGAGAGCTACTGTCAAGAAGGTATAACACTACAAACCCAAAAGAATTTTCTCTCTCTAAATACTCCCCCATGCACGAGCTGTCTTTAGTTTCATTCTTGCATGCATGGAAATAATTCTAATATGTTAGGGTTTTAGAAGAGAAAAATAGACCCAACCAGGCTCAGAACCCGAAAAACCACAAATTTCCATTGATGGAGCTTGAGAAATGCTCAAAAAACCAACTTAGGTAAAAGCTCATTTGGCTTATGGGGATCAAAACTAGATCCTCATAGGATCACAACGAAACAAAAATCAATTGATTTGGTCTAGAAATGAGCAACCAGTGGCCACTTGCAGGTCACGGTCCACAAAAACCAAACCCTCAAATCGAACCCTAAGCTCCCTATGACTGTCTTATTATGAAACCTCAAATCCCTAGGATCACGGCCTAACAAAAACCATGCAAAACCATCAAGAAACAAGATGGTATGGCTAAGTTGCAGGCAAGACGATCATGGAGTCAACTGAGCTCCATGGTCGGATTTAAGGCCTTCAAATCAATGCTAAAATGGAGTTTAGGTTGCAAGGATTAATTATGATTGAAAATAGAGGAGAAAAGTGGCATCAGAACTCACGAAATAAGGACTGAAAAATCTAGGGTTTCAGTGAACAATGGTCGGTGTGAGGGGGAAGACAACACTGTTCATGGGTCGGGTTATTCGGGTCAGATACCGGGTCTGGGTCGGCCCGAGTGTAATTGGATATAAGTGCATAGTGAAACGGCGACATTGGATTAATGTGGCATGAGGTCATGTTGACGCAGTAAATCGAATTGAACCCCTTGGCTCTCGACCAAACAGAACCGGTCTGATTGAATTAGGACTGAACCGGTCGGTTTACTTAACAGCTTATTAAAATTTCATTTTGACCCCCCCAACTTTTGGTTTATTACGAAGTTGCCTAGAAAATTAAATAAAAATTAATTTAAAATCCTTTTTAAATTAGAAAAATTGTCAAACACGCCTAAGCAAGAAATGAGTCAAACGAAGTCCAAACAAAATAAATGAATAGTGTATTTTGACTATTTTGGGTATTCCGGACTCAACGGCGGAGTCCGATTTGTGAAATTAAGTCTCAAAAATTAAGACACGTAAAATGTAAAATTATCATTTTACCCTTAATGATACCCAAGGCCATTTGAATGTAGAAGGTAATCCATTTTGATTATTTTGGGCAATTCGGATTCAACGGTAGAGTCAATTTTGACTATTTTAGAATCCGGACTCAACGGTAGAGTCCATTTTGACAAACAAAGTACCAAAAAATATGACACGTACAAACATAAAATTACAAAAATTTCCTAGGCTTAAAATAAACTATAGATACACAAATTTATATCTAGAAAAGTCTAAAACAATTATCTTTGACACTTTGAACCTAATGGTGACATCCTTGTGGGGAAAATAAGATCCGGTAATGAACTGAAAAATGACCAACGTGTCTCTAAGACTTAATGAAGCTATAGGAAGAGGGTAATTGGAATAGAAAGGGTTCTAAATTGACAGTTAAATTATAAGATACTTTGAACAAGAAAATAACAAGATCTTGAATTGTGATTATAGGGACCCTCGTTAAGGAAGGATTTTTGGAATTTGCTTTTGGGACTTCAGGTGAGTATTTTCATACCATGTTGAGGTGGATTTTCATTATAGATATAAATATCGAACTCTTTTATGATTTGAAAATAGACTCCTTCCGTTTGAAATCGATTTGAATGAGTTATTGTTATTGCCATTTCCTGATAGCTTGTTAACAAATACATTGTACCTAGTATATGTTTTAAATGACCCATTGATATCTATATTGTCTTCCCTTTGACTCAGGAAAATGTTTTATAAGACACTCATGAAACTATACAGTTTTTCTCACCAATCTTTGAACTGTTTTGACTAAAGGCTAAATATGAAACTCTTATTTGAATAATGGAGATCGTTATTGATGTTATTGATTTTGGATATGATTTTGATGTTTTGAATGAAACACCCTTCTATGATTGGTCGTTATTGAATAGATTGTGACCTTATTGAACCCTACCCACGGGGTATATTGGTGGTGAGCCGGTGTGATACGGCATATTATTGAATTTGATCTTAGTCAGCGAGGTTCTAATTTGCTGGCAATAGAATCTTCTATGATTTGTCATTATCGAACAGATTGTGACTTTATTGAACCGTAACCACGGGGTATATTTGTAATACCCCAACCCAAATATCGGGCAATGTGACACGCTTTATAAGGTGACAAGCTGTAGTTAAAATTTAACTACAAATAAACCAAGAGTCGAAGGATACCAAGATTTAATTAAATAACTACATGTATTTTATTATGTGTATGACATGTATACATCTGATTTTAATATGTATAAAGTAATAAGTGAAATACAATATATATATATATAAGGTAAATAAAACACAAATATCTTTGTGTGTGAAAGTGTACAAGCAGTAGGTGTGTGGGTGTGTCGGTTGAAATGTATGTGTGTGTCTTGGTGTATTAGTGTGTGAATATATATAATATACATATAACATGTAAATATCATACAACCATTAATGTAAAGTGAAAGGATTCAAAAAGCAAAATTTAATGAGATTGGAAGGGGATTAATTGAGAAGTGAAAGAAGGTGGCCGTGAGGTCATGAGGGAAGAGAGAGAGAGAGGAGAGAGAAGGGTCGGTGGATTGTCTTTAAAAACAAAACATGCAAGGCATGCTTGCTTCTTAAGAAAGAAAATCAGAAAGGAGCCAAGAAGCTTAAGGAAGAAAAAGTATAGAAAATCAGAAAGTGAAGGAGATCAAAATCACAACAAAAATGTGAGAAATGTGAAAATTTATCATTTTCTCTCTCTAAGATTTTTCATGAATACAAACTGTTTTTGAGTAGTTTATATACGTAAGATGTTTAATAAATGTTTAAAAGTTTATCAACCATGATTTTAGACTTAAAAATGACCAAAGATTTGATAGCCCAGGAGGAACCGCCATTGAAGACCTTGCTTATAGCAGGTCTGAATCCATCACCACCAAACCAAGTTTGGTTTACTGAGACTAAAACTAGATCCTACAAGCATGCTAGAAACCTATGACCGCGGCTAAGAAACGTGAGGCAAAACCCTCAAATATTGAGTTGCAAGTTTTGGGTTTTAAACCCAACACCTCAACTGCACCTCGAAACGTGTTTTAAAGGATGAAATATGAAACCCCATGAAGAAGGGACCAAAACAGGCGAAACCTCAAAAGATTTGGCTAAAAAATGAGCATGAACAGGCTAGTTGCAGGTCTGGACTATCAACCCCCAAACTGTGATTTTGAGATAAATTCGAAGCTCAAAAACAATGCAAAAACATGCCATAAGGTTTTAGGAAATGTTTGGAAAATAAAATAGAGGGAATGGATTCTTAAAACATCACGAAACTGAGCTGCAAAAATTAGGGTTTTGAGAGGAACAGTATCAACCTCGTTGGGGAAGATGACACTATTCGGGTTGACAACGGGTCGAATTTCGGGTCTGGGTTATATCCAGATCCAATAGGTTACGGGTTTAGTGAAACGGTGACGTATGAGGGTTGAAATATTTTATTTTTAAAACCAAATAGCCATGTTTAGATACAGGGATAAGAAATTAAAAATCAGAATACAAGGGTACCTTAACCACGGATAAGGCAAACAGTAGGGATATTTTATCCCGGTTCATTGTAGCTAGGTAAACCGGTTGGTTCATGGGATTCCTAAACCGGTCTAGGGTTTTTTGGTATAAACCCACTGGTTCATTGATTTTATTTAAATTAAATAAACCAAAAATTTTACTATTTACGGATTGTTCCCAGGGCTATGAAAAATTCTGTTCTAGCCCAATTTTTGAGAAATCAATTCAATTATACCCCTAGAAAAATAATTATTTTAATTATTTTATAAATAAGGTAAAATTTCTATTTTACCCCTGGGTCATAAATGAAGTCTAAATTAAACATGTGAATAGTATATTTTTACTATTTTGGATATTCTGAAACTAATGGTGGGGTCCGTTTTGTGAGACGGGGCCCCGAAAAATAAAGACACGTAAAGGGGTAAAATGACCAAATTACCCCTAGTGCCCCTAAAGCCAAATTGAAACCTGCGAAAGTCTAAATTGACTTTCTTCGACATTCCGGACTCAATGGTAGAGTCCGAATTATGAAACGAAGTACGAAAAAATATAACATGTAAATAGGTAAAAGACTAATTTGCCCTTTTACATATAAAAGTCCGAATTAAATTTTAGGAAAGCCTAAACCAACTTTCTTCGACGCTCCAGATTCAAAGGTAGAGTCTACTCGACCAAAAGAAATGTCTAAAATAAAAAGACATAAAATTTGATGAATAGCATCTGTCAGATAACTATAAACTGAAATATTGCCTAAGTACTAAACTAAGGCAAGTACAAGGAAATAAGGTATGAGAAGACACGACACGTTAACATGTCAAGTAATTAAATTTAATTTGAAGTTAATGGAGCTACCAGAATAGTATAATTTTAAAATAAAATTTATTCCTAGCACGATAAATTGTGTTTTAGGTTAAAGTACAAGTAGACTGTAATGGAGAAAAAACAGCAAGATTCCAAGGATGAATTAAATTTGCAACATAGGGTGATCCACAGGAAAATAAAGATCGCCAAAACCTGTGAGATCATCTCCCTTACATCATTCAGATATTGGACCCCAATCGTCCCGATGGGACGATTTATGAATGAAGCTGCAGCAAGGAGACTTGCTGAGGCAAAGCTTAAGGAAGAAAAAGAGGAAGAAGAACGAGAGAACACCGAGACACTAGCTGAAATGTGTCACAGGTAATATTATTATCATTAAGTACATAAATGGCTAGACTATAGTACAGCTATAAGTTAGATTGATTTAAGAATTTGGTCTTGCACATTCCAGACATGGGTAAGATTATGAATTGATTAGTATATATGAGATTTATGCGATCTTTCCTAAATTATGATAGGTTAAGGAAAGACAAAAGGAAGGCACCTCTATAGAGCCGACCTAGGAGTATAAGGTGAGTAACCCTGTATTTGAAGTGGAGATTTAACTCCATGTATTTGAAGAAGTTTTAAGTTAAAAAAATGTGAAGTATTTGAATATCAAATTCAGTATTTATGTGATTCTTGTTTTAAATATTCTATTCTTATAAAATTGTGACATGTTCAGTAAATAGCTTTCAGCTACAGTTTTCCTTAAAAATATGTTTCAGCATGTCTAAAGTTTGAAATTCCAAATCTTATTTAATATTCTGAATTTGCATACGAAGATTTTATGAAGTCATGAAAAACACTTATTTGAAGAAGCCATGTGATAAATGTATTTGAAATACAAGAGAAATTATGCTTAAGCACCCACAGATTTTTGGGTTGTACGGAACTCAATTAATCTATAAAAATATGATGGGATTTTGGGTTGCACAGAACTCAATTGACTGTCAAAATGCCAGGTAGCAGGATCTGATCCCCCTGGTACGGGATATCTCTATTGTAGCATTGCAGTAAAACGGGAGTTTGGTTCGAAACGGATTCTACTAACGAAAGTGATAAGATGACATGTATGATAATGGAAGCAGGTTTTACCCACATTGTTATGCATACCTACATGTGTTGAAATATACGTTTTATTTGAAGAAGTACATGTTTTAAAGATACGTGTTTTACTTGAATACTTATTGTTTTCAAGTTATCTGTTTTAATGAATGCATATATTTTGTGTTCGAAGTATACGAACAATTGGTGGTGATTATTTTATAAAACTCTCATGTGCTAAACCACTACCAATTGAAACCCTATGACAAATGATGGAATTACTCACAAGCTTAGATTAGCTTACCCGAATTTTATTCGGACCCCCTTTTCAAGTGATTAGCAGCAGTTTTGATTTGAGGTCGATGATGGTGAATCTGCCATTTTTTGGAAGATATGTTTAAGTAGTTTCTTTTGGAAATCCTGTGAATTCCACTAGTATATTTTGTATTAGTAAGACGGTACACTGATATGTATAAACCCCACGGGGCAATCAAACATGTATTGTATTTGTGAAGTCTTTAAGTTTTATTATGCTCTATATAATCATGTGTACCAATGTGAAGAATGGCAGTATCGGACGGATATGCGTAGATTAAAAGTAAGAAAAGAAAAGAAAAAAATTTTCACGCTTCCGCAAAACACATGTCGCACTGCCATTCGATACCGCTGCTTATGTGAGCCTTCGCCCTAAGGTCCCCGGGCCTGAGGGTGGCGGTCGTGATTCGGGAATCTGCACAGGGTGGGTTTTGAGTCGTGAAAATATTGGCGGTATTATTGAATTTGATCTCAGTCAGTAAGGTTCTAATTTGCTGGCCATAGAAAGGGGAATTTGAATGATTTGAACTCTTGTGAATATCGAATGTGAATTATGATTGAACTTTGAATCATCGAATTGAGAACTATTGAACTACAATATTGATTTTGAAGTATGACTATTGATATTGAAAACGACTTTGAACCGTAACTATGATCGAGTTACAATAATAGACTATGATGTTGATTTGACTATGACTATTGATATTGAAAACGACTTCGAACCTTGTTTGAATTATAATACTAATCATCATTATCAAACTATGTTATTGGATCATTATTATGATGGTGCTATGTTATCGATTTTGATTTACGGCTGTGATTGAACTAAGATTTATTGAAATTGACTTTGATATTATTCCCTGATCTATTGTACTTGATATGATGTATTTTTATTCCATATAAGTATAGACATTTCAGAATGTACTACATAATAGTTTTGAAACCCTCGGCATGTTATGGAATACTCACGAGCTGTCGAGCTCATACGGATTTTTAAACAATACATTTCAGGTAACGATATTGGCAAGGAATAGCAAGTTCAACCAAGATAGCCGAAAGCTTATAACTATTAACCTTTTGTATTAAGATTTTGTTAGACATGACGTAGTCACTTTTGGTAAGTGTGGAATGTATATTGAATATGACGTCAGCAGATTTTGAGAATTCACACCATGTACTTTTGTAGTTACTATGGAATATATATGAATGACTGATGTTGAATGATATATTGATGCTTCCTCAATAGAAAAGAATTTATTCCACTGCGTTTGATTGATTGGAAATGAGAAAAGTATTGTGATCATTGAAAAAGGCCTCGATGGCCAATCACGAACCCCTAATCCGCATAGGTCGGGTTCCGGGTCGTGACACAAGTGGACATCGATGTCTTCAGGGACGTTTACTGGCTGCAATTTCACTAACACAGGTTCCTCCGGCCACTCCTTGATTCGACAGACCTCCAAGTATGATCCCTTAGGAATCGTGGCAGATCTGGGTTTAGATAAGCCTAACGACTTGAAAGCTTGAGCTTATATTGACCATCCCCTTCTAGTTTCATCTTCCAGCAGAAATAAAATTTGAATCCCCTTCTATGATCGTCCTTCAAGCCTTATGAAACTCCCTCTCTGATTTGAGCCTTTCCTCAAGAAGGTGCTTCTGCTTCTCCCGTGCACACCAATTGGAAGCACAACTCTACGATTTCTTGTTGAAAGAGCTTCCAATGTGTTGCAAATCCATTCTAGCTCTCACCTTAACACCCATATCCTTCTAACCACTCCTGGACCCCTTTCAACGATTTGAAAGAGCTCGTCCGGCGACTCCAAATCATAAACTACATCAAAAGATTTCTCACCGATTTGTGCGAACATTCTTTGTCTTCCTTGCTTTGCTTTAGATTAGTAGTGATGGATTTTCAACACTTCTTTACTAGTCACCACCATTTTGCATCCACAACCTCACATAGAACTAATGGAACAATTTCAATTGTAGAGATAATACATTTCATGTGATGCTTTTGATATGTAAGTTAACTATTTTACCTATGATATGTGTGTGCGTGTGTAAGTTGATTAATTTTTCCTCACAACATCAAAGTGACCCTGAGCCTTCTTTGTTTTTTCTTTCCATTTTCTTTGTTGGTGACAATCTGCCATTAAATTTAATCTATTTATAACCATAAACCTTATAAAGAGCACAGTGTTTCTCATTTCTGTTACATTATTCTACTATCTATGCAAATGAATGTAAGAATGGAGATTGAGTTGTTTTGCCTTTTTGATGGGTGTATTTGTTTTGAAGGTGAAAGGCTTAAAAACCATGGAGATGAACGTGCAATTGTATTTGCAGAGAAGGAAGGTGTGAGGAGAATGAAGAGTATTACTATTCTATTTTCAGAAAAATGCCTACCTCCTGCTGGCAAGATTATCAACCCCAATGAAACCTTTTCCCCAAGCATCTCAAGAAGTGTTACTACCGGTGTTTATTTCTGAAAATATATAAAGTATTTTGAGAAAACAGTAAACTAGTTTGAAAAATAAAAAATTGTTTTGAAAGCAAAACAATATAAAGTTTTGAAACAACATAAAAACTTGAAAATATAAAAATAGTATTTTAACAGTATAGGAATCTTAAAAGTGTAAAAACAATATAAGAATACAGAAACTGCAAACTTATAGAATTGCAGAAATAGGAGATTATAGGGATCAAGGCTTGTATTTAACACAATGTCCTTAAAGCAAATTCGCCCCTCACGGTGGTGTTTTACGAGGCTGTGGACGTTACTTCCCAGGATACAATGATCAGAACGTACTGAAGAAGAAGCACTCGAACTTCAGTACACAACGAACCAGAAATAGTAGTTGAACTCTCTCAAACAGTATAAACTGACGCATAAAATTGTATGAATTGAATCAATGAATGTAAGTGCGTAGGTGATATTTATATAGAGCATTTGTGTTTGTTTGGTACAAATACGAAGGCTAACAGTCGTAACAGTTCAACGAACAGCCGTAGGAAATAAGACAATTTAGTCAAAATTCAAACCAAAAGTTTAATCGCAAAACGATGTCATTTTGGATTTAAACCAAAACGTCGTCGTTTTAGATTTAAACCAAAGACAAACATAATCGCAAAACGATAGCGTTTGAAATTAATTAATCTAGTAACTAAACGACAACATTTTGGATTGTTTCTAACAAGAATAGAAACGACACCATTTTAGAAAATTATTTAAATGAATTTTTTCTAAAAAGATATATACACAGCGGGCCAAGGCCCAAACTCGAACCGAACCGACCCGACCAAGCGCGGGGTAAGGGGCGGCGGCAGCGCGCACCTACGCATGCGTGGTGAACCAAGCATGTGCTAGGTCCTCCCCCTTCTACAATACTTGGGTGCCCCTTAAGGCCTAAACTTTCCTTTAAGGTAATTGTATATATACTATTTAAAAGCCTTATATTCATCCTATGTGGGACATAAGTTTTTCACAAGCTTTAAGCTTTTGTTACTATTTCCAAGTGGTGATATTTGGAGGTAATTTCTCATTCATTCCTTAATGGTTTTGAGTAACCTAATATATGATCTTAATCTCCTCATGAAGAAGAACATATTTTCATATAGACCTCCCAAAATTAATGTTTGGGACCCACTATAATTTTAGCTCAAAGATAGCCAAAAAATTATTCTCAAAACCCATTATTTCTAACAATCCCCCACATGAATGAAATTGACTGAAAATAATGCAAATGACATACAGACACTAAGAGGGAGTTCAATTGGAAATTTCCTGTATAGAGGAAGGTAGCTTGTGGCCTTGAACCTTCCCTTGTGAAATGTTATCGGGGTTACTAGTTGATCAGTGAACACGATGTCTTGAACTATTTAACCGTTTGTGTAAATCAATACAATAATATTCACACAGAATCTTTCCTCACACAGTTGGTTCTCATGATTGTGTTCATTTTGGCCCTGAACAATTCCTGGTTTCATAAGTGCTCATTAAGAATTTAGCCTTTATCATTCTCATAGAACTAGCCTAGTTCACACTCACATAGGTGATTTCTTATTAAGAGTATCCTACTATACCCCACTTGTATTTAATAAGATATAAAAATCATTAAAAGCTTAGTTTATCCTTTTCAACGTTACAAGCATCACTATTCTTATCATAAGAATGGGTAGGAGATTTTATCTCCATAGTGATCTTAATGAGTCATATACAATTCAGTTATCCCTTTAAACCTAGATCTTAGGATCTCTAGTCAGTTAGGTTGGGTTGCCACTATGGCAACTCTTAGTGCATAGGCTTTAAGTCTATTCCCTTCAATGATTTATTCATTTGCTCTCTTGTGAAACCTTTGGTTAACGAATCCACAATGTTATCTTTTGACCTTATGTATTCAATGGTCATAATAGCATTAGAGAGAAGTTGTTTCACGGTATTATGTATTCAACGAATATGTCGAGACTTACCGTTAACATATGACTCTATGCCTTACCAATCGCTAATTGACTATCACAATGAATACAGATAGCGAGCACATGTTTTGGCCATATTGGAATATCTTTTAGGAAGTGATGATGTCACTCAGCTTCTTCACCAGCTTTATCAAGTTCAATAAACTCATATTCCATTGTGAATCTAGTAATGCACGTTTGTTTAGAAGATTTCCATGATACCACTCCACCACTAAGTGTAAACAAATAACCACTTGTGGATTTTGAATTTTTGGTATTGGATATCCAATTCGCATCTCAATATCTTTCAAGTACTGTTGGATATCTTGAGTAGTGCAATCCATAGTTTTGGGTGTATTTCAAATACCTTAAAACCTTAACTATTGCCTTCCAATGGTTCGGACTAGGATTACTTATGTATTTACTCAGTTTGCTGACGGCATAAGCTATGTCTGGACGGGTACAATTCATCACATACATTAGGCTGCCAACTATTTGCGCATACTCTAGTTGTGATATATTTTTGCCATTATTCTTGGATAAGTGTAGATTTACATTTACAGGTATTCTCGTTGGACTGCTAGCATTTTATTTAAATTTCTTGAGTATTCTCTTAATATAATGTGATTGAGATAATATCAGTCCATCTGATGTTATAGAAATCTTTATTCCAAGTATTACATTGGCAACACCTAAGTCCTTTATGTCAAACTTATTGTTTAACATTTTCTTAGTAGCTTTAATGACTTCATTATTACTACCTATAATGAGCATATCATTAACATAGAGATAAATAATGACAAAACTATTTTTTGTGTTCTTGACATATACACATTTGTCACACTCATTAATTTTGAACTCATTTGACATTATTATACTGTCAAATTTCTCATGCCACTGCTTCGGTGCTTGTTTTAGTCCATAAAGAGATTTAAAAATCCAACAAACTTTCTTTTATTGACCTAAAACAATAAACCCTTCGGGTTGTTCTACAAATATTTCTTAATCTAATTCATCATTTAAGAAAGTTGTCTTTACATCCATTTGATGTATCTCAAGATTGTTTATAGCTGCAATACCTATTAACATTCCAATAGATGAAATCCTTGTAACAGGTGAATATGTATCAAAATAGTTCAAGCCTTCATTTTGCATGTATCATTTAATAACAAATCTGGGGTTGAGATTACACTTCTTGGCTGGTAGTGTTAGCACTTTATCATAAATTTGTTTGCTTATCTAAGAAATTTTTGGGTTGCAAAATATTACTTGGAAAACTTTGGGCTTAAATTTTGAAATCTTCTTTATCCTGTAGGTTTCTTTGGGTTCTAGTTGCCCATCTTGCATAATGTATTTTTGGGAGTGCCTATAGCTTCTTAATTATATTATCTACTTTTTAAATGCCTTGTGATTTGTTAATGTGTTCTGCAATCTATAACTTTAAATTTTCTATTTATGTTTATTTTTTGGGCTTGATTGGAATTTGTGTATATTGCAAGAGAACAATGTGATAATGCTATAGTTGTGTCATCTGATAATGCTATAGTTGTTTGTTGTTTATGGGTCTAGAAAATTCAGCAAGCAAGTGTAAAAGCTGAAATCACTTTTCAAAATAGATTTGAAGTAACCTTTTTATTTGAATGCACTTTGTCAAAATTTTCTTTGTTTATAAATAAGATTTTTTTTTCTATCAGTTTGAATTTTGAAACATATGGATTGAGATTGTGATCATCTCCTACTAACAATAGTAACAGATAGTCTTATGGACTCTTCTATAAGTAAATCTTGTGTAAATAAAAATAAGAGCATCTATCTCTCTTTAGTTGACTCAAAACTTGATTAGGATGAATATTTTCGTTTTTTTTCCACTACACCATTTTTTTTATTATGCTTCTTTCATTTTCATCTTCCCCACCTTATTAGTTAGCTAGGGTCCCACAACCCCATATCATCAAGGCTTTTTTATGAAAAATAATACAATGTTCAACATTTTGGCTCCGAAAGTGTTGTCCAAATTATATGACAACACTTGAGTGACTATCTCATAATTTAAACAATATTTTTTAGACCTCCCTCCCTCTCTGATAAAGGGAGATTGAGGCTTGAAACTATCCAATAGCCACTTTCAAAGGCCTCTCTCTCTTCATGTTTGAATTCTTGACTTGCCTATTGGAGATAACCAAGAGATACTAAGAGCATTTTCAATGTTAAAAGTTATTTGAGTCATGCTAAAGTTAAATCTTAGCAGTGTTACAGTATCAAAATGAGTTTGACAATTATGCTCCAATGCTGAAATACTATTTTTTGGCAAAACAATTATTCTTCTTCCCAACTACCAAAACTTTGATAGCTTTGGGATATTTTCAGCCATTGGATTGGGAGAATCCAGATGATTGATACAAAGAGTAGATGTTATTCTTCTAGCTATATTTGAGAGAAAATTTTGAAAAAGAAAAAATATGGGTATGTTTAGCATGCCATTAGAACATGTAATTTTATATCACTTACTATATTATAGGTATAACAGCTCTTTTGAGAGTTACATAATTCTATATATCGTGATGTCCATTTAAAAGTTAGAACTTATCAATTGGTCATATGGTGACCCCAACATGCTTGTCTTTATAATTTTTTTTTCCTTTTTTTGTTTCTAATTGAAAATGTACACAATAAGGATTGTATTCTTACAATTTTGCAGTTAAACAAATTATTTTGGTTCTTCTTGACAAATACAATTCAGGACTCAAGGATGTACATGAGTAGAGTAGATTATATATGGAATATGAATGGTTGAATGACTTCCAAAATTTTGTAATAATTAAAGACAATAAAGCTAGACTACACAAACTTTGGACAATAATCAATAACTGCTTATTGACACACTTCATCTTAGAGATGCGCCACATGTGAGGATTTTGATTGATGACAAAACGTCTAGATCATGTTTCATACTCTTAAAAGAAACGTAAACTCATGCCACAACTTGATAGCCTAAGCAAGTCCCTTGCCACAACTCCTAGTTTTGATTGCCAAACTTTGAGAAACTCTTGTGATGCTCTCATCCAAAGAATGTGTTGTTGACATTAATAACTGAATCACCAAAGATGATATGAAGACTACAATATCTTAGATCATTGAGTAAAAATCAACAAATACATTACATGCATCATGAGCTTAAAGGCAATATTTGCCTAAATAGTTAACAAATTGGGTAAATAGTTTTGTAAGACTTTACTATTGCATTCAAAACTCTAAAATAGACTGTCACCATAGTAACATCAAACTCTTAATTTCTCCTCAAAAAAAGAAAAAGAAAAACACAAGAACATAAAAGAATGGCTAACTTCCATTGACTGTTCTAGCCACTGCCCTTCAAAACACATTTCAAACCATTTCATATTTATGCAAATAGTGCAATACTATAGCATAAAATCACCATAATCAATTTCAAACTACTCTTTCTTTTTCCTTTTCACTATCTTTTCAACAATCAAAGGAAGCATAAATGTATTTTAGGCTACTCAATCCATTACAATGTGACATGATTGGATAAAAAATTTATAGCAACTAAATTGTATAAGAATCTCAATAAAAAAAAAGGAGAGGATAAAAAAATGAAGGAAAATTAAATCTTTAACTTGATCAAGTAGCTTTCCTATTGAGCCATATAAAATCAATCTTACATGTAAAACTTATTCAACATTTCATCAGAAGTACCAACGTTAATAATCTTATCCCATTCTAAACATAAAAGTATGATGAGAAGTTTCTGGATGAATTCTAGAATTGTCTATTTCTTGGAATTGAAATGAAAAACAATATCCAGCCTCACAAAGCATATTGGCTCAAAAGCTATTGCCACATAATCACCATGATGAGACACATTGAAGTTAACAGAAATCCCTAGTTCATTTAATCACATTCTTGTGAGAAAAGTACAACACGCATAATAAAATTACTAAATCAACAACAAAGTAGAATGCACAAAGAGATTGGGAAAAGTATAGTGTTAATAATTTGTTTCACATATAACATTTAACCATTCAATTTCACAATTATTTAGGGGACAAATTTCGTGAAGCTAGTTCTCAAGCATCACAGAACATAATAGTTCACATTCTTAATGTCTCGGATCATTGAGTAAAAATCTACAAATACATTACATTAATCATAAGCTTAAAAGTAAGAGATGCCTGAATGAAAAGAAATGTTAGAAAATATTTCAAATAAGCTTTTATGTCCATCTCATTGCATACAAATTCAAGAAAGGTGGCACATTTTTGTAATCACAACATCATCAATGATAGCAAACATGGTAAACCTTAGCATCTCTACCACCGGTATGACAACAAATGCTCACAGGCTCATAGCAGTACCTAGGTAACTCAAATTAGGCCTATAAACGGGCCAGGTTCGATCCTGTCCGACCTGGACCCATTTACATAAGATCTGGACCCGTTAACAAGACCCAATCCGGACCCGTTAAAAACTAATTAAATGGATCGAGTATAGATCTGTTGAAAAATACCCGTTAAAGACCCAACTCATTAAATCATTAACAAGCACACACACACACACACACTTTCTCTCTCTAATACAATATTGAAGTTAGAGTATTTAACCTCCTAACAAAGTTACTATATATATATATACATACATACATAAAAGAGAGAAAGTCTTAATGAAGTTATCGTCTTCAACCTTTTAGTATCATCTTGTGCTATGAAAATGTTTTGAAAATCACTTTATGGAATTGTTTCATGAATCTTGCTATCAATACCCGATTCCATTGAATGAATATTTCATTCAAAATCATTATAAGCATTCTTTTGTCTTTGATGGGTAATCTTTATTTCATTTTATGATATTTTCATTCTATATCATTTTAGTTCCATTTCCTATTATATTTAAGAGTAAGGAAACCTTTTGTACGCCTAAATTCTTGATAAAAATTAAAAGATTTCTAGATGACAATTATTGTCATTTACCATTCATCATGTGTCTCATCGTAAGAATGAAATATACAAATAATAGTAGTTATCACATGAAATAGTTTCAATCAACAATGACATTATGGGAGCCAATAAAATCTTTTATTTGTAAAGCCAAGTTGGACTATTCCAAATAGAAAATTTTAGCTACCAAATTTATTTTTTTTTCAAACAGGTCGGGTTTTGGAGTCGGAGACCTGGATCCGGGTTTAGTTAAGGCGGGTCTTAGCGGGTCCGGATCTGGGTCTAAACCTGTTTAAACTTGACGGGTTCGGGTCCGGATCTTAGAAGGTCTACCCAAACTTGGTTCGTTGACAGGCCTAACTCAAATATATATAGTGGATGAATGAATTGCCTAAAATATATGTACCATTGGATAGTAAAAGAAATACTTTGACAGAATAGTGAAAGACAAACAACAAATCACATAGGCATGGTTTAGAGCAGAGACTACAAATCCCAACAAAACTTTGGGAACAAAACAACAAAAACTAGTAAAGCTATTATAGATCGAATGAATGAAACCCTAACTATCAATATTTCTTCAAATAATAGCAGATTGGAATGAAAAAATCAATAATAAACCCTAATCGATTGTATTTCAACAAAGCTCAATTAGGGTTTGCAAAATAAATATTTGAACAGTAAAGAATCTATGAAAATGGAAACTCATCATGGCAGGAGTAGGAAGTTGTCGGAAATCGTCTTAGCTCTCATGGAACTTTACAAAAATTTAAAAAAAAAATGAAAAATTAGTTACAAAGTTTAGAAAATCATTTTAGGAATCAAAGTTCTGTCAATTTTTTGCAATCAACGTTAAAAAGGTTCAAAATTTCATATTTGAGATAGGTCAGGTCGGTTGTTAAATCGCCTCTACATCGCCCCTCTAGAGAGCTCAATTATGTCCTATTTGGTACAATGGAATCTATATTTCAGGAATACTCATTCTAACATTTTCATTCCTTATTCTTGTTTGAAAAAATTGGAAATGCCTATTCTATGAGATAAATATTTAAATAAAAATCATTCTAAATATTTCTTTGATCAAAATGAATAATTATTATTTCATTCCATGTTATTTTCATTCTAATGAAATGACTATTACATTCCTGTATACCAAACATGGCCTTAGGGTTGTGGAAAAAAAAAAAAAGATGAAAGGGAAGACAACTAACCTTATATATATGAGGGCAAATCGGTCATTTTAATCGAAGCCCAAACCGTGATTAATACGGGACAATCCCTTGTATCAGGGACTATTCTATCCCAGATAAAACAATCTCATTCATTTTAGCGTTCCAAACGCTGGACTATTATTCTTAAATGGGACTACGTAATCTTATCCCCCTTATCCCACGAAACAAACGCGCCCATAGAGCTTTCTTAAATCTTAGGTTATGGGGTTGTTTCTGTTAAGTCCATTTCAGTGTCGTTCTGATACTCTTCATTTGCACACTGAGTGTGTGAGAGACGGGTGTCTGAGGGTGTTAAAACCCTAGGAATTGTACTGGTAGTCTAGGCTTTGTTGATAGAGAGCTCATTAAACCTTAGAAATTGTGGACATTCTATTACGGAGGCCGTATAAACCCTAGAAATCGCACTTCTTCGAACTCAAATAGCTCCGGTTGAATGTATGGTTCTCTTTCTCTCTTAATATTCACCTTCTATCACTCTCTTTTTATCTCCCTAAAGTTTTGTTAGGTCATTTTTTGAAGAAATTTCTAGGATTTTACTTTGCTTTGGACAAAAAATTTGTTGATCATTCTAAATATTTCTTTGATCAAAATGACTAATTCTTATTTCATTCCATGTTATTTTCATTCTAATGAAATGACTATTACATTCCTGTATACCAAAAATGGCCTTAGGGTTATGGGAAAAAAAAGATGAAAGGGAAGACAACTAACCTTATATATATAAGGGCAAATCGGTCATTTTAATCAAAACCCCAACCGTGATTAATACGGGACAATCCCTTGTATCAGGGACTATTCTATCCCAGATAAAACAATCTTGTTCATTTTGGCGTTCTAAACGCTGGACTATCATTCTTAAATGGGACTAAGTAATCTTATCCCCCTTATCCCACGAAACAAATGCGCCCATAGAGCTTTCTTAAATCTTAGGTTGTGGGGTTGTTGTCACATCCCGCACCCCACCCTACGCGGATGCCAAAGATGTGATGCCAATTAGCCGCTTTGCCGATTTCCCAACCGACAATGCAACCAACCAAAGGCAAACTTCTAAACCTTACGATGATTTGCATTCCAAATGTAAGGTCAGAACAGCAGAAATTAAAACTTTTTTTTTTTAATCTCGGGAACGCAACTCATCAATATACCACAATTAGAGGTATGTACCACAGAGCAAGCCTATAATCAGACATATATAACACTAACCACAGAGTACATCTATATCAGATATATAACACAGAGCATATAAAATTCCTCTAGAGTACCAGTACTATGAGCCATATCCCTAGACATCTATTGCATACAAATAAAGTCAACTATATCATCACACTCACCTGAGTAGCCAGAGTCAATCCATCAAAACCCAAGTCTTCACATATTATTGCCATCAGATCCTCACTTGGGATTGCCTCTCAGCCCACTAGTGTCATGTCCTTGTGCCTTCTAATCCAATGAAGATATACCCTGAAAAATGTTAGATAAATGAAATGAGTTTAAACAAGCTCAGTGAGTAACATAGGTTCCTGCCATGGGTTTCAAACCCAGTTTATATATACATGTATGCTCAAATGCAGCTCAAATAGAGTAATGCAGCTCATATAGAATAAATGTAGCTCAATGGATCAGATCAGATCAGACAAATCAGAACAGAGCCAAGACAGAACAGATTAGAACATAACAGAATTAAACAGATCAGGTAGAACCAATAGAACAGATCAGACAGATCAAACAGAACAGATCAGGACTGAACAGATGCCTGAGTACTAGGATGCTGAGTTCACCACGCCTCATAGCCAACTATCCAAGTATCAGAGCGGAAACAGAATAGAATTGAGCGGGACAGAAACAAAAACAGAATGCCAATCATACAGATGGGAAAAGATGCTGAGTTTACCACGCCTCATAGCCAACCATCCACTCCTTGGCATAAAACTGCTCAATCTTGTAGTGGGCCGAAAGTAGACTCAACATATCAAACAGAATCAAATCAGACTCCAAAGCACGGGCAACAGAAAGATAGACCCGAACAGAATCAACAGGATATATCAGAAGGCAAGATAGAACAGAATCATGCCACAAGTAATGCAGTACAACAAGTATGCATGAAAGTATATGCATTAAAATAATACAGTGCATAAAACAGTTTAACATGTAAAGCAGTATAGTATACGAATCTAGATAGTATTGAAAATACACACCAAGTCAGGAGTTCAAGTTACTCACCTGAATATCACGCTCATTCACAGATATCCTCCAGATGCGTCGTTAGCCACATCCATGCATATCCTGGGCATTATCCTTCTGGTGGCCATCATAATTGATTCAACGTCCAGAAAATCATGCTCTTCAGATGTGAACATATCCAACCTTTGGAAAATTACAGTCAAAGGTGAACCAAATTGTTGTGCATCTAAAGTTTGAGGTTAATCTTCAGTCCACGGTTCAGCAGTTGAAGAAAACACACCGGTAGGTTGATCGAGTCGACCAGCCATTTTAAATCCAGTTTCATCAACTTCTTCAACCTTTTTCCCCCAAGCAGATGATGATCCTGACAGATTCTGTCCCTTTTATCATCCCATTCATCAGACATTGAAGAACTTTCCCTTCCTTTCATCAGATTACTATCTAGTTCACTGTTGTAGAGTCCTCAACTGTTGTATCACTTACTGTCAATCTCAAGTTCCTCTATTTTCTGACTCAAAGCCCTCCAAAGTCTTAGTTTTCTCCAGTTCTCATTCAGACCTCAGAAATGCATTAAGAATACTTAAAGAGTACTAAACAACTAATTGCAGCCCTCTGGATCCTTTAAAATCCCTTGTCACAAAATCTGTTTCACAATTGAGTTCAATAACTACAACTTTATGCCCAACTATTCTAGCACCGCCATCTACTGCCGTGGCTTCCTCCGCTGCTTCTCTTTCTTCCACCTTCAGTCACAGCAGGTTTTCTAATCTCGATCGCAACAATTAACGCAACACTGTTACTTCACAAATTGTCTATTCTGCCAAAAACTCCATTTCAGAACACATCTTTGCTACAGTCATCATCATAGGAAACTTGAACAGGAGCAATTGCATTTAGTTCCCTGATTGTAGCCCCTACTATAGAGTAACCTCCAGGATCACCAAACATATATGGCATTTCCTGATTTCTCCGATCTCTTGTCCCAACACATGGAAATCAATGAATCTAAGAACCACAACTTTTCCCTTTAGATTCAACTCTTCATTCCCATAACCTGCTTCAACCTGAACTGCCGGCCTTATTGATAATTTAATCCGAAGCAAGATAAATAATCTATGTAAGAAACTGCTCCAACTAGTGCCTTTAAACTTGTCACAAGCAGTGCCACGACATGTACAGATTTCCCCTTGTTCCTGCACCACCATCAGCACATCGCTTGTTGAAACACAACCCAAGCTACCATCCATTTCCACTTGCACCAATCTAGAAGTTGCTTTCTCATTAACCCATGACCACCGAATTATCAAAGCTTAAAGCAAAAAAATCAAATGCAAGTCACAATCTAGCAACATCTTTATACAAATCAAACCTCTCAATCATCCATCCAAATTCAGAACTCCTACCATAAATTTCCCCTTCTCCATTTTGTGGTCACCTGAGTTACCAATGCACAAGCTGGCAACACCAATATTACATTGTCTGATGCACAACTTAGAACAAGACAACAAGTAAAACTCCATCTGCGTACGCAATTCATGATTTCCTCTGCTGCCGCTACTCAACATAGACATATGTACACTCACCATCTCGCCCAGGTCTCTTTCGTCAATGCCGAGTGAGATGGAAAATCTGCCGTGACATGCTTTCCTTCCAGGACTGCTGCTTCGTGCTCCCCTTTTCCAACACGCTGTTGTAGATTCCTTTCCCCATCTTTAACGGTTGGGGCAGCCTGAATCCAAGGTTGGGCAGAGCAGGAGAAGAACCAGGCAGTGAAGAAGACCTGTTCGGGTTTGAAAATGAGCCAACCGAACCTCGTTAAACCAAAATCCGAGATACTTGCTCCCTGAATCAGCCTCTGTATCTTCAATTCCTGCCCTTCCTTGCCGCAATTGCTTCCAATGCTCACAAACACACATGCATATACATACACATACCTACTGTACGCTACACATATACACCCACGTATACCTCCTCATCCAAGCTCCATTGCTCGGCTTTCAATCCAATCAAACCGTTACTTTTCAACTCAGCCCCGAAATCCAACTCAACGACCAACCGTCGCCCTCCTTCAATCACGACACCCACACGCATAAATTCCTGTTGCGCCGCTACTGCCGTCTCACTTCCAAACCCAATCACTTATCAGATATCTCTCTTTTTATTTGGTTTAACATCTTCACACAAATCATCCAAATCCAACCGTTTCCAGCAGCTTCTCTGCACACCGAATCCTTCTATTTTTCTTTTCTTTTCAACCACTTCCAGCTTCTTCAAGAAGCTTCGGCTGCTTCTATAGTTACACATATATATATATTTATTTTATTTTCCTTCAAGAAACTTCCTGCTTATATATATAATATAATATACATATTACGTACGTTTGTATATATATATATATATATATATATATACACACACGTGGGCTAATAGAGCAGCCCCTTTCTAGAAATCTCCTACTTGTATGGGCTGAGGTTAATGGGCCTTTGATGGGCGTAGGTTGTCATGGGCTTATGTATATTTATGCCCTCATGTATTGTGTATATATTCCCATTATGTGTTTTCCGTCTTTACATAAATTGGACCGTATTTAATATTTTATTTCATAAAATATTGCATTTTAAGATGTCAGAAAATTTGGCTTAAAGCCGGGGCTCGATATCGTCATTATTTATTTTACTAATTTTGAGTCACCGTTCGTGTCTTATATTATATCTATTTTATTTTCATAATTAAGTCTTTGTATTGGTCCCATTTATTTATCCTGGCATTCGATCGACTGAGTTAATTAATTTCCCGAGCATATGTCATTTTATAACTACGGAATTAAATCCCGTTATGGCTTACCGTATTTTGAATTATTAGCTTCACGTAATTTATTTTTATTAAATCGGGGTGCAGTCTCGTTATGTCGAATTTTTGGGGTATTACAGTTGTTTCTGTTAAGTCCATTTCAGTGTCGTTCTGATTCTCTTCATTTGCACACTGAATGTAACAACCACAAATTTTTTATTTATTTATTTATTAAATTTTGTTGGTTGTTATTATTTTATTATTATTATTAATGTTGATGTATGAATGTAATGTGTATATTGTGTGTGTATAATTATATGTGTGTATGGTGTATGTACATGTATATATAATATATACATAATTAAAAAAAAATCTAATTTGGAGAATATATATATATATATATATATATATAACAATGCATGTGTGCACTGTGTTTCTGCCGTGTGTGTGTGTATGTGTTGAGTGTTGCACACTCAAGGAAGCATGGCTTGTGGTTGTGTGTGTGAGTGGATTTCAGGGCATGGGAGAGACTGTGAGTGTGTAAGAGATTAGGTGTGTGTGGGTAGTGAAATTTGTAAGTGTATATGAGAGTTGAGAGGGGCAGACAGTCGTGGGTTTTAGAGAAAGAGAGAGATATATAGAGAGAGAAAGTGAAGAGCGAAGGAGAGTGTGAATCTGTGTGTGCGAATACAGTTGGAAGAGGAAGCAAGGTGGAGAGCTGTGAGGTAAAGAGGTCCAGTGGTTGAACCAAGAGAAGGAGAGAGAAACGGAGGTAAAACAACTAAACCCATTATTTTCTCTCTCTAGAAATATCATGTGTACATAATCTGTTTTAGAGCATAGTGAATTGATTAAAGTCTTGGACATGGTAGTGTATGAAATATAGATTATTTTGCGAAAGAAATCACTTGAAATGGTTAGAAAATAAGGTAGAAAAACCCATTTGCAGGTCACAGTCATGGGGGGGTTGGGTTAACATTTTATGTATAAAAAACCTTACTTGGTTGTTGGGAAAATAGTCCCCTTGAGTGCGGAAATACATTAGGATAAAAATGGGGGTTAAACCATGACCAAACTGTCACAAAAATGAAGGAGAGAGAGTCGGCCGGAAGTTTGACCAAGGGGTTTGACCCTCTATTCGTGAGAATCCATTGATCAAATCCCAAAACCGATCCTAGATATGGAATCCTTGGGAGAAAACGGAGAGAATCACATTTTTAAAAACTGAAAATCTCGCCGGAGACCAGTCGCCGGTGCCGGAGAAGGCGCCGGAACCCTATTGGTGTGTCGCCGGAAAGTCGGGGAAGAAAGGGGCTGCTCGGGTCGGGTCGGGTTCGGGCGGGGCTGAACCGCCCCTGCCACGTGTCGCTCCCACGTTTTAAATTAAAAGGGGCTGAGGGGCTGTTTGGCTACGAAGTTAAGAAATTAGAAATTGGAATTAAATGGGAACAGGGATATCTTATCCCTGTTTTGGATTAGCCACTGTTTGGCTATCCAAATTGAGAATAAGGGTTTTGCAAATTACGAAATTGCTTCTGAACTTTCTGAAAATTACAATTCTACCCTGTACTTTTTAAAATTCTGATTTGACCCCTCAGATTTCAGAAATTACACTTTAACCCTAAACTTTTAAGTAATTACGCTTTAACCCACCAGAATTAAATATTAATAAAATGATAATTAAATTAATTAATTAATTAATTAATTTAATTATTTTAAATACTCTAAAATAGTCCGGAGTCCAAATGAGACAAGTCATTAGAGTATTTTGACTATCTCGACCATTCTGAGGCCAATGGTGAGGTCCGTTTTACGAGACGGGATCCCAAAAAATAAAAGACCCGTAGTAACCTTTAAAATTACCAAAATGCCCCTGAATTGAAACACAGTCAAATGAACTCCAAATTAAGTAAACAAATAGTGAAACCTTATTATCTCGAGCTTTCTGGACTCAATCGTGGAGTCCGATTTGTAAAAAGGGGTCTCAAAATGTAAGGACCCGTGAAGAGTGCAAAATGACTATTTTGCCCCTTTTTGAGCCTAGATGTCCGAATTGAATTCCACGAGAACCTAAACTTATTTTCTTCGACGTTCCGGACTCAATAGTAAAGTTTAATTTAGCAAAATAGAAACTTATAAAATAAATACATAAAATTTATTGAATAGCATCATTCAGGAAACAAATGAACTGAGTCACATGTTATGATTTTAGGAACACGAAAGGGCAAGGAGAAAGTGATTTGACCTTCGGTATTCTCACAGTGATCCTACTATACTACGAGTACACCTTCCCGAGTTGAGGTCGATTATCAGGTACGATATATTGTGCTAAGTAAGAAATAGAATTGAGATTAGGAATACTTGTTCTGCTGCCTTGATTGTTCACATGTTTGCTTGATTGTTTACATGCTTATGTGTTTCATGCTATTTTGCTAAAGTTGGGGTGATGATGTGGATGATGATTATATGTATATCGCATGTGTTAGAGTAGTGTGTGAATTATATGTGTTAAGAACTGTTGACATCATGAAAATATGTACTTGAAAGCATGCTTCATGTATGAATGAGATGCATCATTAAGATTACATTGTGGCATGAATGAATCAGAGCATATTGGCATAGTGTGGTTCTTTGTGCATGGCGTGAGTTGAGCACGTGGTGCTATGCATTATGAGGGTGCAGATCTTGTGGTGAAAAATCCAAAATCGGCCAATAGGTTCTCGCCTACCTGACGGGTTCCGGACCGCGAAGCGAGACATACGTGGCGGTACTCATGCCAGCAGGGAAGGACCGTATCATAAGACATGGGTGGGCATAGAATTGCATGGGTGTGTCACGCATACTACTCATATACTGTATACTGTTCATATACTGCCATAATGATATCGAATGCCATATAGAAATAACTGTACACTTGCACTTGCCACGCCCTTAGTTCTGTTTCTTGCATTAGCATTATATTGTACCAGCATGTTGAGCTGACCCCTTTAGTGGGGCAAACATTTCAGATGTTGCTCCAGCTGTGCGAGACGTGGAGATGATTTGATTGGGGATTATGTTTGGCCCGAGGGGCGCATTTGATATTGTATAAGGGCATAAGCCCGAGACTGTTTCTTATTTTGTATGTTATGAACAAATGGACTAGACCCTATGTAATGTATCAGAACAGTATGTAGAATGTATGTGATTATCCTAAATTATCTTTTATTTCTTTATTATTTTATTTCTTTTTGTCTCGTTACTCGTGCCTCGGGTTCGCTGGAATTCGGGGCGTGACACTGAATGTGTGAGAGACGGGTGTCTGAGGGTGTTAAAACCCTAGGAATTGTATTGGTAGTCTAGGCTTTGTTGATAGAGAGCTCATTAAACCTTAGAAATTGTGGACATTCTGTTACGGAGGCCGTATAAACCCTAGAAATTGCACTTCTTCGAACTTAAACAGCTCCGGTTGAATGTATGGTTCTCTTTCTCTTTTAATATTCGCCCTCTATCATTCTCTTTTTATCTCTCTAAAGTTTTGTGTGGTCATTTTTCGAAGAAATTTCTAGTATTTTATTTCTCTCTGCTTTGGACAAAAAATTTGCTGATCATTCTAAATATTTCTTTGATCAAAATGACTAATTCTTATTTCATTCCATGTTATTTTCATTCTAATGAAATGACTATTCCATTCCTGTATACCAAACATGACTTTAGGGTTATGAAAAAAAAAAATGAAAAGGAAGACAACTAACCTTATATATATGAGGGCAAATCGGTCATTTTAATCGAAGCCCAAACCATGATTAATACGAGACAATCCCTTGTATCAGGGACTATTCTATCCCAGATAAAACAATCTCGTTCATTTTGGCGTTCCAAACGCTGGACTATCATTCTTAAATGGGACTAAGTAATCTTATCCCCTTTATCCCACGAAACAAATGCGCCCATAGAACTTTCTTAAATCTTAGGTTGTGGGGTTGTTTCTGTTAAGTCCATTTCAATGTCGTTCTGATACTCTTCATTTGCACATTGAGTGTGTGAGAGACGGGTGTCTGAGGGTTTTAAAACCCTACGAATCGTACTGGTAGTCTGGGCTTTGTTGACAGAGAGCTCATTAAACCTTAGAAATTGTGGACATTCTGTTACGGAGGCCGTATAAACCCTAAAAATTGCACTTCTTCGAACTCAAGCAGCTCCGGTTGAATGTATGGTTCTCTTTCTCTTTTAATATTCGCCTTCTATCACTCTCTTTTTAGCTCCCTAAAGTTTCGTTAGGTCATTTTTCAAAGAAATTTCTAGTATTTTACTTCTCTTTGCTTTGGACAAAAAATTTACTGATCATTCTAAATATTTCTTTGATCAAAATGATTAATTTTTATTTCATTCCATGTTATTTTCATTCTAATGAAATGACTATTCCATTCCTGTATACCAAACATGACCTTAGGGTTATGAAAAAAAAAGATGAAAAGGAAGACAACTAACCTTATATATATAAGGGCAAATCGGTCATTTTAATCGAAGCCCAAACCATGATTAATACGAGACAATCCCTTGTATCAGGGACTATTCTATCCCAGATAAAACAATCTCGTTCATTTTGGTGTTCCAAACATTGGACTATCATTCTTAAATGGGACTAAGTAATCTTATCCCCTTTATCCCACGAAACAAACGCGCCCATAGAACTTTCTTAAATCTTAGGTTGTGGAGTTGTTTCTGTTAAGTCCATTTCAGTGTCGTTCTGACACTCTTCATTTGCACAGTGAGTGTGTGAGAGACGGGTGCCTGAGGGTTTTAAAACCCTACGAATCGTACTGGTAGTCTGGGCTTTGTTGATAGAGAACTCATTAAACCTTAGAAATTGTGGACATTCTATTACGGAGGCCGTATAAACCCTAGAAATCGCAGTTCTTCGAACTCAAGCAGCTCTGGTTGAATGTATGGTTCTCTTTCTCTCTTAGTATTCGCCCTCTATCACTCCCTTTTTATCTCCCTAAAGTTTCATTAGGTCATTTTTCGAAGAAATTTCTGGTATTTTATTTCTCTCTGCTTTGGACAAAAAGTTTGCTGATTTTAGTTGACTTAGAACATCTCCAATGTTTACTCAAATTCAAACCCAAATTTCACTTAAAATTTGAGTAAAAGGTGATCTAAATTTGATGTTTTCCAATAGTCACTTAAGTTTTTGCTCAATTTTTTTAAAAAAATTCTCACCTTATCCAAAAAACTACTTTATGTCATTTCCCATCAAAAATTATTTTCCTTTTTTCTTTTTCTTTCCAAACCTCTTTTACTCTTAATTTTCATTTCCTTCCAAATTTTCTCACCAATTTTTTTTCTATTATTTTAATTTCCTGCCATTTTCTTCAAAACAATATTAAAAATAAAATAATATTGCATTGAAAAAAAATATATTACATTAATTAAAAGAAACATTAAAAATAAAATAACATTACATTAAAAAATAAAACATTACATTAATTAAAAGTAACATTAAAAATAAAATGACATTGCATTGAAAAAAAAACATTATATTAATTAAAAGCATCATTAAAAATAAAATAACATTACATCAAAAAAATTACATTAATTAAAAAAATATTAAAAAAAAATAACATTACATAAAAAAAAATATATATTACATTAATTAAAATATATTACATTACTTTTTTAACCGTTTTTGTGAAACCTTTCCATCAGCCGCACCTTTCTCCATCACGCCGCAGCCCTCCCTCTTTCACTCAAAAGCCCTCTCCAGTTCTCCATCAGTCCATCCCCGTCTCTGCTTCTCTACTTCCCTGATTTAGAAATTCGAGTTTAAGTTTTTGTGGTTGGATTAAATCCAAGAGCAAACCCAGATCCCGGAAATTGTTGAGAGGATCGTGTTAGTTATTGGAAATAAAATCAGACATCAGGTAGAGTTGCTTACATTTCCTGCATGCAAATTTTGTTCTGATAGTTTAAGATACAGGGTTTTTGGTAGGTTAAGAAATGCAGTGCAACAGCTAGCCCGAAACCTAAATAAAAGTTAATATCATTCTTTGTTTTTGAAAGCAGATCACCGAGGAAGACAATGATACATTTATGCTTGCTCATGTTGCTATTTAGTATTCAGGCTTAGGGCAGAGTCCTTAATTTAAGCTTCCTGTAGTTATCATTTTGGAATTTTTTTTCTCCCAAAATTACTTATGAAGCACTGAGTGTACGGTTTTTGAGTTTGGTAATTGGGGTTTATGGCATGATATTTTGAAATGTTAACCTTTGGATGTTCATCGAGTTGGGTATACGAGTTCTGGTTTGTTTTTTTGTTTTTTTATAACCTTTTCTATTATTTGTTAATAAAATATATACATGTGTGAAATATTTTTCTAAAGTTTTTTTTTGCATTTATTTTTCACAGATTTTGAATCTAATTGGGCATCAGGTGCCATGGAAGACCCAGGAACAAGTAGTAAGTTACAGAATGGAGAAACGTATATGGACTTAGATGACTTATTTGAAGACCTAGGAATGAGTAGTAAGGGTGATAAGATACAGAATGGAACAGAAGATTCGGATTTAGATGACGGTGATTTAATTGATTCAACAGCAGCAATCCATGACTTGGGTGAAGATTTTCTCAGGACCTTTTGTAGAAAGGCCTCAGTGTCATTTTTCAAACAATATGGTTTGATCAGTCACCAAATAAACTCTTACAATGATTTCATAAAACACGGAATAAAGAATGTCTTTAAGTCCATCGGTGAGATTAAAGTGGAACCTGGATACGATCCATCAAAGAAAGGGGAAAATGAATGGAAATTTGCTTCAGTTAAGTTTGGGGAGGTCACCCTTGAGCGGCCAAGGTTTTGGACAGGTGAGAAGTTTTCAGCTGATAGTGGTAAAGAGTTCCTGGATTTGTTGCCTAGACATGCTCGTCTGCAAAATATGACGTATTCCTCCCGGATGAAAGTTCAAATCCATGTTCAGGTCGACAGATGTGACTGGATCTCATACTATTTTCAATTTCTACTCAAAATGTTTGTTGGTTTCAGAATGTTTGAATTGTAGTTCTCTCTTGTTTAGTGATTATTGTGTTAGTCATTATAATTGCTGATTGAAGTGCCCCACATATCATATTCAAGGTATTGAGCTTTGAAGTGCTTTACTGTTTTGGGTAGTTTGCAATTTGTTATTTCATGTCTCATATATACATGGTTTTAGGATATTTTCAATATTCCATTTGGTTTTGTAAAATTGCATGCTGGTAATCGTATAGGTGAGTGACCTGCTAGAGTTAGGAATTGCATTGCTGCTTTATTGAATTGCCTTAAAGAGCTGTTTAGTCGACCATGCTCTTATTATTGAGAAAAAATGATTTGGAGTTTTTTCAATATATTTTCTCTCGTTTGTGTTTTCTGACAGTGACATAACACTGTTTGGATTTCAAAGAATCAACACAAAACTGTGCTGTTAGTTGGTCTACTAATACTGACAATTTATTTTTTCTGAATGTTCATTTATTCATTTTCATTTGCTCATGCTTTTGCTGGATGGTGATGGCATATAAAAGTGTTTGATTGTTTATCCTCATGAAGCTACAAATCATTTCTTGGAATGTTCGGGGATGAATGACCTGGATAAGAGGAAGTTAATTAAATCATTATTGAGGGAATGGAAAGCGGATGTGGTATGCCTTCAAGAGGCTAAATTGACAGAGATGTTGGTTCGCAGTATTTGGAGTAGCTGATTCATGGAATGGGCAACTCTGGATGCCATTAGAACTAGAGGGAGAATTCTATTATTATAGGACAATAGAGTGGTGAAGGATATGATTCGAGGACAGTACTCTATTTCCTGCTTGTTGTTGAACACAAAATATGTTTTTTTTTTTTTTGTAGATTTTTTGATCGTTAATAGTAAATTGTATTAAAAACAGAGGGCCTGAGAAGGGTAAACCCAAATTTACAAGAGAAAGGGAATGGTTACAAAAATGAAAGCCTAAGGTTTTCCAAAAACATTTGTAGGCCAATGTAAGTACATAGGGTATTCTTCTTTAATCCAAAAGAAAAAGTTTTCAAAATAGTGTCTTACAAAAAGTTTTTAGAATTTGGAGCTTGAAGTTTAGGATGAATTTTTTTGATTGGGAGATGGGGGGAGATTGACGAGCTGATGTCTTCTTTGCACATAGTGGATTTGGAGGATGGGTGATTGGATGGGATAAAATGGGAGGAATGTAGAGATGAATGTTTCTCGGTGCATTCCTTTTATAATATTTTGGTGGATTGGGAAGGATGATTCCTTTCCTTGGAGGCTTATTTGGAGATCCAAAGTGCCTACCGGTGTATAATTTGAAGAAAAGGGGTTTCCATCTTCCTAATTAGTGTTTGATGTGTAAAAAGGCGGAAACGGTGGATCATCTTCTCTTACACTGCAAGATGGCGTGGGACATGTGGAATATGCTCTTTGCCTTTTTTGGTTGCTATTGGGTTATGTCAGCAAACATCGAGCATCGTTTGTTGGGATGGCGTTGTAGTAGAATTCAGAAGGAGTTGTGTATTGCTTGGAGAATGGTGCCAATTTGCCTTATTTAGCCCTTTGGTGTGAGAGGAATAGAAGACTTTTTAATGGAGTGGAGTTCATTCTATGGAAACTGAAAAATATTTTTTTGAAGACCTTTTTCTTTTGGATTAAAGAAGAATACCCTTTGTATTTAGATGGGCTAATGGACTTTTTGGGAGATCTTAAGCTTTAATTTTGTAGCTGGTCCCTTTCTTTTGTATTTGTTGGGTTGCCTTCCTTGGGCCCCTTGTATTTAATACAAGTTTACATTTACCGATCAAAAAAAAAAAAAAAATCCCGTGGAGGAAATTCCACTCCATAAAAAATTCTTTTGTTCCTCTCTCACTATATGCACCAAACAAGGCAAACGGGGGTCATTCTCCAAGATATTCTCAACTTCTTCCTAATTCTTTTACGTCTCCATCCCAAAATCAATTTGCTTGACTTAGGCTAACATAACCCAACTACAACTGAAAATGGAGAATAACAAATTCCAAACATCCCAAGCAATCGTCTCTTCCTCCTCTTTGCACAAAGGGAATTGATTGGAAGATGGTATCTTCTCCGCCGTTAGTATGGCGCCTCGAACCGCTTCCCAAGCAAAAAAGAAGGCCATTGTTGGCACTCTAAGCTTCCAAATCAGCTGCCATGAAAACAAATTATCCTCCCTTCCACCAAATTTCTACAAAAAGAGCAAACGGTAAAATTTCCACCTCCACTCTTCCATTTGATGCCATCCAACCTTCCCTCCGCCAAATCCACCTTACTCAAAACAGCCATCAATTCATTTACCTCTCCTAATGCAATCCGTAACCAAAACATCCTTGTCCAAAGCTATGTTGAAAAGGTTGGGAATTTTCTCTTGCAAGACACCATCCCCATGCCATGGATCCCCCAAAAAATGCACCCTTGAGCCATCCCCAATGTCAAACTTGATACACAGAGTAAAGCCTTCTCTCCCTCTTCTAATAGATTTCCACATCCCACAACCATATGGCTCAACCCTATCCCGAGTGAACCAACCCCTATCCTCACACCCGTATTTAGTACAAATGACTTCTCTCCGCAAGGCGTGACCCTCCATAGCAAACCACCAAGTCCACTTGCCCAACAAGGCTTGATTGAAAAACTTAAGGTCTTTAATCCCCAATCCCTCCTCAACAATTGGAGCTTCCTCCTTAAAAAGCTCTTCCAGATTGTTCGCTTGCTCTTCTAGAATGGTGAAAACTCAAAGTCCTCTAACCCCGCCCCCCCCCCCACTCGCAAGATTCCATGTACAACTTTTGGTAGAACTTCACTATCCTTTTCTTCACTTCGTCAACCCCTTGCAGCTTCCAGTCCCCAATAGTTACTGCACTAATATTATTCCGCCCCTTGTCATAACTAGCCACTTGATGAAAGAATTCAGTGTTTCTGTCACCCCTCTTTCAATGAAAGGGCTTTTGGTTTTCGTGTCCATGAGTTTCCTCCAACTTGAGAAAACCCATCCCTTGTGCATCTCTCCTCATTAGCCATCACATAACTTGGCTCTCACCTAATGTTATACCCCCACCACCATGCCGCCACCTTATCTCGGAAACCGTAATCATGAAGCCACATTCTCGAATCGAAATGGGGCCTTACCCCACCTCAAACCATCACATTCCAACAAGATCGGGTTATGATCTGGGACTGGCTTAGGGAAACAATATTGTGTCATGTCAGGGAACTTGTTCTCCCAAGCTGCAGATATGAGAAATCAATCCAACCTCGACATAGGCAGGTCTTTTCAATCACTTATCCAAGTAAATCTTCCACCCCCGACACCCCCCCCCCCCCGGTGGGGGCGATAGATCGACAACCCCCTCGTGTAAATGACTTCCAAGAAACTCCTCGTACTCTTCGTCATCCTATCTCCTCCCTCTCATGAGGATACCTTGTAATGTTGAAGTCACCTTCAATTACCTAAAAATCAGTCCCTCCATGAGCATGCATCTCTTTTCTACATGATTAAAAGTCTCCCCTCCCGTTGATCAAGTCCAACCGTAACACTAGAATCCCACATGATGAGGAATTGAGGATTTCCCCAGCCGTGCCTCTTGCAGCCAAATATCTCCACGCAATGAGCACCCCATAAGCTTCACACAAATCTCTCTCTCTGTAACTTCCTATACTTAGGTTCCTGTAGACATACAAGGCTCGGTCTCCACCCTTTGAGAACCCCTTTTACGACTGTTCTCTTATCTGGGTCATTTGTCTCCTCGCATTCCAAGATAGAAACTTCCACTTCACTGAAAAATTGCATCTGTCAATTATCTGTCCACTTCCTGCAACCCCTCCTCTCTTTTCTGCCATCATAGTTTACATTCGATTCTAAATTCTTCATTATCCTTCCCAACTTTTTAGCCGAAATCTTCTCATCCAAGAGCCTGTTCATTTGCACAGTCAGCCTTCCTTGACCATTGTTCTGCAGAGTTTCACTGATCAATCCCAAAAAAGTGTTCCTTGTAGCCATTGCACGAAACCCCCAAGTATCTACTCATCCCCTTAAATCTTCGCCAGATTCACTTGGAGACTTCAATCCTCTTGTGCTCAGAGCCCCCCCCCCCCCCCGGGTCTCTGGTATTATCATGGCCAGTGGGTTGCACAACATCAGTTCCTCTTCCTATCCCTAGCATAGCAAGGCCTCACCCTCCACTTCATCTCGGTAGGCTGCCTCTCAAATAGCCAAAGCATTCAAAGATATCTCCACTAAAGGGCCTGTCTTCCCAGCCAACCTAAGGGCCTGTCTTCCCAGCCAACCTGCTTACCCTACTGTATTATTCTGGGCTGTGTTCTCACCACCCTCCCAACTGTTACCCAAAGCAACTGTCTTGCGAACTACTGTACCTTCTTCATCACACTATTGAGGTTCCCCTTAATGGAAGCATCACTATTTCCCCCTGGTTTCCCTTCCTCTCTCACCTGAGTTCCCATCGTCGTTAGCCTTTCATCGTCCTCTCGATTAGAATCTTCAACTACTGTACCAGACTTCATGCTATCGTCGATCTCCTCTGAACCACCAATGCTTTCTTCTTGAACTCGTTCTGACCAGAGTCTGCTTCTCTCCACCTGTAAATTGCTTGTTCCAGCCTCCTTGTGCTCTCTACCATCACCTTCCTCCCCAACTGCAGGTTTGGCTTGAAGAGAACAGCCCTTTCTTATCTCGGTATTCCCCTGAACATCGGCAGCGCATGTTAGCCCCCCCCCCCCCCCCCCCGGTCTGAGCTTGGGCCTCCCCAAGCCTTGGTGCATTTGAAGTGATTTCAACATGGTGCAATATCCTAGAGAAAGAAGGTGTAATGTGCTATGCGGGATTTCTCCAGCTTCATCGAGGTCAATGAGTTAATGGATCTCCCCTTGGTGGGTTTGAGATACACATGGAACAGCTCTAGGGAATCTTATAATGCCTCGAGTCGATAAGATTTTTGGTGTCGCCATAGCGGGAGGAGCATTTCTCTGAGGTGGCTCAATCTACGGCTAGGTCGGTATCGGATCACGTCCTGATTCTTGAAAGCAAATTTTTTAAGAACGAAGGCTTTGTGGAATGGGTAAAGCAATGGTGGCAATCCTATTGTGTGGAGGGTTCTCCTAGTTCCATCTTAGCTAGGAAACTGAAACTTTTAAAGGGGTTGAGAAAATGGAACAAAGAGGTCTTTGGCAATGTGGGGGGTAAGGAAGGCTCCAATTATGGAGGACATTCGGAGGTTGGGATTGAAGGAAGAAATAGAATCTTTTTCAGAAGAGTTGGGCAAGAGGCAAAAAAGGGAGAATTGTGCTGGTATGTTTAAATGGAGGGGATTAGTTGGCATCTAAAGTCCAGATTCCTATGGCTAAAGGAGGGCAACCATGACACATGATTCTTCATAGGATGGCCAACACTCATTGGAGCGCAAACCATGTTGGAAGTCTTTAGGTTGATGGGATTGAAAGAGTAGAGGAGGAGGTTAGAGAATATCTATTCCTTGCAAGTCACAAGACCTTGAATAGATGGGATGGAAATGGCAACTATATATAAGAGGATAATGAATTGTTGGAGAAGCCTTTCTTGGAGGAGGAGGTGAAGGAAATCCTAAGAGATTGTGATGGTGACATAGCTGCAGGGCCAGATGGGATGTCCTCGACTCTATAGTTGTCAAAGCATGCATCATAACGCGTCTTGTTTTTCAAAAATAATGAATTGTGCATCTTCTCATTTTCTTAAATATATATACATTGTTTTATATATACATTATACATTGTTAGAAATGATATAAATAACATTTCAACTCACCTATAAAAAAATTAACTTCAATTCCATACAATACAAGCATCAAGATTTATAAATACTACAAGTTCTAAACCAAAATTTAATAGTTTAAGTTTCAAACATAGTTCTTCAATATCAAAATTTAAAAACAAAATCCAAAATAATTCATTCGTATAATCTATCTCATTTTCATCTCAATCATCAATTTCAATGGCATCGATATCATCGTCATCAAATGCCAACAATTTTTCATCAATTTTTTATTTAAGTTATACAACCATTTTAAGCTTTAGCATATGACGTAGTTAAGTGATGTAACCATTTTAAGCTTTAGCATATGACGTAGTTAAGTGATGTAACCATTTTAAGCTTTAGTGTTTTATTTTTTTCCTAAATAAATATTCAAAGTTTTGTTATCTTTCCAAGTCTTATATAGAAGAAATTTTTGTAAACTTGCTAGTTCTAATAATATGCAAGACATAATAGGGCCAATTTTATAGACATTTAAACTAATTTTCAAAAAATCAGGCCTATGTTGGGAAGACTTTTCATATAGGTGATCAATTTGGTTGATGGAAGGAAGATGTTTTGTCATGGGCATGCTTAGATTTTGTGAAAAATGATGATAGTTTCTGGTTATAGAAGATGAAATGTCAATCCTACTTAAAGTTTTTTACATGTTGAAAGTGTTGCTCTCCCCAAAAATTTTAATTTTTGGCCACATCTCAAATATTTAAATGTTTGTTAGGCCAATTTTGTGCTAATGGTTGATAGTAATACTTGTATTAATATTATAGATTGAACAATAATATTTCTAGACTATAACCATGTTCTTATATATTGATATGTTTCTTACAGAATTATCAAATAAGTGCATAAAAAAATATAAAGACAAGGACATATAAGTACAATACGTTACAATTAAAAATGTCATCACCTAGTCACCTCTCGCCTTGCTTAAAGCAATCGCCTCTTTGAAGACGCTTGGCCTGGTACATATTAAGCAATTTTTTGAAACTCGCACAATTGTCGGGTCAACCGGAATCGAACCATGACATCATAATTATGTCATATATATATATAATTCAACACTTCAGTTCACCAAATTCAGTTTGGCAAAATCATAAACATAAAAAATACAAATGTTAACTTTAGCAAATTCAGTTCCAATAATCATCAAATTATTTTCTTTCATTTTTTCTTTCTCAATTTAGCAAAATCTACATAAACTATAGAATTCTTAATAAATTAACAAACTAAATTCATAGAGTAAAAGAAATAAGATTGGAATCTACCAGTCTATTGAATTGAACACCTTCAGCTTCATCCATCCATGGCATGAACTCCAAGACCTTCCTTTCATCAGCTTGTTCACCTCAATGTGATGTTGGGCCAATATTTCTTGATAAAAATACTAAGAACACCCAATAATTGAAATTAATATTTAAAAATAAAAGTAAATCAACTAATCTAGGTATCACAAAAAAATTCCAACAATTAGAAGTATCAAGCTACTGATTTTTTTTAAGATTATAAAATCCCATAAACAAAGTATCAATTTCATTATTCTATCATGATTAAATTGCCCATGTATCAAATATAAGCTAATGATAAAGTAATTGAATGGCTTTAAACCATTATTACCATTAGAGCACTGCAACTTGATGGACCTAAATATCCCAAGTGCTAATCAGTCGATTCCTATGGATAATACAAAGAAAAAAAGAGAAGCAAACACATACTAGAGTCTAGAGGTCATCAATCGTTAGAGAGATCTAGAAAAAAGGCAGCATCGTCAGTTGAAAACAAAATGCAAAGATAGAACTAGTCAAGCCACCATCGCCATCGTCACAGAGATGAACAGATGATAAAAAGGCAGCCATCGAGGTGAAAAGAAAAGGAGAAGTTTGCCGCTCTTCTACTTCTACACACCATCCCATCGACCATCGTCAATTGAAGATCGTAAAACTCAAGCCTTTGCGAGAAAGCGATGGATTGAGAAAACGAAGTGAGCGCCGTCGTCGCTGAGGGTCTTTAGAGAATCAAACATCGTAAATTGAAATGAGCCCTAGCTGTAACCTTGTGCTTTATATATATGAATTGAACTGGACGGTTCTCACGAACTGTGAACGGTTCAATTCACCCGCTGGGCCGATCGCCGTATTGAACAATTCTTTCAAATAATGATGATTTTTCAACTTGAACGAGTTTTGAGATTTAAATTGACCGAAACCTGGACCGGTGCCCGGTTCAACCAGTCCGGTTCGGTTTTTAAAACGTTGATATTAAGGCGGTAAGGCTGAAACTCGCCTCACCTGATTGGCTAGGTGACGAGTTGATCGCTTTTGACAACACCGATATCGCGTATTGTAAGACACTAATAACCGTGCTCGGTTCTCATTCATCATTGTTGGATTTTCTCAAAGAGGATGTTATGAACTCAATGCACCCTTTCTACAATTATGGGGATTTTGAAAAGAGCCTAATACCACCTTTCTAATCCTAATACCATAGAAAGGAGGAGCTTCAAACATTAAGGATTTTAGGCCTATTAGTTTGGTGAGAAGTGTCTATAAGATAATTGCAAAGGCTCTAGCCAATAGATTGGAGAAGGTAGTAGGGAAGATTGTTTGAGATACTTAGAATGCTTTTGTTGTTTTGTGTTGGGGGGTGGTTGTCAAAAGCAATGCTAGTGGCTAATGAAGTGTTGATTCGAGGAAGAGAAGCCAAGATCCAAGTCTCATTTGCAAATTAGATATTGAAAAATCATACTTTAATTGGGAGTTTCTACTCAGGGTGGGGGTTTGGGCTAAAGTGGGGAACCTGGATTAGAGCTTTGTTTCTTGGTGTTGGGAAATGGCTCCTTAACGGGATTCTTTTCCAACTCTAGATGTTTGAGACCAGGAGACCCTCTGTCCCCTCATTCATTGTAGGAATGGAAGTGTTGAACAACATGATTTTGAGAGCTTCTGATGGTGGGTACATAGGAGTTTGAGGTATGTAGCGTTGGAGGCATACCTAAAATAGTATTTTATTTGCCTTTTGCCAATGAAACAATTGTATTTTTTGGGGCAGATGAGGACCAGTTGAGATATTTGAGGTGTGTTTTGTTATGTTTGAGGTAGTTTCTAGGCTTGACATCGTGTAGGAAAAGGTGAAATGATTCCAGTAGGGGATAGGGAAATTTGGGAAGGTTGGCTAGTATCTTGAATTGCAAGGTGGGGGGATCTTCCTAATATCGACTTGGGTCTTCCTCTAGGTGCTTATGATAAAGTACAACAATTTGGGACTATGTGATTGATAGGTAATAAAAGAGACTAGTTAGATGGAAGAAGCAATACTTATCTAAGAGAGGTCGCCGAATACTTGTAAAGAGCATAATTTCTAGTTTCCCAACCCATTTTTATGTCCATCTTTCCAATTCCATATTTAGTGGCTAAGAGGATGGGAAAGACGCAGAGAAACTTTTTATGGTGAGGAAAGGAAGATGATTTAAAATGTCACTTGGAGAATTGGAATGCAGTCGGCTCCCCTCTATACAAAGGAGGTTTGGGTATTATACCACTCAAGGAGTTCAATGAAGCTCTTATGGTGAAGGAAAGCTGGTGGAGGAAAATAGTGGTGGTTAAATTTGGAGAGAATCCTAGAGGCTGGCAATGCTTCTCAATCTCCAGCTCTTTTAAGATTGGTCTATGGAAGGATATTCAAAATCAGTGGCGTGATTTCTCGAGATTATTAGTTTTGTGGCTGGAGATGGTTGAAAGGTCAGATTTTGGCATGATAAATGGTGCAAGGAAGGTATTTTAAAGTCTTTATTCGCCCCTTTCTTTAGGTTGGTGATGAATAGAGAAGCCCTTGTCTCAGATTATGCTTTGACTTGAGATTCTTCAGGAATTTGCAGAATTGGGTATTGGATGAGATATTCCAGTTCTTTGAGTTACTATATGCTGTTCAATTGAGGGACTCCTTGGCTGCTCATCTTTTGGGGCTCTGGTAGGAAGGGTCAGTCTATGGTGAAATCTTTCCCTAAGAGAGCTTTTTGGACTGGTGATTGGTTGTAATTCCCTTGCAAGAATTTTTGGAGAGCCCGACCACCATTGGAAGTCTCATTTTTTGTATGGATTGCTCATGATGCAATACTCACTATAGACAATCTCCAAAGGAGGGGGAATATCTTAGCCAATAGGTGCATGCTGTGCAAGGAGGAGGGTGAGTTTTCATTACGAGTTTGCGAGGGAGATGTGGTCATTACCTCTATCTCATTTTAGCATTGCATCGGTTATCCCAACTCAGTTATTGATCTTTTTGGGGTTGGAATGGGATCGAGGTCAGGAGTTGAGCTTGGCACGCCTAGAGAGCAGCTCTCCCTTGCCTTTTGTGGTGCTTATGGAGGGAGCAGAAATAGAATTTGTTTGAAGATGTCAATGGCCCATTACCTAGGATAAAGGACATTTGTTACGTGCTTCTCATTTTTGGATGTGCAAGAGTATTTTGGACTCTTTTTTTAGATTAATTGAATTGTTAAGGTTAGCTCCTTCTTGTTCCCATACTTTTGTATATATGGGTTGCGCCCCCCCTTGGGTGCCCATCAATATATACTCACTTATAAAAAATATACTTTAATTGTTTGTAAATTGCATATTCATCTTACCCATTTCTTGATTCCATTCTTCATATCCTTTTCTTTCTTGGCATGCTTGACTTAATTGTAAGTCCTTTAAGGGCACGAGGTTTCTGAACTGTATTTCGAAGAACAATTGGAGTGCTTGTGTACATTTAGCGGGTTTCTTTTTGTCATATAAATCCTCCCACGCATACAAAGGACAATAATCTGAAACATTAATATTTTTTTTTATTTTTTCAGTTAACTGTATATATTAAACCAAAAACCTGTCTTCACCTGCATGGATGCCTTTGTTGTTGTGCTATGTCACCAGCCTTTGGTGTAAATCATTTTTATCTATTTTTCTTTGGTTCTTATAATTGTTTGGTCTTTGATGTGTTGTTTAATTCTTGAGATATTAGGTATATACTCAAAAGCTTGTTAGAAGTGACAAATTCAAAACCGGCAAAGAACAGTATCTTCACAAGGAGGTTATAAGTGAAGACAACAGAGATGTCATTGTTGGGAGGATTCCTGTGATGCTCAAGTCTGATTTATGTTGGATGAATGGAGTAGAGAAAGAAGATTGCGATTTTGACCATGGGGGCTATTTTTTAATCAAGGGTGCTGAAAAGGTGACAAATTCTTTTACTTTTTCTGTTGAGTCTCGGTCACATTTTCCATTCATCAAATGTTGCTACCTGTAGTTCGCTTTCTGTAATGTTTGACAGCTTTCTTTTTCCATTTTTCTTTTCCTTTCGCTCTTTACTGACAACACCCCCAAATTAACAAGTTTATAGCAAAGTAAGCAGCGAGAGAAGATATAATTTTCTGATATCCCCCCCTCTTCCCACTGTGAGGGGCACAACCCAACCCCAAAGTTTGGTAAGAGTCGAACCTCTAGCCCCTCCCAACACGTTTAGATGTTATGCCCACACTTCTTTACAGTTTATTGTCTTTCTTGAGGCTTTGACTTGCAAGAGCTTTGCTAGAATTCTGAAAATTGGAGATGAAGTTCTGCCAATGGATTATGCAATTATGAATTAAGGATTTTTTTGGGGATTCTGCATGGCACTGGCAGTATGAGTTTTGGTTTTGGTGGCACAACTAGTTTTTTAGCTGATATGTATGGAATAATAATAGTTTAAAAAAGGTACAAATGATTGCAAATAAAAGAACAATAGGAAACCAACATTAGAACAATGATACATTTCAATTTGTCAAATAAATACATATTTTTTAAATTAGATACCAGAAATTATGCTGTAGATGCTGTCATGCTAATCCATCTCATTACATAATGCATAGAGGATATATATATATATATATATATATATATATTAACTCCCACCCCAAGGGCTACTAACACACATATATATACACACTAATATTTACTTTTCAAAAAATATATATTAATATTTAAATATAAAGATTAATGGGTAGACATCAATCAGTTAATTCATCCCTCTACATTGTCCTTGCTTAGCACAATGTACATTACATCCACGTGATTTTGATAAAAAAAATATTGGATTGGAGTTAACATAAGAAAGAAGAAGCATTTATTCAACCTCCTCAGCAAGCTGTACTTTAGTCCAAACAAAAACAAGAATATTTACAGAAAATTACAAGAGTTTACACATTGTATTCAACTATTTATTTATTACAATTTGATTCTCAATTTCCAAAGTCCCCATAAATCTTGGTAAAGTTTCCAATTTTAAGTTTGGTACACCTGATTTTTCAGGTCAAGTTAAAAAGTCCCTAGGGAACAGTCTCAAGATGAACAGTATTGCCAGCATAATTGAAACCAAGCCATAGTTGGGTACATTATGCCAGCATTTAATTGTATTGTTTGGATCGTTGACGATCTTTTTGTTTTGTTTTTTGTCATTTTTGTTGGTGTCTTGAGTTGCATAGATGGGGCAGGGCCTCTTCGTAGGCATCCGTATATTCCGCTAAGAGTTTTTTTTGTTGTTTATTTATTTACTTATATTTAAGTGTTTTATGCTGGTATGTCCTGTCAAATATTTAGATAATGAAAGCCCACCGACATGGTCCAAAATTTTTTCAGGGTAAGGAAGGGAAATATTAGATGATTTACTTCAAATTTTTTGGATGAATATTTTACTTAAAAATATAACATGGTAAATGAGGAATATGGGTGCAACAATTTGTGACTTGCACAAATTATATTGAAAAATGTTCTAGGACACAGTATTGAAGAATGATCAAACAAAAATTAGGATGAATTTGAGATTGTTGCGTTGTCTAAATCATTACTTGCATACTTCTACCAGATTGGTTAGCCATTGGTATCATTATTTTTAATCTTTTTGTGATGAACCACTTGGCTGGCACTCTTTTCTGAAGCTCCTTCTCTCATAACCTTCCTTTTCCTTTTGAGTCTATTAAATTTCTTTAAAATGCTCTGCATTGAATATCAGGTAGACAACCATTAGAAGAATTTTTATTCTTTGTTAAGCGCGACCCATGAGAAGAGGTAAAAAGGGGGAAAAGGAAGTATGAGGGATTGTATTTTCAAGCTTCACATTTGCTTTGCTGTTTTGCAAAAATACTTTCAGGGTTGTCTTATTGTGACAAGCATGGGCGGATCCACAGTGTGGGGGCCATGGGGGCAGGTGCACCCCCACTTAAATTTTTGAAAATATTGGGTTTAGTTTAATATTTTTCAAATTCTTAAAAAAATTTTAATTTTGCCCTCACTCAACAAAATTTCTTCAAGCTTGCCCCCATTGGATTTGTTTTGACAAATTTTCTAATTAGTTATATTTGCGGATACACACCAAAAAAATGAAGTGTTGAAGTATTAAATAATTTAGTTACACATTCTTTCTTAACTTAGATGACTTAGTGGTTTAATACAAAGAAAAACTAAGAGAAGTTGCTTCATTTCTTAGATGATACTTGAACTGCTTACTCTTGTTATGTTATCATTCTACACACAAATTATATCATGATTAAGATTTCAACACTAATTTCTGACATTTTTTTAAAACTTTACTTATTCAATATATTTTCGATTATGACAGGAATTAATGTTTTTTTTTTTAAATTTTTCTAAAAGGTTACAATTCAAGGGTTTATTGAAAATGCCCTTTTAACGGCTTAAATTCTTATGATTTGGCATTCAAAGGAGGAAAAAGAAAATATATATACTAATGAACATATGACAATATATTTCTCTTTTTCATTTTAAATTTATTCTGGTCTAAATCTCATTTGAAGGACACATTATAGAAGGTTTCTTACTGTTGCTTTCCTTCCAATATATTTAAGAATACCGACTTTGTGTTACAGTATTGGTAATTAATATTTTTTATTTAATTAATAATTGTTATTAAAAAATAAAAATATATGTAAATGTATAGCAAAAGCAACCCTTTCATATTAAACATAACTCATCAAAAAATTTTAGAAAAAGAAAATTAAAGTTGAGAAAATTTAAATTTTTACTATGTTATTTTCGTTTATTTTAAATATTTTTTGTTTGTCTCTGTCATTAAATATGAAAAAGTATACTTCATTTAAATTCACTTAATTTTATTTTAATCTTCAACATCCCATTTAATTTTTTTGTGCCTTGGACTGCCTATTACGAATTATATAATAGTACAACTTATATTACATATATCTTAATAAATGGATAAATCTTTCATGTGCAACACGTGTTACAAAACATATATATATATAGAGAGAGAGAGAGAGAGAGAGAGAGAGAATGTTTTAATAATACTTGAAATTGACTTTAAAAAATAAAGTAAAAGTACCCTCAAAGGGGCTTAGTAGATATTTGGGTCTTAGTTAAATAGTTACAACTAGTTTATGCTTCATAACACATCGAAATATGATACCCAAGTTATTCATATGGCTACTCTACGAGGCATTAAAAATTTTAGAATAAGAGAGGAAACAAAACTATAAAATTGAATGAAGGGATCTATGTTTGTTGAACAAGAGAAGACTCATTGGGAACAATTAAATTAAGATTTTTGTATAAGAATTATGAATTATGATTAATATTTTTCTTGAAGTTAAGTCAAAATCATGTGCAAATATTATTCTTATAATAGTAAAAATGCATAGAATGCAACAAAATGAGGCGAATATGAAGTATGACATGTGCGAAGATTGCAACTTTTCTAATTATTTAAAAAAAAGTATAACTGTTAGATCCAACTTATTCTAACCCTTTGTTTACCTTTTTTATTTACCATTTTTTTTTAAAAAAATTGTTACTTTTAATTATTCAAAATACATTTAGTAATAGTTTATTTTATAAATTTATGGAATTAAAATTTAATATTTTTTAGTGGGTATTCGATTGCCCCCACTGACACAGGATCCTAGCTCCACCCCTGCTTGTTATAATATTATTCAAATTAAATGGTACTTTTTATTAGTTTAACTTTAAAAAACTCGTATAAAATAATAAAATATCTTCTTAGGTATAATTTAAAAGAATAATATTTTTTTAGGTGTTAAATAATTGAAAAATGACAATAAAAATATTAAAATGTGATATATTGTAATAAAGATATGCGTAAGAGTGATTTTTAAGAAATTTCTTAGTATTTGAAAAACATTCACAGTTGCGGTTTCCGATTCTCGTTACAGGTGACCCGATACTTCTGTTACCGTTACATCGTGGCCGCAGCATATCCTGCGATTGCGATTTAAATCCATGCTTCAAACCCATCCTCCCACCAAACCTCTCCTTGCATGATTTGAACCTTAATCGAAACATAATTTCATTTTTAGTCTTTGCCCATAAGCAGTTTTAATGAATTTTCTGGCCATTGGTCCACTTGTGCAACCTCCTTGAAGGATCACGTCTCCCTCGTTTTTTCATAGTAGAGTAGAGCTCCCAATTTATGGAAGGCCAAGGTAACCGCCTCCTATCCACCGCCTTTACCTACCTTGGGAACATAGATGTGGCAAAAAATTTCGTTCAATTCCTCTATTCCAACAATGGCATCGTCTCTCTTAGACTATAAAGCATGAACATTCTATTTTGGCTCAAGTGACCGTGTCGAACATATGTTGGATATTGACACTTTCCGGACACCAATCAAACGCGAAAGAGTGTTCAAATTTTATATTTTTTTTGAATTTTGGACATGTTAGGATATGTTAGGACATATTAGTACATGTTTTCTTTCTTTTCTTTTTCTTTTTTTGTTGGGATTTTCCTCTCCTTTTCTCGTATGTTTTATTGGTTATATGTACATATATATGTTCTATGTAGTAGTTAGTAAATTTGAATTTTGAAGATTAAATGAAGAAGTTCTTAATTTTTTATTTAATAGCTTTGTTATTTTAATATCTTAATAATATTTTTTTGTGAATTATGTGTATTTATGCCAATTTTAATTGAAATAATATTAGGTTTTTATTATATAGTCACATATATATATATATATCCAACATGTCCTTGACATATCTGTATCCAACTTTTTTGAGGAATGTTTGTCTGTGTGTCGGACACGTATAATGTCGTATCCCGTGTCTGTGTTTGCGCTTCTTAGCTCTTAGACTTCAAATCCTTCCGTGGTAGACTCTCTTCTAGCTTTTCCACTCTTCTTGCCAACATCTTATCAAGCTGCTGACAAATCCACAGTAACCCATCTTTTTCAACCGTAAAACCTCCTCACACTGTTCAGACCTCTCTTTGTGATCTGATAGAGGTTTTGGTTTCCCTCACTGATCTCCTCAGTCGCAAATGTCCTCTCCCGGTTGTGCGTAACTACTTGATGTTTTATATCACTGATCGACAAATAATTTAAAAAATTATCCTAAATTTAGTCAATTTTTAGTCGAATGATTTCAAAGATTAGACAATTTTGGTTGATCAAAATATTTAGATTTATCTAAAGTCTTTTGGTCAAGAAACACTTTTTTTTTTTTTTAATACTTTGCAAATAAAATCTTTTTCCCAGTTCAAAACTATTTGTTCAGCTTAGCTACATGCTGTAGAAATATTTGGTTCATTAGTTGGAGTAACCTAGATTTAATTCATCCGTGATTGAGCTTTATTAAAATTTCAGTATATATACAAATTGTTTAAAATTTCTGATATGTACCTTACATTTTTGAATAATTGTAAATTGGTTATGTCAATGCAATTGTTTGGGGTTGGATGTTTTTTGAAATCTTTTTGTACATTCAGGTTTACCACAACAACTTGGACCCTATCAATATTCATTTCAAATTGAAATAGTTTAGGTTGTAGGCAAGAAATAGAATCTTGTTTAATATAACACACGATATAACTAATGCATGATTCCTACAGGGTAAATGACTATCTTGAAAATCAATGGAATTCTCTTAAAATTTTGGATAATTCAGGGAGGAGAGGAAGCATCTCCCCAGTTGGATGTTGTATGTGAACACTGATCATCTTCTTCATTGTGCAGCTGGAGGGACTGGTGGTGCATGTTATCTTTCTTGTTTAAAGTCTATTAGGTAATGCCTCAATCTACGGGGGATCTTATGCGATGCCAGATGAGAGGCTATCACAGTGACTGAGTTTCCCAGGCTTTTGTAGGCTGCACTTTTATGTCATTTGTGGAGTGTTTGACAGGAGCTGAATAGGCAGACGATCAACGATATGGAGCTTTTAGTTTGCAGATTAAAAATGGTTTTTATAGGATACTATTCGTTTTTGGATGTTTGATCGACTTTCAGATTTGTTACATTCTTTCGTAGTCCTTTTGGTGACTTGGGTTGCATGGGAGTCTAGCTGACTATATACACACGTTAACTTAACTCTCCTGGGCTTTTCTCTATAATACCTATCAATAAAAAAATCTCTCAAGATTTTGAAATTGAAGGTTTTGTTTAAGAAAACAATTAATTTAGTGAAACTTGAGAATTTTGTAAAGCTATTTTTTGAATTAATGTGGGGAGAATAATTCTCTAAAGAAAATATAAGTTTTGGGTTTGTTTACAATATGTATTATGAACATGCTCCTTCCCATATAAAAGTGATGAGGAGAAAATGAGGATTAGAGTATAGAAGCTATTTTTTTTAATATTATGCTTGGATAAATAGGAGGGGAAGGAGAGGAGAGGATAACATTAGTTATGAGGGAGAGTGAACTAGAGGAGAGAAGAGTGTAATCCCTCCTTCATGCTTGGATAACAAATGAGGGAAATGAGAGTGCAATCCTTTCATCTTGCTTGGAAACAACAAAATAAAGAAAGAAAAGGAAATGATTATATATATTTTTTTTACTATTATGCCTTGGAATAGAGGTGTCTTTTTTTATTTTTTTCCTTTATAATTTTAAGGTTAGAATTGGTATTATAAAAAATTCATTAAAGTCTCTCTCCTTTCCTTCCGCCTCTGTCCACTTTTGAGAGGAGAGCAAATTGAATAGAATTAGGGTTAAGAGACCCCTCCCTCTCCCTCCATCCCCCTTCCTTTCCTTCCCTAATTTTAAACCAAGTACAAAATGACCTCTCCCTCCTCCTTTCCTCTCCTTTCTTTCCAAATCCCTCAATCCAAGCGGAGTGTAAAAATGAATGTAACCATCTCCATATTCCCAAAGCCAAGCTCAATCAAAAAAACATATTCCAAAAGCCAAGCAATAAATCCACCTATTTGAGCTTTTCATTCTTTGTGCATACTCAACTCTATACATGAGGGGAATATGGAAGGGTTTGGAAGACACGAGATAGAAAACTAAATTAGGCTAGTCTATATTTATCTAAATAATGTACTTTTCATGTGTTTGCTTGTCGATAATTTTTTTTTATTTTTACAATTATAGAAGAGATTCAACTTGTCAACAGAAAAGAAAAATATTACACAATATGTATAAAGCTACTAAAAAAGAGTTAAAAGGGGTACCTTCGAACCTGAGTATAGTAGAAAGATGGCTGTCAAGATTAGTTTCCTTTTGAGTAAAAAAATGTGTGAATAGTTCAAACCTGATGTGGATGGTTCTCAGTTTCTGGCAAATTTAAGTTATAATCATGTTTCCAAAACTTGTACGCTTAAATTGCTGAAATTCTGATTCGTGTTAGTTTTCTGAATTCAAGTAGGACAACATCTGGGTAGAAACAATTTGGCTGTAAAGTTAGAAAATTTGGAAATTTTTTGAATTTAGAAGTCATCGTTTAATTAGAAGAGCCAAATAAAAAGAAAGGAATAAGAAAGAAGGGACTGCATGGTGTCTGTGAGCTGAAGTTTTCTGCAGTGTGTTAGTTTGAATGCAACTTTTGTTCTGTACCATTAACCTTTTTATTATTGGAAGTCCAATGGTCTAGAGGAGGTCCTTCTTGAAGTTCTGAGCTCAATGAAGAGAATGTGCAAAGGTGGCAGAAGCTTTTTACTTGTGCTGCACTAATCAAACCTTATGCGACTTCAAAAATTGAACAAGACATTTACATGATTTATGCAGGTTCTGGATTGTGTTCCCCTAATGCCATATCAAACAATCATTTAACTCAAAGTCATGTTTCCACAGATAACCCTATATCACTGATTGTCTTTATGTCATTGTTTTACATTATTTTCCTTTCATCCAATTGTTTGGAAAAACACATATCATCCGTGCTTACTTTTCCTGTATTTCATCTTGCTCTGTGGTGTCATTGTATTTTTGGAAACAACTTATCTATTTTACCCTATTAAGCCAACATTCTCATTTGTTGCCACTTGGCAGGCTGAATTCTATTCCTATTATCTCTCTCTCTCTCTCTCTCTCTCTCTCTCTCCCTCCCTCCCCTCCCCCCCCCCCCTCCCCTCCTTTCTCCCCATCTCTCTCCCACTTCTCTACTTTCCCTCCCAACCTCTCTCTCTCTCTCTCTCTCTAACACGTGCTCACTATGTGATCGTCTTCCTTCTAGTTATTTATTTATTTATTGGCAGGTATGTTGAACACAAGTTAAATTTTCTATCTATTCAAGTGATTTTAGTTGACTTTCTTCTTTCTCCAAATTGATTTATATAAGTTTTTTAGAGAATCTAAAAAAAATTGGCAACATCCTTTTGTTTCAATTGATCCATTTTCCTGATGTATTTCAGCACTTGGCAATGACTGTCTTCAATGTCAAAACTAGAAGATTTATTCCTCTCATCACTTCTTTTAAAGAATTTTCTATTAGCTCTGAGATATATGTGGTTATTATGAATGATACTGTTGATTGATTTTCAAGATTGGTTCTGTTGTGTGCGCTTTGGTAGACATTGTTAAACACCAATTCATCTAAAAGCTTCAGCTGTTAGAGAGGGTGTAACTTTATTATTATATTATCTAACAGACATGTATTGCAGACTTTTATCGCACAGGAGCAAACCTGCTTGAGGAGACTCTGGCTGTCTAATAGCCCAACTTGGACAGTCGCTTACCGTTCAATTGCAAAAAGAAAAAGAGTGTATATAAAATTAGTAGAGACTCCTAGAGTTGAACATATCAGAGGAGGAGAAAAAGTCCTTACTGTGTATTTCTCAGTAACAGAGATTCCAATCTGGATATTATTCTTTGCTCTTGGTGTATCCTCAGATAGAGAAGTGGTTAATCTGATTGATTCCGACACTGAAGATGCCAGTATTGTCAATATATTAGTTGCATCGATTCATGATGCTGACAAGAAGTGTGAGGACTTCCGTAGAGGGGGGAAGGCTCTCAATTGCCTCGATAAACTCATAAAAAATTGCAGATTTCCTCCTGAAGAATCTGTAGACGATTGCATTATAAACTATTTGTTCCCCAGTCTTACTGGATTCAAGAGAAAGGCACGTTTTCTCGGCTATATGGTGAAGTGTCTCTTGCAGGCCTACACTGGACGCAGAAAAGTTGATAATAGAGATGATTTTAGAAACAAGAGATTGGAACTGGCTGGTGAGCTGCTTGAGCGAGAGCTTAGAGTGCACATTAAACATGCCGAGAGGCGCATGGTGAAGGCTATGCAGAGAGATCTTTATGGAGATCGCAGCCTTCATCCAATTGAACACTATCTGGATGCATCAATTATCACCAATGGTCTTTCTAGGGCGTTTTCAACTGGAGCATGGTCACATCCTTACAAGAAGATGGAAAGGACTTCTGGTGTAGTGGCGACGCTTAGGCGAACAAATCCATTGCAGGCAACAGCTGATATGAGGAAAACTCGTCAACAGGTTCAATACACAGGGAAGGTTGGAGATGCGAGATACCCGTGAGTAATTTTGAACTTATTCTGATCTTAGTTCTTCATATTTTATGTTAGTCTCATATTTTGACCCTGGTAGCTTTAATGTTACTATCAGAACTTGATGTAAATTGTTGGCCTTATACTTAACGGCTTAATCTTTTAGGGCAAGTGGTTGTATAACATGATATCAAAGCTTTGGTTTCTCTCTGTTTGCATTTGTTTTCCCATTCTGTCCATCTGTTTGGAGTACGTTCTGTCAGTTTATTGGCCCCTCCACACGCAAGAGGAAGTCGTGTGTAAGAAGAGAGGGTTTGAAAGTTTGATATACACTGTTGTGCCTATTCATTAATGGGTTAATCTTTTGGGGCAAGTGGTTGCCTAACATTTAGCTTGCTAAAATGTTTGGCAAATAATGGCATTATTACGTTCTTAAGACTGCTTTATAGCAAACAGCATTTATTTTAAATCCATTCAGTTCATATTGTTGGTAGGCAGTTAATGATGCCGCATCACAAGTTTTTGCTTTTGTTTGTTTCTTTTCTTTTAAAACAAGAGAATTTCCTTCTCATTTTTCCCTGTTATGGTAAACATGTTGAAGAATTTCATTGGGTAATCAATTAGCAGTATGAGCCTTTTTAGGGGGGGTCTCCGGCAAGAACCTTTCGAAGGTTTAAAAATTTTAATTTATGTTGTTTGCTTGAAAAATTGGTGAAAAGAGAACACATGGGATGGTGTGAACCAACTTTGTCAGCGTCATTTCTTCCGAGTCCTGAAATTGGCTATTGGAGAGGCCAATTCTTATACCTTATTGACATTTTAAACAAAAAATTTATAGTTAACGTGGTTCTTATACCTTAGATTGGTTTTTTTTAAAATATATTCTTAACTATTCTTCCTTGTGTTCTCTATCTCTATCTTTCTCTCTCTCTGTTGATAAAAAATTGTGTATGCACAATTGTTTGCTAATTTTAAATAAAGCAAGTTTGCTTCCAAATTATTAACTTGAAAAAAAAAGAGTTTGCGTGTTAAATTAATATTTGTTTATCATACCAAATATAGTACTATAAAAAATATGACCAGCATGTATAGGTTGAATTCCTAATGGCCTGTGAACGCAAAGTTGTGATGCCACATCGTTCATCCCCATTTATTACCATAAAGTGGTACATGCATGGCTAAATAAATAAACAAATTAACCAGTGCACATCTTATAGATGGTTTTCTTATATGCAATTTAATGAACTGTGCACTTCAAGTTTGTGCCCTTCTCTTTGAACTAGGAATATGGCCCAGTGCATTAAGCAAGATCCTTTGTTGCATTTTTATTCTACATTTCAGTCCAGTACCTTTCTTGTACTATTCCGACAACATATGTGAAATCTAAGCTGGCAAATACATATATGATTTATCTATATGAACTTGCACTAGTATTTAAGCAATCAATTACAGATGCGCCTGGTTAGAAAGTCTGTGGTACGTTTCTTGTACTATTCCGACAACACATGTGAAATCTAAGCTGGCAAATACATATATGATATATCTATATGAACTTACACTAGTATTTATGCACTCAATTACAGATGCGCCTGGTTAGAATTTATATTTCTTTCAGTCTCTGTCTGAAAAATCATTGGTCCACTTAAAACTGGTTGTCTGAAAAGTTGAAGTGATTTTTTCTAGTATCCTTGCGCTTCTAGCAACACATTTTTTGAGTTGTTACTTAGTCAGAGTATAAGTCCTGGCTTTTGTCTCTCCTTGCATCTTAAGGTTGAAGTTGTATCATCTTTGCTACAATACATTTCCCATTTAATCCTTGGGGAGTTTGGATCATGACTTTATTAGGTGTTTAAGATGTGTGAAGACCTTGGTAATCTTATGCTAATGGAATTTGTTGGATGCAGACATCCTTCTCACTGGGGAAAAGTTTGCTTTCTCTCCACCCCAGATGGTGAAAATTGTGGCCTTGTAAAAAATTTGGCCATTACTGGACTTGTCAGTACAAATGTTCTGGAATCTCTGGTTGACGAATTATTTGATTGTGGGATGGAGAAATTGGTAGATGATACTTCAACTTTGCTCCGTGGAAAGGTCAAAGTTTTTCTTGATGGGGACTGGGTGGGAATTTGTGAAGATTCTATTTCTTTTGTTGCAGAGCTAAGAAGTAAGCGGCGCAGGCAGGAAGTGCCACACCAGGTTCTCTCTTATTTATTCCACATATGGTGCTGCAGTTTTAGATTTTAAATATGTAGTGAGGTTGGAACTCCCACTCCAAGTGCCACTTAACTATCAAAAAAGTATATATATATATATATATATACACACACACACACACACTTGTATATATATATATAGCGAGGTTGGTTTGCTATTTTGAGGCAGATAGATAACCATGAAGTTGGAAAAATTATTGGGTTATAAAATTGTTAAACGCGTTATTAGAACTACAACTGTATAATAAATGGGTGAATATTTTCATTAATTTTTTGGCTGAAAAATGTGCTTATTCAACAAGCCCATTTATGGACTATGCATGCCAATGAACCATCTCAGTGCTGCATTTACTGCTTTACTTTGCTTATGTTGCAACATATGTTTTTTTTTCCCTCCATCATGAGTTGTGTTACCTTCAAATATGTGTTGCTTTGTTGTGCAACAATGAGATACTTATATTGTTTAATTTTCAAAACGTAATTATTTGAGTTTCTCAAACCATAAGTTATCTTGCAACAGATGCTTTTTTTTTCTTCTCCGTCATTACCTTAAAATATTGTAACCTTGGGTTGTGTTCTTCTTGTTCTTATGTTACATGGACTGCTATATGCAACAAAGTACCTTTGTTGGAAAACACACTGACATGGTTGCAAGATACGTGTCCAACATGTCTGGTTAGACATACACTTGAAAACATGTCCATTATATGAAGGTTACTATATAATTGTACATAAAAAGCTCTCTTGTCATTTTCCTTTAGTAGCATAGTGGTTTCAAAATGGACGAGTTACCCATATATAACACTTTGTGGTATTTTTTTTTGATAAAAAAACATTTTCTTTTAAATTTAAAACAGCATTTTACCATGGAAATATAGAAAGAATACCAAATACAATAAATATTTGGCTGTCTTGTGTCCTTGAATTTGGGAATTTGGTCTGTCCAACATTTAAACACATAACTTCACTCGATACGTGTACTTGAGTCGATGTAACATATCTCTTCACCCTAATTTTCCAAAAATGCTAAATACTAATTAATATATTTGTTTGATCTATGTTTAAAGCAATATTATATTAATTAAATATTCTTTTTTATTTTGATAAGTAACGATAATTTCATAAAAATGCACTAAAAGGGTGGTGCTTCAATGTACACAGCGTACAAAAGAGAAAAATAAATTTCTTACAAAGATCACCTAATAACTTTGCAAAAGAATATGTGGACATTACAGTCTTCTTGAAGCCAAAAATGTATAAAGCTAAGTAGATTTGACTTAGAATTCCACGAAGGGAATTTTTACCCCTTTAAAAAATCTATTTGTTTTTAAAATAAAATAAAATAAAATTATTTTGGATAAGTAATGATTCATAAAAATGTACTAAAAGGTGCTCCAATGTACACACAGGCCTCATTTGGTTGCCAGAGAGTTTAAGTGGGATTATTTTATACTGGGATAAAATTGTGAGGGGGGGGGGGGGGGATGGATTCATAAGTGTGTTAATGAAATTCTTGCAGTTTTTGGAATGAGTAGGATTAAAGCCATTAATAATGTTGTAATGTTATCTAGCGTTTGGAATATCAAAGTCCCTTTTACCTCATAATTCTTAACATATTGCATTTTTTTTTGTAAGTCACACATGGCAGTCTGTATATGTTTGTGCAGGATACTGTCGGAGTTTAGCCCACGTCAGCAGGGGCATATGTGATTGTTGACTTCCAGTATTAGTGACGTTTGTAAGTCCCACTATGATGGGCACCATTGTTCTGTATACAAATGTACACCAAATATGAAACCCATTTCACAATATTTCCAACCAAATACATAATTTTCCATAAAATTTACAGTTATTATATCTGGAAAATTCTAAATGCCAAAAGTTTCCCAGCAGTTGGAAATGGAAAACAAATTGCAAAGTGATGTTTGGGAAAAAACTACCAAAAATTGCTACAGTGAAAAAAGTCATGTTTGAAAAGGCTTGTGCATCCAGCTCCACTTGCAAAGTGATAATGCTCCATACAAAATCCAATCCTGAAATCCTACATATATTCATACAAAGTCGCGATCAAAGAGGTTTGGACTGATTTCAATCCCCTGCACCTACACAACTTGCTAACCCAGAAACATAATCATCAATTCTTGCAAACATAGCTGCAGTGAGAAGAAAGGCAAATAGAACCTGTTTATAAACCAAAATACTTGAGGTATAATGCATGAGAGCAAAAGATCTGATTATCATCATTTGTTAATGCAATCCGAAAGTGTCATACATTTTCCCACTTTATATAAAGTGGAGCAGAAGATTAGAGCATTTCCACCGGTGTTTTACTAAATTCAACCCCATATACATACAACAAAAAACAGACTAATAATAGCCACCTGTGAGAAAAGAAAACCATTCACAAAACAGAATATCGTATGTAGGATTGCAATACAATTTTCCTTCTTGTGTTCACAAGTGCTTTCACTTGTAATACTAAATAGGGAAGGTACTGCTTCAAGCTTCCCCATCTCCTCAACGGCCCTGTGTGTAACTTTGATCATTCTAATTATTATTATTATTGTTATCTATTTTTACTTTGGATTGATTGAAATACTTCCTAGATTCTATTTAGTGATCGTAGAATGAATGCCCAAAATTGCATACATGACTTGTTTGTACTGCCGGAAATCTGAAATTAATATGTAGTTTAACATGAATTATGCAGTCATCCCCTCATGATCTTCTCATTCTCCAAATCCAACTGGGTGTGTAAACAATCTAATCATGGAGTGTTGTCTAGGGGACAGAGAAATTTGATTGAAAATTTGCTTGTTCATGGAGGTCCACTGCGAATACTTAAATTCTCTACCTTTTACATTTTTTTTGGCTTTTTATACGAGGGGAGTAATTGGAAGATATCTAAGCAGAATGAATCTGTGGAGGATAATTTCAATAGGCATGTAATGGAGATCTTAAGTTCTATTTGGATTAAATAGTTTCTTACTGTTTCATGTGGGTTTCCAAACTTCTGACCTTAACTTGTAGTATATGGACATTTTAGTACGCAATGTATATTAGTCCTATTTTCACATTGAAAACCTGACACGTCGTTAGACAGAAAATTTTAGAAGTTAATTTGGTGGCAAATTCAGTCCTCCCTTTTTGTCTCTTGCAAGACAAATGATCTCTTGTGTGGCTCATGTCAAGGCTTTATGAAGGTTTCAATAATTCTGCAGTTGAATCATTAGGGGAAAAAAGACCTGAAACATGTAGCTAGTAGCTGTTTCTTGTACATTTGATAATGTTTTCTTGTAAATTTTGAAGTTATTGGAACATATGACATGATCTTTGATGGCATAATTGTTTGTTTCATTTTAATATAGCTGCTGCTACTCTACTAAAAAAACCAAGGTACCTCTCTATGGTAATTGTTGATGGTTCCGTGTTTTTAGTTTGGGTAAATTACACTTTTTACCCTTGAACTTTACCCCGAATTTCATTTTAGTCCCTATCCTTTCAATTTTGTCAATTTCACGCTCTAATTTTTAGTCCCATTTCAATTCTATCCTTCCGTTACAATTGGAAGTTTAATGTAGACAGAAAAATACTTCCTTTAAATTTGCATGTGCCTCGCGTGTAGTCTTTTTTGTCCACATTAAATGGGCAATTGTGATAGAATGATGGAATTGAAATGGGGCTAAAAATTGGAGGATGAAATTGGCAAAATTAAAAGGATGGGGACTAAAGTGAAATTCGGGCTATAGTTTAAGGGTGAAAATTGTAATTTACCCTTTAGTTTTAGACATGCGAATGTACGAGTCCTCTTTGGTTCAGGGTTTGCTGCAATTATAATCTCTCTCTCTCATGATATCACAATTGATTTCATGATGCTTTCTGACCCCAGTAGTATCGTTTCTTTGGTAGGTGGAAATCAAAAGAGATGAGCAGAATGGTGAAGTGCGCGTATTTTCTGATGCTGGAAGGATTCTACGGCCTCTTTTGGTGGTTGAGAATTTGAGAAAAATTAAAGCTCTGAAAGGTGGAGATTTCACCTTTCAGTTTCTTTTGGAAAACGGCATAATTGAGCTTATTGGAGCTGAAGAAGAAGAAGATTGTCGCACTGCATGGGGAATTAAGTACCTGTTAATGGAGAATGAGGGGAAATCATATACGCACTGCGAACTTGATATGTCATTTTTATTAGGTTTAAGCTGTGGAATTATCCCTTTTGCAAATCATGACCATGCAAGGAGGGTCCTTTATCAGTCCGAGAAGCACTCTCAGCAAGCAATTGGGTTTTCCACTACGAATCCAAATATTAGAGTAGATACCCTTACTCATCAATTGTATTACCCCCAGAGGCCACTTTTCCGGACAATGCTTTCTGATTGTCTTGGAAAGCCAGGGTATTCTCTAAGCCAAAATGGCATTCTTCCCCGGCCTGAATACTTCAATGGCCAGTGTGCTATTGTGGCAGTTAATGTTCACCTTGGTTACAACCAAGAGGATTCTTTGGTGATGAATCGGGCTTCATTAGAGCGTGGTATGTTTCGGTCAGAACACATGAGAAGTTACAAGGCTGAGGTTGATAACAAGGAAGCATTGGGAAAGAAAGCAAAATTTGAGGATGCTGTAAATTTTGGAAAAACACAAAGTAAAATTGGACGTGTTGACAGCCTTGATGATGATGGTTTTCCATTCATTGGTGCAAACCTGCAGAATGGCGATATAGTTATTGGGAGGTGTGCAGAATCAGGTGCTGATCACAGTATAAAGCTGAAGCACACTGAAAGGGGTATGGTTCAAAAAGTTGTATTATCTGCCAATGATGATGGAAAAAACTTTGCCGTAGTATCTTTAAGACAGGTAATTTTTCCATAGTAATTGCCATAGGATTCCCATATGCTGACATGTATAAATGCATATAACTGCTGCTTAGGAGAATACATCAAGATGAAGCAAAATTATGACAGATACAGAGATTGCTTTGGTGGCATAAATGTGCTCTTGCCTAGTTGCCTATTTCTAAATTCATTTATAATAAATTTTCTTTCCATTAATTGCTTAAAATCCTGATTTTATGGTACAGGTTCGTTCTCCATGTCTTGGGGACAAGTTCTCGAGCATGCATGGGCAGAAGGGTGTTCTGGGTTTTCTGGAATCTCAAGAGAACTTCCCTTTCACAATACAGGGGATAGTTCCAGATATTGTAATAAACCCACATGCATTTCCTTCACGTCAAACTCCTGGTCAACTGCTAGAGGCTGCTTTGGGGAAGGGGATTGCCTGCGGGGGTTCTCAAAGATATGCCACTCCATTCTCTGCTCTCTCTGTTGATGCTATAACAGACCAACTTCATAGGTAAGAATACTATACTAGAAGCATCCTTCTCAATGCATATTTACTTGGCATTTGATATGTTGTTGGTTTGTCATTTCATTCAGTGGTTATTTTATAAACTTGTTCACATACTCGTGCATATATGCATGACAGGGCTGGATTTTCAAGATGGGGAAATGAAAGAGTTTACAATGGTCGAACTGGCGAAATGATTCGTTCTCTCGTGTTTATGGGTCCAACATTCTACCAGCGCCTGACCCATATGGCCGAAGACAAAGTGAAATTCCGCAACACTGGGCCAGTCCATCCTCTTACTCGACAGCCAGTTGCGGACCGGAAGCGTTTTGGTGGGATTAAATTCGGTGAGATGGAACGCGATTGCCTTATAGCTCACGGTGCAGCAGCCAATCTGCACGAACGTCTTTTTACACTCAGTGACTCTTCCCAAATGCACGTATGTCAGAAATGCAAAAATATTGCTAATGTTATCCAACGGCCTGTGCCTGGTGGCCGCAAGATTAGGGGTCCCTATTGCCGGTTCTGCGAATCTGTAGAAGACATTGTTAGGGTGAATGTGCCTTACGGGGCTAAGTTACTTTGCCAGGAACTTTTCAGCATGGGCATATCTCTGAAGTTTGAAACCGAGCTATGCTGAACCGGAAAAAAAAAGGACTCCTAGTTATTGCCCAACTTTGCGGTAGAAATCTGTTTGTGTTTATATGTGGAGTAAAGATATTTTATGTTATGTAGTGTGAAGGATTTGCATTATCATCTCTTTGATCTTGTTTTACTTTCTGGTGGAAATCTGTTTAGCTGTTTTATGTGTAGTATATGTCAGGTTTTTGTAGTGCAAATTTTGCAATAAACTCTTGTATGTCAGGATTCCTGCTGGAAAACTTGAGAGAAATCTAGAGGTCTTATCTTGACTTTACTCTCTCTCAAGCTATTATCACATCCAGCAAATCCTAAGGTTTAGCTTCCATCATTCTCCATTTTGACTCGGTGCTTATTTCACTTGTTGTCATCACACACACACGCACGCGCACGCATGCACGCACGCAGCATGGTTTATGTATGCATATATTTTTTAAATTAAAAATTGTATATTCTTTAATTTAAATTTTTTAGAAGAGTAGATCAGTTTTTCAGGTACAACTAGTAGTACTTACTACATATTTATGATCAAATTTAGCTTTCAGTTAAGATGAGAGGGTTTACAAGTTGCGTACACCATTAAAACAAAAAAAAAATTGCCATTTTTCTTTTAATTCATTTATCAAACACACACTAAGAGTCCACCTCTAAAAACACTCTTCAAATATGAATATTTTATTATCTTTTATGTCATTTCATATCATTAACACTGCTTGGAGTCTTGGATAAGTAGGAAGGAAAAGAAAAGAAAGGAGATGTCAACAAATTGATTATAACATAGGATGTCAACAAATAATTGTTACTGCGTAGAGTGAGTCTGCTTGGCAGATTGACATGAGATTTCAACAATCTGACCCATTCAATTTAAACGAGGACAAGGTTCCATTTCAATTTAGCACACTTCAAATTTCGGGAGATTGTTAGAGACTCAACTCTATAGAATGGAGTTTTTTTATCCTAACTCATGTATTTTTCAAGGTAAGGTAACATGGGAACTCCAAATCAAATTTTCGCATGTAATTTATATTTAAAATTAGAATATCAATATGATATCATTTATGCGACATGTTTAAAAGTGATTTGAATGAACATTAAATTTTTTCATACTATCTTATTTCTTTAATTTTTTTTTTTCAAAAGTCGTGTGTTTGACTGAAATTATAAAGTTCTATATAATAATAAATTAATTTAAAGTTATTTAATAAAAAGACGTGGACAACAGAGATTTGAAAAATGAAAGCACTACGAGAATCGCGTGAAGTTTGATACAAAATTCTATTAGATTATTTTAGAAATTAAAAGGAATAACTACACTATTCACATGACCAAAATCCTATCTAAATAGTGCAAGTGTTCACTCACAAAATTGCTATGGGCAAAAAGAATGACAAATGATGTCTTCCATGCGTGAATCATGCCCATTTGATAAGATCCAAGCTTGTTTTAAGGTAAATTTATTTCAAAGAATAAAACTTTCCAAAATAAAATGAAATTTTCAGCCATCATCATAAAATAATAAAATAAAAAAACCCACATTATAGCACAATATCAAGAAACTTTTGCAACGGATTTCGAAGATTGTACTTAAAATAAGGGTTCATACCACAAACGTTCAATTGGTTTATTCATAGTGTTTAATATCCCTAAGCCATTCCTTCATGAATACCTCACTCGTACAACATTTCTTCGTCAGCCCGGATAAGGATGGCATTGGCATTGCTACTAAGCATCATACAAATTCCAACCATCAATCCATCCCCCTCTTGCGTTTATAAACTTTCCATTGCTTCAGTATGAAGGCAGCACCCTCCTGCAACGTCGCTTTCCTTCCTTCAGCATAGTTCCACAGCTCCGAGATTATGTACCTTCCACTCGGGTTGTATTCGTTTATCTCCGTCAAAGCTGTTGTGACAGCCTTGTGCACTTCATCACCAAATTCCTTTTTCAGACCTTTCAATTTTTCATCCTCTTCGTCTATTACTTCCTGAACCAGCAACATCATCAGTCTTAAATTAACCATAACATGGTAAAAGGAAATATAGAAGGGAGCAAGAACTATTTCACTGGATGACAAATATGTGCGTCTTTTAGAACAAGTCCAATTAGATCAATTTAACACTGCTTTTATTTCACATATTTCATTATAAAGCACATGGGTCAACCCAAATGAACATGCATATGCATTGCGTACAGAACACATCCGGAGAAGACATTGATAAGCACAATATGCCACCCTCCATAGAAGTATCCGTGCTTCTTAGATGCACACAAAAAGGATATTGATGAACACAGTCCCAACTATCAACATGGACGACATCTACACATAAACATACAAGCAAGTGCAGGTCATATGTGGCAATGAACTTCAGCCACATAATAGTCAAAGGACACTGCAAACCACATCCACGGATGTTGTCCCTGATTAATCATACAAGTTATGCAACGGTTGGCAGGGGATAACCAAATCTAAACCATTCTGACAAATTCAATTTCATATAACTTAAGGTTTGGATAGGCTGTGTTAATTGGAACATTATTTTAGCTGGTTCCAATCCATCTTACCTGTGAGTGGAAAATTAGAAGTGAGAGTTTGGGTAGGTAAAAGTCAGGTGCCAACATGGCTACCCAAAATAGTCAAAAATAACTAAATGAAAAGTGAATAAACTGAACGGTTTTCTAGTTCACATGGTCAATGGTTTCACTAAATGCAGAAACAAATGCAACATCGTAATCATTTAATGAATCAAACTGGTGAAACAAGAAGTTTCAATGTGCTTGTCTCCCCACAAACACAAATGCACACAATGACACACACACAAACGTAGCATAAGCCTAAGCCACATAGGCATTTGGCAACATCCAATTGCTTCAATTCCCAGGTTTCACCAATTCCAAAATGAAGCTCAATGATTAAACCAATCGCATTGGTGAGAATTCTAACATAACATGCAGATCACAGGGATATTTTAACAGACCACTGAACTATTGTGATATGTTTATATGTGCATATACTGACCGGGGGAAGCATGTACAATAGTTGACCTTGCAACTCTGATGCATACAATCCAGTAAAATAATGTTAATGATAGTCAAACGAGTAAGAGCCAGTTTACTATGTTCTTTCCAAGTTTCAGTTTATCATGAAATGCACACCTGATGTTTCCCATCAACCTTGATGACTTTAAAAGGATGCCATTCAGGATCTCGAAGGTACTCCTCCCACAATGAGCATAGTTCCAATGCTCTCTCATCTGCTTCTAACTCATTGTACTTCCTCTTGATTGCTTCATGAAAAGGTTTGTTGTCAAGCTCTCCCATTCTCTTAACACCAATATGAGCAGTTTTTGATATTTCTTTCAATCCCTACATGCAAGCTAATTAGTCCCTTGCAAGCTTGAAGACCTCATCTTGCTGGAAAGAAAAGCTTGAAGTAAAATTAAGGGAAAATTTGATAGGCCACAGTCATAATTTTATTACATTCGAACATTGGGTCCTGTCATTCCTAGTACAAGCACTGGCATAAATAATAACCTAAAACACATGTGCCCCTTAATAATCACATTTAAAATGTATAAATTTGCAAAAATTCTGGGGTCGTCTTCACAAATAAGGTTTAGTCTTAGAGTTGGGGAAAAAAAGGTAGAGAGAGAGAAAACACCAAATAACAAATCAAAAGTCACTTCAGTAAAGGCTGGTTCCTACAAACAATAATAATTTAAAAAAAATAGCCATCACTTAAGATCATTTATAGAATTTTGGTGTGTTGCACTACCAATTACTAAAAGACCATATTCCCATTAGTTTCCACCATCTCATTCTATCAGAAATCATTTTAGTCATTACATCATATATTTAGTAAGATTCTGAAAGGAGAATAGAAGATTACAGTGGCATATGAATGTAAATAGGAGCATAGAAGATTATCGGTAGAGTTGGCATCTTGAAAAATTAAAGCAAAATGGCCAAAATAAATCAATAAAACTAAAGACTTACATTAATCAATTCTTTACGAGCTTCCTGCAGTTCATCATTGCTCTTCCGCTCCTTAACTATTAGGGTTTGATTCAATGCTTCTAAATCATCAAGCTCTCCTTCCTTTTCTCTCAACATTTTGTGGATCCCCTCCACCTTTTTCAGAACTTCCAAATCGCCATCATCTCCCATGTGCTTCATAACATTCAATGTCCCTCTCAGTCGCTCGATTTCTAGCTCTAGTGCTTGTTTCGCATCCAGTTGTTTCTCCAGTTGAATTATTCTTTTGTGGAGTTCCTCCTTTTGCCTCTGAAATCAATAGTCACAGTCATACCATAAGTTTATCCATCTCAACTCGGCATAGAAATGTTCCGGCCATTGTTCAATGACTAGAAACGATTTACACACCTGCTGATCTTCTGCCAATTTCAATACGTTTTCATCAGCCTTCTTTTGCTCTATAGCTGCCAACTCAAGCGAACTATTTTTAATGGCATTCTGAAAGAATAATGAAATCCATTTTATCAAACATTTCTTTAACTAACTAAAGTATTTCAGCATATAATTAGAAGAAATGAAACCAAAGACTGCTCCAGCGGCAAATATAGACACTGAAAAGTAATTTAACAATAGTTTTTTCTCCTATAAAACTATATGTGGTACAGCACTTCTACATGTGAAATTAGCAAAGAGAGACAAAAATAAATTCAGACTAGGCATACCATCATTACACATGTATACTCATGACTGTATAAGACAAACACAGCAGGAATTTCATTGCTTGACAATTCACGCAGGACCCTGTGAGTGTGAGGGCAACAACTACCTTGATCAATGGTCCTAATTATTCTGCAGGCTGCAGCTTTAACTAGGATCACACATTTATGAGCATCTGCATAAGCCAGAATCTCAACCTTGACAATATGGATCATACCCATCATAGATTGCATATCAACTGACAATACCGCCCAACACACAGGCATACATGATAGGACAGAATGTGTGTGTGTGTGTTTGAAGTTTGGACATGTATTGTCCATGATGCCAGTGCAAAAGAGCTCGCTTTGGAGAGTCATGCCCATTCAGTCATCTGGGATAGGGATGTCTCCCCAAATGCCTTGAGGATGAGAAAGAGAGGGAGTGAGACATATTTATTCTTCCTCAGCATCCTATGGACATGACTTATCACTGAAGTGTCCCAAAAAGACAACTAGACCACTCTAATTTGATGATCCCGTCAGGACAATTTATTCAGCCCATATACCAGTTGCAGCTGCATGATGTCATAACTTCAAATAATCTTATCATGCCATCATTTAAGGATCATCACTGGTCCTTTATTAACTCATTCTGGTACTTTCACCATTACGATGCCACAAAGGGGAAGCAAAAAATCACTTCTATTGCTCTTCCATACAGAAAACATGGAGCTATCAGGATATCAATTATTACTAAGTTCCTAGACAATAAATAACGGACGAGAGGGTCAGATCACAAGAAGGGAAAACAAAATCAAATTTCAAATGAAGTATGATACAACCAAGCAAGAAATGTCGCACCTTTTCAATATCTTCGGAGAGCTTTTTAATTTCATTCTCATTTTGCGCCTCACGCTTTTCCAATTCTTTACCCCGCTCCTCGAGCTCTCTCTTTTGCGTTTCCAATTGCAACTTAAGCTTCCCATGGTCATTAAAAATCTTCTGGAAATGTTCTCGCGCACTCAACTGAATCTTTTTTATCTCTGGTGTATACAAGTAATATCAAAAATTTATTTTCACAAGCTGTGTCAAAAGCTACCATCATTGCATTGACTCGATAGCATAAACAAATGAGGAAAAAAACTGCATCAAATTCAAATTGCAAAAGCCTTTTTCTTGCTATTTGTGTGTGTGTGTCTATTGAAAAGTAATGTGCACACACCCATGTCCCACCAGAGACTCAAACCCTGCACCTCCCCTTTTAGGGCTACAACTTATAAGTGTTACAAAATGATAGAACTGGACCAACTGAATAATGTCATACTTGATCTAGCCACAAATGTACTAGATTAGATTTCCTCAACCCAGTTCCGGTGAGCAAAGGGAAACAATAAATAAGAACTACAACAATGCACACCTTCATTATATGACTGATGAAGCTTATCCTTCTCCTCAATTAATTTTCCGAGTGAGATTGATGTCTCAGTGAATTTGTTCTCCATCTCTTCTAAGTGCTTCTTCTTGAACTCAATTATGTTTGTCAAATTAGATACAAGTTTACTCGTCTTCCGATCCTCCTCTGCCATGAGATCAGAAATGGTTCTAAGGTCTGCCATCCTACGAAGATGTTCTCCAATAATCCCATTAGAATTATAGTCATTAGCACGAGCAACCCAAGCATAGAGATCAGTTGTTCGGCCGTTAGTGGCCTGCCAATCCTTTTTCCCATGATGATCTGCCTCATAAGCTTTTTCAAATGACATGGCATTGTTGAATCCAGACCAGTCCTTATTAAATTCCACGACAGCAGTTCCTGAGTGGCCTCGATAGTTCCACAGAGGATGGACTCTAATGGGATTGAAGCCTCTCCTTGTCAACTGATCCCTCAGCTTAGAACCACTTTCCCCCACATAGCGCCCATCCTTCCACTCAGTTGGAAGGTTAACAACAATTCCAATCCATGGCCACACAAACATCTCATCGTGATCACAATCTGCAAGGGAGTCAGTTTCAGCCACAGGTTGTGATGGACCAGCAACAACTGCTAGGTCCTTCTCCAAGTATTTCACCAGCGCTAGATGATTTGCTTTATCTCTTGCATTTCGCTTCTGCGAACTACACTTGCCAACCCCACTAGCATGCTGCAGGAGTTCCTTATAGAGGAAATCTCGCTTTCTTTTCTTCGGACAGTAAGGGCAAGTGAAAGTCTCATCTGATGTTTTAACGTCATGGCTTCCACTCTTCAGTTCTTCATAAGATTTAACTTCATATTCCTCGATTTCGGATTCACTTATATCAGTATCATCTCCTGAACTGTGATCCATTGTACTTCCCACCAAATTTTGAAAAAGCAGCCCTGGAAAAATGAAATAACATACAAAAATACAAACAATATTTTCTTTTAGAGAAAAGAGCCAAGTATCAACATGTAAGAGGTTAAAAGGAAAATTGAATTGACTCATTCCAACTTTCCAAGAAATGCATTGGTATATATAAGCAGTGTTTAAAGAAAAGGAACGTTAATTGGAAATTTCAATATGATCATGCACTAGCATTTCTTTTTCTTTTTCCAGTCAAGAGGATACAAACTAAAAGAATAAGTCAAAATAAAATACCTGCATGAGAGTGTTAGTTTGTGCATGCATATATGTTTGTGATTGTGAGAGACGAAGTATCCTCTTATTTTTGAAGAATAAGAAAATACACTTTCTAATATGTTTTATGATATGCATAGACTAATAAACCACAGATTTGAAATGTGATTACAGTACAAACAGATACCAGGTAGAATCTAGCATTTGGCATCATAATCAAGAAAATTTACATATTTCCACAGCTTACCTCAAACTGTAGTAAACAGTGCAGTGCAAATGTTTGTGCGTGCATAACAACTTTGCATGTGTCGGTAGGCAGACTGAGACCTGTCTAGAACTCTGAAATTTTACACTAAATGTGTCGTTTGGTAGCTGAGAAAATGTAGGTAGATAAAAAAGAAGGTAGAGTTTCGAATTTCAGATTTAATCGTTTTGTGCCCGAAAAAAGGCAAAAACTTGCACTCAGCCCAGCATACCCCAACTATTCGACATAGTTGAGGTGAGCTCAACTGTTTTTCGTTTTTAATTTTTTTTAGAAACAAGAAAAACAACCGCAATGTAAGCCTCCAATTCTCGATTACAAAACACAGTTAGACACTAATTGCAACACAAGGCAGCATGATTCGAATATTCTCAAATGCATATAGAAAAAACAGCCGAAATGTGAACAAAGAAAGTAAATTGCTTCGATAAACAGAGAGATTACTTACTTCAAATAGGATAAATTGCTTGCTATTTCGCAAAAATATCGACTATGAAGTATAAACCCTAGCAGAAGAATACAAAATTGGGGAGAAACGAACAGAAAAGAAGGGTGTCTAGGGTTTGGTTTGATAAAGAAAGGGGAGTGGAAAGGGGGAGTGACTTTGGGTTTGATGAGCAGATCCAAAATGTTCTTCGCGCAGTCCATATATGCCGAATTAAACTCGCATCGCAAGCGCGTCTAATGCTTGACAGTAGTTCTTTCTTTCCATTTTTTTATTGTTTTGGTGTCGTTATGTACTTTGCAGTGCTCGGGAGCTGGTAGTTCAGATGCTGTGGTCAATGTTGTAATTAAATTACTTCGGGCAACGGCTACTCAAAGGACGCCCTCACGTGCTTCCGGTGCACCCTCCAAAATTTTTTGGTTTGATTAAAATATTTTTCAAAAGATATATTTTAGAATAAATTATAAGAAAAAATATTTCAAATAAAATTTTCAATTTAAAAAATTAATGATATATTTTTTCTATTAAAAATATTAAAAAAAAAACTTTTAATACAAGAAATTTTAATTATTAACTTTTATTTTAATACAGTTAAAAAATATTATTGATTAAACTAAAATACTTTTAGAGAAAAAATACTAAAAAAATATAAAATAACTTCTTCAATTAAAAAGAATCATAACATTTTATGAAGTAAATTTTTTTTATAGGTCATTTAGACAAATAAAAAATATTGTGCTCTTTTTTAATTGAATAATTTATTTTTCAATAATTTAGTATTTTTAAGAATGTATATTGAAGGCTATTTTAGTTTAATGATTAATATTTTTAACTGTATTAAGATAGAAGAGAACAATTGAATTTCTTGTATTAAAATATTTATTTCTTATAAATACCTTCCCTACAACCTTGTTTTTTTTTTTTTGTTGTCAAAATGACAAAAATAACTCATTCATTTATTTTTTTGGATTTTTAAAATTTTGAAATTTTCTACTTTTTTTTTCATTTTATATAAAAAATAAAATTAAGATAAATATCTTATACTTTTTTAGTCAAATAAGATTTTAATTAATATTTATTTGGACATGAAAAAAAAGTTAAAAAAAAATTGGTCAAAATAAAAAAATAAATAAAAATTGTATTTTTGTCATTTAAGAAAAAATAAGACAATGCCATTTCATAAACATCAAAGGAGGTTCCTGTAATTGTTTGAAATTTTATAAGAAGTCAGTATAATTTATCTTACTAAAAATTATATATTTTAAATTTATATAATATATTAAATTTAAAATTATATTAGATTATATTAAGTTGAGTTGAGTTAATTTGTATATATTTTAAATATTACATGTTATACAGATAATATAACATAATATTTTATATAAATAATATATATAATGATTTATAGGATCAAATCTAATTTGATTTGATAATTAATAAATTCAGATTTGAATTAATATTTTATAAATTTACCAAATTTAAGATCTATTCCGATATGATCTGATATTTTTCTTATTAAATTAGATCATAATTATTAATTACCTATGATTTTCGATTTACAAGTTTATTCTAAGTCCCTCACTCTCATGTTCGTTTCTTCATTATTCGATTTATTACACATGAAATAAGCTTTTCTCTTTCTTGTTTTTACATTTTCCTACTAACTGTTAATTTTTCGTTACAATTCCCATTCTCATCCCCTTTCCCTCATCCTCTCTATGCAAAATAAAGCAGCTCTTTGTTTAGTCATCTGAAATATTAAAATCTCTATCAGAAATTGGATCCTTGCTACAGATAGTATGTAAAAGAATTGAGTAAATTACATTAGCTTTTTTTAAGATTTTTTACAATTATAAAAATTTCTTTTGAGATTTTTAAAATTATATTATCATCTTCTATTTTTATTAACAAATTACACAAATCTCTTGCAATCTATTTTTTTTAAATGACAAAAATACCCCCATTCATTTTAGTTTGTTTGTATTTTTTTTTTCAATTTTGACTATTTTATTTTCAAATAAATATTGACTAAAATATTTTTGATAAAAAATAAAATATAAGTTATTTACTTTAAATTTTTTATATAAAATTAAAAAATCTATAACAAAATAAGAACAATTTAGTCAAAATTAAAAAAATGTATAAACAAAACACGAAATGGGTGTTTTTGTCATTTTGAAAAAAAAAATAGACCGGATAAAAAGTATATATATGTAGTTTGACTTTAAATATAGAGAAAGTTAGTGTAATTTTAAAAATCTCATAAATATTTTTTATAATTATAAAAAAAAAAAAAACTCGACGAAGGACAAAAGAATATTTATGTTTTGAGTAATGCTATTCATACCATAAAATTTTATCAAATTTTATTACCTGCTAACGTGGCTATTCGGGTGCTAGTCAATTACGCCTCTTAGTATATGTAGGTGCTAGTCAATTAAGCTTTTTAGTGTTAATCAATTAAGCCTCTTAGACTTACCTGACATGACTAGCACCAAGAGTACCCACGTCAACTTGTAAATTTTTTTGATAAAATGTTAAAATAAGGATAATATTACTGTTATGCTTTATATGCTAAGTTCCTAATGTCAATTGTACGCATCCGTGAATTACTGTATATGGGGGCCCAAGCTCCATAAACTACGAATGGCAAGTCTTGCACATTATTTGAATATTGGATTTTGATACTACTTTTTTCAATCTCATCTTGATAAGACAAAGCCTAATTTACCCACATGTGAAGGTTCATAGGGAAAGAGAGAAACTTCTTTCAAAATGGCAACTCCTTTACAGCAACCATACTGATTACCTAATTAATCTCAATTAAGTAGGGGCATGATGAAAATTTTCTAAGGATGATCATTAAAGCATCATCTCCTTTCTTAGTAAAAGCGTAGCCAATATATGGAAAAGGGTTGATGAGGATTTAGTTCAGTGATCATTGAAGATCATTATAATCATTCTAAATGTTTCCAATTTTAATTTAGCTCTCTCCCTTTTAGGAAATTGAAGTCATAGTGTGAGACATCTTTATCCATATTTGGTAGAGTCCTTTTATTTTTCTTGCATCTTTCTAGGTGAATGAAAAGTAAATTATACAATTAATTTGGACTAATTGAGTTGATTATCCATGTTTTTTTAAAAGGGGAGGTCATGAGTTTACTGATTTGAAAAAAAGATTGAACAAATTAAGTTTTCATGAACTTGTGAAATCGGTGTTTTAAAAAAAAAAATAAAGAGACTCACTAATAATATTGAGAATAAATAATAGCCCATAACATAGATAAAATAATGGAAGAGCAAAAGTGGGATTACTGTCCTATCACTATTAGTGAAAAGAATAGCTAATTCACTTTTATCCAATTTAAGAAACAAACATGGTCCAAGAGGACGTGAGCAATTATTTTTACTCAAACATGGACTAGATTATGTTGTTTATCAAAGGCCTATATTAGAGAGACTCTTAGAGTTAGGTTATATAGTCTTGTAAGTTGATTGAGTTAGTTGTAATAGAATTGATTGTAATATATGAATTGTAACATTCCATCACTTTTATAAAAAAAAGTGAAAATAAAAATAAATTATACACATTAGTGCTAAAATTATATATAGAAAGTTTCTTTTAAAAAAAATTGTATAATATTGGTAACAGAGTTATTCTGTTTCTAAATTTAGTAATACAGTAAATTTTACCTAAACACTACAAAATATTGAAATCACAGATACTATGTGGGAAAGTCTTAGTTTTGGGTTAAGAAAAGAAACCGACACAAGAATTTTCTTCTCTCAAAATGTGCTTGATGTTATAGATTTGTAGACTTCAATAAGTACTCTATGGGGGACTTTCTTCACTAGTTCCCTCCTCGAGTAACTCAAATGACCTGTTCAGTGGAATCAGTTTCAACTATTCAAAGTTCTGAATTCATCTGTTTTGAACTATTTGAAGGCCTTTGAAAATTACACATAGCTCTGATACACAATGCTCATGGTGATGTCAATATGCCTATACAAACTTGTCACCCAAACTACTTTCAGACTTTGTCGCTTCCATTTTTCTTGAGTTTGTAGTAACCCACAGATGGAAATTTCCATTGAATCAAATTGATGGTCATACCATTTCCCTCAAAACTTCCACTACCCAATTCTAACAATTTTTTTTTTTTTGCTTTATCAGTAGTTAGCTTATTTGTTCAAAGGTTAGCTCAAAATTTGCATGCACAATTGAACCTATAAAAGTTTCAAAAGTTATTCCTTGTGAAAATGTTTTTTCTATAAAAAAAAAAAAAGTGAATTAATTTTGCATTTATCACCATATTCTTCAACAAACTTATTATACATGTATATATAAACATATGTAAGTATATATATTTGGGAAAATAACATTTAACATAAACTCCATAAGACAAATTATAAGTAGACTCAATAGTTTAAAAAATTTGTACTTAATCTAATATGAAAAAAATAAATTATACTCTAGCTGATGTATTACTAACAATTCATATATAGTGAACTGCTAGTAACACATAAAATTGTTGGTTTAGCTTAAGTGTAAATTTCTCAGTTTAGATGTATTTAATTTTTTTCCTTATCAGTTAAAGTATAATTTTTGGAAGCTATTTAACCTATTTATAATTTTCCATTGAAAGTTTATGTTAAGTATAATTTTCCATATATATTTTTCTAGTGCCAATATGTTGGTTATATGGTTGATTTTCTAACGGTTGACTGAACTTGTCTGTAAATTATATTTATAAATATTGACAATATATATATGTATATATATACATATATATTATATATCAAATTCTTATGTGATTGAGTGACAATTTGATTTCAAGTTCTGCTGTAAGCGTGGGCACGAACAACAAAAAGTTAGTAGGATTTATTATCATGACTTAACAATTAACAGCTATAAGAAGAAAAAAAAACGACGGTTAACATGATTTTCTTCCCTCGAGGTCTTATTGGAGTGTTGTAAGTGTCCACTTCACACGCAATTAACATGTATTCTCATTCTTGTATTTGTATAAAAAAAGATAAATGATATGAACAGTCTATATGATTTAACCATTTTCACTCATATACTTTAAAAGTGAACCAAAATATACCTTTTCATGTTTTAACATCAAAATTTTTATAAGGGTAGTCAATGAAACGAGTAAAATTACTAAATTACATATGGCTGAAAAGTTATCATATCATGATATCACAAAGACTTTTTAAATTGGATCCAAACATACAAACCCGTTACCATTCTCTCTCTAAAAGTTTTGTAAACCCTAAACATGGCCAATCCACCTACTAATATCCACGACTACTCGTATTCCTCAACATTATCATGTTCGACTGCCCGAAACCCTCCTCACCGGTTCATTAGACGATCCGTCAACTAGATCATTTGTCCTAGAATTCAAAGATGCCAAACGATGGGATGCCACATACAAAACTTGAACGTCCAAAATCACCGAACAGTAGCCAAGACATACTTCAGAGAGAAACCAAAATGTCAAGATTAGTTTTGTGACTTTGTGACTAGCTAGTTTGAGTATTTTACAAGATGTGCCAACAGAACTGCAAATCTAATTGGCAATGCTTATTCTGTGTCACCCACACTTCTTGTAAATTTTATAAAGGCAAGATAAAAAAATTGAGAAAGAAATCAATGTGTAAGGTGTACGCAAGTTTGGCTGGTTAAATGGTGAATACTGATTCCAACAACCCTTCATGATACACACACCCATATGATCCATCGCTGCCACCTACAACATCTCTGCCAACACTTGTTTATAGAGGCAAAACACACTAGAGGATTATTCTATTGCAGTCTATAGAAGTGTTCTCACAAATCTTGCATGTATGGTTAAGGACACAACACCATCTTTCACTTTCATAAGTTGTGATCAGTAAGACCTTTGTCTATAACAAATCAATGTAGTGATGGCAATGTAATGTTGGTTGTCTAGGGGTAGATAACTGTCGACACCATTGTTTAATACATTAGGAATGAAAATATGGGTGTTCCCTGATTTATAATTTATTAGAGGACATGGACCAAGATACGATAATGTTGTGCACAATGCTTCTAACATTTGGCTATGGTTTTGTAACTGATAATAACATGCCCTAGCAGTGGGTATGGTGGTTCTACTAGTGGTGATGTAGCAAAGTTAACTGAACATGAATAGAAAGTTGCGGGATTTATTTGGCTATATATACACATGGCTCGAAGTCGAATTGTTTCGTTTAGAGCTAATGAGATATTATTGCTCTCTTTCTTCATCACGGTGCTTGTTCCTTCCAACCAGTTGAATCAACCCTCCTTGGCCTTATACAGATTCTATTTACCAACCTGTTAAATTGTTTCGTGTAGTCCAATTGCTCTCACACACTGTCACAATAGAGAAAGGGCAAAACCTATTTTAATTGTGTCAGACCAATTCTAATGAAAAAAAATCATTTTACTTCTACTAAAATTAATTTTAGCAGTATTATAAGACCAAAAATTTATTTTTTGACATTTCTGCTCCAATAATAAAATGTTATTTTTTGACATAACTATCATTCTTCTTCCCAACTACTATTCTCAATCATTAAAAATAAGAAGAAGAAAAAAGACATCAAATTTAGACCATTGATATTTTGTAATATGAAACATTGATGTGATTGTAGCCTATCAAAACAAAAACTATATTTTTGATAGAATTTGACTTTAGTCAAATTTTGAGATGGGTGAAAACTACTATTTGGAGCATTAATTTTTTTCTAATCAATAAAATTTTAACTTTAGTAAGTCTATTTAGCTTACCATTGGAGCTGCTCTCACATGATTGCACCCATTTTCCTCAATTTTTTACCAAACCCACGTGGTTTTGGTATCATTTAACCTAACCCACGTGGTTTTCAACTATTTTCCAAAGTCATGTAATTTTAGAAATCGAATTTTCAACATGCGATTTCAGCTTTAATTTTTCACTGAAATCGCATCTTGAACTTACGATTTGAAAATCTCATTTTAAACTTGCAATTTCAATTAACAATTATGAGTTAATTAGTAGTTAATTTCGTTTGGACTGAAATTGCATAGTCAGAATACGATTTCATTAAAATCGCATCTTAATAATACGATTTCAGTGAAATTGCGTCTCAGTAATGCGATTTCATGAAATCGCATTTTGAAATTGCAATTTCATCAGTAACCTAGCTGCCCCTTATTAACACTATGTGATTCCATAAAAAAAAAAACATAATTTTTTCTTGTGCGATCACTTCACGCAAGTGTACGAATGCGTAGAGGTGTGTTAGGTCCCAGTTCGGAGTGGTTTCCATAATGTTTTAAAAATTTGTCCCCTCAAACCGGACGAATCAAGTAATCGAGTGACTTAAGTTACTTCAGTTACGTCAGTTATCAAAGTATCCCTCAAGGAAAATTTTTTCTCGTACGATCACTTCACACAAGTGTATGAATGCGTGGAGGTGTGTTAGGTCCCAGTCCGGAATGGATTCTATATTTGTTTTGAAAATTTGACCCCCAAAACCCTACGAATCAAGTAATCGAGTGACTTAAGTTACTTCGGTTGCGTTAGTGATAAAAGTATCCCTCCGAACTAATTTTTTCTCGTGTGATCACTTCACATAAGTGTATTAATGCGTGGAGGTATGTTAGGTCCGGTCCGGAGTAGTTTTCATAATGTTTTGAAAATTTTTGCACAAAACCCTACGAATCAAGTAATCAAGTGACTTAATTTACCTCGATTGCATTAGTTATCCAAGTATCCCCCCAAGCTAATTTTTTCTCGTTCGATCACTTCACACAAGTGTATTAATGCGTGGAGGTATGTTAGGTCTCGGTCCGGAGTGAGTTCCATATTTTTTTGAAAATTTGCCCCCCCCCAAAACCCTATTAATCAAGTAATCGAGTGACTTAAGTTACTTTAGTTGCATTAGTGATAAAAGTATCCCTCCGGACTAATTTTTTATCGTGTGATCATTTCACGCAACTGTATTAATGTATGGAGGTGTGTTAGGTCCCAATCCAGAATCATTTTCACAATTTTTTGAAAAAATTTCCCCCCAAACCCTACGAATCAAGTAATCGATGACTTAAGTTACTTCGATTGGGTTAGTTATCAAAATATCCCTTCGAGCTAATTTTTTCTCGTGCGATCACTTCAAGCAAGTGTATTAATGCGTGGAGGTGTGTTAGGTCCCGGTCCGGAGTGGGTTCTATTTTTTTTTTAAAATTTGGCCCCCCAATCCTTACGAATCAAGTAATTGAGTGACTTAAGTTACTTTAGTTGCATTAGTGATAAAAGTATCCCTTCAGACACATTTTTTCTCGTGTGATCACTTCACGCAAGTGTATTAATGCATGGAGGTATGTTAGGTCTCGGTCCGGAGTAGTTTTCATATTAAAAAAAATTTCTCTCCAAACCCTACGGAAGAAGAAATTGAGTGACTTAAGTTATTTCAGTTAAGTTAGTTATCAAAGTACCCATAAAAAGAAGTTGTTGTGAAGAAATATGTAATAATGCATTATATATAATAAAATGTGTTTCATACATATAAGTTTGATTTACAGATACCAAAAATCTAATACATGTGAGTTACTTATGTATACTAAAAAAATAGAACTAAGTGCCATAAGGTGGCATCCTTTTGTTCTACACCGGTCATCTTTACTGCTGGTCTGAGATCGCCTGTTGTGTGTCTTGTGTAACCTGCGATGGACCAACGTTAGACTGATGGCCTTTACCTCTGTCACACTACAACAAAATGCACTATTAGCGACGCGCTTGTGCGTCGCTAATAGTGGAATTGTGCGTCGCAAAAGACCTTTAGCGACTCACAAACGTGCGTCGCTAAGGAGTCACAAAAAGTGTCGTCGCTAATAATATTAGCAACGCACAAAACCGTTGGTGTTGCTAAAAGTGCATATTAGCGACGCCCATAACGCGTCGCTAATAATTGGATACGTGCGTCGCCAATAATACCCAAGGGCGTATTGTGCGTCGCTAAGAATCAGTATTAGCGACGCACAGTAGGCGTCGCTAAAAGTGAGTATTAGGGACGCCCGATTTATGCGTCGCCAATACTGACTTTTAGCGACGCTCACTGTGCGTCGCTAAAAGTGATTTTTAGCAACGCATAAAATATGGCGTCGCTAATACTAAATTTTTAAATTAAAATCTGACTTTTAGCGACGCTATGGTGTGCGTCGCTAAAAGTGTTTTTTTTTTTTTTACAACCATATCTGCTTTGTTTTAATATTGTTTTGTTCCTGTTTAAACCTGTATCAATCATCCATCCTGATATATAATAAAATCCAAGCATTCTGAAATGAATATTTTAAAGCAGAAAAATACATTCATATATATATTAAACTAATTATGTACAATTGTAAAAGTACCATTCATCACTAAATAGATTGTCTCCAAAATGTTACTACAGATGTCCATGAAAATAAAAAATAAAAATAAAAAGTTCCGATGCAAAACATAAAGACGGCGCCGCGGCAATAATCCCCGATCAATCTGAAATAAAGATCAAACGACATATATTAGAACAATTATTAAATATATATGAACATAGAATGTGAATAGTTTTTTTTTTTCATGCATAAATAGTAAGAACGACATAAAGTAGCATAAGTCCATTTTATCATTTGTGAGGTGTGTGAGGTGGTTTCGGTGCAGTTAGGCCGATATCCGACATTTTGGTCTGTCAAAACCCCAAAATGGGCCTTTTTGGAGCTGAAACTTGCATAAGTTTCAAACCGGGCATCGGAACCGAGTGTCGTAAGTTCGTGCAAGTCTATTTTATCATTTGTGAGGTGTGTGAGGTGGTTTCGGTGCATTTAGGCTGATATCCGGCATTTTGGTCTGTCAAAACCCCAAAATGGGCCTTTTTGGAGCTGAAACTTGCATAAGTTTCAAACCGGGCATCGGAACCGAGTGTCGTAAGTTCGTGCAAGTCTATTTTATCATTTGTGAGGTGTGTGAGGTGGTTTCGGTGCATTTAGGCTGATATCCGGCATTTTGGTCTGTCAAAACCCCAAAATGGGCCTTTTTTGGAGCTGAAACTTGCATAAGTTTCAAACCGGGCATCAGAACCGAGTGTCGTAAGTTTGTGCAAGTCTATTTTATCATTTGTGAGATGTGTGAGGTGGTTTCGGTGCAGTTAGGCCAATATCCGGCATTTTGGTTTATCAAAACCCCAAAATGGGCCTTTTCGGAGCTGAAACTTGCATAAGTTTCAAACCGGGTGTCTGAACCGAGTGTCGTAAGTTCATGCAAGTCTATTTTATCATTTTTGAGGTGTGTGATGTGGTTTCAGTGAAGTTAGACAGATATTCGGCATTTTGGTCTGTCAAAACTCCAAAATGGGCCTTTTTGGAGCTGAAACTTGCATAAGTTTCAAACCGGGCATCGGAACCGAGTGTCGTAAGTTCGTGCAAGTCTATTTTATTATTTGTGAGATGTGTGAGGTGGTTTCAGTGCATTTAGGCTGATATCTGGCATTTTGGTCTGTCAAAACCCCAAAATGGGCCTTTTTGGAGCTAAAACTTGCATAAGTTTCAAACCGGGCATCAGAACCGAGTGTCGTAAGTTCGTGCAAGTCTATTTTATCATTTGGGAGGTGTGTGAGGTGGTTTCGGTGCAGTTAGGCTAATATCCGGCATTTTGCTCTGTCAAAACCCCAAAATAGGCCTTTTTGGAGCTGAAACTTGCATAAGTTTCAAACCGGGCATCGGAACCGAGTTCCGTAAGTTCGTGCAAGTCTATTTTATTATTTTTGAGGTGTGTGATATGGTTTTGCTGCATTTAGGCCAATATCCAGTATTTTGGTCTGTCAAAACCCCAAAATGGGCCTTTTTGGAGCTAAAACTTGCATAAGTTTCAAACCGGGCATCGGAATCGAGTTCCGTAAGTTCGTGCCTATTTTATCATTTTTGAGGTGTGTGATGTGGTTTCGGTGTAGTTAGGCCGATATCCAGAATTTTGGTCTGTCAAAACCCCAAAATGGGCCTTTTTGGAACTGAAACTTGCATAAGTTTCAAACCAGGCATCGGAACCGAGTTCCGTAAGTTCGTGCAAGTCTATTTTATCATTTTTGAGGTGTGTGATGTGGTTTCGGTACAGTTAGGCCGATATCCGGCACTTTGGTCTATCAAAACCCCAAAATGGGCCTTTTTGGAGCTGAAACTTGCATAAGTTTCAAACCGGGCATCGGAACCGAGTTCCGTAAGTTCGTGCAAGTTTATTTTATCATTTTTGAGGTGTGTGATGTGGGTTCGGTGCATTTTCTATAAATAATAAATCCACGAAAGTATATAATTTTAAAAACTTACCAAGGTTGTGAAGAGTCACGCTGTTGGCTGAGCATCGTCTACAGAAGAGTCTGTAGCTCGGAATATTGCTCCTCAAGGCTATCTAGTCTCTGGCGTAGCACTACATTCTCTTGTTGAACTGCCTCCGTAGCTGTGTGTGCCTTAGCATCACTCTCAAAGGACGATGTCATCGGTGCTATCCCAGTCCCTAAGCCACGCACATAGCCACGCCTCTTGCCCAGAACAGTCTCCCGTATCTGGTCATCGGTCGGCGGATCCTGACCCTCAGGTGTCGGCTGATCACACAGCCGGACCATCTCCTCCTATAAAAACATAAATATATGTTACTACTTTTATAACTTTAGATTAATATTAAATTAGTAATGCTGTAGCAAGTTACATAAAAACTTACATAAAGTCGCTGTGCTTCAGGCCCAGCCTAACCCTTATTGGGGTTATAGTGCGTCCTGTGCCACAAATCAATGGGGCTAGGTGGTGCACCAGTGTCCTGGTCTCGTTGGAGCAAATAAATAGTAGCTTATGAAGAGTGATTTCATGAATTAATTGAATACAATAAGAACTTGATACATTTATTAACTTACCATATCATGCCTATACTGTACAAAAGAACGTGATCCACCACAGTGGGTCACCTTCTGCTTGCTTCTACTCTCGCTGTTCTTCTTGCTTAGTTCCTACACTTGGCCAAAACAAAAAAGGTTAGTATAAATGATACTGATTTAAACCAGACAACAAAAGTAATTTGGACAATTTTTACCTGGAATGTATCACTTGCGAACCGGTCGCACAGTAACATCCAATCCTTCACCGTCACCCCCCTGTAGGGTCTGTCGCGGGGCTCTCTACCGGCTGCCACCTCCGCCTCGTAATGCATGTGGAGACGGTGTCGATAGTCCCTGAAACGGACTCCCAGGTAACGGTTCACAGCCCTCGCTACGTGAGATAGGTGGAGATCGATGTCAAACTTCTCCTGTAAAGCATGTCATTGTCAAAACATTACGGCATTAGAAATGTTAAAATTTAGTTCAACACAATAATAAAAGACATACCAGGATCTGCGCATGAATAACCTGTAGCTCCTCCTGAGTGACGTGACTCCAGTCAGTAATATGGAATGGGGCGCGTAGTCGGCAAATGATGCTGACCTTTGTGATGAACTGCTGTGCCTACCCAGCAACGGGCTTTAGCAAGCCCTCAGGTAGCTCAATCCGAAGTCGCGCACCCCCTGCTGCCTCCATCTGTGTCTGCAAACTCTAATTCTTCGACCTACCACGCCCTCGTCTAGCACTGGTGGTGGCCGAAGCTTTAGAAACAATAAAATAGAAACAATTAGCACCATATTTATATAAGCATCCAACGGTATTGGACAGGTCCGCCAATTTTTGCGTCATGAGGCAAATGCACCGCTAAGTGGATCATGATATTGAAGAAAGTTGGAGGGAAAATCTGTTCCAACTTGCAGAGGATCACGACAACATCCCTTTCGAGCTTGTCAAGTACTTCCACATTCAACGTCTTCGCACATAATTCTCTAAAGAAGCAACCCAACTCAGTTATTGTAGTCGATATGTGATCGGTGAGATAGCCACGTAGTGCAACCGGAGGAAGTCATTGTAAAAGGACATGGCAGTCATGGCTCTTCAATCCGGATATTTTCCCATCTATAACATTTACACACCGAGATATATTCGATGCGTATCCGTCTGGGAACTTCACCGATTTAAACCATTCGCAAATCCTCATTCTCTCTACGGATGATAACGTATACTGTGCAGAAGGCACGATATATTTATCACCGCTACGTATTAGGTGCAGCTCTTTCCTTATTCCCAACTCCTGCAAGTCCAACTGGGCTTTAACACTATCTTTTGTCTTCCCTTCAATGTTCATTATAGTTCCCAGCACATTATCACATATGTTTTTCTCGATGTGCATCACATCCAAATTGTGCTTCAACTTAAGAGTCTCCCAATACGGCAAATCAAAAAATATGCTCTTCTTCGTCCAATTTAAGTCCACAACAGTACGTTTCCTCTTCTTAATACCCGGTATCTTCCCAAACCTCACTGGTTGGATGACTGCCAATTGCGCTAACACGTCTTTGCCAGACAACAATGGAGGTGGCAATCTGCGCTCAATTTGTCTATCAAATATATGCTTCTGCCGATTTCGCCAGCCATGCGATGGCGGTAGAAAACGACGATGGCCCATGTAACGTATCTTCCTCCTATTTGACAAATGTAGGGAACATGCATCCTTATTGCAAACTAGACATGCCAGATACCCCTTAGTGCTCCACCCAGACAAGTTCTCGTATGCTGGAAAGTCATTTATGGTCCAAAGTAACGGGGCATGCAATTGAAATGTCTCATTCTTAGAGACGTCGTATGCCTCCACTCCCACCTCCCACAATTCCTTCAACTCGTCCCCTAAAGGACGCAAGTACACATCAATTTCATTACCAGGAGACTTCGGCCCTGGAATAAGCAACGACATGTAGATAAATGGTTCTTTCATGCATTTCCACGGTGGCAAGTTATACGGCACAAGCAACACCGGCCACATGCTGTAGGCATTACTCATGTCACCGAACGGGTTGAAACCGTCGCTAGCTAGCCCAAGTCGTACATTAAGTGGCTCATTTGCAAACCATTCATGATTTATATCAAACTCAGTCCAAGCTTGTAAATCTGCTAGATGCCTACATACATTTTCCTCAGCAACACGCTTCTCCTTATGCCACCGCATATCTTCTGCCGTCTTCTGAGACATGTACAACCTTTGTAGCCTCGGTTTTAAGGGAAAATATCTAAGCACCTTATGCGGAATTGTCTTCTTCTTTCCTTCATTCAGCTTGTACCTAGGTTCGTGGCACATCGTACACTCATTCAATTGTTCAGTCTCCTTCCAAAATAACATGCAATCATTTTTACAAGCATGTATGGGAATATACTCGAGGCCCAAATCTCTTAATATTCTTTTCGCCTCGTAATATGAGTTCGGAAGGGTCTCCCCAGTAGGAAGCACTGCTTTAATCAATTCAATGGCCATAGTAACTGATTTGTTACTCCAATGGTTGATGGTCTTAAGATGAAGGAGTTTCACGAGAAAGTCCAGTTTCAAAAACTTATCACAACCCGGGTATAACGGCTGCCTTGCTTCCCTCAACAATGACTCAAACGCGGTCGATGGTCCCGTGTCACTCTTGTGACTACTCGCCCCAGATGTAGCCCCCTGCAAGTCTGCCAGCATTTGTGGCAAGCCTTCGTAACCAACCCCAACATTATCACCAAAGTCAATATCGTCGTCTTCTTCTTCATCATCAAATACCACTCGTACGTCACGGCGTTCCCCATGAAATTCCCAACACGTATACCGCTTGTCCATCCCGTGTTCGAGTAGGTGCTCTTTGACTTCATCTATGTGCATATAATCCCTATTATTGCACCTCCTACATGGACATCTTATCCTATTTCTCCCATCTACAGATGCACGAGCAAACTCAATAAAATCTTTGATCCCCTTCACATACCCTGGCAAATGCCTGCCCCTCAAGTCCATCCAACTCTTATCCATTTTCGTCTACCTAATACAAGTCAAAAATGATACTCGTTATAAATATGAAACATGAATCCTATCACCTCCAACTTCTCTCTAAAGGGTAAGGTGGTCCTATCCCATTCGTGAATGCACAAGCTACATTGCAATCAGCAACAATCAAATGCTTGATTCCACTTGGACAAAATTTTGGCAGCATCTCCCCAGGGTTCTCCAAGTATACGGGATAGACGTTAACACGCCTAAATATATACCCAGAGAACAATAGGAGACCGTGCTGAAATTTTATCATAGTGAGATATTCAAGCATATGCGCTATTGATTGCAATGAAGATTTATGCATTCCCGAACTGTCCTCTCTGGACAATTCAAAAATCGATTTTCATACACACGAGCCCAATCACGAATAAATTTCACGACAAGATTCACATGTGATGAAAATGACTCCCGAACGGGGCTAGGCTTACATGAATGCAATTAAAAAATTCATTAGTGTAAGGGCAAACTCTGATTGTCAGACAGAGTTTTGCTTTAAAAAACATTAACAATAGCATTAAAAATGCCAATACAAAACATATTGATCTTGTTTGATAACAAGTAAAAGCACCTAGCTTTCAATTTTTATCTATTAATTAAGGTCATTCATCGCTTGGCACCTGCCAACAATAACTTAACCAATAAAAGCAAATCAATTGGTACCTAAAACCACTAATTGACTTAATAGGTCAGGTGTATCTAGTTGATCTCTCAATCTATAGGACTCAAGAACTCTTTTTAATTCTTGAATGGATAAAATCCTTGATGCTAGTTCATGACTTAGTTCATACTAGTGTTCGTACATTGTGCAAACTTAACGACAAAATTGATCAATGCAACTTACAGACTCACAGTTTGATCATAATAGAGTCATTTAAATTGGAGCAAAACATATATTCATGTCATGAAACAAACATAAGATTTTATAAATATTTAATATTATTAAATTAGAAGCGAAGTACAGTGGTTCTCAACGGGATGGGTTAACGATTATATCACAATTAGCATTTTTTTAGGTTGTAAGTAAAATAATTTGTATAAATCACCAAAGTTACACAAGAATAAACAAGGTGACAGCTACAACATAAACAAGGTGACTACTCAATCGCCAGTCTTCCTTTTTTTTCAATTTAAATTTTTGCATGTGGTTTTTAACTTCTTTTTCTGATAATTGTTTATAAATTGTAATCTTATTGGTTGACATATTTGTGGATTGTCTACATTAACTTAATCATTTCTATCTCCATGTCTATCTATCCCTCTTCCTCTCTCTCATATGGATGATTCCTACGTTAGGATTTTAGTTAAAGTTATGCTTTAAATGTTATAATATGTATTGATTTGATTTGATACTGAGTAAAACATTACGACATTTTAATTTGCTGTTGTTTCAATTGAGATTGATACAATATATGTTTTTAAAAAATTTTAGTCTAGTTCTTGTTATCAATTGCCATATTTTGGAAAGTGGATCGCCACTAATTTGCTATATTTGAAGGGAAAACAAAAAAAAAAAAAAACAAAGGGAAAAAATCACTCTTAAAAAGCATTGTGTTCATAAACCTCTGTACTAAGTTTTCTTTGTCTTTTACATTATTTTCTGTTCTTAGGTTAATTAATATTAGATTAGTAGTCTTACTCATAATTTTCAGTAGAAGCATGAGAAGCCTATATTGGTCACTTGAAAGCCAGGCCTTTATGAGAATGTCGGGGTCACAAATTATAAAGAAAAAAATTTTTAATTATTTTTGTGTTAAAGAAAAAATATTTATATTCATGAATGCTTTATCTGAATAAATTCACAAGTAAACTCGTTGTTAAGATTTCCTAAAATGATTGTGATTGTGAAGCATTATTTAGAACATTGTCCTATTAAACTCGTTGTTAGACAAGAGCAAGAACAAGAATGAAATAGAGCAATAAATTGGAACTTCAAATTAACTACAAATATATCAAGTATGAACAAAAATAGCAACCTGAAAAAATTGAATATACAAATCGTCATTGTTTTTATTTTATTCTCAAACTCCAACCTTTAGTTTTGTTATTTTATTTCATTTTTTAGGAAGAAGAGAGAGTAAACAAAGCAGCACTGATATTAATATCTGTCCTGGTCCATAATACTCAGCATGTTCTCATGAATTATATTGAATGAATTTAATTGCCACATGCAACTTGGTCCATCTTAACATTCATATTATAAGATTTGTAATGGAACAAGTGTATTACCATCTTAACATTCATATTATAAGCTTTGTAATGGAATAAATGTATAGTACATGACTCCATTAGATTAAACTAAGAGCCTCCAATATGGAAAGTCAAAGAAAAAACAAGTGATCAAGTGGGCAGTTCAATCAAACACATTAATCTCCCAAATAATTGGATCATCAATCTATCACTTTACTTGTATAGGCAATTAAGTTTACTTTTTGTACCCATCCTCACTTCACAGCCATAGAACTTAACCTATCTGACCACAAAATAAAGGGGAAATAACCAAAAAAAAAATACAATAATTATAATAAATGTCTAAAAAGATAAAAATCATTTGAATTTGTTATCACTGTGGTTTTAAGGGACACTTAAGGCCTCAATGTCATAAATTAGGATGCCCTATATATTTCCACAACTTATAAGAAGAATTCAGATAAAGAAAAAGTGATAGAAACAATGTGCTTAATGACAAATTAAAATCTATTAATTACGATTGGAATTGGTATAAACAAGGTATCTCAAGGAATAGAAAAATAGGAAGGCTAAAACTCCTACTAGCTCAAGTAATAAAGATCATGCTAATATGGTAGTTGGTTCAAATACAAATGGTAAACCTAAGATGATATAAATTAGGAAATCAAAAGATAATAGCAAAGAGGGTAGTGCCAAATTAGATGGTACTAGAATATAAGCTCAAGTTGTTATCTTAAATAAATCTAATAAATATGATAAACCTAAAAACATTAGAAACAAAAATATTAAATCTAATTCTCAGTCTGATAGTATGTTTGTAGGAAGACTGTTTGGAAAGGAAAAAAATGTAAACATTCCTCTACTCATGTAGATTTTCGCAAGGAGATCAATTTATTTTATGAATAAAATAAATAAATTAGCAGCCCAAGAGTGTTTTTACAAAATAATGATCAACTCTTGAAGGCTACATACCATATTTTATTTTAGTATCTTTTATTTTCATAAAAAAATACAGAAAGATTTTTATCTTTTTAGACATTTATTATAATTATTGTATTGTTGATTAGGTGAAGATCAAGAACATTAAAACCCAAAAACATCACCAAATGTATCAGAAAGAGAGAGGAATACCTGCTACGAAAATGCAATTTGGGATCGGATAGAAGATGGTGAAATGAGGACCTGATGAAGATGAAATCTGTAGGCCGATGATGGAGAAAGAGACGAGAGCGAAGAGAGGTCCATCGCAGAGTGAGAGAGAAAAACAGAACTAGAGAGAGAGAGAGAGATTGCAAATGCGATTAGGTACGGTATTTTATTAAGACTATTAGCGACGCACAATGAGCGTCGCTAATAGTCTTAGTGAGCGTCGCTAAAGGCCGAAAAAATTATTTGCGACGCACATATGGGCATCGCAAAAGGTCCCATGTTATTGGCGACGCATAGTGCGTCGCCAATAATCTTTGGGTCGTCGCTAAAGCCCCTTCGTGCCCTTTTTTTGACGGGAAATCTGATTTTTCACCATTATTTGTGACGCACACGTGGGCATCGCTGATAGTGACTATTGGCAACGGATTTTGTGCGTCGCAAATAATGTGCGTCGCTAATAAGTTGTTTTCTTGTAGTGTCACTAGCTTTACCCCTCTTATATACTCGTAGTGGTGGTGACTCTACCTATGTCACTACTTGTGACTCAAATTGTGTGACTAGTTGTGGGTCCACCCGTGTCATTCCTTCTATAGGTTCTTCCTATATGACATCATGCCCCCAATGAATAGGAGAGATGTGGTGATAGTGAAAACCTTGACAAAGTAGAAGTCTGATGTAAAGGCAAGATAGGCATAGGTGACTCAAATGCCTGTGAAGATGATATAAAGGCCTCTGTGGAAAATGGTAAGGCTGGTCGGGGAGGTTTAAACTCTCGTTGCCATCTCCGTAGCTAAGGCCAGGGATTAGGCTTGTGGTCAGGCTCCATCTAGCTTTAGCTCTGGCTGTGGTTGTGGCTATAGTTATAGCTTTAGAGCTGGCTGGTGCTCATATAACCGTTTGTCCTCGTAGATAGCCTCCAAACAAGTAGCTGGCATCCCACTAGTATGTTGCATGGCGTCTATAAACATTAACTTGGTAGGGGATGAAGCCTCAGGAGCAACCTACTCTATGTGAAGTGAAAGTTGGTATATCTGTGAAATAATATCTTTATGCGAAAAAAATTTAGAACACCGTTGGTCAAAGTACAATTTATATTAATTTAATGTACTAATGCCTATAAATATGAAATTGCACCAGTAACTCGCGAATGCTCGCTACTGGCTGGAACCCAACTAGGGGCTTCTCAATAGGAGGATTGATGAGTGTGCAAGTGATGTGCCTGTACCAAAGCAAGTAAAGGTCACTATCAACCATCTGAGTACCCATGCCTGGAACCCCAGTGACGAGGTGCTCGCGACGATATACCTATATCTCAATATATTGTCTGTGATGGCCTGCCCAATCGTACCTAAGCCTATCAATCAGATGTAACTGTCGACTGGTATCACAGCTAGACGGGATCGGCTGTAGTAGACCGAACTGTCGTAATACACGATCAGGTAAATGCCACTCAACCACTAAAAAATAGATGAGGGACACCCGGGCAAGACAAATGTTGTGACTCGAGAGGCAATAGTCTGGCAACTCAGTATAGACCTTCGCAGTATATGGCTCCCAGATCATTTGGATAATAAAATGTAGTTGGTTATATCATTTTATGCTAATGCATTACATACAGTTAATTACCATACCATATATACCTGATCCTCCCTCATTTGGTCCAGTTGGTCCATGTAATGTCGTAGGACATGAGAAATGGTGGTCGTCTGCGATAGTTTAATGTCTCATCTATTCCAAACAAACATTCAAATGCCAGGCATATAACAATAACAGAACTGAAACAAAGATGAGAGAAACAATTATACCTGCACCCTAGTGGACCAGCCGAAAACCCTATGTGTGGTGCGTGACGCTATATGGCAGTCCGTTGGGAGTGTATATGTACAAGCCTCTCCCATGCCCATAACTATATACAATGTAAAAAGTGTTGTGTTAGTTTTAAATTTATTTGTAATTGTCCTACAAACCATCTATATAAAATGTTGTACTCATATATATAGTAGAACAAAAGGACCTGAAATCTCCAATGCCTCGATTCGACTGGCAACACTAAGCTCACGATAAAGGCATGCTAAAGTTGTGTTGCCCCAGCTAAGTCTTTTCACTGCCTCAAGATCCCTAAAAAAGGGCAAGAAAAATAACTTCACCTTAGCCGACGACTTGTAGGGAAAAGTACACCCACTTAACTACACCAAAATATACATCCTGGAAACTCCTAGAATAAAAGCATCATCGGGTATCAACTGTGTCAAATGGGGTTGTCAACGCAGTGAGCCGAAATGTTGAGCCATCAATGGTAGTATGTGGTGGTGTAAAACCCAATAACTTATGACAGAGCTCCTGCTATTGCTGTGTAGTTCGAATCGTGTCCAACCTAATCACTACATCCCTATCAATACGCAGACCAAGTAGGAAAACAACATTCTAAAGTGTAACGGTCGCCTCACCCCCTGGTAGATGAAAAGAATGGGTCTTCTTATGCTGCCTCTCTACCAATGCAGTAATGAGATGCCAATCCAGTTGTATAAAGCCTAAGCAGTATATCCCGTAAAAACTTGCAGTCACCAGGTATGGAATGACTTGGTCGTTTAATCGCGCCATCATTCCACGTAATGTGCCTCCCTTCGACAGCATCGAAAAGTGTCATAGTCTCGGCCTTCCCATATAGTAGTGGAAAGATGTCGAGACTGTAAATGTAGCACCGATGGATTTATCGGGCCTTGAGGTGATCCATAACTAATACTGAAACAACAACATAAGGTACAATAATATAAATTTTGATTTCTATCACAAAACCTATAATAATGTAAAATTTGATGCGCAAAGATACGATAATAGGTTTCTATTAAACAATGAACTGTAAAAGGTTCAACAATACAGTACATAATTAGATGCAACAATGGAACGTCACTAGTTGGAATTACAAAACATAATTAACCCATCCACTCTAAGCAATATAGTGACTTTTTGTTTATGATCAAAGAAGACATCAAATCTTTTTTAAAGTCGTCATCATCACTATCGTTAGTGTAGTTTGATAGTTCAAGGTCCGACACCATTAGTTCATCCTCAATAATATCTATTATAGTTTCTTTTGGATGGAAGTGCTATTTTTTTACATGTTTCATTGCATGAAATCGATCCAAGCGTTATTGCATTTGGTAATTCTCTCTTTTTTGCCTATTTATGACTTCGAGTCAATCACATTTCTTGTCTACATAGATATTAGCTGAGTGTGCTTTTAGTATTCGTAGTTTATGCCAACGACAATATACCTCAAGTTCGCATCTTTTCTCAAACAGTCTCGGCCATTTCAGACCATCATCTTTGGGGTAACCAATAGTTGGTGGTGCGTCATACGCTTGTTCAATTATAACGTATCCAACATGCGTGAAATGATTATATGCATTAATTGGATTGTTCACAAACTCGCGTCATTTTTCAGACTATTTTTGACCCATTAGGTCTTCGTAAGCTCCCATTAATGGTTGCTTCTGATTTGAGGAAGTCTTGTTGTGACTCTTTTATTATTTTGAGGAACTTCTTTCGTGTTTGGAGAAGCTCCCCCCAAATATAGTGGATGTTAATCCATCCATAATAGAGTATTTTTGCTTCTTCCTCGGCATTCTTTATAATGCAATGGAGTTAAGTTGATTTAAATTCCTTAGTTGCGATATAGCTTTATCACTACAAGAAAATCTATTATTAGCGGCGTTCACTATTAGCGACGCACAAAAATCGTCACTAATAGTGTGTATTAGCGACGCAACGCACAAGGTGTGCGTCGCTAAAGAGTGTAAAAAAAATACTTTGGCGCGCGTGGGAACGGATTTGCGACGCTTATAAACCTTTAGCGACGCACGTGATCGTCGCCAATAGCTTGATACCTTTAGCGACGTTCGTGTGGACGTCGCAATTAGTATACAAACGGTGCCGTTTTAATAAAATTCCTTTAGCGACGCACGTTGTGGACTATTAGCGACGCCACTGTGCGTCGCTAATAGTCTGTTAAAATCCCTTTTTCTCCATCAGAATGTGCGATCTATCTCTCTCTCTCTGACTCTCAGCCACTGCGTCTCTCTCTCACTATCACGGTGCGATCTATCTCTCTCTCTCTCTGTATCTCAGCCACTGTGCCTCTCTCTCCCTCGGTGCGATCTGTCTCTCTCTCTCTCTTTCCCTTGGTGCGATCTATCTCTCTGTCTCTCAGCCACTGCGTCTCTCTCTCACTTGGTAATCTATATCTGTATCTTTCTCTCTCTACACTTGTGATTGGCCTTCTTGTTATATTACATTTTAGAAATGTGATTAATATTTGCATTAATTAATTCCGTTTTGTAGTGAAGTGCGATTCACTTGTCCGTTTTAAAGCCATACGGAGAACATGGTTGTTTTGTTTACTGATTAAACAAGTATTGTTGTTGTATATGTTGTTGCCTTTTTTTATAATTTTTTTTTAAACAATAGCTTCTGTACTTTGTAGCTTTTCTGGTCTGTTATAATGAAGAAGCTATTGGGATCTAATTAAGATCTCTCATCTCTCAGATTCTATTATTTTGGTCTTTATCAATGTTGCTTGTGAGATTGTGGATAGATCGGTTTTGGGGTAAACCCTTGATAGAAATGGGTTAGATCTAAAACACTGAAAATTAAGCCCAAAAAAAATTCTATAACATTAGATGTGACTACAAACACAGAGAGATTTTTGATATTTGGCAGTGAAAAGCTAGCAGCCCTCGTGCTACTGTCAGCTTTCATGCTCATTTTGGCAATGAAAGTAAGATTGTCATGGGTACTATTTTGATATTTGCATCTTTAGATTTTGAGTATTGTGTGAGATTTTTGGCTTCAGCATCTTTAGATTGTGGTGCTTTTTGCCTTATCTTTGATTTCGTTTTATCACCTTCTTATTAATCTCCATTATCAAATATCATTGGATCAATCATTGAGAAAATTGGGTCCTTAACCTCCTCTCAAATCCAATTCTACTTTTATTGTTATCAATTTTCCTAGTGTAGAAAATAACTAAACCCATTTCCCTTATTCCAAGCCTATGGCGATGCGCCAATGTTGAGCTTTCAATACCTTTGAAAGTGGTTTCAGAGCATTTGGAGTAGCTTTTCTACCTCTATTTTTGCTCATGTTTATAGAACTTACATAAAAAAAAAAAAAAAAATGTAAGGATAAATTATACCCATCTCTCATGAATGGATTTGAAAAAAGTTGGACAATTTTGAGAGATGAAGGCATTCTAATCTCGCTTCACCTTTTATTTAATAAATTTTTTTATATTATATAATTAATGTTTACAATAATATTTTATTTTATTTTATATGAAAATTTTAATTAAACTTAATAGAATAATACATTTTTAAGAAAATTAATATTATTTTAATTCTATTCTGTCATGTCATTTTTTTTTAAATAAATGTAATATATTGTTTGATAGGAGGATTATTATAATTAATTTTAATAAAATAAATAAAAATTTAATAAATAGTTCGAATTTATAGTATCATGGGTTTATTTCACTATGCTTGTAATTACTCGTTCATTTTGATATCACTATGCTTGTCCTACAAATTAAAATTTTAAACTTAAGTCGGTACCTCAACTTTAGTACTAAATTTTGTAAAGCTTTGTTTAGTACCGTGAAATAGGGGTATTAAAATTAGGTTTAGCTACAATTAGATGCAAGTTAGTCTAAAATTTGAAATCATTACAATCCAATTTCAAGGCTCAAATTTCATGATACGAAACCAAAAAAAAAAAAAATCAATTTTGTCTTTTCAATCTTAAATGAGAAAAATAAGAAATTTAAAACAAGCTTAACCCATTTAATTGTACTTTTACATTGATTAAAAAAATAAACACATATTAAAAAATATGATTGAAAGTGCTTGTTTGATTCAATTGTCAAAAAATAGACTATTGCAAGTTAAATGACTGTATAAATGTCGTTTGAGTTAAAAAATTTATTTTTTGGATAAACAATTAATAAATACTTGAAAACTATTAAATTTAAACATTTATAATGGATTTGACCTATTAACATCATTCAAATTATACTTAACAAAAAAAATTGTATCACAAAAACAAAAACAAATATTTAATACTTTAATACATCTTCAATATTGTATCAAATATAATTAAACCTGATACCAGATTAATGAGTGGGTCGATCAATACTTATATCAATTATAATTAACACTCATATATATTATGTTAAATTATTAACTCATTTAAAATTGTAATAATTAAAAAAATTAAGTATAACTTAGATATTTAATACTCTATCAGCTACCACAGCTCATAAATGGCACGAAGTGATATGGCCCCACTTATTTTTTTAATAGTACTGAAACGGACTCTATTGCAATTTCTAACAGTACTTTTTGGTTCTTAGGGAAAGAAAATATATATTGGAAAGGAAAATAAAATCACTTAATTTGATCCTATTACAACAAGAGAAAATGATATTCCTCCATGGTTTGTAATTAGGAATCAAACAGAGCAAACAAAGATTCCAAGAAATGATTTTGTATTTGATATGTAATTCAAGATGGTTTTTTTTCTCTCTCTGTCTTCTTTTTAATGTATTTGATATGCATAGTCTACTACCTCGTCAAAGAAAAATATGACATAGAACTTCCTTTTTTTTTGTTTTTTTATTTGTTGTCAATTTCATCTGGAAGCATGTTACCTTACTAGTCAGTCCGACAACTCAAGCATTTGATTGTATTAGATCAGATGAGTTTTGACTAGAAAAGCATCTAGTTCTTTTTTCTCCTATATTGCGTGCTGATGCGCTTTTTCAGCAAGGCCACTGTGAGCGTGGCCTAATTATTTTTTAGGGATTACTTCGTGAAAAGAAAAATTATGGTGATTGTTTTGTAAGTTAGCAATTGCATTCATGTAAGCCTAGCCCCGTTTGGGAGTCATTTTCATCACATGTGAATCTTGTCGCGAAATTTATTCGTGATTGGGCTCGTGTGTATGAAAATCGATTCTTGAATTGTCCAGAGAGGACAGTTCGAATATGCATAAATCTGCATTGCAATCAACAACGCATATGCTTGAATATTTCACTATGATAAAATTTCAGTATGGTCTCCTATTGTTCTCTGTGTATATATTTAGGCGTGCTAACGTCTATCTTGTATACTTGGAGAACTGTGGGAAGATGTTGCCGAAATTTTGTCCGAGTGGAATCAAGCATTTGATTTGCTACTGATTGCAATGTAGATTGTGCATTCACGAATGGGATAGGACCACCTTACCCTTTAGAGAGAAGTTTGAGGTGATAGGATTCATGTTTCATATTTATAACGAGTATCATTTTTGACTTGTATTAGGTAGACGAAAATGGATAAGAGTTAGATGGACTTGAGCGGCAGGCATTTGCCAGGGTATGTGAAGGGGATCAAAGATTTTATTGAGTTTGCTCGTGCATCTACAGATGGGAGAAATAGGATAAGATGTCCATGTAGAAGGTGCCATAATAGGGATTATATGCACATAGATGAGGCCAAAGAGCACCTACTTGAACACGGGATGGACAAGAGGTATACGTGTTGGGAATTTCACGGGGAACGCCGTGACGTACGGTGGTATTTGATGATGAAGAAGAAGACGACGATGATGACTTTGGTGATAATGTTGGGGTTGGTTACGAAGGCTTGCCACAAATGCTAGCAGACTTGCAGGGGGCTACAACTGGGGCGAGTAGTCACAGGAGTGACATGGGACCATCGACTGCGTTTGAGTCGTTGTTGAGGGAAGCAAGGCAGCCGTTATACCCGAGTTGTGATAAGTTTTCGAAACTGGACTTTCTCGTGAAACTCCTTCATCTTAAGACTATCAACCGTTGGAGTAACAAATCAGTTAATATGGCTATTGAATTGATTAAAGCAGCGCCTCCTACTGGGGAGACCCTTCCGAAATCATATTACGAGGCGAAAAGAATATTAAGAGATTTGGGCCTCGAGTATATTCCCATACATGCTTGCAAAAACGATTGCATATTATTTTAGAAGGAGATTGAACAATGTAAAGAGTGTACAGTGTGCCACGAACCCAGGTACAAGCTGAATGAAGGAAAGAGCAAGACAATTCCGCACAAGGTGCTGAGATATTTTCCTTTAAAACTGAGGCTACAAAGGTTGTACATGTCTCAGAAGACAGCAGAAGATATGCGGTGGCATAAGGAGAAGCGTGTTGCTAAGGAAAATGTATGTAGGCATCCGGCAGATTCACAAACTTGGGCTGAGTTTGATACAAATCACGAATGGTTTGCAAATGAGCCGCGTAATGTACGACTTGGGCTAGCTAGCGACGGTTTCAACCCGTTCGGTGACATGAGTAATGCCTACAGCATGTGGCCGGTGTTGCTTGTACCGTATAACTTGCCACCGTGGAAATGTATGAAAGAACCATTTATCTACATGTCGTTGCTTATTTCAGGGCCGAAGTCTCCTAGTAATGAAATTGATGTGTACTTGCGTCCTTTAGTGGACCAGTTGAAGGAATTGTGGGAGGTGGGAGTGCTGGCATACGACGTCTCTAAGAATGAGACATTTCAATTGCATGCCGCGTTACTATGAACCATAAATGACTTTCCAGCATACGGGAACTTGTCTGGGTGGAGCACTAAGGGGTAACAAAGCACGACCGGAAGGGTCAATTGCTGAGGCTTATATTGATGTTGAATGTCTCACCTTCTGCTCTATGCATCTTGAAGATATTGAGACAAGGTTTAATCGTCAAGAGCGAAATTCTGATAGATGTCCAGGGCAACAACAAACTGGCCTTGCGGTGTTTAATCAAAATGTGCAGCCAATAGGTGCCCGTATATATGAATGGTGTCATCCTCAAGACTTGGAAAGAGCCCACTACATCGTGCTCAACAACTGTGAGGAGACATTGCCATGTTTTAAGTAAGTTTATCGAAATTATTGCAATACTACATTAGTATACAAATGTAAGTTACATATAACATATCTCATCTTATGCAGTGAGCATACGCTCGAGCTTCAGAGCGAACACGTATCAAGTTCTGATCTGGAGCAAAGACAACAAAATTTGTTTCCAAAGTGGTTCGGAGAAGGTGTAAGAATAGGTTTCAACTAATTGTAATTGTATTAGTTAATGCATTTGTATTCAATTAATTTTGTACTTGTACTGAATTCATAGATGAAGCTATTACGCCACCAACAATCTCCTGAGACGTACGATCAATTATATTCCTTGGCATGTGGTCCTGATTAAAGGATATCCCGCTACACCGGTTTAATTGTTGATGGTGTTCGATTTCACACGAGGGAACGTGAGGTCAGTCGGCGAACACAGAATAGCGGGGTCCTTGTTGAAGGAGATGGTGACAGAGGACAAACTGTAGAGTACTATAGTGTTTTACAAGACATCATACAGTTACATTATTACTACGGTCATTCTGTGTATATTTTTAAATGTGATTGGTGGGATGTAAGTAATAAGAAGACTGGAATGCAGATTGATAAGCATTTCATAAGTGTTAATACGTCACGTACGGCATTTAAAGATGATCCGTATGTTTTGGCATCGGTTGCAAAACAAGTTTTCTATTTGAAGGACGCAAAAATAAGAGGTGATTGGCATGTTGTCCAAAAAATAAAAACTAGAAATGTTTATGATGTCCTAGAAGTTGGCGAGGGAGATGAAGAGTTGGAGAGGATTGAGGAGGCACTACAAGAAGAGTCTCAAACTGCCCATGATGGTGTTATCCGACATGATCAGGGAGATGTTAGTTCGTATCAGTTGAATAGAACTGATGTAGAACCAGTTCATGTCGTAGCTTCCGACGTCACCAATACCACACAATTAGATCTGAGGGATGCAACGTTCATTAATGATGATGATGACGAGGAAAGTGATTTTGATGATGATACATTGTTAGAGTATTGTACCGAGAATGAAGAAAATTCAAGTTCAGATGATGATACAAACTCAGATGAATAATTGTAATAGGTGTTACATGTGATCAGATCAAGTGTAATGGATTTTCAATTTTATGATGTAATGGATTGTCGATTTTATGATGTAATGGATATTCAATTTTATGATGTAATGGATATTCAATTTTATGATGTAATGGATTTTAATTTTTATGATGTAATGGAATTTACTTTTAAACTTTCTTTTTAGATATGGTTGGACCAGGATCATGCAGATGCGCAACCCCAGTGGACCCATCGACCCCTTCCTCTTCCTCTACAGGATCAACCGATCCTGCCATTGATGGTATGGATAGTTTCATTTTGTATTAATGCTTATATAAATATGGTACTAATTGTTTCTATTTTATTGTTTCTAAAGCTTCGGCCACCACCTCTAGACGAGGGCGCGGTAGGCCGAAGAATCGGAGTTTGCAGACACAGATAGAGGCAGCAGGGGGTGCGCGACTTCGGATTGAGCTACCTGAGGGCTTGCTGAAACCCGTTGGTGGGTGGGCACAGCAGTTCACCACAGAGGTCGGCATCATTTGCCGACTACGCGCCCCATTCCATATTACTGACTGGAGTCTCGTCACTCAGGAGGAGCTACAGGATATTCATGCACAGATCCTGGTATGTCTTTTATTATTGTGTTGAACTAAATTTTAACATTTCTAATGTCGTAATGTTTTGACAATGACATGCTTTACAAGGAAAGTTTGACATCGATCTCCACCTACCTCACGTAGCGAGGGCAGTGGACCGTTACTTGGGAGTCCGTTTCAGGGACTATCGACACCGTCTCCACATGCACTACGAGGCGGAGGTGGCAGCCAGTAGAGAGCCCCGTGACAGACCCTACAGGGGAGGTGACGGTGGAGGATTGGATGTTACTGTGCTACCGGTTCGCAAGTGATGCATTCCAGGTAAAAATTGTCAAAATTACTTTTGTTTTCTGGTTTAAATCAGTATTATTTATACTAACCTTCTTTGTTTTGGCCAAGTGTAGAAACTGAGCAGGAAGAATAATGAGAGTAGAAGCAAGCAAAAGGTGACCCACTGTGGTAGATCACGTTCTTTTGTACAGTAGAGGCATGATATGGTAAGTTAATAAATGTATCAAGTTCTTATTTTGTAATCTATTCATGAAATCAATCTTCACAAGCTACTATTTATTTGCTCCAGCGAGACCAGGACACCGGTGCACCACCTAGCCCCATTGAATTGTGGCACGGGACGCACTACAACCCCAATAAGGGTTGGGCTGGGCCTGAAGTACAACGGCTTTATGTAAGTTTTTATGTAACTTGCCACAGTATTACTAATTTAATATTAATCTAAAGTTATAAAAGTAGTAACATATATTTATGTGTTTATAGGAGAAGATGGTCCGGCTGCGTGCTCAGCCTACAGTTGAGGGTCAGGATCCGCCGATCGATGACCAGATACGGGAGACTGTTCTGGGCAGGAGGCGTGGCTATGTACGTGGCTTAGGGACTGGGATGGCACCGACGACATCGTCCTTTAAGAGTGATGCTAGGGCACACGAAGCCACTGAGGCAGTTCAACGAGAGAATGTAGAGCTGCGGCATAAAGTAAATAGCCTCGAAGAGCGATATTCCCAGCTAGAGGCTCTTGTGCAGACGATGCTTAGCCAGTAGCGTGACTCTTCACAACCTTGGTAAGTTTTTAAAATTATATACTTTGGTGGATTTATTATTATAGAAAATGTTACGTAAACCCCATCACACACCTCACATATGATAAAATAGACTTGCACGAACATACGGCACTCGGTTCGGATGTCCGATTTGAAACTTATGCAAGTTTCAACTCTAAAAAGGTCCATTTTGGAGTTTTGACAAACCAAAATGCTGGTTATAGGCCTAACTACACCGAAACCCCATCACACAGCTCACAAATGATATGCTAGACTTGCACGAACTTACGGCACTCTGTTCGGATGTCTAGTTTGAAACTTATGCAAGTTTCAGCATCAAAAGGCCCATTTTGGGGTTTTGACGGACCAAAATGCCGGATATCGGCCTAACTACACCGAAACCCCATCACACACCTAAAAAATGATAAAATAAACTTGCACGAACTTACGGCACTCGGTTCAGATGTTCGGTTTGAAACTTATGTAAGTTTCAGCTCTAAAAAGGCCCATTTTAGAGTTTTGACAGACCAAAATGCCGGTTATCGGCCTAACTACACCAAAACCCTATCACACACCTCACAAATGATAAAATAGACTTGCACGAACTTACGGCACTCGGTTTGGATGCCCGGTTTGAAACTTATGCAAGTTTCAGCTTCAAAAAGGCCTATTTTGGGGTTTTGATAGACCAAAATTCCAGATATCGGCCTAACTACACCAAAACTCCATCACACACCTCATAAATGATAAAATAGACTTGCACGAACTTACGGCACTCGGTTCGGATGTCCGGTTTGAAACTTATGCAAGTTTCAGCTCTAAAAAGGCCCATTTTGGAGTTTTGACAGACCAAAATGCCGGTTATCGGCCTAACTACACCGAAACCCCATCACACACCTCAAAAATGACAAAATAGACTTGCACGAACTTACGGCACTCTGTTCGGATGTCTAGTTTGAAACTTATGCAAGTTTCAGCATCGAAAGGCCCATTTTGGGGTTTTGACGGACCAAAATACCGAATATCGGCCTAACTACACCGAAATCCCATCACACACCTCACAAATGATAAAATAGACTTGCAAAAACTTACGGCACTCAGTTCGGATGTCCGGTTTGAAACTTATGCAAGTTTCAGCATCAAAAAGGCCCTTTTTGGGCTTTTGACCGACCAAAATGCCGGATATCGGCCTAACTATACCGAAACCCCATCACACACCTCACAAATGGTAAAATAAACTTATGCTACTTTATGCCATTCTTACTATTTATGCATGCAAAAAAAAAAAAAAACCTATTCACATTCTATGTTCATATATATTTAATAATTGTTCTAATATATATCATTTGATCTTTATTTCAGATTGATCGGAATTATTGCCGCGCCGTATTTATGTTTTGCATCGAAACTTGTTATTTTTATTTGTTTTTTTTTTTCCTTTCATGGACATATGTAGTTATATTTTGGAGACAATTTTTAATTTTTCTATTTATTGTTAAATTGTACTTTATAAATGTACATAATTAGTTTAATAAATGAATGTGTTTTTCTTTTTTAATATATTCATTTCAGAATGCTTGGATTTTATTATATATCAGGATGGATGATTGATACAGGTTTAAACAGGAATAAAATAACAAATAAAAAAAAAGCAAATGTGCTTTTAAAAAAAAAAAATTACTTTTAGCGACGCACACTGGGCGTCGCTAAAAGTGACTATTAGCGACGCACATATGGCGTCGCTAATAAAAAACAACCATTAGCGACGGCCTGTATGCGTCGCTAGTAGTGCATTTTAGCGACATACACTGTGCATCGTTAATAGTCACTTTTAGCGACGCCCAGTGTGCGTCGCAAATGGTACTTGTAGCGACGCCCTTTGTGCGTCGCTAATATTGACTTTTAGCGACGCCCACTGCATCTTTGTGTAGTATTTGCAATGTTTGTCTCGAAATATTAGTGACGCATAGTGGGCGTCGCTAATAGTCACTTTCAGCGACGCCCACGGGTTTGTCCGTCACCAATATTATTAACGACACCACTATCTGTGACGCCTTAGCGACGCACGGTTGTGCATCGCAAACGATCTTTAGCGACGCTCAATAGCACTATTAGCGATGCACCCGTGCGTCGCTAATAGTGCCTTTTGTTATAGTGTATGTATAGGAATTGAATCAGTAATAGTACAATGATAAAGTTGATAAGACAAGTCACAACAATAAAGTAGGTAATAGTACAATGATAAAGCCGATAAGACAAGTCACTGCATTAAATGGAACAATGGTACAATGATAAAGCTGAGAAGATAAGTCACTGCATTAAAACAAGTAATAATACAATGATAAAGCTAAAAATAATAAGTGACTGCATTAAATCAACGTGAAGGTCCCAGGGCTTCGCCTTGTTGGTTGGCGTTTGGACATTGGCGACAGTCATGACCCATTTACCTGCATATGCTGCATTTATTTCGAGCTTGACTTTCGTTGAGGTCCATCTTATTCCTAAGTCGTGTTGACCTAGGATGACCCTCGTTCGTAGAAGGGTTGGATTATGGTATACAGTTGGACCAGATGGTGTGTCACAATAATCCTCATGGTAGGGTGGATAAAATTTGGGTGGCCATGTCTTCTCATAGGCTTAAATGTTGTCTCTCTCGGATCACATGAATTTTGATATGGTGTAAGAACCAACTCCAACCATCATAACTCTCATCTTCAACCACAATGAATGCAAAAGGGAATATCTAATTGTTTCCATCTATTGCCATTGCGATTAATAGCTTCCCCTTGTACCTCCCGTACAGGAATGTGGCATCTATACTCACCACGGGACGACAGTGTGTAAACCCTTCAATCGAGGGTTTGAATGCCCAAAATATCTTGTCAAATATGACCTCATCTCTGTTATTAGTGAGGATATGTTGCCACCTTACTATTGTTCTAACGTTTTACTATTGTAGTACACCAAACAATTTAGGTAACAACTTGTAAAATGACTCCTAGTCTCTAAATATTATTGCAACAACTTTCTGCTTTGCATTCCAAGCCTTCTTATACAACACCTTGTACTTGAATTTCTGTTGCACATAGTTTATGACAATTGAAATTTGAGCAACGAATCAGCTTTCACAAGACCCTTGATGTCCGTGCCAATTAATGTTGATGTCAACTACCGGTGATCTCAGTTTACCCCCTAGTACAAGCTAGTGTGGGGTTCTTCGTACTTTGTGATCTTAAACAACCTATGTTTTTGCCTTTTGCATGCACGAACCCTCAATTGGCAACCACACTCGTCGTGCATCTTACAACGAAGAGACCATACTCTTGAACTTGTCTCCACTACCTCATACTGTTAATGTGTCTTGATAGAGTATAATTGCATAGCGGTTCTCAGATGATCCTTGTCAGCAAACACGAAACCCTTAAACAACTTCTCCCTTGCCGAATCCTATGGTTTGCTATAAGCCGACAAACAACTATCCAATGACTCATTCGGTATATCAATCGTTATGAACAATTTAGACATCAACTCGTGCATTCGGGTGTCCCTAGGTATTCCACCACTTGCCTGGCTCGCTTTTGCCCCTTCATCATCTTTTTCATCCTCCTTACCCAAGTCATCCATCATCCTCAATTCCTCCTTTTCGGCTTCAGCTTGTTCATCATCCGAGTTATGCGGAATCAGGTTTACAGTAACCGTTCTGTCCAACAAGCTACGATCCTCTATCATAGCCAACTCTTGAACAAAACCCCCAATTGTGGACACTAGGATGTTAGGCTCAACAATAGTAGATTCTTGAACATTCTGGATGTTGCGGCCAGCAGTAGATTGTGTATAGTGGGGTTGAAAATCTCTGAATTCTGTCATATACTGGTTGGGTGATGGTGTTGGTCGATGGTCTTGCATTGCTGATACGTGCCCCAGCCTCCAAGAACATCTTTCATCTCCATATACAAGTCAATGTTATTTATTTGAAAATTCTTGAGCACAAGAAGGACCATTGACTCAACACTTTCATCGTCAACGATTTCCAATTGCATATATCTTATTTGAATTCCTAATGTTGACAGAAATCTACAAATCAACTTCAACAAACGCGAATTTTAGTCTAGTTGCATCACACGACAAGTCTTGTCCAAAAGTTGACTGTATGTAGTTTTGAGCTTCGCTCGAATGTTGCGTCAGGGAGTGGGTAGATCGTAAGAAAATCCTGCATCCCCATAACACATATTTTTTCCTGAAAAAATCATTATGCATGCCTTTTTTTTTCTACCATTTAAAACCTTATATTAGCTGATTTATCACATTTAACATTTCTTAACGACGGTCAGCCTGTGATACATAAACAAACTGAATGCATTCAAAGGATATAATATCAAGGAACTTATTGAAATCTTAAGCAAACTCGAATTACCATAAAAAGTCATTATGCACTTTGGCAGCTATGTTCTTCCTCAAGAATTATTTTGCACCATAACAGATGTTTAAGGAAGAATTTCTTATGCCTATAAAAGGAAAATTCTACAATCTAATATAAAACCAAATAAAAAAAATATTCATAGATATTCAAGAGGATTTTTTTTTTTCAAGTTTGAAAATTTAACATGAATTGTTGATTATAAAAGAATATCAAAAAATTCATAGATCTTCCATCAAAAGAATAAAATTAATTGATTACAAAATTCAATATGAAAATGATAAAATACAAAAGAATACCCTGACAACAAATTATATTCTACCATCAAGAAACTCGACAAAAAAAACTTCTGGAAGGTATAAAATTGCAGAGATCAAAAAGTTTATATCACTATTCTATCAAATAGTATGTACTTGATCTTTTGACTGAGACTGGTATGCTTGGTTGCAAGCCAAGCGATACTCCAATCGAGGCAGGAAAAAGAACGAAAAACGTTGGATAGCTTGTGGATAGAGAAAGATATCAGAGACTAGTAGGTAGATTGATTTACCTATCTCACACTAGACCTGACATTGCTTTCACTGTAAGTGTGGTCAGTCAACACATGCATTCACCAGAGGGTCACCTAGAAGCAGTATATAAAATTCTCAGCTATCTGAAAGGCTCTCCAGGGCGAGGTCTATTCTTTAAGAAAGGAGATAGTAAGAAGATAGAGATCTATACAGATGCAGATTGGGCAGGATCAGCAGAAGACAGAAGGTCTACTACCGGCTACTGTACCTATGTTTAGGGAAATCTAGTAACATGGAGGAGTAAGAAGCAGAGTGTGGTAGCCAAAAGTAGTGCTGAAGCTGAATTCAGAGCTGTTGCACAAGGGATGTGTGAAGGGCTATGGTTACAAAAGCTTTTGGAGGAACTACATATCACAGTAGAGCTCCCCATCAAACTCTACTGCCACAACAAAGCCGCTATCAGCATTTCTCATAATCTTGTTCAGCACGACAGGACTAAACATATAGAAGTTGACAGGTATTTTATAAAGGAGAAAATTGAGAAAGGGACAGTCTGCATGACCTATATCCCCACAAGAGAACAATTAGCAGATATATTCACTAAGGGATTACAGAGGTCCAGCTTTGAAGAATTTATCTGCAAATTAGACATGATGAACATCTATGATCCAACTTGAGGGGGAGTGTGGAAATCCCGAATGATTTGAAGGGGATTTGGAGGAGATTGTGGTAGGAGATTGAGGCCGATGTTTAGGCTGATTATTTGGGTTGACCTTTTTGTTTCCATATTTTGGTTCTCTTTGAACATGTTAAATAGGGACCATGTATGTAAAGAATATACAACATTGGAATGAAAGTTTGATTCAATTTCCATATTCTCTTTGTCTTCAAAGATTTTGATCCAGAATGCTACTTTTTGCTCGTAGGTTAAGAAAGTTAAGTCCACATTGCAGATTTTAAGCATCAAAACCCTGGAAGAAAAGACCATTGAGAATAACTCCCTTGAAAATAGCTATAAAAATAATAACCATGTGCTTAGAAACCTGGAAACTTCTTCAAATTTTCCATTGCTGGAAAAAATTCAGTAACACGGCTTTTGTCCAGTGAACTTCTCTTGATTTGGACAAAATTCTTATATGGGCCAACATCTCTGACAGTGCCATCAAAATCTGGCAATGTTCGGTAAGTGTCGAGACCTGAAATGCAGTTGAATGAAAACCTTTGACATGAAGCCTTTTGAGTTCATGCAGGAGTTTTTTTTTTGGAGCAATAGTTGATACTTTGCTGTCTAATGGCACCCGGTTCAGTTTGAGAAATTCCCCTATTAAGCACTCAATTAGTTGTTTAAGAGTTTATTTGGGTTCTCAATAATGATTTCTATATCTAAAGGGCTATGGTTTGTGCTTCTTCAGGGACATATTGAGTTTTCAGCAATTTCCTCTGTTCCCACAACCTGAAACAAAATTATAAGAGTTGGACATTTGGTATTGATAATTGAGTTGGGATAAGGCTTTGTCGAGTTGAGTTGAGGTTTTGATAATCAATCAAGTATTCCATGAGTAGTATACTGGCAATATGTTTAGAGATAAGTAAGAAGTTTACTTTACTATTAGACCTTGTGGAAGACATGATTTGGATATCCAAAGCAGAACCCAGAGAGGCTCTTCTTTCCCTTACAACTTTGTATTTCATGCATTGTTCATAATTTTGTAAAGGTTTAGATTGAGCTTGAGTTTACCTGCAACCTTGTCCTTGCAAAACAGAAGTGCAATTGTTGGGAAAATGTGGAGTAATACAAGCATGGATGATTCAGGTTATTTCGGTAGAATTGTGTTTCAGAATTCTGCAAATAGAAAAACGAGACTTCAGGGTCTGAAATATGAGTACACTGAGATCGATAATGTAAGGAGATCTTGCATGAAAAAGATGAAAATTGAAGGCAAGGAAGGGACTTACCCGGATGGGTATTTGTTAGATATGAGATTCGACATGACAGTGAGAAATAGAAAAGGGAAAATAGCATGGGGTTATTCGTCTCCACTATCTGTGGGTGATATATTTTATAATCCCCATGCAACGTTCGCAAGACCAGCTGAGTCTGCAGTTGACGTGAACAGCAGCCATGGAAGCATGTTGAATATCAGCTATGTGATTAGCTACACGCGTCCACCTGATTTCAAGCAAGGTGGTGATGTTTTATCAACCAAGTCGGTAGATATTTCGGCTGAAGGGATATATGATGCCAAGACTGGAGTGCTTTGCATGATAGGCTGCAGGCATCTTGGATCGCTTAATAGGAAATTACCGAAAAATAATTCACTGGACTCTGAAATTCTTGTCAATATCCAGTATCCTTCTTTGAACGCAAAGTATGGAAGTCATGTCAAGGGAACCATTGAAAGCACCGGAAGTAAGGCAGACACTCTTTTACTTTTGAGTGTCTTGAGTTGTCCTCAAGTTCCATTTACACAAGCCTTGCTGAAGAATCCATATGGAGAATGGATCTCGAGATTGCAATGGTTTTAATTTCCAACACCCTTGCATGCATCTTTGTGGGTCTGCAGCTAATTTGGGTAAAAATCACCCAGAAGTGCTTCCCTTCATTTCTGTTGTGATGCTCATTGTTCTTACTCTGCCACTCATGATTCCTCTTAAGTGTTAGACTTTGAAGCCTTGTTCCTGGCAAACCGTAATGAGCAGAATATTTTTCTTGAGAGTGGTGTGTGGCTTAAAGTAAATGAGGTATTAGTAAGGGTAATAATAATGATAGCTTTCTTGTTGCAATTCCGTTTGCTCCAACTGACCTGGTTTGCAAGAGTTGGCGATGGAAGCCAGAAAACCTCTGGGTTTCTGATAAAATGGTTCTATATTTGTCTTTACCATTATACATAGGTGGTGATTTGATAGCCTTGGTTTGTGCATCAATGGAAATATTCTCACAAGAGCGCATTGTTACGGTCACACCATTTTGGTTACTAGCTGCAATCTCTCTGGGGAGACCTTAAATCTTATGCTGGTTTGGTCCTGGATGGATTTTTATTCCCTCAGATAGTGTTCAACTCATTCTGTGACTAGAGAGAAGGCTCTTGCTCCTCCCTTCTATGTGGGCACCACTGTTGTTCGTTTGTTGCCTCATGCATATGATCTCTACAGGACAAATAGTTCCGCTTGGTACTTAGATAACATATATGCAAACCAAAAAATGGATGTCATTATCTCTTGTTGTGCCCTGCTGTGTGTTGGCCTTATTTATTTGCAGCAGGGTTTTGGCGGTTGCTGCTTTCTTCCCAAGAGATATGGAGACAGCTCTGTTTGTTATAAAGTACCTGTAGTTAGCAATGAGTAATTGCAAGGGATGCAATTGATTAAGATTTCGATTATTTTACTGCTGCAATTACATCATTGATGCGTGAATGAAACATTGAATTTTAGAACGTATTACAGAGTTAGATTGTATTAAAGAGTCCTTATGATTCTGTACTTACAGAAAGTGTTATAGATTGTGTGGTTAGTGTATTTTTTTTGAATTTACTGTTCCATTGATGAAGTATTGTTAAAGCTTGCCCACTCCTTTTCCTCTCTTCTTTTATTCTTTGGCTTATACCCGTCTTAAGAGAGAACATCTTTTCCGGAATGTTAAGCTGTTGCTTGTTTGCCACTTTCCCTTAATGATTTTAGTATTTGGATACAAAGCTGGAAATGCCGCAGGATGTTATTAGAAGCATAATTTGGCATCCATATTGATTGAGCTCTGTAATGAGACAACACATGCTTCGGTTTGCTGAACATTTTCTATAGATCAGTAATTGAAGCAAGTGGGCCTCTCATCTTCCCATGGAAATAGAGGAAAATTTTGTATGGAAAGGAAAAACAAAAATGCCAGACCAAGGATTTTCCATGGTGCAGACCAGTCGTTAGTTGGGGGAAAAGCAACCCACTTGAATGGCCTTGCAAATCTGAGGTTTTCGTGTCCAACTCATTTAGCAATAATAAAAATAAAAACAAAACCCCAAAGAGAGGAATCTTCAAATCAGCAGAATTCGACTCATTGCCATACATTCTGTAACTGATTCTCCGTGTTCACGTGGCGTGTTAGATTTGTGATGGGCTTGGTTTTTGTTGGTATGCATGTGCAGGTTGTGCACCAACACATAAAAATGTGAATGCAACCCACCTGCTATTAAGAAATATTAATAACAATGCAACCACATCTGATAAACTAGCACTGAAATAAGTTACACAAGGATATGTACAATATTTACAAAAATAAAATTGTGAGTGAACAATGGGAATTATTTCCACCAAAAAAGGTAAATGGGAATGACCAACATAGATGAACCATAAGTTTTTCCCATCAAACTGCCTCATTACACTGGTGAGATTATTTCAAACAGGAATATGAATGAACTCAGTAGTTCAAAAGAGAGAACAAATCCAAACCTTCTCCAAGTCAATTGATATGTCACCAAAGCAAAACATGAAGCCGTGTCCTCCATCAAATACCCACCATAATACCTGTAATTCACAACATAATCCTCTCTTATTAATCACTGTAAAGCATGACAGTGATATTGCTAAAACATTTGAAAAGAGTGCCTCAAGAAACTCATGAACACATTAGTAGTTATTTAGTCAAGAAATAATAAGTGGAAGTACATAAAAAAAGGAAAAAGAAGTCGGGGAAAAATATGGTTACACGTCTGCTTCAATATATTTAGCAAAATACAAGAGGCATTTGGACATGATATGACAAAGACATGAAATCTTTTCTTTCCCATCGCATTTGAACAAGGCTATCTCATCTCATAGGACCGTCAACAGGACCTGGACCACCTGGGCTAAAGGAGCTTAAGCACAGCCCAAATAGTTGTTCTTTCGTTCAAGCTTGGCTCAACCCTATTGAGCTCACATCTCCAAGCATTTATTTTGCCCATTCTATGAGATGAGCTTCAAGACTACTAAAATTAGACAATAAGGTATTTCAATAATGATATCAAATGAGAAATACCATACCACTTTGCCTAAAAGAATCTTAAACAAGGACCTTAGGATTGTAATGCTAGATTCCACAACACTAAATCAGTTTGCACAATTGATATATTTGTTAGATACATACAAGTCTTATGTACATAATCATGTATTCAAAACACCAAATATCATTATAATTTGGACTGAGCTTGCTTAGCCCAAACTTAATCTCAGGCCAAAATCCTTGACCTGGCTCAATATGTTCACCGACAAAAAAAAAAAAAAATTCTGGCTGAGCAGGTGAGTATTCATCCAGATCAGCAAATTTGCAGTCCTGGCCTCCTGAGCAGCCCAGACAGCTGTTTCTCCTTCCAATAAATCTCCAAAAACAATTCAAAAAACTGAGTCTAAAACCCTAAATCTGTCACCTTCACAAGCCCCCCATTAAGACTGCAACTAAGGTTTCAAAAAGTATCCCTCTTACTACTGAAAAAAATTTCCAGAACAACCCCCTATCAATTTATAAGACAGCATTAAAAATATTAAACTTGACTAAAATGCCTCCTAACTTCATAACTAAGCTAACTTCTTAACCCATCTAGTCATTATTCCAATTATATTCCAACATAAGAAAACTTTGGACAAGGGCTGCATTTGGGTTGTATCAATTCCCCAAACTAAGGAAAAACTTGCCCCAACAAGTTTGGCCGCATATACATTTGATAAAGAACAGGATCTAATTGCAGCAAGTCAGCAAAGGTGATCAGTGTATTCTCAGAGTTCTAGGATTTAGTAGATTTACCTTCACTCCTCCTTGTTGGTATTAATATTGTACTCGCCATTGACTTCAATGCCAATGGAAAGCAGCTGTTAGGGATTCTGTCTTCTTCTTTTCTGGATAGGTAAATCTCACACACACACCACTTTGCCCCTTAGGGGGACTTGAACTCTCAAACTCTCATATGGAGAGGTGGAAGAGGTACCAACCAAGATAGAGCTTGTTGGTCGTCAGGGCTTCTCTTATTCCTTTGCTACTGCTGCTTATGCTTTGGATGAATTAATTTAGCCTTATCTCTATTTTCTGCAATTCTATTTGCCATTTTTTCTACTTTTTCTGGTCCCCCTTTGCTGTGCCAGTATAGTATCAGCACAAATTTCGAATCCCCAGACAGTGCTCTGAGAGAGATCATACGCTAAGCAAAGGACAACTTATCCAGAAGCAGAGGGACGAGCCTTTCTGGTAGATTTAACCCGTCAAGTGGTTGCCCTGGCACAAGAAGTGCAGAATTGCATCGGGAGCAATCTGGTAAAGGTGGCAAGTCAATAGAAAATCCATCGTTGCGCACCCAAAATTTGCTAGACAGACACTTCGGTGAAGAATTTGATGTAAAGGCATCTATGCCCGAACAGGAAGGGATAAATTCTTCCTAGGCGGAAGAGGAGAGGCAGCCACCACCTAGCATAGTTATCAAAACCGGCCCGGGCATCAACCCAGTGAGGTAATTGGGTGGATGGATCATTGGCTCAACCATCGGGTTAACTGGTTGAACCGGATGTATTTAAATTTATTTAAATATTATTAAAAATAAATTACTTTTTAAAACTTTATCTAGGTGTAAAATATGATAAATGCGCATTAAAATATATAAATATAAATGAAATTATAAATACACTCCTGAAAAAAAAAATTAACATTATAGAAAATTTGATGTTATTTTATCATTGTTATCATTATTAATCTACAAAAGGCATATGGTTCGATTATTGTATGAAGTTTTTATAATAGTGAAAATTATAAGTAACCAATCAAAAAGATAATGAAAATTATACTACTAAGTATCAAATACATGTACATTTATATTTGTTTATTATAGTATATTTACATGTCTTATTTAATTTGAATATTTACATTAGTGTGAACATTAATATTCTTTCATTGGTCTTCTTTTTTGGATATGTGAATATTAGATTAAAGAAGAACAAAATACAAGTAATTATAACGTGTCAAAGGTGCAGTGGTGGGGGAGTGGTGAGAGGGGACAGGGGAGGCGGGGGTTCGAGTCCTAGATTTAGGAGAAACTTTTTTGATTGAGAGATGAGGAGGTGGATGCTTTCCTAAGCCACATTCAGAATTTCAAAGTTGTGCCAGAAAGAGAGGATAAGCTAGTGTGGATGACGAATAAGAAGGTTTTTTTCTGTGAAATCCTATTACAATAGCTTGTCTAGGTTTGAGGTCGTGGATTTCCCTTGGCACATCATTTGGCAATCCAAAGCGCCTCCTAGAGCTTTCTTTTTTGTTTGGGAGGCCTCTTGGAAAGCTATTCTGACTGTGGAAAATATGAAGAAGAGAGGTTTTCAGATGGCGAGCAGGTGCTATTTTTATAAGAAAGAGGAAGAGAGTATCGATCATATACTCGTGCATTGTCATGTGATCCGGGATTGTTGGGATATGATTATGGTTGTGTTCGGGTTGTCTTGGGTTATGCCCTGAGGGATCTTTTGTTGGCATGGATGGGATGTAAGTTAGGAAGAAAAGCAAAGGATATTTGGAGGATAGCTCCTATTTTTCTTATTTGGAGAATTTGGAAAGAAAGAAATATGCATCTTTTTGAGGATATGGAGCAATCACTTGTGTCTTTCAAAGGTCACTTTTTATGTTTATTATTTTTTTGAACCAATGAGGCTTATCCTGTAAATGCCAATTCTATAGTCAATTTTTTGGGGTCTTCAAGACCTATGCAAGGCTAGCTTAGTGTGTAATGGGTCTGCCCCCTTGGGCACCTTTTATATTATTACTCTCTTACTTGTCAACAAAAAAAAAAAAAAGGTATATTATGTTTTGTGTTGATAATTTGTAAAAATTTAGTACTAGTGAAACTTGTTGAAGAAAGTAGAAGTGAATTTCTACTTTAAATAATATATATATATATATATATGTGTGTTGAAGTTATAATTTATAACACAAGAGAACTCATGACTAGTGGTATTGAAGCAGTTGCAAAACCCTCAAGGCTAAGGATTTTACCCTCAGCATCAACAAAATGAGAGTTTTGCTCCATTATCCAAAACCAGCCGGGTTCCTGTTTGTTAGAATAATTAGTATTATTAGCAATAGGGATAGTTTAGTCTTTTTCTCTTGATAAGGGTTTATGTTATTTCCGTGTCTATTGTATCCTTGGTTGGTATGCTGATAGCTACAATAAACAATGTGTGCTCTCCTTGCCTTCTTCTTCTTCACAACTATATGATTAAGTTTACATGGTATCAGAGCCAAATCAAGATCAAAACATGAATAATAACATTGCAGAAATTTTGGAGAGCAAAAAGGAGAGGTTTGAGGTGCTGATGTCATGTTGACATCAGCATCTGTGAGCACCAGAATTCTTGGGTTCTGATTGTCTCTCCATGGGCTGTATTCTGATATATTTTTTTTGGAATTTTTGGAGATTATTTGATTAGATTTTCAATTTTTCAAAAGTTTTTTGGAAGATTTTGTGATCTGTTGAATCTGAAAAGATTTTATGGTCTTGTTGCTTCTAATCTATCAGAAGTGGTGCATCTAGGGCTAAGAAAGCTTCAATTGTGTAGCCCATGGTGGTTTGATTCAAGATCCGATGTCAAAAAGATTTGGAGGAGCTCGGCTGGGCATATTTTAGTTTGATAGACGTGTTTGCTGCCGATTGGTTGTTGTTTTAGCCCTATACCAATGTTATTTGGCTGCTGCTAGAGTTTTAGTTGCATCAATTCGTCTCCGTTTGGTACTTCTTCTACCTTCTTTATTGTTTTTTGCTGTTTTCAGTCCTATACCAGTGCTATTTTGTTGCTGCTAGAGTTTTTGTTGCATTCATTGGCCTCTTTTCGGCTCTTCCTCTTTCTTTTGGGTTGTTCTGTATCCCAATTGGCTATGGCAAGCAGCAACAATAATTCCCTTCAAGCTATTAGTGTGAGACTCACTAGGGATAACTATGCCTATTGGGCATATGTTATGAGAATCTTTTTGCTGGGTAAGCACAGGTGGGTATATTTTACTAGGGCTGTGAAAACTCCTTCTGATTCCAAGTTAGAAAATTATACGGAACTACTGACCAATTCGGAAGTTAACGATGCAAAAATTATTACCTGGATTAATAATTTTGTTGATCAGTCAATTGGTGTTCATTTGGCTAAATTTGATACAGCCAAAGAGATTTGGGAGTATCTATCCAGATTGTTTGTACAATCCAATTTTGTTAAGCGGTATCAGTTGAAGCCTGAAATTCAGGCTGCTCGTCCGGGTGACGAGTATACGGGAGTTTTATTCGATTATGACTAGGTTTTGGAATCAATTAGCTCTTACCGAGCCTACAGGGCTGAGCACTAATGAGCTATATCGTACATATAAAAAGGAGTAAAGATTGGTTCAGTTTTTTAAGACTCTTAGAGATGATTTTGAGGGACTACGAGGTTCCATTCTTCATCGTAGTCCACTTCCTTCTATTGATTCCATTGTTAATGAGCTCCTTGCTGAAGAGGTATGCCTCAAGACTCTTCCTGAAAAAGGCCTTCTTCCTTTACCTTCTCATAGAGTATTGGTTGTTTCTCCCAAGCCTCAGACTAGCACACAGAATAAGCATTGATTCCGACTTGGTATTAATGAATGTAGCTTCTGTCATGAGAAGGGTCATTAGAAGGCACAATGTCCTAAGTTGGTTAATAAGATAGTACGTGGATCGCAACAGTAGCCTTCTAAAGGGAAGGTGTTAAGAATATAATCACCTAACCAGGATCAGTGAGATACGAAAGCAAACAAGAAAACGAATCTAAAATCACACGCACACACAAGAATACAAAGATTTACGTGGTTCGCCCCAGAATATGGCTACATCCAGGGCTGCTGCAGTTTCATTATGATTTGAAAGTGTTACAATGAGACACGACTCCTCAACTATAAATACATAGAATTAGAGCAACAGGGATTCAGGGAAATAATGTGAAATACCAAAAATACCCTCAAAAAAATTTGGCGAAGTAGGAGCTAGTGTACAATATTTATCAGGATCCACACTACCCAACAGAAGGATTGCCACTACCCAACAGAAGGATCGCCACACTGCAATAGTTGCACAAGCAGTGGATGAGTCCTCATCAACTCCCACTCTCTCCTTGATAGCTGAGTAGCTGTAGAGGTTTTTTTCTTCTCATTAGCCTAATGCCCTTTCAGTTTCTTCCTCTGTAGGGCTTTCAAATATATCTCGCAACACTTGAATTTTTAACTCAGGTGCTACCCATCATATGACTAGTGATTCTTCTTTATTTATATCTACTTCTTCTCCTCCCTGTGTCTCCATTCTTGCTACCAATGGCACTTCTATGTCTTTGACTGGCATTGGATCTATTGTTTCTCCTCATTTGTCTCTTTCTGATGTCTATTTTATTCCTCAACTTACTTTAAACTTGATTTCTATAAGTCAGTTGTTTGATTCTGAATTTTCGATTCATTTCTCTTCATCTAGTTGTGTTGTGCAGGATCCTTATTCCAAGAAATTGATTGGGACAAGTCGTAGACAGGGAGGACTGTATGTGCTAGACGAATTGCATGTTTCGGATGTTGCTGCTTCCACAATAGATTTATCTTCTTTCTGTTTGAGTCCTAAGTCGTCTAGTTTTTATTTATGTCATTCTCATCTTGGACACATTTCTAGTAATCGTTTACAGTTTTTAGTTTCAACTGGTAGTTTAGGTAATTTGCATTGTCATGACATTTTGATTGTAGTAGATGCAAACTAGCAAAATTCATTGCATTACCTTTTAATAAAAGTTCTACTGTTGATCCTCTTTGGCAACAAGCTATGGATGATGAGTTCACCGCATTACATAAAATAGGCACATGGGAGTTGGTGCCTTTACCCACTGGTAAACGTGCAATTGGATGTTAGTGTGTAATATAAGATTAAAACTAAGTCTAATGGTTCAATCTAGAGGTACAAAGCTCGATTATTGGCTAAGGGATTCAATCAGGAATATGGCATTGACTATGAGGAGACATTTGCTCATGTTGCCAAAATGACTACCATTCGAACATTGATAGTTGTGGCAATTGTTCGTTAGTGGCGTTTTTCACAGATGGATGTAAAGAATGTCTTTCTAAATGGGGACCTGGCTAAAAAAGTTTTTATGGTTCCTCCTCCTGGGCTCCCTCATAATCCTGGAAAGGTGTGCCATCTCAAAAGAGCCTTATATGGTCTCAAACATGCCCCAAGGGCTTACTTTGCCAAGTTCTCTACTGTCATTTGTGACTTGGGATTTCGGGCAAGTGACCATGATTCTGCTCTTTTTCTTCGTTCTACTTCAGCAAGACATATTATTCGTTTACTTTATGTTGATGATATAATCATTACTGGAGATGATACCACTGGGATATTGTTGTTGAAATCACAATTGCAGCATTGGTTTGAAATGAAGGATTTAGGCTCTCTTCGGTATTTCTTGAGTATTGAGATCCCTTTTTCTCCTAAAGGCTATCTTCTCTCTCAGTCTAAGTATGCCTCCGATATTCTTTAGAATGCTCGTCTTTCGGATATTCAGTCTGTCGACACTCTATTAGAGCTCAACACTCGGTATACTTCTTCTGATGGGGTTCCATTGTCTGAACCTACATTATATCGAGCGTCATTGGTAGTCTGGTGTATCTTACTGTTACACGGCTTGATATTGCTCATGCTATTCATATGGTTAGTCAATTTGTTTCTTCCCCTACCTCAGTTCATTGGGTTGTTGTTCTCCGCATCTTGCGTTATATTCGAGCAACCTTACACCAGAGTTTATTGTTTTCTTCTTCCTCACCCTTGGAGCTTCGTGCATATTCAGACTCTGACTGGGCTGGGAATTCTATGGATCGTAAGCTAAGAAGCACGGACACTCTATTTTGGCTCACGTGTCCGTGTTGAACACGTGTCGGACACCGACACTCTCGGACACTCCCCAGACACGTGTCCGGATACTTAAATCATGAATGTTGATGATTAAATGAAGAAGTTCTTTAATTTTTATTTAATGGCTTTGTTATTTTAATATCTTAATAATATTTTTTAAATTTATGTGTTTTTATGCCAAGTTTAATTGAAATAACATTAGGTTTTTATTATTTGATCATATAAAAAATATAAAAAATTTATATATATTCAACGTGTTCCTAACATGTCCGTATCCTACTTTTTTGAGAAATAACGTGTCTGCGTGTCCGTGTCGTATCCGTATCCGTGCTTCTTAGATCGTAAGTCTGCTACTGGATTTTTTGTCTTTCTTGGTGACTCTTATTTCTTGGAAAATAAAAAAACAAACAGTTGTTGCTCATTCTTTTGCTGAGGCTGAGTATCGTGTTATGGCTACCACTACTGCAGAGATAGTTTAGTTACGATGGTTGCTTGCAAATTTGGGCATTCTGTTATCTACTCCTACACCTATGTACTATGATAACAAGAGTGCTATTCAAATCGCCCACAATTCTGTCTTCCACGAGCGTACGAAGCATATCAAGATTGATTGTCATTTTGTGCGTCATCATCTTCAACTTGGCTTCTTCCTTCTACACTGCAGTTGGCTAACTTCTTCACCAAGTCTCACACTATTCAACGCTTTCGCTATTTTCTTAACAAACTCTTGATGCTTCTTGCTGCCCCATCATGAGTTTGCAAGAAGGGGGGGGGGGGAGGGGTTGGTGTTAAAATAATTAGTATCATTAGTAATAGAGATAGTTTAGTCTTTTTCTTTTGATAAGGGTTTATGTTATTTCCGTGTCTTTTGTATCCTTGGTTAGTATGCTGATAGAAACAATAAATGATGTGTGCTCTCTCTTTTCCTTCTTCTTCTTCGCAACTATATGATTAAGTTTACACTGTTGATAGGGATTCTCCAACAATCCATGATGAGTACTCCAATGAAGGTGACATGCATGACGTACTGCTTATATATTGTTGTCAACCTACAGTTTTTTATTTTGACGCCCCATCCATGTTTGATGACAATTGTAAGAGAGGGAGTATTATTATTTATTCCAATTCACTGATTGATGAATGTTCCAATAAAGTAAGTTCTGTCCGTTATTAATTTTTATTCTCCACGTGATGAATATTTTGATGGTATCCTTGGTATGGCATTAGATAAAAATTTGACCACATACGGGAAGCATTGACGGAGTGTGTTTCTTTGACGAGTGTTTGGGTAATTGAAGGCATCTTTTGAATATAGTTTTGAGACATCAAGACATGAAAATTAAAGAGTATGAAGTCGCTAGCTCAGGTCCAGTGCAAAATTTATCATATATGAGTCAAGGTTGATGTGTAGTTTCTTGAACAATGCTACAGTTCAAGAAAAGAAAGGGTGGAATAAATTATCTGGATATCTAATAGATAATGGGTTGCAAAAACTAAACATCTTCATGAACTCTTGATTTGACACAACTCAAACAACTGAGTCTAAACCCGTAAATTTGTCACCTTCATAAGCCCCAATTAAGACTGTAAGTTTCTGAAGTACAGCTCCAACTAGTGCAAAATAAAATTTCGAAGACAACCTCACCCAATTTAAAATAATAAGATAGCAATGAAAACATTGAACTTAACTAAAATACCTCTTCACTTCATATATAGCATAAATATTCTAATGTCTTGCCCCATCTAGTCCTTGTCTCCAATCATATTCCAACATTGTGAAACTTTGAACGAAGGCTGCATTGGGCTGTCACATCATCTAGAAGAAGATTAAGATTTGGAGAAGGCATATGAGAATATAAAGGTCCATTATTTTAGATAAGATCCCAAAGGGTTACAAAAGAGAGAGTTTTACTTGGAAAAAATAAATAAATAGGAACTCCTCTACGAATCACATTGACTTCTTAAACACCCTTTTGGGTACTTACTTATATTACTAATTTTTGATTGACTGGCTACAGGTACTATACGCCTACTTCACCTCATGAATGTCATATACTCGTTCTACCGAGGTTTAAGGCATCTGGAAAATGAACTGCATGATGGAATACTGTCTCACATTTTAGCAGATAGGTTTTTTAGATTATAATGAACCATGTGATGAAATATTGTCCCACATTTTTACCATATAGGTTGGTTAAATTTGTAAGTTTGACGTTTCTTGTTATGTCAATGGGATGAGATCACAACGATTGTCAGATCATTCGTTGAATGGGTGCATCGCATAAAACTGACAAGTAACAAATTGGTCCTCAGATTAAGTATTCTCATTTGATTCAAATAGGAATTATGAAAAATGGGTTACATGTAGAGTTTTTGTTACTGAAATTAATTTTTGGAAAACTATAGAGCAGGTCTGTTTCAAAGATCTATATGCATATATTCTCTTTCATTTAGTTAATCACACACTGAACTCCAAAAGATTAGTCACTTCAACATTTCTAATATCATAAGCAACACAAAGTTACAAGCTATTTAGATTTAATTCTGTCACTGAGTTAGACACTTGATTTATTTCACAACTCACAAATAAGTTATCACAAACTTCATCCATTTAGAATATTAGATATAGAGGTAGTATGACTCTTATGTCTTTAGGATTTCAAAATTTAAAAAAAGAACAGAAGTCTAGCAAGGTTTAATTAAAATTGAAAAACCACAAAACTTACGAATAAATATTAGAGAACTAGAGAAGTCAGAATGTTACCCCCAATTACATGTCAACATTAGAATTTTTGCCAGTAAGAATACGAGATATCTGGAGTCCCCTGCTGAATGCTTCATTGAATAGGATCCTTGTCTGCATAGACTGGAATCCAGGCATCCATGATAACAATGCCAGAGGAGCCATAACAATCAATCCTAACAACATATCATACAGCCGAGCCAAGGCAACAACAGTCTCCCACACTACAGTGGACTGCAGAAAAGGCCTGAGGACCTGAGCAATAAGTATAAGGCCCCATCCCGTTGGGATGAATGCCAACAGGCTTGTGACAAGATCAAGAAAAATAAAGTTGGTGAACTGCAGCAATAAAACAATCACGAGTATTGTAAGCATAATGACGAGGAACTGAATCAGCCGATAGTAGATGTGTTCCTTTGCAGCATACTTGTCCTGAGCATACGCCATGACTACGTAAATCGCAACAGCCACGACCATGTAGATCCAGGATAGTAAGTAAACAGTAATACTGGTGTTGCGACCAGTAATGTTCAACTGGTAAACAATGCCATACTGGAAAAAGAAGAAACGAAGATCCAAAATTACCTCCAGCAACTTTCCCCAAAGGCCAGTTGTTCTCAAATGGTCCTGTTCCTCGTACCACCATGTTTCCCAGCTCTGATCTGCTTTTACAAAAACCCCTCCACTGTACCATATCCAATTCATGAAGTCATAGAAATCATACACAGTGTTTAACCAATCAAAGCCAGAAGGGTTGAAAACAAAGGGAGACATTATCCACGACACAACAAGAAACCAACTTGAGATAGTCATAGCTATGTAAACAAAAGTATTCTTAGCCATATAGCTACGTGAAGCATACACTATCAAAATCACCCCAAGCTCAATTGCCTTCACAAAATGGCTGCGAGCATACAGTCTATAGTTCTCTGCAAAGCTCTTGTGCTGCACGACAAAACCACGACCTGTGGCTCGGTACTTGGCACCCCCATGAAGAATGGTCCGGCCAAAGAAATGTGTACGCGTTCCCATAGAGAAAGTGTAAAAGAGCGAAGCAAGTTGCAGTTGCATTGTTAAAAAGTCCCAGACTGCTGGAAGGAACCCATGCTCTAGAGAGTTCTCCACAATCATTGGAAGGGCAGTGAACAGGCCAATCTGGATAATGAACTGCTGATTCAGGATTGCACCAAGAGCTCTATTGTTGCTAGCATTGTTCATGGCTTCCCTCTCAATACCACTGAGTGCAAGATAAAGTCGGCCCCACAAAAAAGTATAGACAGTAAGTACTACCATCATTGTGTTGAAGAAGGACCCCACAGAAGTGAAGAAGAAAGAAAGCATACGGAAGAAGTCCAGCCTATGACCCAACCTATATACATCTCTGCTCATGACCTGTTCACCATTGCCACTAGCGACCTTGGCCTCAAACATGGAGATCTGATTCAACCCAACATCCCTTCCCTTACCCACTTGTATATATTCATGGTGTGTTACATTGCCACCTCGCAGGGTGCAATTGAAGCCAGCAAATATATCCTCACTAATATTGATCACTCTAGACGCCTTGCTGATGCCACCCCTAGTCAAGAACCAGAACCTATCGAACACGTCTGGATGTCCATAATGCATTCTCACCTTGAGAGGGTTTGCCAGAACACGCTGCCCCAGTGTCACAAAACTCATCTCCTGAGCAGACATGAACCACGCGAGTGATGACACAGAGCCGGTAAATATATTTTCACGAACTCCCAAAATGGTTGCCCTCCTGATACCGTAAGAGGTTTTAAATTCCTCCAATAGATTCCGCATCTTGAGTGCCTCCTCAAAATAATTGTCCTGATTCATGTCAATGGTCTGAACTGCATCTCCCCGAGTGAAGATAATGGCATGGTTCTGATTCTCTGGTTTACCCTCCCCAAGCTTCAAGGGACCAGGCAACCTAATGCGATAGATTTCCACCTCTTTCTTAAGCTGTTGGTCATACTTAACAAGAACAGAGTAATATTCTACCTCTTCTCTTCTCAAGTAAACCTCGTCAACATAAGCAACTCGAAGGGCCTCATTGTTTTTCATCAGGTATAAAATCTCATTGGCGCGGTGGTCTCCCTTCCCCTTATGATTCCCGTACATCTGGCAGGCGACCACATATGTGTATTTCATCAAAGCACACCCAAACTCAGGCCCTTTATACAAAAGACTCACCCCACTCCTTGCTCTGTTGAGATTGCGGGAAGCTGGTGGCATACCTGAGCCTAGACCATTCAAACCGCTGTTCTGATTCAGTGAACCAAGAGAAGCAATTTCTTGGGATCCCTGCTGTAAGTCCATCTCAGATGCAGAATCTAGAAAGGCAAGCATCTTGAGAGCCCTATAGTAATACATCATTCCCCTTACAGTGCGGGATAGGGTCTGGCCTCGGTATGATGCCCAAAGACGAAGATCCCTTGCTTTAGTTGTCCAGATATCATTGTCATCCTGCATGCCTTCTCTCCGCATCCGCTCCATAAAATTCTCCCACTCATCTTCATAAATCTTCTGTAAATAAAACAAGGTGGAAATGCCATCTTCATTAGGACTTCGAAGCATTTCTTTCCCATACAATACTTCTTCGTCATAGTAAGGTGTAAGGACACTAAAAGCAGTCATTTTCTCAACTTGGGTTGCACGGGGCATGTTCATAAAGAGTGAATTGCTAAAAAAGGCGATTCGCCGTCTTGCCTCAAGATTTTTTGGGACATTGTGCATCGAATCTCTAGACGTAAGAATTTTCTGGAGACGCCGCAACTGCCTATAAAAGGAAGCATCATCAACATCTGGAAATTGAACAGCATTCTCAAAAAGCAGCCCTGCATCAGTGGTTGGATTAAGAGGTGCCAAGCCTTCTTGCCTTAACTCTCCAATGGACTTCTTCACCCTAGGAAATTCTCGAACAGAAAGCTCATACAAGGCTTGCAATACATCCACCACCTTACTCGTATCTTTCTTTGGCACCATCAGCTGCTCAATAAGATATATCAACTGGGCATGAATTCGTGGTAGAACAGTCGTCCTGTAGGCCCCTGTGAACTTCTCAATCTGTACATAGTGATCAATCTCCTTGAACAATTTTGTGACAATGGAATTCTCCTCTGTGCCATGTTTAACAATCTCAAGAAGCAAGCACCTGATGCTATCATAAGCTTCAATGACTGCACACCGCCTATACTCATTCTTGCATATCTTATACCAAAGCCGCCGATCAGGTGCATCACCCAGTTCTCCCGCCTGACTCATAGCAAGCAGCAGCTCATTGCACAGGAGGAAACATGGCCAGCGAATAACCCTAATTTGCCAACAGTTAGGTGGCAGTTCAGTAAGCTCCAATTCTAGATCACTAATGAGATCTTCTTCCCGCATAGTTATAATTATTTCATTCCATATTAACGCAAACCTTGTTGCTTCCACCTGGCTTGATTCAATCTTCTTGTAGGCCTGGCCGAGTCCATATCGCAGTTTCAGTCGATGGATTGCATCACGGAGCTTGTGCACCAACGTCGCTGTTGAACTTGTAGTCTGATCCTTTGGCATGAGATTAAACTGCAATGCACTTGCAAAGAACTGGAATCTCAGCCTTAGCTGTTCAATATTTCGAATCTCACCCAAATGTGAGAACAACCCAATTGCCCCACCAACAACAGAAGAAAAAATTGAATACCATATTTGCAAATCCATTAGATATATCAGAACCACAGGAATCCACAACAATATAACTGCTACTCTATTGCTGTTACCGAAAAATTCATGCCAATTGTATCTTACACCCCTGAGATTCAAAAGAGCCTTTGTCGGGGCAACCAAGGGCTTGATTTGGAGGAAGTAACTGAATGAGAATTTTGAAGCCAATACCACGATCCAGAACAATGTGTACTTTATGTTGTTAATGAGCCCTTCCCTTAGCCCACGACCAACAAAGATTCTTGTGTGAAACCACCATGTCAACAAGTACAAAATCATCCAATCTGTTTCCTCAATTACATTCCGAATCCATGGAAGAATGAAAAGAGCCAGCGCCAGCAACTCTGGGATGACAAATACAAAGGCAGCCCAAAGAAACGTAATAATTCTTTGATTTGCCTCATTCGACCACCTCCCATCAGAATTCTGTTGGCTCCAAATCCTCCCATATAATACCCCAAACACAATAGTCCAAGTCACAGCAACAATACTCTTAAGCGCCATCCTCACACCAAGCCACACTGTCTCCTTTGAAACCAGACTATACTGAGTTCCAGCATCGAGCACTGATTGGAGAAATCGAAGACCACCCCAAGTGATAAAAACAGTGAGTAATTCCACCTGCGCACCACGATTCTCCAATGCTTGCCATGGATTCTCCACATCCGCCCAAGCAATAATAATGGAAGCCTGTAAAAACAAAATTAACAAAACCCATAACCGATCAAAACTCCTAAACACATTCCAAAACGTCCTTTGCTCAACAAACCCAGTCTTCCCAACTCGTTTATCCTGGCTAGTTGAGAAAAAATTACTGCCAACATTAATAGGCCACTTAAGTCTCTGAAAACACCTTCTACTCCAAAAGTACTCATTGATATCATCATAGTTCCTCCAAGCTGAATGTGGAGCAGTCCCGTTTCGACTCCTGTCGGCTTCTTCCTTAATTGTCTTGTAGATGGGCGTAATAACATGATTCAAGAACGCATTTTCACCCGAAATTGAAGGAAGAAAAGGGCGGCCAGTATTGTCATCAATATAATCGTCAAGAACTTGGTTAAGTTCCATGGCCATGTGATGATATATATAGCATAAACATTCAGGGGCGAATCGAATGTTTGCGGCTTCGCCCCAAATTAAAAGATAAAGACATACGTATAACAATTCCCGGCGGAGGAGGTCAAAATCGCGGCGACTTGAGAGCCGAACGTTCGATTTCCGGCCGAGGTAAGAGCACCAACAGGTGTAGTTTTGGAGAAGTTTGCGGCGGAAATTGCGAAGGACCGCCGGTTGGAGAACGTCGACATCGGCGGGAGGCGGTTGGTGGCGCATTTGGGAGTTGGCTAGGTGGAGGACCAGGTGTTCCCTTTGGTTCCGAACGTTGTCGTGTTGGAACCCGAAGAAGAGACCCAGCCAGTCCATGAGGTCCATGCCGTCGTCCCATGGGGTGAATGGTGGTTTCCGGAGGTCCCCGACAGCGCGTAGTGCAGCGGCAGCTGCTCGTACCTCGGGGTACCGCAGAGAAGGGTGATCAGTTAGGAGGTTGTGGATGGGGATTATGTTGAAGGGCTCTTCAAACCGCGGCTGTGGCGGTGGCTCGTAGGCCTCCCCTCGGCCGCGCGTGGGTAATGGACGTTGTCTCAAACTCATAGCATCAGGTATTTCCTCAGATCACCACCATTTGCAGCTTTGCTTGTGCTTCAACTCCTTGCGCTTTAACTGGATATCAACACACTGAGTTTTTGAGCGTAACTTGCAAATAAACACAAATGTATGCATATATATATATATCAAATTTATACTCCAAGAAGTAAAGAATGAGAAAGGAAAAGACCTTTTGACTGGTTTTAAGCATAAAGCACATCGGAGAAAAATGTTGACGCCCGAACCACGCGTCAACGACGAAGGGGAGATTTCACGACTCAACTGTAAAATAGGGTATATAGGACAACGTGTTCAACTCTCCCAAGTCCCAACGACAAATAACTGCAGAGACCAGACAAGCAAACATAGCATCTACATCAGCATACACGTAACTAATCTTACAATGTGTAAAGAAGATTTTTGAAAACCCTAACCCTAGTTCTGGCTAGTTCTGGGGTGGCTGAAGGCAGCGAGGGAATCTAACAGACATAGGACAGTTTCGTCTTCCTCGAGTCTGAAACCCCCAGAGGGTTAGCTGAGAATTAATTGATATTTTATTTAACTTCTCAGAGAAGAGACAGTGCGTTAGACTGAGACACTGGATGGAGTGTAACTGTTCGTAACTTTCCGTTTTCCAATGGGCCCCATTGGATTCCAAGAAATAGACGGTACCGATGTGGGCCATCAGGACCAAACTCGGACGACAATGATCGACTAACTCATCATATACTTGTGTTTTTTTTTTTTTTATGAACGGCTATGATTATTCATGTATTTTTTTAATCAATTTAATTGTATTCAATAATTCAAAAAATTGATCTTAAATCTCACATCAAAAATAATAAATTGTATTTCAACTAAAAATTTTATACTTAAATTAAACTAATATTTTATTATGTATTGCCCGTAGTAATAAGAGCAACTCCGAGAGTGAATTTAAAAAGAATTCTTTCAACTATTATTTTGACTTTAACCGTTCGTTTGGATAAGTAGGAGGGAAAAAAAAAAGAAGAGAGTATTAATTATGAAGGAAAGGAAAGAAAAGGAGATGAGAGAGTAATCATTCCTTTATGTTTAGATAAATAATGAAAGGAAATGAGAGAAAGATTAATATAATCATTTTATATTGCTTGAGAATGATCAAGGAGATAAAGGAAAGAAAAAGATTTTATATTATTTTATTATTATACCCTTTGAATGTCTTAGGATAGAGGTGTCATTTTTATAATTTTAAGGATAATATTAGTATTATTAAAAATTTATTAAGTCCTTATTTCTTTTTCCTCTATTTCCTTCCACTTTTGGAGAAATAACAAAATTGTTTAAATGATGGTTAAACTCTCCCTCCTTCTCTCTCCCTCTTCTTCTTAATTTTTAAAACAAACATGATATAAACTCTCCTTCCTTCTCATTTCCTTCCATTTCTTTCCAATTCCTTTCATCCAAATATAGTGTAAATGAATCCATATTTATCCTTCAAAAGATGATGTATTGTTATATCCCTTTTGAATTCAAACTCATAAATAATATAAAGTTGTATTCATATTTACATATAGTGGAAAAGGAGAGAAGGATGATCCAAAAGTTGGTTTGAAGAGAGAGAAAGAAAAAAGTTGATAGAAAGAGAAAAATAAAAAAATATTAAAATATAAAATAAATATTTTTTTTTGGATATCATTATTGAAGTGGCGTGTAAAACTAAGATTCATTTGTGTATGCATAAATATTGTAACAATATTCAAATAAATTTTTTAGATCCAAAAATGACAATATCTCTTGAAAAAGAAAAAAAAATGAAAAATCATAAAACAAAGGCAAGCTAATAGCACTCCCAAACGATACAATCATTTTAGACATTGGTAATACTAGTCTTATTTTTATATTTTACTAAAAATATTTATTTTCATGAATTGTCAGTATCGTATTAGTTAAATATCAATTTATTATGACATAATGTGATATTTAGTCAATACAATATTGACAACTCATAAAAATAAACACTTTTAACAAAATTTTTAAGTAAATCTAGTATTATAGTTTAATCATATGTAGGAGGTCTCTCTTTTTATATTTTTGTTTTGGAGTATATCATCAAAGTACGGTGAATTTACAACATATATACCCTAGTAAAAGCTCCAGCGGATCTTAGCCCGTCACACTCATGTGAACACTGCACGTAGTCAAACGTACGAATTTCTCTGATAATCTTTCATTAATCAATCAATTTTGTGATTGACTGACAAAATCAACTGTTGCTTCCTCTTTAACAGTAAAGATAAATTACACCTTTTAAAATTATATTAATTTTTTTATTTAATAATATAAATATATATTTTTTTGAACATTTTTTAAAATGGTAAAATTATCTTTTATATGAATTTTTTTTTTAATTTTTTTAATTTTGATCACTTTTTTCTTTATTTTTTAAATAAATATTGATAAAAGTTTTAAATTTATTTTTATATAAAATAATTTATTTATCTTAAATTTATTTTTAAATAAGATAATAAAAAAAATTTAAAGTTAGAAAAAATTTATCAGATTTAAAAAAAATAAATAAAATAAATAATTTTTTAATTTAAATAAAATTGATTGAAATAAGTATTTATATATTATTCGATAAAATAAAAAAAGTCGGTATAATTATAAAAAAAAATTCTTATAAAAAATTAGTATAACTTACCTTAGTAATATTTTGTAACACTTGTCTTTGTCTATTTATGATATACATATATTTTCATAAGTATTGATATGCCATAAAAGAACAGGTCAATCAACACTTGACACGTATGACCATAATCTGATTCATGCTCGGCCAACATGATTCTCACTCAGCTAATGACTAAAAGCTCAAGCATACAGATCATTACATCAGGTCGGAAGAGATCGAATATACACCTTCAGAACATATATATCCAGAACTGATCACAGGGTCCAGACCAACACTCCAGAACTCGTCACCGCCTTAGCAGGTGCCGAGCAGGGAATAAGGAAGCAGTCTTCAACAAGGGAACTACCTTCTATGGTTATCTCTATGCAACGCTCCACAAGGTAACTGCAATCTCCGATGATCAAATCCCTATATTCATGGCGTTGAGTCCTAATCAACTTAGGAAAGCCACGGCTTATAAATTAAACCCTAGAGGTACGCCTTATTTCTTATGCTCATTCTTTGGCTTTCAATACAGTCTTTCAATTCTTTTACTTACTTAAGCATCGGAGCGGCTACCGCCAGAGCCAATCCGGTGGTCCTCTGATCATCTTTCTGAGTGTTCTACAGGTCACGGAGTCCATACTTATTGCGAGCCGAAAAGTGCAGCATCAGTTTGGCGCCGTCTGTGGGAACGACTAATCTCCAAGTGCTCTATTCATAAACTCAACTCTTTCCTCACCAGAAAACCATGGCACCAAATCTCCGACCACGACAGAATACTCAGAATTCGTAAAACGCTCAACGTCAGCCGTCTGCTCCCCGCACAAGGGGGCCAGCGGCCAATCCTATGCGACAAGAGATCGAAGCAATAAAACGACACAATGAACTGGTGCAGGAGCAGTTGCTTGCCATCACTAGAACACTGGCGACACTTACGCAGAACCAAGCGGCGGGTTCTCCTAGCCCACCGGTCAACTTCGTTGTAGGAACGCAACCTCCTGTTGCTACAGAGAACAAAGAACTTCATGCGCAGGCTCCAACTAACCAGCCTGGGCACCCCTCAGGCGTTCCTCGCGCCGGCCGAGATCCGCAGCCATCAACAGTCCCTGGCTGGGGAACATCCGCCTTCGTCCCCGACATCCATTACCGGAGCACTACTCGAGCCCCAACTCCAAGGGCCTCGGGAGCACACCCGGCACCGCAGGAGCCACCTCATGCAGCACTAAACCCTCCGGTTCGGAATCCTTCTCCGTCCGAAGGGCGTAATCAACCTTACTACCCTGAAACCGAGGCTGTCAGGCAGGGTTCACAAGATGTCAGACTCAAAGACCCGCGGAGGGTAGAGGAAATTGCCGAGTCGATGGACCGGACAATTACCTTGAAAGGACCTCAGAACCCTCCAGAACAAGACGAACTGGCCAGGCTGCTTGGAAGGCTAGCCACCCCATTCACTCACGCCATCATGTCAGAAGAGAGGCCCAGAAAGTTCATGGTGCCCAAGTTCACCCTGTACGATGGATCTGGAGATCCAGGAGATCATCTCTCTCATTACCAGCATACGATGGCCCTTCACGGAGCCTCTGATGCCTTCATGTGCCGAACGTTCATCACCAACTTGAAGGGAACTGCTCTGAAGTGGTTCCACAACCTCCCTCCTAACTCAGTTACCAGCTTCTACGAGCTCGGTAGACAGTTCTTGGACAGGTTTATGACCAGCAGGAGGCTCAGAAGGGGGCCAGAATTCCTGCTGAACGTCAAGCAGACCAAGGAGGAATCCCTCGGAGCCTACATTGCGCGCTTCAACACCGAACTCACAGAGCTCACTGACTGCAGCCCAAAATTCCTTGTAGCAGCCCTAACTGCTGGGCTTGCCCAAGGTGGGTTTAGAGACTCCTTGACAAAGAGCCCTCCAGCCGATATGGCGGCATTAATGGATCGGGCCAGAAAATACATCAACCTGGAAGAAGCCAACCGCACGTCCCAGAAGGGCAGAGATCAGACCCAGAAGGACAATTCAAAGCGAGAGGACCACAAGAAGGAGGATCACAGAAGAGACTCCAACAAAAAGAGGGCCAGGAGCTTAGAGAAAATAACAGCACTCAGAGCTGTGTACAACTCCGGACCAAGGGAGTTCACCAACTTCACCCCTCTGAACACCACACCGAACCAGGTACTCCAGCAGATCCGAGATCGGGAGAACCTGAGGTGGCCGGAACCAATCAAAGGAGATCCTAGTCTGCGGGACCAAAGTAAGTATTGTAATTTCCATAAAGATCATGGACATACAACTAACACATACAGGACCCTCCGATATGAGATAGAGCAGCTCATAAAGACGGGGCGTCTTCAGGAGTTCGTCAAGTAGGACGGAAGGCAAAACCCCCAAGAAGACAAGCCTCAACAGCGGCCAGACCAGAGGCCCGAACAGAGGCAGGAGCAGAGGGAGGGACGAAACGAGCCTCAGAGGCAGAACAACCACGTCATCTACGTCCTCCATGCTGACTCCCCTATCACAGGAATGTCCAACAGGGCAAGAAAGAGATACGCTCGGGAAGCCAAAGCCGCCCCAAACGTATTACAGATCTCCAACGTCGAAAAGAGGCTCAAGCCGGCACCAGAGATCCAATTCACCGAGCAAGATCTAGCAGGGGTACACTGCCCTCACAGTGACGCCCTTGTTATCACCCTCAGAATCGCCAACTTTGAGACCAGGAGAGTCCTGGTCGATACGGGCAGCTCTGTCAACATACTATTCTACGAATCGCTCAAACAAATGGGGATAGACCATGACAACGTCAAGCCCACCACTGCCGTGATGGCAGCTTTTGACGGCAACTTCAGCACCTCATTGGGGAGAGTCGACCTTCCTACCACTATAGGAGAGGGTGAAGGGCAGAAGACCACCATCTTGGAGTACATGGTGTTAGACATGAAGTCTCCCTACAACGTCATAATCGGGAGACCCTGGTTGCATCAGATAGGAGCAGTCACTTCGACCCTCCATTAGTGTTTGAAGTACGTTCACAATCAGAGCATTCACTCTGTCAGAGGGTGTCAACCAACCTCCCGGGAGTGCCACGCTATCGCCCTCAAAGAAAAAGCTCCTAAATAGCAATTACAGCACACTTGGGATTGTGCAGATCTGGTATTCACTCACTCTCCCGAGGTGGAAGATTGCCCATCCGGCATTCAAGAACCCCTGAGCCCAAGGGGACGCGACAGCCGAGCCAAACCTGTTGGCGAGCCCATTAAAGTACTGGTCAGTTTAGAAGCAGAGGGGCATTACTTGTACATCGGCCCAGACCTAACACACACCGAGCAGGAAAAGATAGTCAGGTTCTTGAAAGACAACCTCTCTATCTTTGCTTGGGAGACCAGAGACATGGAGGGAATAGATCATAATCTTATAACTCACAAACTGATGGTAGATCCGGATCACCCGCCAGTCAGACAGAAGAGAAGGCCGATTGCTCCTGAACGGCATCGGATTATAAACGAAAAAGTCCAAAGGCTGCTGGACGCCAGGATGATACGGGAAGTATTCTATCCCGAGTGGCTAGCCAACACCGTGCTCGTCAAGAAGAAAAACGGCAAGTGGAGAGTCTGCGTTGATTATACAGACCTCAACAAAGCATGCCCCAAGGACAGCTTTCCATTGCCAAGAATAGACCAACTGGTTGACGCCACTGCGGGGCATGAGCTCATGAGTTTCATGGATGCCTACTCTGGATACAACCAAATCCAGATGTACCCTCCAGATTAAGAGAAGACTGCCTTCATAACCGAAAGAGGACTCTACTGTTACAGAGTGATGCCTTTCGGTTTGAAGAATGTTGGAGCCACTTATCAGCGGTTGGTGAACAAGATGTTCAGCCCACTGCTCGGCAGCATCATGGAGGTATACATCGACGATATGCTGGTAAAGAGTCTTCAGAAAGGCAACCACCTCCAGCATTTAACCCAGACCTTCAATATCCTCAGACAGCATAGGATGAAGCTCAACCCCTCGAAATGTACCTTCGGAGTTACGAAGGGAAAATTCTTGGGATACATTGTCTCTCGAAGGGGTATCGAAGCAAACCCCACTCAGATCCAAGCCCTGATTGGGCTAAAGTCGCCAAAAACCAGAAAGAAAATTCAGGCTCTGAATGGTAGGATTGCAGCCCTGAGCAGATTTATATCCAAATCCACTGATCGCTGCCTACCTTTCTTCAAAGCTCTGAAGGGCAGCAAAACTTTGCAATGGACGGAAGAATGCGAGAAATCCTTTCAAGAACTAAAGGAGTATCTAGCCTCTCCAGAGCTCCTGTCAAAACCAATACAGGGAGAAAAGCTACTCATGTACCTTGCAGTCTCCGAAAACGCGGTCAGCTCCGCACTGATTAGACAGGACAGAGGAGTGCAGAGGCCTATATTCTACGTCAGTAGGGCGCTACTTGACACAGAAAAAAGATACCCAGAAGTAGAAAAACTGGCCTACGCCTTGGTCATATCAGCTCGGAAGCTTCGACCTTATTTCCAGGCCCATCCAATCAAAATCCCAACTGCCTATTCTCTGAAGTCAATACTGAGGAAACCTGAGGTATCGGGAAGATTAGTAAAGTGGTCTGTGGAGCTAGGGGAGTTCGACATATCATATATACCCCGGAACTTCATCAAAGGGTAGGCCTTAGCTGATTTCGTAGCCGAGTTCACCCCGGCACTTCAGAACAAAGCACAAGTCACCGAAACTTCGGGAACCTGGCTACTGTACATTGACGGATCGTCGACCGATCAAGGATCAGGGGTAGGCCTGGTACTGCAGTCCCCTGATGGGCTCGCGTCAAAAAAAGTAGTCAGTTTAGGATTCAAAGCTTCTAATAATGAAGCCGAATATGAAGCCCTAATCTTAGGCATGAAGCTTGCCTTGGAATGCGAGGCTCAGAACCTCGACGTCTTCTCTGATTCCCAACTAGTAGTGAGCCAGGTCCTGGGAGAATTTTCCATTAAAGATAACAGGATGCTCCGGTACTCCGAACTGGTAAACCACTTGAAGCATTCCTTCCAGACATTTACTATCCAGAAGATTGAGAGAAACCAGAATTGCAGAGCAGATGCTCTGGCTAACATGGCCTCACGCCTCAAGTCTGAAGCAAATTCCACAGTAAAAATCTCCTTTCAGCCAGGACCCAGTATTGAGGAAACCCAAGTTGCTCAAATTGATGAACAGCCCCAGAACTGGATGACTCCAATCCTCCAGTACCTAAGATCCGAGCTCCTCCCAGAGGATAAAAACAAAGCTAGGAGAATCCGAATCAGAGCGGCTCGGTACCTGATCCTGAACAACAAGCTTTACAGAAGGTCGTATTCTCAACCTCTGTTAAAATGCTTGGCTCCAGACGAGTCACAATATGTCTTGGCTGAAATACATGAGGGAATCTGCGGGAATCATAATGGGGGCAGAACTATAGCCCACCGAGCTCTATCACAGGGTTACTACTGTCCCGGCATGCTAAAGCAGGCAAAAGAATATGTTCAGAAGTGCGACAAATGCCAGAGATTTGCGCCGTACCAACATCAGCCTCATCATGAGCTTATCCCGATTCCTAGCCCTTGGCCCTTTGCTTAGTGGGGGATGGACATCGTGGGTCTATTACCAAGGGCCCCTCCGAACAGAAAATACCTCTTGGTGGCCATCGGCTATTTCTCTAAATGGGCCGAAGCCGAGCCTTTAACACATATCACAGAAAAGGAAGTTGAAAGCTTCACCTGGAAGAACATTGTGTGCAAGTTCGGCATACCACGTGTAATTATCTCGGACAATGGAACACAATTCACTGGTAAAGGCTTCAAGGCATTCTGCGAAAATCTCAACATCAGGCAACACTTTGCCTCTCCAGGCCATCCACAAGCAAATGGGCAAGCAGAGGTCACCAACCGAACAATCCTTGACGGGTTAAAGAAGAGGTTGGAACAAGCCAAAGGAAAGTGGGCAGAAGAACTCCCTGGGGTTCTTTGGGCCTACAGAACAACCAGAAGAACTCCCACCTCTGAAACTCCCTTCTCACTAGCCTATGAAACAGAAGCAGTAATTCCGGTCGAGATCGGTATGCCAACCCTGAGGACTGAGGCCTTTGAGTAAGAATCCAATGATCAGCAGCTGATGGAAAACTTGGATTTGCTCGAAGAGAGAAGGGATCAGGCCAGCATCAGGATGGAAGCCTATCAACAGAGAATGGTCAAAAAATCCAAGGTAGGACTCAAGACAGTCAGCTTTCAAGTTGGAGACTTCGTCTTAAGAAGAGTCTTTCAAAACACCAAGGATCCTACCATGGGAAAGTTGTCACCAAACTGGGAAGGCCCCTACAAAGTAACAAAGGTTGTTCGACCTACCACCTACTGGCTAGAAGACATGACTGGGAACCCTGTTCCTAGGCCATGGAATGTGGAACACTTACGGAAGTATTATCAGTAGAGAGGTTTTCTTTTACTTCCATAAAGTATCCATCTATTAATGCACAGGCCTCCAGAGCCTGGTCCATAAATGTATAAGTCTTCGTACTTGGTCCATCTATTAATGCACAGGCCTCCAGAGCCTGGTCCATAAATGTACAAGTCTTCGTACTTGGTCCATCTATTAATGCACAGGCCTCCAGAGCGTGGTCCATAAATGTACAAGTCTTCGTACTTGGTCCATCTATTAATGCACAGGCCTCCAGAGCGTGGTCCATAAATGTACAAGTCTTCGTACTTGGTCCATCTATAAATGCACAAGCCTCCAGAGCCTGGTCCATAAATGTACAAGTCTTCGTACTTGGTCCATCTATTAATGCACAGGCCTCCAGAGCCTGGTCCATAAATGTACAAGTCTTCGTACTTGGTCCATCTATTAATGCACAGGCCTCCAGAGCCTGGTCCATAAATGTACAAGTCTTCGTACTTGGTCCATCTATTAATGCACAGGCCTCTAGAGCCTGGTCCATAAATGTACGAGTCTCAGTACTTGGTCCATCTATAATGCACAGGCCTTCAGAGCCTGGTCCATAGTATACAGGTCTTAAATACTTGGTCTATTTCTTAAATATACAGGCCTCCAGAGCCTGGACCACTCTAATGCACAGGCCTTCCAAGCCTGGTCCGTTTTCGATTAGCAAACTCTATGATCCAGTCCATCCAAAGACAGAAGTCCCGGACATCTACAAACTAAAGTTTCTTAGATCGGAACACCTCAAAATCTGATATCTATATTATTTGGCTTATCTGTCAAACAAACAACAAGTACTATGGTACCGATCAGGAGTGAAACAATTTGGTTCAAGCATTTTTCTAAAAGTTTCTTTGATTCAATCTCAGAACATTCAAAAGTGCACGAGAAAGTATTTTAACTACAGAAAAGCACAATCGAATACGAAGACATCAGATCTGAGAAAAAAAGATTCAATTTTATTGATAAATCAGAAGATTTACATCAGTACAAACACATCACTATAGAAGCTATTACAGAAGCTATTACGGAATCTATTACAGAAGCTATTACAGAATCTGTTACAGAAGCTATTACAGAAGCTACAATTCTCAACATGTTGGCTTTCCCTCACGGGATGATAAAGGGGCACAGGATCCACAACTTCCATTACCGCCATCATCGGCTCCATTTGAAAGGAAAGGGCCCTGAACCCCAATCTGCATTAAGGAGCGCCCAGGCCATTTCATCATCATCATCATCAACTCCATGACCAACGGATGATGAGGGCTCTGGGCCTCAGGAGACTTTTCATTCTCCACCTTTGTAATCGGCATGACACCCCAGTAGATTGAAGCAAGGGTCTCTGCCAAGTCACAAGGGGGAGGAGACAGCCCACATTCATCTCCCTCAAAGCAGTTGTCACACCCCGGCCGATTGGAGCGAGGATCTCTGACGAGACGTAAGGAAGAGGAGGCAACTCACCCTCGTCTTCATCACCAACGCTCCAGGCCTCGGTTGAATCAGGGAGGGGCCACCACCAATCAGAGGAATCTCGACCGGATGCCAGAGGAAACAAGAAGACTTGTACCTCCTTCAATCCTTCCTTGGAGACTGAAAATAGGGGAAGGTTAACTCTCAGCCACAGTTTAATCGTTCCTAACTCAGGCAAGGAATCACCCATCATCTCCGGGCGAGTGGCAAAACTCCGGTAGCATATGAAGTCTCTCTCACAAGGGGACAATTTGAAATCGAAAGGTTGAGCGCAACCGTGTGCCCTCGTTTCCATTTATATAGACGCTTGAAGTCCAAAAGCCACCTAACTGAACCGTCGCAACGGTGAAAAAGAGAGTGGCCTCGAAATCCTAAATGACGGTCGAATAAATAAACAGTGCATTAAATATGCCTCTTCGATATACCAAGAAACAGGGTACAGAACTCTCTAAACAGAGACCACAATCCAGCACTGAAGCTCCCGAATTAACAGAGAGGGGGACAAAGTCTAAGTGTACAGACCCCCTATTCAAAATTCAGATCTTTCAATTTTAACTATTTAATGACGGACCAGTCATATGACGAAGGCCGAACAGCTCGGATATATCCCAAACCTGAGTACTCGAACACAGCATGCCGAGCATCATAACTACAAGCGCAAGCTGCCTGGTTATCTCCACAAGCTCTTGATTTAGAGCAATTTATCTCAGAGCCCTACAGAAGCCTACTCCCACTCTATCAGGCTCTGTCTATCTAAGTATACTTACTTTCTTATCGTATTATAATGAGACAATTGAAGTGAATCTACATTCACTATTCAAATATCAAAGTTCGGAAAGCGACTATTGATTGCTGGACAGTTGATCTAAAATGCGAAAGACTCAGAGCAGCCACACTTGCGACAAAATTGCACAGGAGGAAAGAACACGAGCAGAATTTAAAAGAAAGTCAATTTTATTGATCAAAAGAATAAATTCATTACATCAAAAGGATGTAGCAAAAATAAAAACCCATCAAGCCTTAAGACTTCCTAGAAGGGCCTACGTCATCTTCCAAGTTAAGGGCGGGAGCCCCAGCCGTCTTGTCCGGATCAGGACGAGATGAGGTAGGTTCAGGGGGAACAATTGATGAAACGTCAAAACCTGGGAACTGAATCTAGAATCTAGTTCGGAAGCTTTCAAAACCGAACAGGATCAGCTCATCACCCATCTGTTCAACTTCATCTTTCAATATCATCTCAGTCTCAGCCCTGGCATGATCAGTTGCCTCCTGAACCTTCTGATCGAAGGAACTCCGGAGATTAACCAACTCCGCCTCAAGCCCCTCAACCTTCTGAGCATTTATGTCCCTCTCAGACTCTGCCACGGTAAGGTTGGTGGTGGCTTCCTTCAGATCCTCCTTAATGCTCTGAATCTTGGACCGGGCTGTCCCAAGCTCCATCCTCATCTCTTCCACTTCAGACCTCAACTTCTCGGCCTCCTCAAGGCCCATGGAGGTCACCATCAGAGCAGCCATGCTATGCATACTCTGCGCAAAGCAAGACAGACGGTTTAGATTGAACGAATAGACAAACAGAAAAGTCAAGAAAAAGCTTCAGAAGCTTCCTTCATCTGGATATTCATCATCTCAGTCATCAGATTGGAGGGGTCATCCCCTCTGTATCAGTGTGGGCCATGAGCCCATATTTGATCAAATGCCCTCTTGGCAATCTGATAGTCCGGCTCACTAAACGGCTCAGACGGTGCAGCAGGTGCTTTCCCCTTCCTAGTCCTCCTACTCGGACCAGAAGAGGCAGGAGGAGCAGCCGAAACAGGGACGGCAGGTTCAACCTCCTTCTCAGCCTCGGCAGGGGCTGGCTTAGGAGAGCCAGAAATCAACCTCCTCCTCTTCACTACAAGGGGGGCATCAGGCTCAGCTCGGGAGGAAGACTCCCCCACCACTGGGGCCTCCAGCACAGCCCATTTCGACGTCAACCTCTTCTTAAGCTCTACATTACGGGCAGCCATCAAGTTTGCTGGAGTTATAATGACAGAATGAGCCCGGTCAGGAGTTGAAAGCAGTACTCGGTACTGATCCCGCAATGCTTCAGTAAAATCGGACCTCTTCCAAACACTCTTAACTGCACACAAGTAAGGAAAGATATATCAGTTTATCAGTTCGGAAGGCATAACAAGGCTAAAAGTAAGTCTAAAAGAATAGGCCTCACCCTTATGACTCGTAACACGAGGGAACGACGAGGCCTCTCCTTCCTGAAAGCCTTCATGCTCCCATCCTCCTCCGACGAAGAAGTACCACTTCTTCCACGTTTTGCTGGAAGTGGGAACAGAAGACAGGGGTCGGAACCCCTTCTCGAAGGACATATAGAAAAGGCCTTCTGCCTGCTTGAACTTCAGATCTATGTTACTACGGATCAAGTCCAGAGACACATCCACCTTGTTTAGGTGTCCCAACACCACAAATCCTAGAAGCTGCCGCCAGCTATTGAGATTCAGGTCGGCAGGGTAGAGCTTGTACCAACAAAAGAACTGCCTGACTAAATCCGGCAATGGGAGTCTCAAGCCCATTTCAAACCAGGCAAGGTAAACACAAATCTCCCCGGCTTCAACATTATGGGACGATCCATGGGGCCTGGCACTCTGCAGGTCACATTTGAGGGAAATTTGAATTTCACCCTCCATTCATCCAGAAGGCTCTGAGTGACAGCACTCTCACCCTCTTCTCTACGGGAAGACCTACCAGAGGTCTCCCCAACCCTGTCTCGGGGCTCCTCAAAAGCATCAACTATCCTAACTCCAGGACTAGTGGGAGGATCAACAGGCCTCTCCCTAATATCTTCGGGAGCAGGGTTACCTACATCTTCCACGAGAGACGGAACAGCCATCTCAGAAGGACTTCCCACTCCCTCATTCACAATTGGGGATTCAGAAGAAGCAGACATCATTCTCGGATTCAAGAAGAAAGAAGCGAGAGAAAAGGGAAAATCAGTCGAACCTGTTCTAACTCAGGAAGTCAGTATTCTTCAAAGTCACACAGACCAACAATGGCGGATGCAATCTTCTGGCACAGTGAAAATGACGGGGAAAAGGTCATTTCGAAATCTCATCCCGTACTTATAAAGCACAGTATCAGAAGGGACCCACCAAGCCCAAACACCATGACGGTTCAGAACAATGATGACCTTGAAAAGACCTAATCTCTGGCTGCGCAATAAATGGCGCCCCAACAGTTGCCTTGGAAGGCGGACAGACGGGACACATGACTCTCCGAAAAAAGGCTCTGCCCTAGTTGCTTGCTGGCATCAAACTAGGACTTGGGGGGGGGAGTAACTGATATGCCATAAAAGAACAGGCCAATCAACATTTGACACGTATGACCATAATCCGACTCATGCTCGGCCAACATGATTCTCACTCAGCCAATGACTAAAAGCTCAAGCATACAGATCATTACATCAGGTCGAAAGAGACCGAATATACACCTTCAGAACATATATATCCAGAACTGATCACAGGGTCCAGACCAACACTCCAGAACTCGTCACCGCCTTAGCAGGTGCCGAGCAGGGAATAAGGAAGCAGTCTTCAACAAGGGAACTACCTTCTATGGTTATCTCTATGCAACGCTCCACAAGGTAACTGCAATCTCCGATGATCAAATCCCTATATTCATGGCGTTGAGTCCTAATCAACTTAGGAAAGCCACGGCTTATAAATTAAACCCTAGAGGTACGTCTTATTTCTTATGCTCATTCTTTGGCTTTCAATACAGTCTTTCAATTCTTTTACTTACTTAAGCATCGGAGCGGCTACCGCCGGAGCCAATCCGGTGGTCCTCTGATCATCTTTCTGAGTGTTCTACAGGTCACGGAGTCCATACTTATTGCGAGCCGAAAAGTGCAGCATCAAGTATAAGAACCGTTACCATGATTCATGTGAATATATATACACTATACATACACAAATACACATAAAGCAAAACATTACTCTTTCGTTAATCAATAAAGTGATTGCACTAGGAGACCATAATTCTTATGGCCTAAAATCTATTTAAAGTGTAAAGAATTACTCCATTAAAGCAAGATAGAGAATGAAAGAAATGCAAGGAGATGAAAAAACAAAAAGGAATCCATGAAAAATAGGCATTAGCAAACACTTTTTAGTTAAAAGGAACATGTTGTTATGTTAAAACAAAACAAGGTTGAAAAAAATCAGTTAAAGCCTAAACACTCTAAAAAGAATCACAAAGTGTTTGCTTTTCTAAAGGCAAGGACAGGTCCCCCAAGGAATTGTTCCCTCTGAATTTTTTTATTTTAATATTTTTTAAATACTTTTCAATATATTTTCAAATATATAGTTTTAGTTTATATTTTTGTTCCTTGAGTCTAAGATTTTTCACACTTTCACTCTTATTTTATTTTTAATTTGACCAACTTTTATTGTCGTTTTTGAAAAAAAAAAATTATAACCTAAAATTTTTAAACTGTCTCTTTCTTTTGTTAGAATTTTTTTGGTCTAATTTGTAAATTTTTTATATTAATAAATTTATTTTCTTATCAAAAATACAATCGATTGATATTAGATATATATAATTTTTAAATTTATAATTAAATATTTAGCAAAAAAAAAAATTTACCCCCTTCAAACAAATTCTTGACGTATCCCTATCTAAAGGTGTTTCTCAAGAAAACCCAATGACCAGTTTGGCTCCCTCTGTTTATAGGACTAAAGAGATTACATAAGTTGTCATTTCTATAAGTTATAATCTTACATTTGTTTACAAAGAAATGATTCAAATTAGGACTCTTCGTATATTTAGCATGAGTTTGATTTTCTCTTTTTATATCGTTGTTGATATACCACAAAGTGACAGATCAATCATTACTTGACACGTATGCCTACAGATCAACCGTGCTCGGCCATTCCGAACAGACCTACAGAACTTAAAAAGCTGAGCACATACCTCCAGAGCATATCTACATCCTTGCAAAACTTATAGGTCTGAGCATAGGCCTTCGGAGTACTCTCCATGATTCAGAACTCATCGCCGTCTTAAAGATTTGCCGAACAGAGAATAAGGAAACAGTCTTCTACAAGGAAACTGCCACACATGGTTATCTCTATTGATACAATATCCAACAAGGTAACTGCCTTACTCCGGTGATCAAATCCCTACTTTCATGGCTCCAAATCCTAATCAAGTTAGGAAAGCCACCACCTATAAATTAAACCCTAAAGGTACGCTTTATTTTCTATGCTCATTATTTGGCTTTCATTACAATCTTTCAATTCAATTTTATTAACTTAAGTATCGGAGCGGCTACTGCCGGAGCCAATCCGGTGGTCCTCTGATCTTCTTCTTTGAGAGTTCTTCAGGGAGCCCAGCTTGGAATCTACATTGGCCAAAAAGTTCAGCATCAGTTGTATAAAAAAAAGTGTTTTGAATTAGTAGAATAACTTACCTTTTTACTAATAGTAGGATATTACCAATGCCAAATTAAGGGTGTAGTGTTGGAAAAATTATTCAAAGATTTTGTTTCAATGATCATATTAATTAAAAGCTAAGTTACACACATATATATATATATTTACAATATACGTTTATTAATGTGACTATTCATTTGACGGTTCGAATTACGAAATAATTGCTCGTAGTGTTATGAATAATTCATAAGTTAATATCATTGGGTCAACTATTTTACATTTAAATTTCAATGATGAGTTGGGCTTAACTCTTTCCCAATCAGGCTAGATTATTTATGGACACACATGATGTTGGAAAAATGGGTTTGAGCATATTAAATTAGCTATCTTTTAGCTAAAAATAAAGTGGGTCCCACAAATTAATTTTGGTGGGTTCACATGAAAATGTGTTCTCCTCCATGAAGAGATGAAGATTATATATTGGATTGCTTAAAACCATTAAGGAGTAAATGAGAAATTGCCTCTAAACATCACCACTTGAAAATAGTAACAAAAGCTTTAACCTTGAGAAAAAGCTTGTGTCCCACATAGGATGGGAACAAGGCTTTTAAAGAGTATATATATACATCTACCTTGGAGTGGGGTTTGGGCCCCAAGGGGCACCCCAGTTTTGTGGAAGGGGGAGGACCTAGCACATGCTTGGTTCACCACGCACGCGTGCCGCCGCCCCTAACCGGGCCGGGCTTAGGCTTAGGCTTGCTGTGTATATATCTTTTTAAAGAAAATTTATTTAAAATTTTCCAATTCTGAACGTTGTCGTTTTGCGACGTGCGTTTAGTTACCGTTGGGAGTTTAAAACACTGTCGTTTTGGAAGTGTTGTTTGACTGAATGGGCGTCTTATCCACAGATGCGATTATGTCTGTTCGCTATGAACAGACACGACCCAAGCTTCATGTCTGTACCAAACAAGCATGAGCGAGTCTATAAATAAGACACGATCACAAGCATTCATTCAATCAATTCATTTTGCATTCATTCGCATATCATCTTTGAGAGAGAGTTCTGCATAAGTTCTGGTTCGACAGAACACATTGGAAGTGCTTGCCTTTGTATTGTAGATCATTTTATCTTGGGAGACATATTGCCAAAAACTCGAAGCACCACTGCGAGGGCAATAAATTATCTTAAGAAAATTGTGTCCAACACAAGACTTGATCAGTTTCTGTATTCGGCAAAGTTCCATTTCTGCGATTCCGTATTCTGCAAACAGGTTCTATTTTAATTACTTTTATTTTCGTTCTGTTGAAATAATCTACTGTAACTATTTCTGTTCTTCAATTTAATTATTGTTTCTGTACTAATATATATATATATATATTACCAACAATCTTAAGACAATTTATTTATATATATATATATATATCAGTTTTATTTTCTCAATTCTGCCTATTAGTTCTGAAATTCAGAACTGGAAACTACAGATCTGAAGTTCAGAACTGGAAGATTAGAAACTACAGATCTGAAGTTCAGAACTGGAAGACCAGGAACTACAGATCTGAAGTTCAGAACTGGAAGACCAGAAACTACAGATCTGAAGTTCAAAACTGGAAGACCAGAAACTACAGATCTGAAGTTTCAGAACTGGAAAATCAGAAACTACAAATCTGAAATTCAGAACTGGCAGACCAGAAACTACAGATCTGAAGTTTAGAACTGGAAAATCAGAAACTACAGATCTGAAGTTCAGAACTTGAAATACAGAAATTTACAGACCTTCAAATTCAGTTCTAAAATACAGAACTTAAAATTCAGTTCTAAAATTCAGAACTTGAAATACAGAAATTTACAGAATTTACCTACATTTACAGAGTTTGATTCTGAAATTTTTTACTAAATTTGAATATCTTGAATGCAAACAGTAATGGCTACTGATTCTACTCCTCCTCCTACCCCGACCGTTACGGTGGTGCCTCCTCCTACACCTGTTATGGAACCTATGATTGTGAGTCATGGAGAGAGGCCAGAGAAGTTCAATTGCACTGATTTCAAGAGGTGGCAACAGAAGATGTTATTCTATTTGACCACCCTGAATTTGGTTCGGTTCTTTTGAGAAGATGCTCCTATTTTGAGAGAAAATGAGACGGATAGGCAAGTGGTTGCAGCCGTAAAGGCATGGAAGCATGCAGATTTCCTATGCCGAAATTACGTCCTCAACGGTTTAGACAACACATTATATAATATGTTTTGCACCATCAAGACTGCAAGGGAATCATGGGATTCACTTGACAAGAAGTACAAAACGGAAGATGCCGGTATGAAAAAGTTTATTTTTAGCAGATTCCTTGATTACAAGATGGTGGATTCTAAGACCGTGATCAATCAAGTTCAAGATTTGCAAGTCATCTTACATGAGATTCATGCAGAGGGAATGTCCTTGAGTGAATCATTCAAAGTGGCTGCAATTATTGAAAAATTGCCACCATTATGGAAGGAATTCAAGAATTACCTTAAGCACAAGCAAAAGGAGATGAAACTTGAAGACCTGATTGTTAAATTGAAGATAGAGGAAGATAACCATGCATCTGAAACGAAGACAGGCAAGGCCATCATGGAATCCAAGGCCAATGTTGTGGAACAAGGACAGAGTTCTCACAATAACAAGAAGAGGAAACACAATGGGAATGGTCCCAAACAAGGTCCTACGAAAAAATTCCAAGGCAAGTGCTATGTGTGCAACAAGTAAGGGCACCATGCTAAAGATTGCCGTAGTCGCAAGGACCAAGGAAATCCAACCAAGAAACGCCCTCAAGCCAATGTGACTGAAGTGGACAACCTTTCAGACGATGTCTCAAACATGAACCTTTCAACCGTAGTCTTCGAGGTGAACTTCATTGGTAGCAATACCAAGGAATGGTGGGTGGACACAAGGGTCACTCGTCACATTTGCTCAGACAAGAAAATGTTCTCATCATATTATAGCATAGATAATGGAGAACAACTCTTTATGGGAAACTCCTCTTCTTCTAAGGTTGAAGGCCAAGGGAAGGTGGTATTGAAAATGACATCGGGCAAGGAACTTACTCTCAATGATGTGCTGCATGTGCCAGAGATTCGAAAAAATCTAGTGTCTGGATCATTGTTGAGTAAGAAGGGCTTCAAGTTGGTGTTTGTCTTAGACAAGTTCGTCCTCACCAAAAATGGGATGTATATGGGGAAGGGGTACATAAGCAATGAGCTCTTCAAAATGAATGTAATGACCATTGTACCTCCTACTAAGAATATTAGTAATAAGAACACATCTTCTGCTTATATGCTTGAGTCTTCAAATGTGTGACATGTTAGACTATGATATGTTAATTATGATACATTGCGTAGATTAATTAATATGGAATGTTTACCTAAATTTGAAATAGATCCAAATCATAAATGTCAGATTTGTGTGGAATCTAAACTTACAATAACTTCTTTTCAATCAATTGAAAGAAGTAGTGAACCTCTAGAATTAATACATTCAGATATTTGTGATTTGAAATTTATTCAAACTAGAGGTAGTAAGAAATATTTTCTTACATTCATTGATGATTGCACAAGATACTGTTACGTTTACTTATTGAGAAGTAAAGATGAGGCATTTAAAATGTTTAAACATTTCAAGAATGAGGTTGAGAACCAACATGATAGAAAAATCAAGGTGATAAGAAGTGATAGAGATGGTGAATATAAAGCACCTTTTGGTGAGTTTTGTTCACAACATGGTATAATACACCAAACAATTGCACCCTATTCACCTCAACAAAATGGGGTTGCTGAACGTAAGAACAGAACTTTAAAAGAATGATGAATGCATTACTATTAAGTTCTGGACTACCTCAGAATTTGTGGGGTGAAGCAATTCTCTCCGCAAATTATATTCTCAACCGAATACCTTAGAAGAAAAACAATAAATCCCCTTACGAGTTGTGGAAAGGTCGAAGACCTTCTTATAAATATTTAAAAGTGTGGGGATGTTTGGCTAAAGTGGCGGTACCTATACCTAAAAAGGTTAAAATAGGACCAAAAACAGTTGATTGTGTTTTCATTGGGTATGCTCATAATAATAGTGCATATCGCTTTCTGATTCAAAAATCAGAAATTCCCAATATATATGTCAATAGTATTATCGAGTCAAGGAATGCATCTTTCTTTGAAAATGTATTTCCTTACAAATCCACACAAGAGTCAAACTCAAGTAAAAGAACTCATGATACTGCAATAAGCAGTAGTCAAGGTTAACAAGATGATGATGAACCGAGACACAACAAAAGAGCTAGAACATCAAAATCTTTTGGTCCAAATTTTCTAACATATTTGTTAGAAGATAAGCCTCAAAGTTTTAAAGAAGCAATATCGAGCCCTGAAGCTCTATATTGGAAAGAGGCTATAAATGATAAAATATAATCCATTCTACAAAATCATACGTGGGAACTAGTGGATCTTCCACCAAGTTCAAAACCTCTTGGATATAAGTAAATATTTAAAAAGAAAATGAAGGCAGATGGATCTATTGAAAAATACAAAGCTAGGCTGGTTATCAAAAGTTACAAGCAAAGGGAAGGCTTGGACTATTTTGATACATATTCACCAGTCACGAGAATATCATCTATTTGATTGGTAATAGCTATTGCAGCTATACACAATCTCGAGATACATCAAATGGATGTAAAGACAGCTTTCTTAAATGGTGATTTGGATGAAGAAATATACATAGAACAACCCGAAGGGTTTATTGTTCCAGGTCAAGAAAAGAAAGTTTGTCGGCGTGTTAAATCCCTTTATGGGTTAAAGCAAGCACCAAAGTAGTGGCATGAGAAATTTAACAATGTAATGATGTCAAATGGGTTCAAAATCAACGAGTGAGACAAATGTGTATATGTCAAGAACACCGAACATGGTTTTGTCATTATTTGTCTTTATGTTGATGATATGCTCATTATGGGTAGTAATAATGAAGTCATTAAAGCTACCAAGGACTTAGGTGTTGCCGATATTATACTTGGGATAAAAATCTCTAGAACATCAAATAGACTAATATTATCTCAATCATATTACATTGAGAAAATTCTCAAGAAATTTAAACAAAATTATAGCAGTCTAGCGAGAACACCTGTAGATGTAAATCTACATTTATCCAAGAATAATGGCAAAACCATATCACAACTAGAATATGCACAAATAATTGGCAGCCTAATGTATGTCATGAATTGTACCCGTCCAGACATAGCTTACGCTGTCAGCAAATTAAGTAGATATACAAGTAATCCAGGTCCAGACCATTGGAAGGCAATAGTTAGGGTTTTGAGGTATTTGAAATACACTCAAAACTTTGGATTACACTACTCGAAATATCCAACAGTACTTGAAGGATACAGTGAAGCAAATTGGATATCTGACACCAAAGACTCGAAGTCCACAAGTGGCTATTTATTTACACTTAGTGGTGGAGCAGTGTCTTGGAAATCTTCTAAGCAAACGTGCATTGCCAGATCCACGATGGAATCTGAGTTTATTGCACTAGATAAAGCTAAGGAAGAAGCAGAGTGGCTACATCACTTCTTAGAAGATATTCAAAAGTGGCCAAAACCTGTGCCCGCTAACTGCATTCATTGCGATAGTCAATCAGCGATTGGTAAGGCACAGAGTCATTTGTATAATGGTAAGTATCGACATATTCGTCAAAGACATAATACCGTAAAACAACTTCTCTCTAATAGTATTATGACCATTGAATACATAAGGTTAAAAGATAACATTGCATATCCGTTAACTAAAGGTTTGACCAGAGAGCAAGTAAATAAATTATCGAGGGGAATAAGTTTAAAGCCTATACACTAAAGAGTCGCCATAATGGCAACCCAACCTAGCTGACTGGAGATCCTAAGATCTAGGTTCAAAGGGACAACCGAATTGTGTATGACTCATTGAGATCACTATAGAGATCAAACTCCTACTCATTCTTATGATTAGAATAGTGATGCCTGCAGCGTTGAACATGGTAAGCTAAGCTTTTAATGATTCTTATATCCTGTTAAAGACAAGTGGGGTATAGCAGAATACTTTTCATAAGAAGTCACCTATGTGAGTGTGAAGTCGGTCGATTCTATGAGAATGATAAAGGTTAAATTCTCTAGGAGCACTCATGAAACCAGGAATTGTTCAGGGCCAAAATGAACACAATTGTGAGAACCAACTGTGTCAGGAAAGATTCTGTGTGAATGTTGTTGTCTTGGTTTACACAAACGATTGAACAGTTCAAGACATTATGTTCACTAGTCAATCAGTAACCCCGATAGCATTTCACAAGGGAAGATTCAAGGCCACAAGATACTTTCCTCTATCAAGGAAATTTTCAAATGAACTCTCTCTTAGTGTCTGCATGTCATTTGCATTACTTTCAGTCAATTTCATTCATGTGGAGGATTGTTGGAAAAATGGGTTTGAGCATATTAAATTAGCTATCTTTTAGCTAAAATTAAAGTGGGTCCCACAAATTAATTTTGGTGGGTCCACATGGGAATGTGTTCTCCTCCATGAAGAGATGAAGATTATATATTGGGTTGCTCAAAACCATTAAGGAGTGAATGAGAAATTGCCTCCAAATATCACCACTTGAAAATGGTAACAAAAGCTTTAACCTTGAGAAAAAGCTTGTGTCCCACATAGGATGGGAACAAGGCTTTTAAAGAGTATATATACACCTACCTTAGAGTAGGGTTTGGGCCCTAAAGGGCATCCCAATTTTGTGGAAGGGGGAGGACCTAGCACATGCTTGGTTTACCACACACGGGCACGCGCTACCGCTGCCGTCCCCGCCCTGCCCCTCACCGAACCAAACCGGGCCAGGCTTGGGCTTGGGCTTACTGTGTATATATCTTTTTAGAGAAAATTTATTTAAAATTTTTCAATTCTGAACGTTTTCATTTTGCGACGTGCGTTTGGTTACCGTCGGGAGTTCAAAACGCTGTCGTTTTGGAAGCGTTGTTTGACTGAATGGACGTCTTCTCCACAGACGTGACTGTGTCTATTCGCCATGAACAGACACGACCCAAGTTTCATATCTGTACCAAACAAGCATGAGCGAGTCTATAAATAGGACATGATCACAAGCATTCATTTAATCAATTCATTTTGCATTCATTCGCATATCATCTTTGAGAGAGAGTTCTGCATAAATTCTGGTTCGACATAACACATTGGAAGTGCTTGCCTTTGTGTTGTAGATCATTTTATCTCGGGAGACATATTGCCAAGAACTCGAAGCACCACTGCGAGGGAAATAAATTATCTTAAGGAAATTGTGTCCAACACAAGACTTGATTAGTTTCTGTATTCGGCAAAGTTCCATTTCTGCGATTCCGTATTCTGCAAACAGGTTCTGTTTTAATTGCTTTTATTTATGTTCTGTTAAAATAATCTACTATAACTATTTCAGTTCTTCAATTTAATTATTGTTTCTGTACTGATATATTTATTACTAACACATGAAATTGTAAAATTATTCCATATTAGGTGTTTGAGAGCAAGGCGAGTAGTTGGAGAATATGGTATCATGTTTCAAACCAAGGCAAGTTTTATTGCATCTTTCACAAAACAAGTAGAGACTTAAATGATCGTTTGGATGAGTTGTAAAAAAAATATTGTTTGAATTAAGTAGTTGTAAAAAAGTGTTGTTTAAATTGAGCCGTTGAGTGTTTAGATGAGTTGTTAAAAAATACTTAATAACTATTAACAATTATCAAATAAAGACATTCATAATAGATTTTATCAATTTAATAAAAAAAAATTAGACTTACTAACTTAATCCAAATCACATTTAATGAAAAAGTTGTGACTAATAAATGCGGTTTGAAATTCCATCCCAAACAACCTATTTATTAATTAAATATTTAGGACATGTTTGTTTTATGGATTGGATAAGGGTGAATTAGTTGTCCATTTACTAATAGTGATAGGATTAGCAATTTCACTCCTCTCCTTTCATTATTTTATATACTATGGGTAATTATTTATTCCCGATATCATTAGTGTGCCCCTTCTTTCTTTTTTTCAAACACCGGTTTCACAAGGCCATGAAAACTAATTTATCCAATCCCCTCCCTAAGCAGGCAAACAAACATAGTCTTAATGAAGCCCTCAAAATGCATTAAGTATAATGGACAAGTTGAAACAACCATTGTCTTATACTTTGCATGACAATGTTCTCAACACGATAGGTATTTAATGGGTTTGGGTTGAGTATAAATGAGTGAGTCATAATGGGTTAACACATTTAACATAATTAATAAATATGTAATGTCTGAGTTTTGGTTATGTTAACTCATTTAACATGACTTAATACATTTAATAAAAAAAATGACGATAGGTCAAGGCAATATGTTTTATATTAAAAACTTACCAAAGTTTGAAAAAAAATTTCGATATATTGACTTTGTAGAGACCTGAAAAAAAAAAAAAAAAAAAAAAAAAAAAAAAAAAAAAAAAGGGAAAAGAATAGAAAAGAAAAAGAGAAAGAGTGTTGGCAGTGTGTGTTTGGTGTGTGTCAGGGTGTGCCGTGTAAGGGTGGTGAAGGCAGCAAGACTGCCAACACTCAAGGGGCAGGTGGGAACATTATAATATATGTATCAATATACAAATATCTTGAAATTAAAGAAAGTGAGAAATAGGTGTCAAGCTAGGGGTAATCAAGCGTAAAGCAGTCCAACCTTGCGATAGAAATGGCAGATAAAGAGAGAAGGAGAATAGGGGAGAAGAAAGAGGGAAAGGAAAGGAAGAAAAAAAAAAGAGAAAGGGAGAGGGAAGGAGAAAAAGTAGAAGCAGCAGTGGTGGCGAGCCCTTGTTCAAGTGGAGGGCTTTATTCAGAGATGTTGCACAGCAGCACGCAGAGCACCAGAAGCGGATTAGACTTTCATCTACTAAATGAGATATTGTCTGTGATCCCAACAGATCCGTACGACCAGCTCGATCTTACAAGGAGGATCATGTCGATGGCCATCGCGTCTCACGTGTCCAAGCTCGAGTCGGAGACGGGGGATCGAGACAGGGGGCGACGGAGCAACGATGGATTTGGGATCAACGATGGCGGATGAGACGATTGTCAACGACGTGGCATCGGAAGCCTTTGATCGGACGGTGGCAGAGATTACGAGAAAGGAAGATTTCGATGATGGCACTGAGCACGATCCAAGGGGCGATTGGCGCTGTAATCAACAAAGAAATTCGGTTTCGATTGTCCAGTTGAGAGAGAAGTCGAAGGAGAAATTGTGAATCAGGTGGTTGTGTGGGTGCGCTATTCTCTGATAGCGCTTAGGTCCATTTGTTTTGCAGTGGTTTGATGGGTTTTCTTTGGATTCAGAGTGGTTGGATTGGGCATGACTCTAGCCATTACCAGATTATGCCAACTTCGGGACTTTGAATCTATCAACGAAAACGACCCTCTGGTTTTGTTAACGTCTAACGAAAATGTTTAATGCATGATCGACAAGTATGAGAAGCTTGAATCGTAAGGTAAGCCATTAGGTTATGGATCTTTGTGTGTAATGATAAAGTAAATGTTAATAAACACTCTGTGAAGAATAATACATATGTAAATTGTATTGAAACTGAGAATTACGATAATAGATTTGAGGTTTTGTGTGAAGGAAATGGGTTTGGTGTTGATAAAAAAAGGAAAAAGAAATGGAGTTTCGTGGGGAAGAAAAACACGCTGAGATTTTGTTCCTTGATTTGGGCCAAACCGGGTTGGGTCCGACCCGACCCACCCATTCAGATGACTTCCCAACACTGTTACTTTATGAGTAAAATTTCAAATTTGAGTTTGGGGGGTGTTTGGTTGAAAATGAGAAGCTATCCAATGATTTATTGAAAGTGGTACAGGAAATGGAAAAAAAAAAAATAGAAAACAAAATTTGTAAAAAATGGTTTGGACAGAGACTTGAACTTGTGACTAAGGGGGAAAGGGTGAGAAGCTTGAACCGCTGTGCCACTAAGGCACATGTGGACTATTTGGGCTAAATACTATATGCATTAGCTACACTTAATTAATTTAATAAATTAGTTTTAATTAATTAATTTCAAATTAAATTCTGACACGTAAATTAATCAAATGAATAATGAAAACTTACTGTTTTGGACCTTCTGGGTTTAATGGTGAGGTCTGTTTCACGAGACGGAGTCCTGAAAAAAAATAAAAGACCCGTAAAAATACTAAAATGACCAAAATGCCCCTAAGTCAAAGAGTAGTCAAACGAACTCCGATTAAAATAAAAGAATAGTGAATTTTTATTATTTCGAACATTCCAGACTCAATAGTGGAATGGTAGAGTCTATTCAAGTAAAAGAGATACCAATAGTAAAGAGACATAAAATTTGATTAATAGCATAAATTCATGTTATGATAGACTAAAACACATTTTGTGAACTTTAGGAGCACCAAAAGGAAAGGAGAAGGCGGTCTAATCTTCTACACAGATACAATAAAGAGGATTGCGTTCTCACCGGTTGGTTGGGCTACACAGCGGACACAACTTCCTCGGGTTGATATAAACCCTTCCAGGTATGATATTTTGCTAAGTAAGGAATAGGATTAAGTTTAGTAATGATTTGCATGTTGATTGAATGAATCATATGTTTATTTGATGTTAGACGATCACATAGGGAATGGTTGCTTTGAAACAAAAATCTAGAGTTGATTGTTTATGTGCTTGCTTGTTCTTTGTTGTTCTTTGGAGTTATGATTTGTTCTATGTGTTAGTGTTGTACATGATGTATGTTCTTGGAGAGTTATTAAGATTGTGAATATGTGATTTGAGTACGTGTTTAAATTGATTATATATAGCATACATACATGTGAAAGAAGTTTGGTGATTCAAATATTATTGTTGCTTTAAGTAGAATGCATTATTTAAAGCATGCTACATGTATTGGTGAAATGTTTCATTGAGACTACATTATTGCATGGTGAAATCAAGGCATATTGGCATGGTGTGATTCTTGAAAGCATAGTGTGGGTTGAGCACGTGGTGCTATGCATTATGAGGGTGTAGATTCTGTGGTGAAAAACCCAAAATTGGCCATTGCATTGGTGCCCAGTATCCAACAGATGCGATCCGTGAACATTGGTACTCAAGATCCATCAGAAGTGAGTCCGTAAACGAGACATGGGTATGGCATAGAGTTTGCATAGGTGTGTCACGCATACCGCCTTTGCATTCTATTGATGAATTGGATAGAATGTAGATTATAAATGTTCATGTAGATTATAAATGTACACTTGCACATGTCACACCTTAATTTTGTTCCTTGCATTAGCATTATGTCATACCAACAGTTGCACTGACCCATTCGTGGGATATCATATTACAGATGACGCTCTCGGCACTTGAGACTTGAGGAAGTCTTGCAGAGTAGAGGAGACATGAACTTAGAAGGATAATGGGCCCTTGAGGCATATCTTGAGATGTAAGAGCCTAAGCCCAAATGATATAAACAATATATTTATTGAATGTACTTTACATATTTATACGTTGAAGGAAATGAATGCATATTTAATTAAATCTATTAAATTGTATTTCATTTATTTTTCTTATTTTATTTCGCTCACCCCCGGATTCATGGAAATTCGGGGCGTGACATACTTTGTTTTGTCCCACTTCACAAGCTCACCAAACTAGAGATTATTATGCACTTATAAAAAGACAAAGTAGTTTTTTATTTCAAGAATCGCTATCAGAATCAAATTGGATAGTAAACTAATGAAGAAAATGATTTATGGTTCATAAGTTCAACTGATGATTTAACCGATTTTATAATTAAATATTTAAAGATATATTATATATTAAATTTGGTATAATATTACCATAATTAAGAATTGACCAAGTGGTAAGATGAGTTACTTTCTTGCCATTGTTGGGGATCGAGTCTCCGTGCCACCTGTCCAATCCAGTTCAAAGTTTAAAAATTAAAATAAATGAGTAAATCAAAAAACTCCATGTGTAAGTTGTTTAATTAATTAGTCTTGTTTGGTTTGAGAAGTTTGATACGATTAGTTAATTGTGTTGTATTCGATTAATCTTGTTTGGGTTAAGAAGTTTGATATGATTAATTAATCATATTATGTTCAGGTATACACATATTTTTAAATGTTTATATTTTAATACAATACAAACGCGACACAATAACACAAATTGACACCTAGGGACGGATGCAAGGTGGGGGCACTAGGGATGAGCGGGTGCCCCATTGAAATTTTTGAAAAAAATGGATTCAATTTAATTTTTTTTTAAATTCTCATAAAATATTTTAAATTTGCCCCCGCTCAATAAATTTTTTTAAACTTACCCCTATTGTAGTTGTTTTGACAGTTTTTTTAATTAATCATATTTGAGTATGTATAATAGAAAAAATAAAGAGTTAAAGTATTAAATAATTACGATATTTATATTAGTTTAAACTTTCTAAAAATTAGTGGTTTAAAATAAAATGATATAAAATAAGTAGAAGTATTAAGTTCAAATCCCACTGTTATCCTATAATTAATTGATGTATATGTTGACCCACTAATGGTAGACAGTCAAGCTACATGGGAAGGGACCTATTAAAAATGAAATAATTTAGATACACATTCTTTATTAACTTAAGTTCGCAGATAACTTGTTAGTTTAATACATAAAAAAAGTGGGTCATTGCTTTATTTTTAATATACTACTTCAATTGCTTATTCTTGATATACTATCATTGCACATAAATTATGTCATAATTTATGATTTCAACACTATTTTTGACATTTTTTTAACTTTATTTATTCAACGATTTAAGATTAGACCTTAGGAAAAGAATTAATAATTTTTTTTCTTCAAGGTACGATTCAAGAGTTTATTCAAAAAATCTTTTTTCACAGGCTTAAATCCTTATAATTTGGCATTTAAAAGAGGAAGAAGAAAGTGTATATATATTAATAAACATATGACTATATATTTCTTTATTTTTCATTTTAAATTTTCAATTAAAAGACACGTTCTTAAAGTTGCCTTTCTTGCAATATTTTTGTAAAAGGTAATATATATATATATATATATATATATAAAAAATAAAGTAAAAGTATATTCAAAAGGTTTTAGTAAATATTAGTTAAACAATTATAACTAATTTATATTTCATAACTATTTCAAATACGAAACTCTTAAGTTATTAATATGACTATGATCTGTGAGGTATTAAAAAATATAAGAAGAATGAGAGAAAAAATCATGTGTAAATATTTTTCTAATAAATAATAGTAAAAAATATATAAAATGCACTCAAATAAGACGAATTCCATGGATAACATGTACAAAGATTGCGAATTTTCTAATTATAGCAAAAAAATAAGTATAGTTATTGGATTCAACTTATTTTTACTTTTTATTAATATTATAATTAAATATTTAAATATATGTTATTTACCAAAAAAAATTAAATATTTGTTTGCTAAAGTTATTCAAAATATATTTAATAACCGTTTATTTTATAAATTTATGAAATTAAAATTTAATTTTTTAATGAATTTTAAATTGCCTCACTAATATAAAATTCTAGCTCCGCCCCCATCTGACACCCCTACCCCAAACGACCCTATAATAATATTGCTCGAGTAAACTCCAACTCAGTAAGGAGTACGCATCAAAAAGGAAACATATCATTGAATATTTCATCAGGGAAAGAATTAGACATGGAGAGAGTAATGTATCCAATAATTGTTTCAATTCTCTATTTGCTTGATGTGCAAAATCCTAAAGCAACATCTTATGGTGATGTTGAACACATATTTTGATTTTCCTCTCTCTCTCTCTCTCTCTCTCTCTCTCTCTCTCTCTCATTTTTGCTCCCAACCCATCTATATTGGCAGTGAAATTGCTCCAACATTTCAATGTTTTGGCAAGTCATGTTTGGTACGTAAAAATAAAATCATCATTTCATAAAATGAAATAAGAAATGAATTGAAATAGGAATTACTCACCTAAGACAAAAGAATGTTTGAAATGATTTTATTAAAATGTCAATTTCATCAAATAGGTATTTCAAATTATACCAAATAAAAATAAGAAATGAAAAAATTAGAATGGACATCCCAAACATGACATAGTGTAATAATATTTATTCATCAACCTGAATAAATTGGTGTATTCTCTTGTCAATAATTCATTTTTGTAATCAGAATGGCTTCTTCCTATCTAGTGAAAATGATAAATGAAAATACATTGAGAACCCATTTCTATGTGCCTACCCATTTGAGTAATGAGGAAATTCTGGGCTTATGATAATAAATTTTGATTTAGTTGTTTTGGTCATGAAAGCCAGAAGAAAGCATGATATTATCAGTTATCAGGGAAAAAGAAAGAAAAAGAAAATGCTTTTGAGTATGAAATATCCAAAGCTTTAAAGAGAAAATGACCCCCTTTTCCGAAGCCTATAACATTGTCATAATGAGCTACAACTACAAAGTAAAGCAGAATGCATAGTAATCTATCCCATCCATCAGGTATGCAAGCTGATTTGTACAAAGTTCTGGTTTGTACTTGCGACACAATATATATATATATATAGTTGTTTTTGGATGCGAATTGCTCTAGCTTGAAAATTCCCATCAGTTTGGAGCTTGCAGCACAAAAAATTTGCTAGTTTCTTCAAAGCAATTATACACATCAATGTTATACCTTTCCTAAGTGTGCTAGACAACCATTTTTTGCAATGACACAAAGCCTCATCTAGTACATGGGCACTCACCCTGATTTCATCACTGATAACAAAATGCAGCCAAAATTCTTGCAATATCACCTAAATTTCAAAGAATCGCTCCGAAAGTAACATCCAACCAATTATGGTACACGGATCTCAAAAGCAGAAAATAAAATGCAAATGGAGTCGTTTTCCTGCAAATCACACCCAAAGAAAGATTGCAGTGCAAATTTATCAACAAGAATCTTGATAAAGGGAGAAAAATTTGTTCAGGGATTGAACCGGTGGATTCTTACTTTCCTGGTACTCATCAATTTCTAATGCATAATTCAACTTGATGATGCCTTAATTAAACAGGTAAAACTACTTTCTAACACTTCACTGTTCAAAGTCTGTTTGAACTAAAACAAGTTGAAATGATTAATTCTCCATTCTAAACACATTATTACTGTGTGTTCTGTAGGACCCTATGTCCGATTCCAGTATGTGTTGAATAGTTGGCATCTTTATCAACATCCATCAAGTGCACTACTGTATCAATAAGTTTCAGTATCGATAAGCATGATCACTGTACATGTGGGCTGTCATATTCAAGGACTGAAGCATGGCTTCTCCTTGTCTGTTGAAGTTGAAAACTGATATTCCACCATTATTCACATCAATTGCGCGGAACCTGAAGCAGAAAAGATGATTGTCAGGGCTAACTGTTAAAGAACTACGAGTACATTCGTTAAAAAATGGAATTCCAAAGTAGAACCAGAGTTTATAGCAAGCAATATGATTCAAAAATGAAATGGTGAAGACAGATTTTGGAGAATCCACAGGGAAAACTTGACCGGCGAGCGATATTCATACAACCTTTTTGGTGAGCCATTATCATCATCCATCATTATGAGTGTAGGTACTTGGTTTATTATGAGTTTATTTGGAGCCGCTCTATACTTGGGAGTCGCTCCACATTTGGAGTCGCTCTATTCATGGAGTCACTTTACAATTGGAGTCGCTCTACTCTTGGTGTCTCTCCACACTTAAGAGTCGCTCCCCCCTTGGAGTCACTCTAGTCTTGGTGTCACTCCACACTTGGACTTGCTCCAATCTTGGAATCGATCCACACTTGGAGTTGCTCTGTACTTGGACTCGCTCCACTCTTCGAATCATTCCACTCTTGGTCGCTCCACTCTAGGCTGTGCAGTATGCATAACTTCCTAACTCAGCCCAGTGTACCTCTACTCCGGCCTTGTATTCTCCATAATATTTCATACCCAATCATCTAATGATTGCTTAGGGCTGGGAGCAGACCTTAGGGAGCTCCTGAAGCTCGGTACACAAGCTGTGGTGTGACTCTCATGTTGCACCAAAATTTTTCACAAGATTCTTAGGGTTATGTGGCTTGGTGGCTAAAGTATTGGGTTCACTAGGGTGTGTCACGCCCGACCAACATAGGCGCGAATACTATGGTCCATCTAGAATGAGAGAGAATATTTTTCTATTGTCCTCTTGGACACGTGACATCACCGCCATGATTGTCGCTCAACCCTAACGGCCTATTATGTGCATTGAGCTAATCATGTGCACTAACTACTATAAATACCAGTGCTTCACTATTTGAGATAAGATTGATACTCTCATGGGAACTATGCACTAGAATCCTTTGCCCTATTCTCTCTCTCTAGATTGCCTCTACTTTTACCCTCCACATCTCCTCAAGATTCCTTGACTATCTAATGTGTAATTTCCACTCCTTGAAACTACATTAGAAGGAGCAATTGGTAAGGAATATATATTTTAGGTAAGACTGAACATACTATGTGAGAAATTTTTAATTTAGTTTCTCGGATTATAATCAACACCTTAAGCCTTTATATGAATATCATTATTAGAATTTTGTAATCAGAACTAAAGTTTTGCCAACCACACTTTGATGATACCAAACCTCTCTGGGCCTAATCCAAGAGCCGTGCAGATCAGTGCTCGCAACATTGATTTGTGAGTAACCACCAGAAAATTTTCTCCCTGAAAAATAATATATATTGTTCATGAAATCAAGAAAGATCCAAACACATCCATGTAAAAATTTGCAATGATAGAAGCAAAAATATCTTACAGGTGTGAACAAGATTTCCTTCCAAGCTTCACTTGCCACCTCCCATAGTTTCCGAATAGGGTAAACACCATTCACACTAAAATTACATGGATCTTCTCTCCAAGTTCTATACTCCTTTGGATATCTCTGCCTAGCATCCACTGCCTCCAAATACTGAATGTGATTTAGTAAGTGAACATTTTACTGAAGGATGCATATTAAACAAAAACCTGATTAATCGGCTTGAAAATAAAAAATTTGATTATACAACATTAATTAGATACATTATTTATGATCATGTTGAGTTGTTATAAACAACTGTATATTAACCCAAGATGTGTTAATTGAAGACAATTTTTTGAGTTTTAGAACAATTTGAACAAGTGAAGCAAAAGACAGACCATTTTTCATGCCTTCAAGGAAATACAGATGAGCCTCCTCCAGCGAATCAAGAAAAACTAGGGGCTCTTCCCTCCCTTGCCATATAACTTCAGCAGTGGACTGCAGTAAATATTCACAACTGAGAAATTTGATGAAACATTGTACTCAGAACACCAACTTAATTGTGCTTTTCAAACCTTGGCACGAGATATTGGACTCGAGAAACATTGATCAAAGTAGATATCTGCTAAGGCCTTCCTACACCTTTCTGCTTGTGTCACTCCAGTTTCTGTTAGGATGGAGAGATTTGAGCTTCCCTAAATGTAAATACACTTCAATTAGCAGGTGCAAAAATTATGAAATATCAAGATACTAAGAAAACATCTAATAGAATATTGAAGTTCAAAATGTGTCTATAACTCAAAAAAGTTCATTATAAGTTTTCAGTTATTAATAATCGTAGAAAGGAAAAGAAAATTTCAGAAAGCAGACTTTGATCTTACTATTGTGAAAGAAGATAGGAACAGAATAACTTGCAAGAGATCAAACTCAAAGAGGAGTAGTTTTGAAACCAGCTACATCCAATTATACTGTTTAAGAATTAGTTCTCTACTGTTTTGATTTTTGATTTTTTGTACTTATTTCCAATATGAATCCCATTATAATCCACTTAACATAATCTATTCCCATTGAGTACTTCTCTATGATCCTGAAATTCTAGACAAGCCTACAAAAGCTTTTCTTCACCAGTTGAGCAACTTCCACACACCTTTTCTTTTTCTTTTTCTTGTCAACATCCCTTCAAACTTCACACCAAATAAACCCAAACATTCCATTTTGGATTCTAGTTAGTTTGATTTGATTTAAATTTTAAAAATTGATGATCTAATTAGAAGATCCCACGATTTTCATTATCTTCTCTTTTAAAGGGAAAAAAAAAACTAATGGATTGCACTGCATGATAAGACCTCTCTACCACATTGGATTAAATATTAAAGAATTTTTAACACTTCAGTGTAACTTACAATGTATTCCAAAGTAGAGAAGCTAAAACAGAGTTGAGGATTCAAGGCAAAGTAGAGTACAATTTACTATATTAGCACAGAACTCTTTTAGATCTAGCATTCTTGATATGAGGACCATATTACCACTAAGCCTAGCAATTTATGATTAAGACAGCATGAATATTCCGCACATGGTTTATTAAGGTCCATGCTTCAATATGTTTCATGTGTCAAGCAGATCAAGCTAAATAGATCAACAAAAGGAGGTGTGAAAATTTCAAAAACAGATGATAACAACCCCCTGCGGGGGGGCAGTACCAAGAGAAAATAAAATAAAGAAATTGAGGTGACAAACCTGAATTCTACGTTCCTTGTTCCAAGAGCTAAGGCCATGCCGTACAAGAGTAACCTTCTTTGGTGAAGAAATCAATTTCTGAGTAAGTGAAGTTGTTGCTCTTTCGAAATCATATGCCCCACCAGTCGTGGAAGCATCATTTCCTAGTTTCTCTGTTGTAAATGCATAATAAAAGTCATCTTGGTGTTGCAACAAGTGTATACATGTGATTTGAAAAAAGTATCAAGACAAATGGAAAGTGGAGAGAGAGAGCGAGTAATTTTACTACAATAAAAAAGAAAAACAATGGAATATTGAATGGCCTAAGGGCTTCAATTTATGTACTCCATGCACCTCCGAGAATGCATCTTCACCTATGGCTATATTACCACCCACATAAAGATTGAAGAGCATGTTTCGTTATTTACCACTTTTGCATTGTCACATAAGGATTAAAGAACATGTTACACCGTATTTACAGATTTTGCAATGCCAGATGATAAGTGAAACTGTTTAAAGCCATTTGGCCTTTACCTGTTCAATCAAAAATATGCAGTTTGTAACTTGCCTCTAGTGTTATATATTACATGTCACGCCACAAAGGTCTACAGCATGGTAGATTTAGCAGAAGGATATTAATGCCAATGAATGTATTGTCATAAATCTCCCAAGTCCCATTTCATAAAGGAGCTTTCAAAACCACCAAGTGTAACCAATCATCTGGCAAGCCAGCAGAAAGCTTCCTCTTTTTTTACCCTTTTTTTTTTTTTTTGGTGATCCACCGGCAAAAAGCATTTGAAGATGGCTGTTTCAATGGATTTCCAAGTCACTAAATGTCACAGTAATGACAAATTCCATTTCATACCACCAATCACAAAAATTAGCTGCAAATCTTCCACTTAGCACATTACAACCTTTGCCCATTAATGAAACAAAGTACCTAACTAAGCAACCATTTAAATTTAGCACTTTTTATGTTATATGCAAAGTCAATTGATTTATTCAGGGATAGGATAATTCACAAGGATCATAGACCTTGGTGAAGATCACATCCATTACTCAGAAATACAACATATACCAATAGCACAAACACTTAGAGCCACCCAATGTCTTCTAGTCTTAGCCATATGGATCAGTCTCAAATTCACTAACCCTCTGGCATTTCAGTTCTTGTGTGTGTTTACAACACACAAGCACAACCATTTAAGTTTCCTCCCAATGAAGAATTTCAAATGGGTTCACGTGATCTCATAAAGAGTCCTGAAACCATAATTTTCTTTAGTTTAAATTCTGGGTTCACAACCCGGGGATGATCAATTACAATTAGATTGTGCTTTGCTTTCTCCATACATAAGATAAAAGAATCTGAGCTTACCGGTTACAGGGAGGTCTGGACTTGAAGAAGAAGAAGAGCATAGAATTCGAACATTTGGTGGACATAGATGAGTCTGGAGCTTAAGAGGTTGCTTAGAGTCAGAAATGGAAGGCCAACGCGAAGGAGTGATTGTGATAAGAACTATACCATTCATCTTGCTTGCTTTGAGTGATTGCGTTCTGTTTTTTGAGTTTTTGTTTTCCCATAGGCGGGCCCTTCTACCACCATGTTGATGTACTAGCATGATAGTGATAGCTCCACTGCAAGTGGATTTCATGGCTCTGGAATCTGGATCATTCGTCTTATGTTCTTAGGGTTATGGTGGGTACCTGGTGAGCTTTTTGATTGGTGGAGATTGATTTGGTTGGAGAGTGGATTGTGACTTTGGTCCGGTGATTCTCTTTTCTTATATTTTCAACTTGGATATGCTTGCAAGGGATCAGAAGATTCCCACTACCAATCTTTTTTTCTCTTTCTTGTAAAAAAAAAAAGACTGTGAGTGAAAAAATTATACAAAGTCTTTAATTGTGAAAAAAAAACATTTTTCATTAATAAATAAAAAAGGAAATATTCATTGGTCCAAGGCTTGGCTTGGCAAAACGAGCGGATTTGGACGGGTTGTAAACGGGTCGGGTCATAAATAGGTTGAACTCATAATTGGTCCCAATTGATCCGGTCGAATATGGGTCGGGTCATAAACAGGTCGGAACTCCAAGCCAATCAAAATTAAATATATATTAAAAAGTGTAGAGCAGAAAATGTAATTGCTTAATTCTTTTTATACAGATAGTTAGAAGGGTGGAATTACGTGTAAACTAGGGTGGGCTATAGCCTCTCCAAACTATGAAGGTAAAATTTTGACCATTTTTAAAAATTATTCATTTGAAAATTTTAGTCTAACCTAATCTTTTCCTTTCTTTGTCTCATCATTTCTTATCTCAAAATTTGTGTCCAACCAAAATTTTCTTGCTCTCCTAACTTTTTTAGGTGACTTTAGTGAAAGGTCCTGAAATATTATGTTAATAGAGATTGGATCCAAACCTATTCTTTTTAACTCCAAAAATCCAGCAATTACCCTGTGATTAAAATATTCCTCTATACATATATTCGATTTTTTTCTGCACAAAGATTCATAACCATTTCCATAAATTCCGAATCTGTTCAAATAAAGATTATTCAAATTTTAAAATTTAATAACTTTTAAGTTAAAAATCCATTTTAAATATCTAACTAATAAGATCCATATCAGCATATGAAAATTTGAAAAACAAATTCCTTACAACTACTGAAATTTTATTGTTTACCAAAAAGAGAGTGTGAAATTTGATGACAATGAACTCTTCTACATGATAAATTACAAAAACACAAATCATCCACACAAGAAAAATGAACTTATTTTCAACTAATATAAACATCCATCCAATGAAACAGTGAAAAAATAACTGTGTTGATTATACTATTGACAGTGAAAATTTAATTGATCTAATGAAAAAAATATATGTACTCAACTTTAAACAGTGAAAATTCACTACTTATAATCAAACCAAATTCAATCTATTCCACTTTCATAAATACAATGAAATTTTGTTATTTTAATGAAACTAGTTTCAATTCACTTCTTGGTTTAAAGAAACAGTGAAATTTCACTGTTTTAATCAAGTTTGTTTCACTTGAGTTCCAATTATAAGGTAAATAATGAAATTTCATTGATTCTTATCAAATTAGTTTCACTTTAGTTCCAGTTGTTTCAATGCAATTCATGTGTAAATAAATAGTGAAATTTTACTATTTGAATCAAGTTTGTTTTAGTTTAGTTCCAATTACAAGGAAAACTGTGAAATTTTTGTTGATTTTATCAAATTAGATTCACTTCCCTCAAACTAGTTTCAATTCAGTTCAAGTCTAAAAAAAATAGTGAAATTTCATTGTTTCACTCGAGTTTGTTTCAGTTTAGTTCCAATTAAAAGGAAATCAATGAAATTTCTTTGATTTTATCAAATTAGTTTCACTTTAGTTCCAGTTTGATGAAAATAGTGAAATTTTATTATTTTCTAATTTTAATTCAGTTCATTTCTAAAAGAAATAGTGAAATTTGAAACGTTGAAAAAAAAATTCAAAAGATGACTAAAAGTTTTATAATTCACATTTTTTATCCACTACATCCACCAATAAAATCTAATTACTATGAAATTTATTTGTTTATGGAAATAGTGAAATTTTACTATCTTTCACCTTTGACAATAAAACTTTCTATTCTACCTTCGGGACTAATGTATTAATATTTTTGTTATTTGACCAATGTAGTCTATAAGATATGTAGCTTTCTTTTCGCATAAGCTACGTTGGTTAGACAGCAAACGACATCAAAATAGTTTGATGACTTAAACTTATCTTCAACATTCACACTTGAGGCAATTTGCGAAGATTATGATTTTTAGAACCCTAGATTCTTCAATGCAAGAGAATACCGCATGGTATGTGCTTGTATGGATGTATATATAGAGACACATAATGTATATAGACATAGACAATGACATCTGTTAATTTTGGGGGGAGCATGCCCCCCTTTATCCCCCCAGGTCCGCATTTGTTTAGTGGGAGCATTTTTGACATCTGTTAATAATTTTTAATTTTTTTTACAAATGACTTGTTTTCAAGAAACTAAAACAAATAAAAAATAGTAGACAAGGGTCATATTCTAAGAATTCCAACTGATATGTTTAGTGGAAATGATCTTTTGACATTAAATCCAACTATTTGCACACCAGTCCACAGGAATCAGTCTTGACATGATAAATCCCCTAATTCAAACTGCAAGCAAACTCAAATTCCATGGACTCAAAAAGTTCTTCAAAACCTACAAATTTCCCAATATCAGAGGGGGAACAATATGTGGAGTTAGACATGCCTTGGCTCTCTGTCTGGATGAGGTGAAGCTCGGGTCAAATCTATTTTTATTATTATCTCAGCCGGAGTAATCTACACAAGTCAGACAAACATTGGGGAAGGGTGCATGGAACATAAGGCAGAGCCAATAATTTGCTCTGATCAAATGAAGTTGGGGGAGTGTCAAGGCAGGGCTAGGTTTGGCTCCACTCCAATTTGTAACCCACCAAGTTCCTTTAAATGATGAAAAATCCCAATTCATGGCTTTAGAATAGAGTTGTAGAAACCAAATAGAGAAATTGCATAATGGTGATTGAAGTATGCTTCTCCATTTATGGAAAAAAAAAATAAAGATTCCAGGACTTCTTTCTGTCTCTACAAATACTGAGTCAACTTGGGAAACAAACCAAAATCTAGTCCAACAATGGCTTCCATGCAATACTGTTGGGCAAAACTAAACTTCTTGAAATAAATATCAGAGGATCACATAAATCACGCCGCATAATGTGTTTTTATTAATGTCATCCAAACACAACCTAAAAACATTACTAGGCAACACAAATGACAAGGTAAATGGATTATTCAATACAATCTATTCACTCATGTCAAAAGTAAAAAAAAAAAAAAAAATTGCCTTCAAATATCTGAATCATTTATGTAACCAAACTGATAATCAGTTAACATATGGGTGCAAACCCCCCGGCCCCAAAAAAAAAAAATAATAAAACAAAAAAAAAATTGTTTGCTGTTCATAAATCTGACTATGGCAACCAGTCTCATCAACTCAACCATCTCACACCTTGTGGGGAACCAGCAGCTGAATTCAACGATTATTTCTGACTTCAACTGAAACATTTGATTGCCAGGATGCAGAAAATTGGAACGAGCATAGGGTAAATCCGCTGCTAGAATGGAAAATTTAGAGAACGTTAGCAAAAGGAAACAATATTCAAGGATGTTATCTTTTAACAAGATTTCAGTATTCATGGGATTTAACCAATAATGTGATTTCAAATTCTATTTCAGATGTCTAACTCTTCTGATTTTGGAATTTTCTTTTCTTTGCTTTTTCAATAAGTTATGATTTCATTAACAAACGACTGAGAAAAGCACAATACTTACCAAAAAAATTACAAAAAGAAGTGTAAACACCACCCCCAAACCCCCGGGGCCAAAATAATAGTAATAATAATAATAATCTACAAAAGTATCAATACAAGACGGGTAAGATTCAATTATCGAAAAGTAAAAAGATCTCAACAACTTATCTTTTTAATATATTAAGGAGAGTTACCTCACCTTCAAGAATCCTACTATCCCACTCCCTCCAAATACCCCTTGCCATATCTTCAACAAATCAATCAGTGACTGAGGCATCACCCAAGAACAACCAAAAAGAGAGGAGAAGATTCTATATATCTCTAGCATCCAAGTAATGAATGAACAAGTGGTTAACGGGCTCTTCCCCTTCTTGACACATATAGCACCTATTGGTTATGTGGAATCCTCTTTTTTGCAAGTTGTCCCAACGTCAAAATAGTCCCCTATGCCACGATCCAAGAGAAGAAAGCCACCTTTGTAGGGACTTTGGAATGCCAAATAGCCTTCCAAGGGAAATCCTTCATTCCTCTCCGGACTAAATGCATGCAAAATGACTTAACCGCAGACTTCTCCCCGTTGCCCCCACCCCCCTTTCCATTGAAAAAAAATATTCCTTGTCCTATCCAAACGAACACGATAAAGAAGAGTCATTAAGCTCACGGCCTCCTCCAACTTCCAATCTTAAAAGTCCCTTTGAAAACAAGGAACCCAAACAATACCATTTTATTATAGTCCACAAAATCCTCTAATAGAGCTTCTCAATTAGAATAGTTTGAAAAAGATGAGGGAATCGTTGCTCTGAAGTGATATCCCCACACCATTTATCACTTCAAAACTTTATCTTACCCCCATTCCTACCACAAAGTAAGAGAACTTGAAGAACTCTTCCACACCCTTTTTAATGGACTTCCGAAGAACCACACCATATGACCACAAGGACCTTCACATATTTGGAACACCAATTACCTTCACCACAACCAAATCTAGCCTCAACAACTAACCTCCATCTAGCACTGGGCTCTTCCATAAAATGGCATAACCATTTCACAATAAGAGCCCAAGCCCTGAAAAGTCCCAAGACTCATACTCTTATCGGAAGCATCACTTTGTCCCAATTAACTAAATGAGTTCCTCTTTCCTCTTTCCTCTTTCTTCTTCCTTCCTACCCCCATAAAATATGTCGGAAGACTTCCCAACATACTATTAATTAGAGTGAGTATGCCCCCTTTGGATAAGTACTTTCTTCCATCCGGCCAACTGCTTTTGGAGTCTCTCCACAATCGTGGAAGCACCTAGATGTAACCCCGAGTAGACTAAAGGAAACGAGAGAAGGAATTAGAGATCAGGTCCTACGGGGTTCAGGACAACTTTTAATGTATGGTTTGGACTCAAATGAAAGACCCAAGAAACAACAACACATTATAGGTTCAGGAAACTGAGGGTAGCTCAAAAATAGCCAACGTAAACATAAAGCTAATTTATTAACTATCTAAAATAGTAGTAACTAGAATTCTTTGAGAGGGTCAGCACCAAAACTTATGAAGCACAGACACACTATTCTAACTCAAGTATCAGTGTTAGACACGTGTCAAACACACTCAAAAAGAGTGTCCCCTTTTTATTATTTTTCTAGATTTCAGACACGTTAGGATATGTTTGGACACGTTCGGGGTCTTTTTTTTAAAAAACCCAGGGTCAGATATGTTATATTAGAAAACTAATGGGTCATTTTTAAAATTCTATTTCTTATTAATACACGATCGTTGGTTACTTATTGGTTTCAAGACCTAGCCCTAGCAAGGTATGAGGCTGTTGTTTATCGTCCATCGTCCTTCAGTGGTTCGACCTTCTCCTCCATCATCCACCGGTGGTTCCGATCGCGCAATAGGACTCCAGGTACGGCTCTTCTCTTCTTTTTCTCTCTATATTTCTTCTACTTTCTTCTTCTCTGATCATATCTCTGTGATCTCTCCCTCGATCTTTTTTTCTTTTTCTTTTTTTCTTTTTGGATATCTCGGTTTGTCTCTCTCCAATCTACTACTAAGGGATTTCCCTGTTTGGTTGTCTCTCTCAGATTTCACTCTCTAGCATATGCAGTTGAAGTCATAACCCTAGCATGAATGAAGCCATTGTCGGTCATCACCAATAGAGTTGACCTCATCCTCTGTCATCTGCTTCTCTCTTCTCTAATCATCCATTGCAATAAAATCTCCATGCATGTCTCTTCGTCTACTTTTTTTCTCTGATTTTACTCCAGCGAATGAAGCTAACTGTGTTTAGTACTACTTTTACTTCTGAGTATATCTTGGTTTACGTCTCTCTGGATATTTGTGTTTACTGGGAAAAAAAGATTTCTCTTTGGATATCTGTGTGTTCTAATTCTTTAGTTTTGATTACATTTTGGTTAATATTTTTATAGCTACTTTTTTTTTTTTTGGGTTCAATAATTGAGGCTTGTAGAATTAGGGATTTTTATGTTCATATCTTAAAAATATTGGTGTGATTTTTGAATTTTTATGCCAATTTTTACTTGAAATATGTTAAGTTTTTATTCTATGGTCATATAAAAATAAAAAACTAACGTGTCCCCAACATATCGTATATTACTTTTTTGACAAATGTCATATATGTGTCGTGTCGTATCCATGTTTCTTAGACCAGAACTCAACTACAAAACTCATTTTTAGGTAAGTCAACTAACGCCGCACGAAAATGTGAAGGAGAATCGAACACGTTAAATTCCTTAAAAACCAAGTAACATAGGGACTCTACACCCAACAAGGAAAAAAAAATTCGATAAAATTCGTAATTAATATTTATCCATAAAAAATCTTAACCATAAAAACCTATAACATCATATTTATAGAGCTAGAATGCTACTATTTTGACTAGAAGACCATAACTCCTATTCCTATCATAATCCTAATAGAATAAAGACTACTAATTCGAAGAGGAAACTACTAATTCCTATATTTCCTATACTAATCCTAATAAAGCTAAGAAACTAGAAACATTAATAATAAATTAAAATTAAAAACTAAACAATTCTAATACAACTCTGAAACAAATATCCTTATAGGGTAACATCTATGTCCTACATCAGTCTCCCCCACTTGAGAACAACTCGTCAGACTGGATGTACTCGACCTTGTACCTGTCCATAACCCGATAATAATAATTGAATATTTTCAAGAACAATTAAATATTCAAGTATTTCCTCTACTACATCTTCCATGAGGTCTGTAACTTTAGGACTTTTTTCCGATGATAATAATGTTGCAGTAATAAAACAAAATTATCTTCTTGATCCACCACAATTTCAATCTTACTATAAGCATTACCATCGTTTTTCGCAAATTTAGGTTGGTTTTCATCTTTAACGTTGACAACTTTCATGAAAATTTCCTCTCTCTTCCATAAAAGAATTTGTGAAATTTATTGGTGTCATTAAATCCACACTTTGATCTACTAAATCTAAACTTTTTTCTTCTTCCTGCATAATAAAATTTTCAATCGATTTTGTTTCTTTATCATTCGTACCAACTATTTCTGCAATGTCATTAGAAATAAATTCAAATTTATTTTCTTCCAACTACTTATGATCATCTTCAAGGGATGAAATAACTTAACTTGTACTTTCCATGACAATAGACTCCTCTTTTAAGGATGTGCACATCTTTCAAAGGTGTAATATCTGCAACCTTGTTAGTTGAAATCACCTTAACAATTTCAAAATTTTCTTGTACTTTTCCTTCGGTGCGAAGAATAGCTTTTGGAATTGCTTCTTTATTCTCAATAATACGTTATGGCACTCTAATATAATCCCAAGTTGGTCTATATTTATCTTCTAAAGTCTACAAATAATTTTTTGGATTTAGTCTATCCATCAACAATCTCATCATTCTTGGTCATAAACGAATGCACTTTTTACGTTGTAATTACATGCACTTCTGTAAGTCAAACCACCATCTATTCGTGAATCCAATAAGTTTATCTTCTGCCAAAAAGTATCAATTTTCTTCTGAAAGTCTCATATTATAAAGACAAGCATCCAAATCATATACCCAATCATGAAAGTCTTCAAAATAAAAATTACCATCAAAATCAAGAAGTTTTTCGTGATTGTGAATAGCTTTCCGAATAGAAAGTATCCATGAACAGGCTGATTGTGAGTTCCATCATCAGTGCAATACCTATCGTCTTCATGATTCTCTTATATTCAAGACTCCAAATGAGTCATAAATTGTCTCCTACAAAGCTCGTCAATAAGATAAAAAATTTCGTCTACACTCGTTGTCGCTCTAATACCAACTGATGTGAAAGTGGAACGAAAACGCGAAGGACAATCGAATACGACAAATTCCTTAGAAATCAAGTAACACGGGGACTCCTCACCCAACAAAGAAAAAAATTCTCTAAAATTCATAATTAATATTTATTGATAAAAAAACTTTACCATAAAGACCTATTTTTATCATAATCCTAATAAAATAAAGATTATTAATTCGAATAGGAAACTACTAATTCCTATATTTCCAATACAAATCCTAACAAAACTAAGAAACTAGAAAAATTAGAAATCAATTAAAATTGGAAACTAAACACTCCTAATACAACTTTGAAACAAATATCATTATTTTTAAGGTATCATATATGTCCTACATCATATTTGCGTTTCTTAGACCAAAACCCAACTACAAAACTCTTTTTGAGGTAAGTCACCAAATAAACTTGGGGTTCAAGGCTTACAAGATCTGTGCTCAAGCACTTTGTTTAAGACACAAGGAGGTTACAGAATAGTTGATTTCACCATCTCAAAATACAATTATTGGAGGCAAACATATCAATGTGACTAAACCACTAAAGAGTTCAATTATGCAAGTTGCAATGAAGACTTTATTTGTCAGTTCTACCACAAGTAGTCAAAGAAAATGTGCATTGGAAAGGAACCAAAACAGGAAAAAAAAATCCTTAGAGCTACCCAATAAAATTAGAAGGGCCAGCAAGGCAAGAGAGATCAATTTGTAAAATCAGAGAAAAAGAGGAGAGAGAATTTGACACCTCTATCTCTATAAATCATGTACAGCTTATAATCAAGAGTCAAGACTCGAGGGAAGACCACAGTAAATAACACAGCAAAGGCAACAAGTGGCTAGAAAGTATCAAATCAGCAACCCAAACCACATGCTAGCTCTAGGCTCTAGCATATTCAGCACAGCACAATTCCCAAAAAATACTTGGCCCTTTCTTAAGTTTGTCTTAGTTTCTTCTACAGTTGATGAGAATGACAAGCATCACACTATACCAAGACATTATCTTCATAGTAAAATCTTTCGATAGGAATTTGTTAGGGAATAGAGAGATGTCATTTCCATGGCAGCTTATTAGGAAGTCCAGAGTTTCAAAGAAAGTTGCTTTTTTTGGCTGGTTGGCTACTTGGGGGGGCAATCCTTACGGCGGACAATCTTGAAAAGAGAGGTTTCCAATTCCCGAGTAAATGCTATATGTGCAAGTAAGAGGAAAAATTGACAGATCATCTTCTGATTCATTGCAGGATGGCCAGTGATCTTTGGAATTTGGAATTTTCTTTGTTTGGGTGTACTTGGGTTATGCCGATTTCAATTAGATACATTTTTTTGGGTTGGAGATGTGGCAGCTTAGGAAGGACTTAAGTCGTGTGTGGAAGATGGTACCCCTTTGTTTGACTTGGTCTATAAGGAGGGAGAGAAATCAAAGGGGCTTTGAAGGAATCGAGACATCAATATGGCATTTGAAAGATAGTTTTTTGCGTTTGTTTTCTTTTGGTTAAAAGAGGATTATCCTATGTATTTAGGTACTTTCATAGTTTTTTTTTTTTTTTTTTTTTTTTTTTTGGGGGGGGTGACTTTAGGCCTTAATTGATGCTGCCTATCCTTCTTTCTATATATCATGGTTTGCCCTTCTCGGGCCCCCTTCTAATGATATATACATCATTTTACTAATCCAAAAAAAAATAAAAAACCAGAACTGGTCCTCTTATAAAATTCAAGTGGAGACCCTACATCATGCAGATGTCTCAATAGAAAATCTTGCTAGAAAACCCCAGAAGTCCATTCCAACTCAATCTGGTGCTGTCATGAGCCACAAAGGATATAGTCAATAATTTTCTTCCTTAGTGAAGGCTATCCAATGGAAGGATCATTTGCACAATGATATGGGAAAGGCTGATCATATCAATTAAAACTTCCTGGGCTGACTAGTCCAAAAGATAGAGGTTCAACGAAAGACAAAGGAGCTGGATGCACACTTGTTCCTCGTAGAGTTCATTTTCAGTTCACCATTATATTTAGGAGTTACACAAGACTCAGAGAGGGATATCCCCCATCTTCATGTTTGTCCCAAAATTGTATGCCGTATAAAGCGATGGAAAATTTGTCCATAAAGTTACTCTTTCTAAGAAAGTCTTATCCAACCTCCTCGGTAACAGACCAATGTTTTCTTAACAAATAGTGTTGCTAACAATACGAGGAATGGTGTTAGATGAAGTCTAGGAGTATCGCCTAGATATTGGGCGCTCTAAAATGTGCCTTCCTTTGTGAAATACCAAAGATTTCTAAAGTAGGGGCAAGAAGTAGGGGCAAGGAGGATACTCTCATTAAAAGCACCATCTCCAACATCTTCACCTACATGGCTGCCATATTTACCTATTCCTATCGTGCGGCAAACAAATACAGGACAAAAGTACACACTATTCTCTAATTAAAACCACCCTCTCCAACATCTTCACCTACAAAGCTGCCACAGTTTCTCAATCCTATCATGCAACAAACAATTGGAGGAAAAAGTAAAGACTTTCTATTAAATGAAAAAGATGGTGACTTAAGTTACTGTTGGCATAAAAGGGATAGTAACTACTCACTCTTGAGTGATGGATATCTCAGTATACTTTCAACTGTGACTACTGACAAAGATCCTGGAAATTAGCTCAAGATATCCAATTCTGACTAGTACAGCAATCCCTTGAGAAATATGAGAATTCTGGTATTTTGGATTGCAATGGAACTAAGTCTCTTAGCTCGAGCATACAAAGAGTTTGGGAGGACCAGATTTGAGATAGGCAATAGTGAGAATGAGCCACTTAAGGCTAGGACTCACAAAAAAGCACCAAAGGAGGCACAACTCATGTACACACACTGTTTACACAACAAAAAAAATAAAATAAAAAAAGGAAAAAGGAGGAAGAGCTAAAAGCATAACTGCTATGAACACCGTATACCCCAAAAATGAATACTACCTGTGAACACTATGCACCCCCATATCTCCAACAGTACATTCTAAACAACGTATACCCCCATTTCAAAGTTGAGAATAATGGCCTTAGAAAAGAAAAAAGAAAGAAAAAGAAGAAGAAAAAAAATGTTCCCGATTGAACATTTGAGCCTTAATTTGGAATTCAAACCATATCAAAGTAAATGCCAGTCAATAATAACCAGTAACCACACAGAAAACAGGAATCAATTAGAGCAACTGAATCATCAAGCATCAGTGAAATAACTCACCTCATCCTTTAGGTCAGATTACAAATGACTATTTGGATGCAGCTACAATTTCTACATGTATATATATCTCAATTGTGGTAGAACAGAATTAAATGCATCATCCAAACAAAGCCCAAATAACCAATAAGCAACAACTCAATTTTACCTGTATCTATTACGCATTCTGTTGGACTTGGCGGTTTATTTGCAGAATCCAATCAACATAGCCATTTGTACCACCAACCTGGTCCTCAATGAGGTTCGCAAGTAGGAAGTATCCTTCTCTGGGTTGTTCACCTTGCCTTACAAGGTGACACAGTTGATAATATGAAGAGTTACTCTCCCTAAATTTCTCAAGTATCCCCATTAGCTTTCTTGACATTCCGTTTTCACGCTTACAAATGCTGACCTGATTCTCAAGAACAAAACAAGAATACAGGATCAGAGGGCATCAATTACAACACGGCTAGCAGCAAGCAAAGAAAAGGTCACTAGGAAAAATTGAAGGAAAAAAAAAAAAAACAGGAAAAAGAAATTATTGCAAGACACGCACATTAAGACATTGACAAAAAAGGAATTTTACCAAAAGGGGGAGGGGAGGCAACAATGCACAAATTTGAAATATTTACAAAAATATTCTACCCGCATTCTAAGAGAAGGGTATACATAACAACCACAATTATTAGCTAAACCAAACTTGTAATGCCAACACAAAGCAGAATGAAGCAACAAAAATTCAGCTAAAATAAAGAAAAGAATAGATAATTTGGGCTTGCATCAGATACTCAAAGGGAAAGATTTCCTTTCAATAAAAAAATCTTGGAGATGCGGAGGTAAATTGGACTTCTTATCTAATTTATTGGAAACAAATAGCGAAAGTGTATCCACCAAAACAAGCTAAAGAACACTTGTTTATCAGATTCCAGACCTCACACTTAAGTCCAGCAACATTTATTTTGATACAAAACTGAGAAGAAGCTTTTTATGTTAATAAGCACTTTTTACCATAAAAGAATTACCATGGTGGAATATTGACCAATATGATACTCATATCCAATTACAGTTCGATCAATGCTTGAGGATTCAGAATGCAAATTCTAAAATTCCCAAAAAATTCCTTCAAATTCAGCCATTTGAGATTTCCCCAAGTTCCATGCAATTCATTTTATAATTCAGAAGTTTTAAAAACAGAGCACTAATCCTACATTCTCACAATCCCAGTCTAAAGCTGAATTTAGTATTTCCCGATTAGAAGCATCTAGAGACTGCAACTTTGTGAACAAAGGAATCACAATTCTGCAGAGAGATTCCTGGTCCCATTTATGAGGAAAAAATAATAAAATAAAAAACTGCAATTTAGGTTTTTGAGATCCTTGTCTTAAGACCTACATGTGCAAGCTTTCCAGAAGTGGTTCCCACTTTATGCTTCCACATGTAGGAATTACTACTTCCGGCAACATGGCTAGCTTCACGTAAATTTCCTATACCTGTCTGAAAATGAACTTCTGGATCTTTTCTCCATTGGTTTTGTGTCCCCCCCCCCCCCCCCCCTTTTTTTTGGGGGGGGGGGGGGGTTGTTCGATTTGTTTTTGGGCCCTTCAGAGTTCATTTTTTCTTTTGCTCTTTGGTATTTTCATTCTGCAGACAGTGATTGATTTAGAGGGGAAGTTGGAGACACAAAAGGGGGTCGACATGTGTGCTACACAGCCCCTCTAGCCTTTTATGGTGTATGCAGAAAGAACGGAACATAAGGACCTTTGAAGGGAAGGAGAGGTCAATGATTAGCTTGAAAGGGATTTCGTTACATACTTGATATTTTTGGATTGTACAAAGCTATTATATATCAGTAGATTTTTTTGTAGAGTTCATGAGTGGTATGCCTATTATGTATTGATTTAGGCTTGTGCATTTTCCTCGTCTTCATTGGTCTCCCCCCCCCCCCCCCTCTCCCAAATTTTTTTGCACTTCTAGTAAAACTTTTTACTTGTAAAAAAAACTATATGCCCATGAAATTTTTTTGTCAATTTTAACACCAAAAAATAATAAAAATTTATATGCACAATGGAAAATTTCGGTCAATTTTAATATTTTGAATTAAAATGGCACAATTTGATTAAGTATAAGAAACTTATTTTGGTAAACTGAATTACCCAAAAAAAATTAATTTTGGTAAATTGAGGTTGCATGAGACAAACAAAAGAAAGAAATGGTCACTAAATGCCAACAAATTTGGCCTGGTAATGAAATTGGCAATTTTTTCTAAATTTGTGGATTTGATTGAATCAAAGGAAAGAGGTTCAAAATGCAAATTCAAAAGGTAGTAAAGCCCAAAACTCTTTAGCATGTAATTAGGGAGGGTTTTGTCACTACAAGGAAACTATTGAATAACCTCCAATCAAGTCACACTATAACAAAGCTCAAGCAACAGAAGCTGAACTTTAAAGTTTAAACAACATGTTCAATTTTATGCATGTGTAAAAACCATTAAAATCAATTCTCAGAAATTTGAATACTCAAGTATCAGCAACTCTATGGAATTAATAGCCTTGACAAGCTCATGGTCCTTTGAAGTTTCAAGGTTTGCATATACTTACCTAAAATATTCCTCATTGGCAGTTATTCAACCACAGAGAGAGAGAGAGAGAGAGAGAGATTCCCTAGCATGAGCATCTAGAGATTCAGATGGCCCCCACATACAAAATTTGTTGATATAGTTTGTTTTTAATATTACCATGAGAATTAGTATGGTCATGCATACATACTAAGTTCTTGGTAGAGTTAAGATTTTTACAAAGATTATAGATTATATAACCATGCAAATGATAAGAATTTCATTTCATACAAATTGACTCAACTAAACTAAGCCTTTATCCCAATATTTGGGATCAGCTACATGAATTTTGTTTCGTCATTCCGCTCATTCTAGAGCCATTAATTCAATTACACCATAAGGTATCATATTTACTTATATATAAATATATATATATATATATTGTTGGTACATAATACCCTACATTATGTGGTGCTTGTAAAAGACTGCCACTTGGAAGCCAAACTGTAAAGTATAAGGCTATGTACAATCATCCCTTAACACAATGAATTGCCCCTAAAGGTAACATGTATCCATGGACTAAGGAAGCACACTGATATTTTAAGTATAACTCAGACCTAAGGAAGGGTTGCCAGTGAGACGATCCCTACTTCGCAGCTACACCACCTCGCCCTACTCAACTAAGTGGTTGTCCAAGTTTGGAGGTAGACCTTAGAAGACTTACTAAGTCTAGCGCATGGCCATTGTATAACCCTGGGTTTGTGCCATAAACCCACAAGAACCCCAAGAACGTGTGGATTGGAGGCCGAGGTCACAAAGTCAATAGGGTGTGCCTCTAGTAACCACTTGAGGCATCTGGTCTTGCCAAGGACAAAAGATACACGGGCACATAAGCGGCAGATTGGCACTGTTATAGCATAGTAGCGTTAAATGCCCCAGGCCAAATCAAGTCGAGCCCACTTGCCATTGATGGATCAAACTCATGCTTTATAAGGTCAGCTACTTTATCATGATTGATTAGACTAATCAAAGAATAGGCTTTTAATTAACCACTATATATAGTGCCATAATCCCAAACAGATGAGGATGATGATTCCCTAGGCGCCTCACCAATCTTGGGGTTCTCAGGAGTGACTGGCTACCCTACTTTATGTCCTTAAGACTTGCCGCGGCTCTCTCCCTTCCCCCACTTCACCTCGAAGCTCCCTCACAATGACACTGCTATAGGCACATTGGAGTGGGCCACCTCCCGTGCAACATTCACATAACAAACAAATGGTCAGCATACAATCCCACCGACATTTTTTAACAAGGACCATGTCTTTCCTTATTATCTCAACCAATGTTTGGTCTTCCCCTTCCACTACCATTACCCTCAATGTGCATTATATTACTCTTTCTCAACGCAGCAATTATAGTTAGTCATTGCACAAGGCCAAACCTTCTTGGGAGATCTCTCATTTTATCTTCAATAGGGGCTACCTTTAACGTTTCACCAATTTGTTCATTTCTAACTTTATCCTTCCTTGTCTTTCCCATGGAATAAAATATCATGAAATATTGCAATATATTTTTTGATATATCAATCTTTTTTCTTTTTTTTTTTGCAATTGCGATATGATATATGCAAGTGAAAAAAATTCACTGAATATCCATGATTTCTATCCTGCACTATATCACACAATATTACAATAAATATCACAACGGAATATATTTCAATTTTTTTGATTTGAAATTCTTAACATATCGCTTATACATCGCAATATATTGCGAAGATCACAAATTACTTTAAGATGAAAAATAACATAAGTTGGCAAGGTTTTATCATTTGTCATGACAATGTTTTTTGGGCTAAAAAGAAGACTATTTTTAAGCCTTAAGAAAACAAGAGTCGCATCATTACATGGCTGGAAAAAAAATCTTAATTCATTGCTCATTACAAATCAATTGTCACATTAATGGTTAACATTAAATTTAGTATTAGCATTCCAACAAATACTTCAACAAATTTCATTCAGAATTTCTATGATTTGATATTAACATCCATCATTTAAAAAACAATATCTGCGATATCAATATATAATTGCAATATATTCATCGATATGTCCATATTATTGCACTTGCAATATATCCTCTTTATCGATATTTTATTCCTTGATCTTTTGATTCTTTTCACACATGCATCTCAACAGCATCATTTCAACTACACTTATTTTATGAACGTGTTGTTTCTTAACATCTCAACATTTAGAGTATAGCTAGTCTAATAGCTATTTTAGAAAATATTCCTTTAATTTAACGAGTATTAATTTATCACACAAATATGCCTGAGGCACTCCTCCAATCTGCTTCAATTCCATAAGACGCATCATCTCCAATCTCTCCCTTTTTTGAATAATTGCCCGAGTAACGAAACTGTTCACTCTCTAGTATCTCCTTACCTTTAATATTTACTATATCCCCATTTCTACACCTAGTTTTAGCCCTACTTATCTTATACCCTCTGGATTCTATCATCTCTCCAAATTTCAAATTTAGTACAACTTTCCTCTTTAGTTTCATCTATTAAAATAATACCATCAGCAAACCCCTGATGGAAGCCCACGATGATTGGGAATTCACTTCTTTGTCCTACTAGTGTTCTAAACATAATCATAACTCCATCATACATGCCTTTTCTTATATCAATGTACCTAGAGGTACATGACTTCTTTTCCAAAGCCAACCATATTATTTTTCTCAAAACTTGATCATAAGTTTTCTCCAAATTAATAAAAACCACATGAGATTTTATTCACTGTACATGTTTCCATTAAGCTTCTTAATAAGTAGATGGTTTCTATTACGGACCACCTTGGCATAAATCCCAATTGATTTTTGAAAACTATTGTCTCGAGTTTTATTTCATACTCAACCACCACTCTTTACCAAAGTTTCATAGTATGACTTGTTAATTTAATACCATGATATTTTGTGCAACTTCAAATATCCCATTTATTTTTATATATAGGTATTAAAATACTTCTTCACCACTTATCAAATAGTTTCTTAGTTGATATTACTTTATTAAACAATTTTGTTAACTCATGCACACCATCTCCTTAACATTCACGAACCTCGATAGGAATACTATTGGGAGCAAGAGTCATTTCTGTTCTCATCATTTTAAATGAATTTTTTTACCTTAGACACTCTAATCTCATAGAAAAAAATTGTGTTCTCTAGTCTCCCTATGGTTTATGTATTCTTCTAAATCTAAATTTCTTGATGATTTTCATTGAACAACTTCTCAAGGTAGCTTTTCTATCTTTTCTTAATTTCTTCATATTTCAATAAGACCTTCGTAGCTTCATTTTTTATACACTTACATGATTAAAATATCTAGTTTTCCTCTCTCTTAAAATAGGTAATTGCATATATTCTTCACCTACTCTTTTTTGCCTACCTTAAAATATAAATTTACTACTCTTTTGTCTTCCTTTTCGGTATACATGTATCTTTCAAAGCTTTTCTCATTTCCAATTCTTTGCCAAATTTTGTGACACTCCTTTCGTCTTTTTACTACAGTTTGGACCTCCTAATTCCACCATCAAGTTTCCTTAGATAATGAAACTTTTCCTTTTAATCTCTAAGCATTTTTTTTGCTATTCTCTCAATCATAGTTGTCAAAACATGTATCGCAAAGCGATATTGTTTTTAAAAAAATATGCATCGTATCGTGTATCGTAGAAACGTATACTTTTTTTAAAAATACATTTATAAATATATGTACACGAATATATATAATTTTTAATATGACATAAATAAAATTTCAATTTACTTGTCATACAAATTATATATATAAATTATTATAATTTATCCAACAATTTGAAAATCAAAGTGGTACCAAGCATAATTGTCTCATTTTTTTGTATCATGTTATATATAGTGTTATATATACACAGTATATAAAATATGTATAAAGTAATAAAAATAACATTTTAACTCATTTATAAAAAATAACTTAAATTTCATACAATACAAGAATCAAGATTTATAAATTCTACGAGTTTCAAACTAAAATTTAATAATCCAAATTTCTAACATAGTTCTTTAAGACAAAATCCAAAATTATTCATTTTTATAATCTATCACATTTTTATTTTAATGTCCAATTTCAATGACATCGATATCATCTTCAGACGCCAACAATTTTTCACTTCCTTCTTCTTGTATGTGCTCATTCCTCATCCACTTCTTCCCAAAATACTTAATTTCCTCCTTTCTTGTTTGAGAAAATGTCTCTAAGTGTTACAAAGAGGCGATATAAACAGAACAAACAAAAAATGTTTTCAAGCATATAACGAAAAAAAAAGATGCCAAAACGATGTCATTTAGCCTAATTGCCCGTATTGCGTGTATCGTGCACATCAAAATGGATCATAAGATATTATCATGTATGTGCAAAAAGATACAACTGTAAGATACGTATCGTTTTATATCCATATCAAAACGTATCATAAGATACTAACAACTATGCTTTTAAAACATTCGATCATCGTATTCCACATTACATTAATTTCATCTTCTAAATTTTGTGTAACTTCTTATGTCATCTTATACTTAAATGATTATTTTTCTCCCCTTTAGATTCCAACACCTACCTCTTGGGTTTCTAATTTTTTTTGCTCTTACTCAATTAGTTAATTGTCCTTTAATATATATAGATGTTAATCTATGTTGTGTGGTCAAGATCTCTCCTGGAATAACCTTACAATAGTTGCATGTTAGTCAATTTATTCTTTACTTGGGAAATAATCTATCTGAATCCTATTTGGTCAACTTTGAAAGTTTATTAAATATTGGTGTTCTAAAAAGCTATATTTAGACTCGCTTTGAAGCAAGGCATCCCCAAAATGCCTTGAAGCTTTGGGAAAAAAAGAGTGGTTCTGGAAAGCATACACTTCAAACTCAAAGGTATGTAAAAACAATGTTTTGGACACACTATATACCATACCTTGTAAAGATTATCATAAAATAATAAGGAAACTTTAACCCGTTATTTAAAATCAATGGAATCCCTTAATTAAAAGTAATTTATAATAAAAATAATATTTGATCACTTTTTCATTGAATTCCTAATACATTATTGAAAATGGGTTATGCTCTCGCACCATATTTGATATTTCCTAACAAGCATTAGAGAAAGAGAGAGTGAGGAAGAAGTGTTGAGTTGTACCATGAGTTTATGGATACTTTCAAATTAGTATTTTTAAAAGGAATATTAGTCAAAATATATAACTTTCCTTTAGAACCTTGAAATTGTAATAATGGCCAACTTTCAAAATATTAAAATTTTCATTTTCGACTGATAAAGTTTTTATCTGTATTTTTTAAGAAAGAAATTTAAGTCCCAAAAAACTAACACCTTAAGGCTTATGCTTCACCTTGTAAAGGGTTAAGTGCCTTGCCTTACGCTTCCACCTTTAAAAACATTGTTAAATATTCATCTCTCCTTTCTAAAGAGAGTATTTACTAGCATAAGATTAAATGCCACTGTCAAATCTAAGAAGAAAACCTCTCCAATCTAGTTCTTATCTCCAAATTTATGTCCACCGTACACCATCTCATATCTTATACAATCTTTTCCTATATGACCACTAAAGTTTCATGCCATAAATATTCACTATCAGGTAATACTTGAATTAATTCATCCATGTGTTCCCAAATTGTATTTTAGTACATTCATCTAATCCTATTTTGGGTGCATAGGCACTAAATATATTAATTATATTCTCACCAAATGCTAATTTTACTAGTATTACCCTATCCTATTTTAATGATAGCTACCACATTTTCCTTTATATTCTTATCTACTATTGTCCCTACTACATTTCTTTGTCTATCTTTTCTAGTATAATAAAGTTTAATATCATATATTTTCAATTTCTCTAATTTTCTCCTCTTAACTGCTTGAATTTTTCTAAGCATGCTATATTAATTCTTCTTCAAATCATAGTGTCTATGAGCTCTATCCTTTAACTATATTCCAAGTTTCTAATCTAACCCTACTATCTTAGAATAGCTTCTTTCCCACACTCATCTATAAAAGTGCAGGAAGCCTCGCTTATTTTCTCACCACAACCAGAAGCCGATATGGCCTCAACTCTTTTCTGAAACACCCAGGTGCAGACGAAATGCATCAGTTAAAGGCCGTTCTCTAGTATTTACCAAGTGATTTCATAAATTTTACAATTATTAATTACACTTTTTTTTTTTATATATTCTAATACTTTTGACAATATTTTGTAATTAAGGGACCTAATTTTCATTTCAAATGTCCAAAGCCAATAACAAAATCTATTTGTGAAGTAACACAACTATTTTAGCATACAGGAAGCACAATATACTCCATCATTCATAACCACAACCCATTTGATTGTCTTTCAAAATTCTCTTTCTTCAGTAAAATGTAAAATTGACTCTTCCTTATTTTTTTGTAGAAGCACTGAACATTTCTAATCAGCTTCGCCTGCCATTTTTTAGAAACAAAATCTAAAGTGATTCTCTAACATGTGAACATCGCATTATAAATCTTATTTTGGGAATATTGCATATATGAGTATTATTAAAAAAAAAAGAGTCCAAAATAAACTCAATTAGGACAATGATGCACATATAGAGTGGCTACGATTTACAATTGATTGATTCAGCATTCTTACATAAGAGTAAAATTTGCATGGCTCGTTATTCCCAAAAATAAAATAATTTTCCATCAAATGATGGAATTGTGAATTAACCTGCATATTTTAAGAACTTGCTGAAATTGTTAGTTCTTATGGGGAGGGGTTGAAAAGGACATTTGGAGAGGGTGGAAGGAGAAACCAATGACCCAAAGTATATTGGTTTTTTTTTTTTATGACAGAAGAATCCTTCCAACCATGGGCTATTTAACATGAGGCCTCAAACTATATTGGCTTTATGGTGGGAAACTGTCAAAAAAAAAAAAAAAAGATTGACCAAGTTGCCGGATCTCTTTAGGATTGCAGTGAACAGAGGAGCAGTTATTGTGGACTACATTTGGTTCAAGAAAAATGGAGTTGTGTGAGAACCCCGTTTTTAGAGCTTTCCAGCGTTAGGAAGTAGATTGAGTTAATGCCTTTTGGAGAGCCTTGATGGCACAATTGAGCATAGAAATAGAGAGAGGACGCTCTGAGATAGATTTCAGGTACTCCAAGGGAGATATAGAATTCGTTCCTTTTACATGTAGTATGTAGGAGTGACAAGACCGGTTTTCCTTGGAAAGGCATTTGCAAGTTTAAGTTGTCCAATGTTAATTGTTTTGTCTAACCAGCAGTGTTGGAGGCTATTTTGACACTCAATTCTTTGGGTAGGAGGGGTAAAAACTCATTCTTAATTGGTGTGGTATGTGCAAGAACACGGGAGAGGACGAACCACCTTCTTCACTGCATAGTTACTTGGTATATGTAGTCTATGGTTTTTTCTCTATTGGATAGGGCTTCCTCAAGTGGGAGAGTTCGTCAGGTTTGGAAGGTTGTGTAAACTGATAGTTATGCCGGGACAAAAATAGGAGCCCCTTTGAGGATATAAAATTTCCTTCTCTTTTTTTCTTTTCTTTTTTTGATAAGTAAAAGGTAATGTATAAAAGGTGCCCAAGGAGGGCAAACCCAAAGATACAACCTATTCTACCTTTACACGGGTCTTAACGACCCCAAAAATCGCCTATGGAAAAGACATTTATAGGAAAAGCCTTTTAGCCCAAAAAAATAACAAGCACAAAAATGAGTCCTTGAAAGAGGAAACAGGTTGCTCTAAATCTTTAAAGACGTGATTGTTCCTTTCTTTCCAAATGCTCCACATTAGGCAAGTGGGGACCAATCTCCAAATCTTCTTCGTATCTTTCCTGAACTTGGAACCCTCCCAAGCCATCAAAAGCACCCTGACAGACTAACATTACCCATGGCAACCCAAATAGCAAAAACCAAATCCAGGCAATCTCAAACCATGTGGCAGTGAATAAGTACATGAACGGCCCACTCTTCCTCTTTTCTTACATAAACAACATATACGTGCCATTTGAAAGCCTCTCTTCTTCATACTTTTCGCAGTTAAAATGGCCTTCCAAGAAGCCTCCTAAACAAAAAGGAGGCTTTAGTAGGAGCTCTAGAATGCCAAATGAGGGTCCAAGGGAAGAGAAAATCCTCAGTAGCTACCAAACTCCTATAGAAAGAGCGAACAAAGAATGATTTCCTATCCAGATTCCAAACGAATTTGTCATCCCTTCCCTCGATTACCCAGAAATTCTAAATGTGACTAAAAAATAAACCCACCTCCTCCGGCTCCCAATAAAAAAACTCTCTTCTAAATCTAGGAATCCACACCAACTCATTCCCCACCATCTCAATACAGTCTCTAAAAAGCCCTTCTTACAAGCCAAGCCGTATAAGCATCTTTCCAAAACTTCACCCGAGATCCATCACCCACTTCTAACCTAATCCTCTCCCGAAACTCCCTCCACACACTCCTGATGGCTCCCCACATACCACACCCCCAAGGCCCCTCCACACTACCCAAGCACCAACCTCCTTCATCACACCCATATTTAGAAGTTATGACTGCCCTCCGCAACTCTCCCTTTCCCTCTCTGAATATCCACAACCATTTTTCAAGGAGAGCTTTATTTAACATTTTCACATCCTTCACCCCTAGACTCCCTAACTGCATTGGCCTCTTAATTTTGTCCCAACTTACCAAGTGAATCTTTCGCACATCTCCCTCGTGACCCCATAGTTAGTCCCTCTGAATCTTTTCCAATCTTCTACTAACTGAAGAAGGAATAGGAAATAAAGACAAAGTAAGTAGGGAGATTACCCAGAGTACTCTTCACACATTCATAAATTTTTTGCGTGATTAGAATTGTGTATATCGGCCATTATCATAGCTTCCATATACTTTGTGTATGCATAAGTTAGGCCCCCTCTGGTGCTTTGCTTTGATTATAATATATTTTTATTTACTTATCAAAAATAATAATAACTTTGAATGATCCACGAGTATCTTAAAAATTATGAATAATTCATTAATCTTTCTTGAAATTTATTAACTACTATAGACAAAATACAAAATGGTAGCTTTGTCAACTTATAATGCCTTTCTTAAATAAAATTTTGTGTTAGCATCCCACTCCATTATAGTTATATGATTAATTAGAAAATAGAGACAAAATCTAGCTCAAACACATAAAAGTAATAAATTAATGATAGGAAGCAAAGTGTGAATAAAGAGCACAAACTTATGAATAACAATCTAGAGAGAGAAAGAAAGAGGAGAAAAGACAGAATATTATAAATTTTTAAGAAATAAATGAAGTTCACCGAAGTCACTTCAACACAATTATAAGATCGGATCAAAAATGAAAAACTAAATATATAAAACACCATGGTGAAGGATAGGATGGGTAGCATGGGGTTTAGGTGAAAAGTAAAAGAGTTCAATGATTCCCGTGGTTAGTTAAATAATATGGTAGCTATGCTGATTTGGAAAATATGAGCATTTTAATTGTGTGTGTGTATGATAGATAATCTTAATAGTATATACATTCAAATCACTTATGGAAGTAATTCAATTAGAAATTAAAAAATAACATAAAAAAAATAAATTTTCGGCTCCCAAATAATCATAGTTACAACGCTTGAAACAAAAGTTTCAATAAGTTGTCAATTTAGGTAGATTGGTTTTCTTTTAATATATTTAAGTATAGTATAGTTCAAGGCGAAAAGCGTCTTTAAGGCGCTAAGGTCCTACATTGCCTAAAAAGCGATGCAACAAAAAACGCTAGCTTGAAGGAAGTAAGGCGCTAACTTGTAAAAATAATTAAAAAATATACATTATACATTAAAGGTTCATTTATTCTAAGTTAAATAATATCTTATGTAATACACTTACCAAAAAAAATTCTCATGTAATATTAAAAAAATTAATCTAAAAAATGACAAACCATAATTAAATTTTAAGCAAAAAGACCATTCTAAACTTTTTCTTCCCTTTCTACTACATTTATATTGGTTGAATATTGTCTAGAAAAAAAGATCTTTATTTCTAAAACAACAAGATAAGATACATGAGCACTCTAAGTAAACAATTAATGAGGCCCTCGCCTCAACACCTTTCGCCTTAGTCAAGGCAATGCCTTTTTAAAGTCGCCTCACCTTATCGCCTAAGCAAGCACCCAATCGCATTTAACAACACAGTTTAAGGATTTTGATTTCATTGGTCCAAACACATTAGGTTTTAGAAAAGTAATTTACATTTGCTTAAAAAGTTAATTTGGTTTTTTTTAAATATTTTTTGAGATTGGTGAAAAGTTAATTTTGTTATGTTGAGAGTTTGATATACATTGTTGGTCATTCTCTAACAACTTAAACTTTTGAAACAACTGGTTGCTTAACATGGCACCAAAACCTTGGTTACAAGAAGTTTTGGGTTCAAGTCTCTCCATTTGCTTAACATGGCTTGTTTGGTTACTAAACCTTGTCCCTTCAATTATCTGACTGATATATTCATTAGGGACTTCAACCTGCTCTACAGCCAACAGCCATCAACGCACAGCTTGTTACATGTAGATTAAAGCATTACATAAAATTTAACAGTTCTTCAGATGTGTGTTCTTATAACTTATAAGCTGCACATATTACTGCTCGAGAGAGCTTTTAAAAATTTTCGCAGCACTAGTACTCTCACTCTCCGCTCTAGTGTTCTTGTCCATGCAAATAAATTGACATCACATTAGATGCCTCTTTATCAAGGCTAATATTAAGGCTGATATCAAGGATGGTCATACTTTCCTGTTATGGTAGGTCATACTTTCCTTTTGTAGGGATTCCCCCATCAAAGAGGAATCACTGACTTCAGTTATTTGTATATGAGTTGTATAATTCCCTAATCAAAGGGAAATCATTGACTTTCCTTATTTTGTAAATGTGAGTTATATAATTCCCCAATTAAAAGAGAATCGTTGACTTTCCTTGTAAAGCTGCAAAGATAGAATAGATATTATATATTGAGGAGGCCACTAGAAGCGAGGTAAAAATTGAGAATTCATTTCTTATATTCATCTTGTAATCTTGGTTTTCTTCTCATTGTAATCTTGGCCTTCTTGTTATTAATCTTGGTCTTTCTTGTCATGGTATTAGAACCAAACTGATCATAACAGTCATTTCTTTCTAGAGATTCGTAACTTTGCTTTGGCCTTTTTTTGTCTTGAATTTTGATTTCACAGAACAATTACGGGTGACAAGTTTGAAGTGCTTCAAATGAAATTCAATGGAAAGAATTACTTTTCATGGGAGTTTCAGGTTCGTCTTTTTGTTAAGAGGAAAAGATCTATGGCGGCATATAGATGATATTGTAGGTAAACCCACTAACTCTACCAAAATAAGTTGGTGGGAAACCAATGATGCTAGGATAATGAGTTGGATCTCAAGCTCTGTAGATTAACAGATTGTTCTTAATTTGTGGCCTTACAAAACTGCAAAGAATGTGAAATTATCTGAACAAGGTCTATCATCAAGATAATTCAAGCTGCAAGTATCAATTGGAATGCTATATATCTGAATATTGATGACGAAATCAATCTATACAAAAATTTTATTCGGGTCTTGTGTCTATGTGGGTTGAGTATACCGAATTGGTTTATTCAAGATTTTTAAAAGGCTCACAAGGACACCCAATGAGATCAATTCTTGATGAAACTATGACGCGAATATGAGAACATTTGGGCAAGCATTTTGCACCGTGTGCCTACTCCGTCCATGGAAATCTGCGTTGGTAAACTTCTTAGAGAGGAGCAGCATCTCCAGTGGCGGTTGGTCCTGGTGGGTGGCCAAGGGGGGCCACCACCCCTCCAAAAATTTGGGAAAAAAAATTTTTCTAGTAAAATTTTAGTATAATTTAAAAATTGCTCCCCTCAAAAATATTAATGCTTTTGCAATACTTCTACTATATATATTTTTTGCCCCCCTCCCCCCAACACAACCTCTGGGTCCGCCATTGCATCTCACTAATCAAGTTGCATTTGCACAGAAAGGTAGATCCTCTTTGGATGTTGCTTATGCTCAAGGATCAAAATTTTGTTTTTTTTGCCATCAAAACAGCCAAAACGTTTTTGTTTCTTAGTGAACCAAAATAAAACAATAGTAGAATATTGAAATTCACATTTTTCAAGAAAACAAAATTATTTTAGTAAAAACATACCGAAACCAGTAGAAACATTTCTTTTGTATCAGCAATAATTCTAAAAGTTAGTAAAACATAATATCCATTTGTTCTTCAAATGAAAGAGGAGATTAAAGGATTAAGACCCCAAATTGAAATAAGATATTTCTTCTTCTTTTTTTTTCTCAAAAACAATAGACAAGGAATGTAGATAAACAATTTATTCTAATACTCAATTACTAATTATAATCATAGTTGTTAGTATCTTACGATACATTTCGATATGGACACAAAAACGATATGTATCTTATAATTGTATCTTTTTGCACCATATCGCACAATAGATACGATACATTTCGATACACATGATACATGCGATATACACAATCAGGTTAGACAACATCGTTTTGACATCTTTTGTTATTTTGTTATATACATGGAAACGTTTTTTGTTTTGTTTGCTTTTATAATGCCTAAAGATCTTTACTCAAAACAAGAAAAAATGAAAGTAAGTATTTTGATAAAATAAGGATGGATAGTGAAGAAGAAATGAAAAATTGTTGGCATCTGACGATGATAATGATTTTTTTTTTTTTGATAACCGGGTGTCCGGGCCAACTTGTGCACACCTTGACAAATCCTGGGGCCCTGAAGTTAACAGCCGAACAAACCTCCAGTGGCCCCAATTGACGATGATGATGATAATGATACCGATGCCATAGAAATTGGATATTAAGATGAAAATCGGATGGATTATAAAAATGAATAATTTTGGATTTTGTTTTAAATTTTGATATTGATGAATTATGCAAGAAACTTGGATTATTAAATTTTGATTTAAAACTCGTAATATTTATAAATCTTGATAATTATATTGTATGGAATTTAAATTGATTTTTTTTACAAGTGAGTTGAAATGTTATTTTTATCATTTTATATATATAAAACGATACAGTATACTTGAAAAATGGGACAACTATGCTTAGTACCACTTTTATTTTTAATTGTTTGATAACTAATAATAATTTATATATCTAATTTTTATGACAAGCAAATTGAAATGTTATTTATATCATTTCAAACATGATATATATATATATATATTCATGTATATATATTTATAATTGTATTTTAAAAAAAATTACACACATCTTACGATACGCCTTTTTTGAAAAATGATATAACTTCGGATATACATTTCGACAACTGTGATTATAATAGATTTAAATTATTATTTGTTTTACTTATTATTGTATATGTAACTTTTGTCAATTGTCTAATTCATTAATATTACACAGAATATATCCATTATATTATGATATTGTATCTAATTATAATAATTTTACATATTTTATAAGTATATTATAATTTTATATTACATTAAAAAAAATTAGCTCTAAATTTTTTTATACTGGTTTTAAATTTGTATAGAGTTATTTGGTATTAATGACTAATTTACATTTACATTTTTGAAAAAAATACTAAAAAGTCCCTAAAATAATTTTTTCAATCCAAAAATTTCATGATATATTTTTTCTATCTTAAAAGTCTAAAAATAAATTTTTAATACAAAAAAGTTCAATTGTTAATTTCCATCTTAACACTATTAAAAAATATTACTGATTATAGTAAAATGCCTTCACGATACATTTTAAGACAAAAATATTATAAAATATATAAAATAAATTTTTTAATCCCGAAAAATCATGACATTATATAAAGTAAAAATTCATTTTTTAGGCATAATAAATAAATAAAATATGTAATATTTTTTTTTTTTTTGGATTGAAGAATTTGTTGTAATTATTATTTAGTATTTTTTAAAATATATCTTGAAGGTTATTTTGGTCTAATAAATAATATTTTTTAACGATGTTAAGATGGAAGTTAACAATTAGACTTTTTTGTATTAAAAGTTTCTTTTTTGGATCTTTTAGATAGAAAAAATATATCATAGAATTTTTGGATTGAAAAAATTATTTGAAGGACTTTTTAGTATTTTTTCCTACATTTTTTTCAATTTCACCCAAATATCTTCTTGTGTGGATGGATATATAACCTAAAATATATTCAATTAATTATAATATTTATCTTTACACATTCTTATATTTTACTTTATGTTTTAAAGTATTTTTACACCTTTTAATTTTTTTATCGTTTCCACGATGTTTCCGAAATGTTTATGTTTTCTGGGTAACCAAAACAACACTATAGAATCCTTGCTTATGCTGGCCAGATTAGGACTTGTGACATGAGTAAAACTCAATGCTACAACTGTAAGGAATATGGTCATATAGCTACTCAATGTAAAAAAAAAGATCTGTAACTATTACAAAAAGGCTGGTCATATTATTATTGATTGCCAACAATGGCCACAGAACAAAGGAACTCAAGCTCTTCATGCTTCTGCTAATTTTTTTGGCCTTCCCAGAAATAATTGCCAACACAACAAGAGCATGTTCAACCTTTTCTTCAGTCAGGCCTTACTCCTGAGGTTGATTCATTCAACTCTTTCTATACTTGGAATCACAAGTAAATCCACCAGATCCAAGACTTGGTATGTTGATTCTGGCTCCTCAAACCATATGACGTTCACCTCGGTCCATCTTACTAATATTACACCCAATCAAGGGAATAAACAAATTCATAGGGTTGATGGACAATATCTAGCCATCAAAGCTTTTGGTACTATTCCACATTCATTACCTTTGCAACATGTGTTTTACTCTCCACACTTTGTCTTCCAATTTACTTTTTGTTGGACAACTTATTGATAATAATTTTCCTGTTTCATTGTCTCCTACCGATTGTTTTGTACAGGAAAAGGTCTAGGGAAAGTTATCACAAAGGGGCCTAAATGTAGAAATTTGTTTCCTCTTAGCATCTTAACACAACAGCTCCATCAATCTTTGTTCTCTAATGTTTCTTCTTCTAATAGTGTTTTTGCCTATGTTATAGGCACCTTCAGCATCCCAATGCTAAGAAGTTGTCATTTATGTTAAACTCTAGAATTTTATTAAATAAAATTGGTGTTTGTGTACAAGATGTTTATGTGTGTAAAACTTGCAAAATGGGTAACAGTTATTCTTCCTTTTCCTACTCATTAAGAAATCACCACTAATTGCTTTGGTTTGATATATAGTGATGTTTGGGGAATAGCTCCTATCATTTCACATTCTTACAAATATTTTGTTACATTGATGATTTTAGAAGTCACACATCAATTTATTTTCTGCATTTTAAATCAGAAGTAACTAACAACCAGTGTAAAATCCTGCCAGAATCGTTCTGAACATGAATCCAAAGATTTTAAGTCAGAAGTCTTTGAAGTTTCTAATCTTTTCTCTCTCTCATTAAGTATCAATTCAAAAAGACTACAAAGATTCTTCGCTCCGATTCTGGTGGGGAATATTATTCTAAGGATTTTCAAGAATTTCTCCCCATCAAAGGGATTATCTCCCAACGGTCATAGCCTTCTACCCCAAAACAAATTGAGGTGGCAGAAAGAAAAAATTGACATCTTTTGGGTGCAACTCACACACTTCTGCTTGAATCTTCATTACTTTCAGATGTTTAGGTGTATAAGCCATATCTACTGTTATTCATATTATTAATAGACTTCCATCCACAAAGTTGCAAAATCAGTCTCATTACTTTCTCCTATATGGCCAAACCCCTAGTTATACTCATTTCCATACTAATGGTTGTGTCTATGTTGTTCATCTTCCACCTTATGAAAAAAAAAAAAAAAAAGAAGCTTTTTGCTCAATTTGTCAAATGTGCTTTCCTTGGTTATGCATCTCATCAAAAAGGTTTTCTATGTTATGATCTTCTTGTATGTCGCATTCGTGTCTCACGTAATGTAATGTTTTTGAAAAATCAGTTCTTTTTTCAATTGCATAATGCTCCTCTACCTACATTTTCCAATTCATTTTTGTATGACGTCACCAACTCTTGTAAGGTAACAAGATTAAAACCCAGAGTCGTTTATACGAGAACACACTCATCATTCTACAGATACAAAACCTATCCAGAAATAGTTCCCACACCCCATTCCACTTCTCAACATCCACCTCTTCAAAGATCAATTCGTTCCTCAAAACCACTTGATCGTTATTGTTTTCCTAACCTATCTTTGCTTGCTACCTTATCCTCCATTACAATATCTAATTCTTATTCTCAGGCAGCACAACATCCTTGCTAGCTACATTCAGCAATACAGTAAGAGCCTGATTCACTTACCACAAACAATACCTGGGATATTGTTGATTGTCCAACGTATATCAAACCTATAGGGTGCAAGTGGGTTTACGCTGTCAAACTCAAGTCAGATGGATCTTTGGATCAATACAAAGCACGACTTATTGCTCTTGGAAATCGACAGGAATACAGTATTAATTATGAGGAAATATTCGCTCCGATAGCAAAAATGACTACTATGAAACAGTAATTGCCACTGCAGGTTCAAAGTCATGGCCCCTCCTCCAAATGGATGTTAAGAACGCTTTTTTTCATGGCAATCTTTTGAACAGTGGGTTTACTCTGTCAAACTAAAGTTAAACGAATCTTTGGATCAGTACAGAGCACGGCTTATTGCTCTTGGAAATCAACAGGAATACAGTATTTATTATGAAGAAATATTCATTCCAATAGGAAAATTGACTACTATGAGAACAACACTTGCCGTCGCAGCTTCTAGTAATGGTCACTCTTCCAAGATGTTAAAAACGTGAAAAAGTTTATATGAAACTTTCACCAGGTGTGAATGGTACTTCAGATGGAAATGATTTTAGGTTACAACGATCTCTTAAAGGACTAAAACACATCCCTCGTGCTTGGTTTGACAAATTCCGACAAAACTTCCAAAATACCTTCTTTGTGCAAAGCCAAAATGATCTGTCCAAGTTCCTCAAACAATCCTCATCTAGCATTAGAGTTCTTCTTGTCTATGTTCATGACAATATAATTATTGTTTCTGATACGGAAGGCATATGGGAAACTCAACACACTTTGTGTACTTCATTCCAAATGAAGGATCTTGGACCACTTCAATATTTTCTGGGTCTGGAATTGTTCCATACTTCAAAAGATGGTATCTTTATCAATGAACATAAATATGCTAAGGATTTGATTTCCTCAGCATGCTTGGAGAATTCTACTCCTGTTGATACTCCCTTAGAAGTCAAGGTCAAGTCACTAACCCTACAGTGTATAGGCAACTTGCTAGAAGTCTAGTTTATTTAACTATTACTCACCCCAAACATATCTTATGCTATTAATTTGCAAGTCAGATCATGAATATTCCTCGCCATCTATGAAGCACGAACACTCTATTTTAGCTCACATGTCCGTCTCGGACATGTGTTGGACACCGACAATCTTGGACATGCGAAAAGAGAGTGTCCAAATATTTTTATTTTTTTCTGAATTTTGGACACATTCCAGACACATTTGGGACACGTTTTCTTTTTTCCTCTTCTCTTTAGCTCTTTTTTTGGCTATATATATACATATATATAGAATGTAATACTTAGTAAATTTATTTTGAAACTTGAATCATGGATGTTGATGATTAAATAAAGAAACTCTTGAATTTTTTATTTAATGATTTTGTTATTTTAATATTTTAATAGTATTTTTGTGATTTGTGTGTTTTGATGCTAATTTTAATTAAAATAATGTTAAAATTTTATTATATAGTCAAATAAAAAATAAAAAAACTTTATATATATTCAATGTGTCCCTAAGGTATCTGTATCCTACTTTTTAAAAAAATTGTGGTTATGTGTCCGTGTCGTATCGTATCTGTGTCCCGTGTCCATATCTGTGCTTCTTGGCTCACCATCAGCATATGGAAATCGTGAAACGGATTATCCGATACGTTCAAGGCACTATTGAACGTGAGTTGTATTTTCAAAAGGGTTTTTCCCTTGCTCTATAAGGATTTTGTGATGCTAATTGGGTAGGATGTCCTTATTCCCATCGTTCTACAACTGGCTAATGAAGGTATCTTTGCAATGCACTAATCTCTTGGAAATGCAAGAAACTAAAATGAGTGTCAAAGTTCTCCACCGAACCTAAATACCGACGTATGTTTGTCGCTTGTTCAGAAATTATTTAGCTTCATCGAATCTTGTCGGAATTAGGTGTTCCTCAAACTTCTGCTAAACTTCATGCTAGCAATACCAGTGCTATTAAGATCACTGAAAATCCAATTTATCACGAAAGGACAAAACATATCGAGGTGGATTTTCATTTCATCCGAAATACATGAGCATACCATTACTTTGCCTCATGTTCCTCCAGAAAATCAAATTGTTGATACTTTCACCAAATCTTTGCCCAAGACTTGTTATCAATCTCTCATGGCCAAATTACTATTGGTTGATTTGCCAGCATCAATTTGAGGGCGGTACCAACGCTAGTATTAAAGTTGATGTCAAGGTTGGTCATAGTTTCCATTTGTGACTGGTCATTCCCCAATCAAAGAGGAATCATTGACTTTCCATTATTTGTATATTTGAATTGTATGATTCCCTAATCAAAGGAGAATCATTGACTTTCCTTATTTTGTATATGTTAGCAGTAGTTAGCTTATTAGTACATTGTTATCATTAAGGGTAGTTTAGTCCCTTTTTATTCTGATGTTCAGCCTTCTATAAGGATCACCATAATTATTTTATCAAGTGTAACATGGGTGACTATTTGAGAATAATGCAACTTCTCCCTTCTTTCTCTTCTTCTTCTTCTTTGGTTTCTTTTGATTGAATATGAAAAGTTTACATGGTATCAGAGCAGGTCAAGACCTGATTTTGATCCACAATACAGTAGAAATCATCTGAGAAGAAAAAGAGGGGCAAACAAAGCGCTGACATCATCAGCCGTACAATGATGACAGCATGACATCATCAGTTGCGATGATCAGAGGCTTGGGGTTGTTTCGGCTTTGAATGAGGAATCTTTTGGTGATTTTTGCGGAATTTTTTGGGATCATTTGATAGTGTTTACAATTTTTCAAATGTTTTTAGAAAAAGGGTTGAAATTTTTCGATTTGTTGATTTGAGCCCTTTTACTCGATTTTGTTGCTTCTAATCAACACACAGAGATGCGATTAGGCCTGGAGAAGGTTCGATTGAACAGCCCATGATGGTTTGCATCGTATTTTGATGACTTTGGTGCATTTTTTGGTAGTCAGCCTGTTATTGTGCAATTTTTTCCTCCATTGTGATGTGTTTTAGTTGTGTTCTAGCCTTGAACTTGGTTGTATTTCATAGTTTGGGGCTATTTGTGATATTAGTGGTTGGATTCTTGCATTTGGCGATTGATTTAATCTGATTTCGGATTGTTCTTCAACAAGAATCTTTTTTTCCCCTCTACTGAGCCTACTCTATTATTTGGTTGGCAATGGCAAGTGAACACAATGATTTGCTTCAAGCTATTAGTTTGAAATTAAAGGGGATAATTTTGTATATTGGGTATATTTTATGAATGTAGGTTATATTAAAGGAGTTGTGAAAGTCCCATCAGATACAAGGCAGAAAATTATACTCAATTGTTGAACAATTGAGAACAATGGGAAGTGAATAATGCAAAGATTATTACTTGGATTATGAAAAATTTCTCCTTGGAAAAAATATGTGGAGTTATATTAAGGACTTCTGAAATTCCCATCAGATTAGGGGCACAGCTTGGGCGGGCCAACCCAAATCCGAATTAAATATTTTATATATTATATTTTTTATACTTTAGTTATCCACCATTATATTAATAGGAATTTTTTACAAAAATTATTATTTATATTTTTATAATTTCATAAACTCGTTGACCTTTAATATTTTTTCAAAATTAAATTATGTTAAATGAATTAGTTTAACGGTTTTTGGTTTCTTTTAGAAAAAAAATTGAGAGAAATTATTGAAACTTTTAATGTATAATCAAAATAGGAAAAAAGATAGCAATTTATTAAAGAAATTGTGAATAAGATCTAAAAATTGGAATTAATACTCGGGCTCGGCCAAGCTCGGGTTGAACCCAATACTAAAGAATTCTAATTTGGGTCGAGCTTGGGTTGAGTTGTTCGGGCTCAAGGTAGGGTTCTGGTCGGTCTCGAGTCAACTGCTTTAAAGCTTGAATTGAGCTTAGACATGACTCAACCCAAACTCAGCCCACCCAAGTTGTAGCCCTACGTCATGTACCAAGGCAGAAAATTATATTGAATTATTGAACAATTGGAAACAATGGGAAGTGAATATGCAAAGATTATTAATTGGATTAATAATTTTGTTGATATTCATTTGGCTAAGTTCAACACGGCTAAAGAAATTTGGGATTATCTATCCAAGTTGTTCGTGCTGTCTAATTTTGCTAAGCGATATCAGTTAGAGAATGAGATTAGGGCTGCTCGACAAGGTGGTAAGAGTATTCAGGAGTTATGACTGGATTTTGGGATTAATTAGCTCTTACTGAGCTGGAAGGACTGAGCTCTAATGAGTTGTATTGGATATATAGAGAAGAGCAGCGTTTAGTTCAGTTTTTGATGGCCCTTCAAGATGATTTTGAGGGACTTCGTATATCTATTCTTCATCGTAGTCCACTTCCCTCAGCTAATTCAGTGGTTGATGAGCTCTTAGTTGAGGAGGTGCATCTCAAGGCTCTCTCAGCAAAGGGGCTTCTTCCATTTCCTAACCAAGCAATATTAGTTGTTCCACCTAAGCCACAAATCAACAATCAGCATAGGCCGAGATGCGAAGTGGGTGTTGATGAGTGTAATTTTTGTCATGAGAAGGGTAATTGGAAGGCACTATCCTAAATTGGTGCGTAAGGGGGTTTCTAGACCTCAACAACAACCCCCTAGAGGTCAGGATCGTCACACTGCAGCAGCTGTTCTACCAGCTAATGAACCCTCTACATCAGTTTCCTCTTTATCCTTGATTGTTGAGCGGTTGCAAAAGCTTTTATCTGCCCATTAGTCTAATGCTCTCTCAATCTCACCATTTGTAGGTTCATTCTCTTCAGGACCTTTAAGCATATCTCGGACCACTTGGGTTTTTGACTCAGGTGTTACCCATCGTATGACTAGTAATTCTTCTTTATTTGTCTCGACTGTCTCTCCACCTTCTATTTCTATACTTGCTACCAATGGCACTCCTACATCCTTAACAAGTATTGGGTCTATGGTCTCTCCCCAGTTATCTCTTCCTAAGGTCTATTATGTTCGTCAACTCACTTTAAATTTGATCTCTGTTAGTCAATTGTTTGATTTTGGATTCTTAATTCACTTCTCTTCTTTGTGTTGTGCAAGATCCTCAGTCCAATAAGCTGATTGGGACAGGTCGTAGAAAGGATGGACTTAATGTGTTGGAAGAGTTTCATGTTCCTGCTATTGTTGCCTCTTCAGTTGATTTAGCTTCGTTTTGTTCAAGTTCAAAGTCATCTAATTTCTATTTATGGCATTCTCATTTTGGTCATATTTCTAGCAGTAGTTAGTTTATTAGTATATTGTTATCATTAAAGGTAGTCTAGTCCTTTTTTCTCTTATGTTCAGCCCTTCTATAAGGATCACTATAATTATTTTATCAAATGTGATCTGGGTGGCTAGTTGAGAATAATACAACTTCTCCCTTCTTTCTCTTCTTCTTCTTTGTTTTCTTTTGATTGAATATGCAAAGTTTACAGTATAATTCCCTAATCAAAGGAGAATCCTTGACTTCCCTTGTAAAGATAAAATAGATGCTATATATTGAGGAGACCACTAAAAGTGGGGCACAGACTAAGAATTCATTTCTTATATTCATCTTGTAATCTTGGTCTTCTTGTCATTGTAATCATGGTCTTCTTGTCACTCTTATCTTTTTTCTTTTTGATTAGTAGATGCCTCTTATCAAATTTGGAATCAGACATTCAAAACAGTATCCTTTAAATAAATCACACCTAATGCAAAACCTGGTATGACCACAAAAAATGCACGTGAAGTTTTTCTTTTTTAAAATTTCAGAGCTGACATGAAGATGATAATAATTTGAATAAAAAAAATACCTTCGAATAGTCCGTAGCAAAGTCTTCCCCAAGTAGATTCATAGCTATATCAGGTGAAAGCATTCTGCCAAACCATATAACGAACCGAAAACCATCATCATAAATATAAAGGCCTCTGGAGTCTAAGCTGTCCGCAGCAAGTGGTAGTCTTTTCCAAAAGCTGTTTAACTCATGAGCCAGGGGAGATGCCTGCAAATAAGAAATGCAGATGTGACTTTAGAGATTCACAAGACCAACAGCATTACTGGAAAAAAATTCAAATGCAAGAAAATTCTTTACCTTTAACAGATATTCATCAATTCGAACCAAGTTAGGATAAAGAAGCTTCAACAAACTTTTAACAGGTAAAGTCATCATGGTGTAACCTGCTGCACAGCGTTCATCGAGCTGAGCATCAGCATACCCACCACGAAGGGGTGTTGATTTACATAGCGCTAAACTGTACAAAGGCAAAAATTTCAATGATTCTGGGTATATCATCCTGCCTCCCAAGCGATGCTGCACAGAATAGAGATTTCGATATTCTCTGAGGGCTTTGACAATCCTCTGTTGAACAAAGTTTCTAGCTTCTTCAAGTTTGTAGGACAGAGTTTTCTCAATTGCTGCAGATTAATTCAGTTTGAAATCAGAAAAATCAAGAACCACCTAAAGCTAAGTTTCACAGTCGCGCATGATGAAACTACCAGCTTAGGCAAGGAAGGATGGATTTTTGTACCTAGCCTACAAAACAAAGACACAATTGCACCAGTATCAGCCTGGCGGTACATCTCTCCTAGATCTGCAACCACTGGTGCCGCTGCTGTATGTACTCTGATACGCCTTTCTCCAGAAGATGAAGTGAATCTTTTGATGGTTAAAGAATTTTACTCATTTGTAAGCCCTTCCACTCAAATAAAAATTGCCATAGGATCAAACATAAACTAGCAAGTGCATATCCAAAATGAAATAAGACTCATTAAGCTCCTTTCACAATCTAGAAAGGTAGAGTGACTGGGAAAATTGACGTGGAAAGAAGATATCCTAGTGAAAAATCAATTACGATGACCGTGTGCAAGGTAAAAAAATCATTTTCATTCGGGAATACAGGTCTCTCTCAAACAAGAAGCCAGAGTTCCAAAGGGCAGAAAAATGTCTTCTACCAACTCCAAGGGGGAAAAGAGGATTCAGTGACCAACTTGGCAACTAAACTACATGAGCAGATGACTCAGACATATAAAGGAACAAAATATATAATTATTATCAAAGTTTTTTTCTTATTATGGAAGGTATAAATAATTAAACAAAATCAAACAGTTTCTATAATAAACCAACCTTTTCCAGAGACTTCTAATACTGACATTTTCCCATGAATCAAAGGATACAATAAAGCAACTTGGAAATATACAATCTGAGTTGTCAGTAATGTTTCTTCCAGAGAAAACTGCATTGCATAAGCTTTATCACAGTCAACAGCCGGAAGCGCTAATAAATCAGTAGATCTTAGCATGAAGTGCCCGTGATAAGATGTAAAGCGCACACCTAACAGAAAATAAAATCAGTTTTCAGCATCCAATTAGTAACAAAGAAAATAACTGGAAAGTTGAAATTACAATAGAGGTTATGACTTGAAAGTAGCAATTTTTTCAGTATCAGGACAGATTTACCTTTTCCACATCGTATACGCATGACAGCTTCCCAGGCAGTCTCTCTAGTAAGATCTCTGGCTAACTCATGCCTCAACTTCTCTTTGTGGACGACTGATTGGAAGCTTGGATAGTAACATATCTGACCACCAGTATATTTTGCCAGGGTTCCTATAGAAATTTTGAAGTTGGAAATGATATTATAAGTTGTTAATACATATTAAGTAATTTAAAGCTGACAGTATAATGTGCAAGACTATAAACTCATCGGTTCACATTCACAAGTTTTGTAGCCCAAGAAGTTGGAAGCTTTAAGAAGTCTAGAGGAAAATTGCAAATAAGTGCAAAGGCAAACAACATGACTAAAGGTTTAAAATTACTGCAAGAGGGAAAACCGGATTCAAAAGCAAGATTTTAATTTAGAACTTGCCTGGGAGATTTAATTGTCTTTAAGTTTTGTCATAGGTAGGTTCACCATTTAGGTTAGGTTGGCAATCTAGGTGTTGGCCGGAAGAGTGGCCTGCCATGTTGGCATTATTTATTTATTTCGGCTCAGGTCAATAGGTATATTGGGTTAAAATAAAGGTCCTAACCTTAATGTTCCTTGGTTTCAAGATTAATTGGCCACCACATTTCCTTGACTTCCAAGCTAGAGTCCTCTGCATATAGTAATATATTGCTTTATTTTGAAGTAGTGGATGAATACATTTTTTGTTATGTGTAATGCATCTTGTTTTGGTACCTAAGAACCTAGGTGTAATTGCCTAGGCTTTTCTTTCCCTTTCAATTTTTTTTTCTCTTTCAAGTTCTCAAATCTTTTAAACAATTTACTACTTAGTACAGAAAGTAAAGATCCTACAAAAGAAAAAGGGAGAAACATTTACCAGATTTGATAATATGCATTTTTCTTCAACTAACATGCGCGCACACAAAAAAATCTTACATTGCATTATGAGTACACATTCCATACCAATCGCAAATTAACAAATAAAAAGCATCCCATAGTTGTGCTTTAGAGCAAAAACTTGGGCCCTTGCCACAATCATCAAATTCAAGTACATGAACAGTGGTGTAGCACCCAAAAATAGATGGAGGAATAGATAACACTTCTACACCAAACAACATCAGAACTTCAAAAACTTCCCATCATCCGGAAATACAAATTGCTATCAGACAGCTCACAATCATCTAAACGTGAAATAGCAGGACATGTGTAATTATTTGAAAATGTAGATATCAGAGTCAATGGCAATAAATAAGATAAAGCCAAGATCATAACATAACAACAGAAACAGACAGGTGAAAAAGTGCATAACACGTCCAGATAAAGTCATCGTATCAATAGAAGGTTTTTTAAATTTCAATTTCAGTCTTACTTATCAAAAAAAATAAAAAATCAATTTCAGTCTTAACCATGCTCAAGTTGAAGTGAAACCTGGAATAAGATCAAAATCATCAATACATACCTAGGGAGGCTATATCAGTGTACTTGTCACTAAATGCATATACATTCACTGCTATCTGGTATTTAGTAAAATCAGCAGCCATCTGTTTATAAAATGGATCTTCAGGTATTCTTAATGTGTATTCTTTATCTGTTCCATAAACACGAAGATCCTCTCCACGCAACCTCAGGCGGCCAATACCCAGTGATGGCAGTGTATGCTGGAAAATCAACAATTTACCACCAAGTTGGCTCTGTACAGGGGAAAATTTTGTTACTGCTAAGTCGATAAATAGTAATTTAAAGACGCATAAGGAAGAATTCAACCACCAATTAACTAGACATTCAAAGACTATCTGAAAATTAAGAAAATAATTCAACAATAGGCCAGAGGTCAAAATTCAAAGGGTGCGGATGGAAAGAAAATAACGCACCATAACCATAAATGCTGCTTTAAGAGCTGGACCAAAAGCAGATTCCACGTTCAAATTGTCCTGAAACATGGATGGCAAGCTATCTAGTAATGCATCCACCACACTTCTTGATTCTGACAAGTTGACAAGGAGATCATCTGGCAATGGAACAAATGTATCATCCAGATCTGAGACCACCATCATCTGAGGCTGTGTCAAAGATGACTGGCACAGGCAAACCCACAAGTTACTAAACACAAATTAATGTTATAGCAGGGAAAACCAACAGTATGTTGCATAATCAGTCATGACACAGATCACTTGCCTTCAGATTATAAAAATGTATTGTGCTGTCAAAAGTTATGAACCCAATCTGTGTTCTGGGGTATCCAGGCAACCTATCCAAACAAGACTTAATTGTTTGTGCCACTACCTGCAAAAAAACATTGAAGGTGAACTTGGATTCAAGTTATGCCAAGCAACACATGCATGGCCAGCTGCTACTCATGCTTTGATCAACTAAAAAGGTATCTATCATTCAATAAAAATATAACAAATAAACAGATCACCTAAAGAAAAGAAGTTAACTACATTGACTAAACTGCGATGGGTACTTGCAAATCCTACTACACACTGCTGTGCATGTAACATGCCACAGGTGCGCATTCTGGCCAGCCTATACACAATACCACTCGCATAAAAAGCATTTCCATTAAAAACTAGCTGAAAGTTCTTACCTCAAGCATTCCACTTCTAACAGCTGATATGGATACATCGATGAGAAAAAAATATAGTGGTGGCATTGGAGGCCGCACCATGTATTCAGCTGGAGCAATAAATTCCACGCTGCCCTTGGTAAGCTCAGGCCGTTGATCCAAATCAATTCTTCTCCCACTGGCATCCAAATGGGCGAAATAATCACCCGGAACTGAGCATGAAAGTTGGAATAGATCAGCATGTATCCTTTGAAAGATATATCAAAAAGAATTATCCAACCACTGGAATCAATTGTGTTCTACCACCGTATAAAAGTTCCAATTACAAACAGATCCTGTCTTAGAAAACAGAATTGACAAGGCAACAGGTGAAGCAGCGTGATTTGAGATTGTGTTGGAGCATGCTTCCATCTATGATAACATTGCAAATGATACCCATTCCACAAACACCCAAATCCCCTCCCCAAAAGAATTACACACACACAGACCAAATTGAAAAAAAAAAAAAAAAGCAAAGACAGTTTAAATGATGCACTGCACTTTGTTACAACTGCTTCCAGTTGGTAAACAAATTCTGGAGTGATTTTAGTTATGAAATAAGTTGCAATGCATAGAACACCTTTTTTTTAGAAACCGAAATAAAAAAACAACAGAGTGAATATTTTTTGACACAAATCTCTAGAACAAAGAAAGTAGTTTTTTTTTTTTTTGTGTCCTTTCACAAGCCGACTGGTCCAACTCATACAAATCACCAATTCTAACCATCATGATGGGGCTAGTTTTTTAAAATTTACTAGCTAGCATGAGTGTACAAAAACTAAGTGTACAAGAGAACTTCAGGAAGGCCAACAAATCAGTAAACGGGTAACTCAAAGAGAAGTTCCAATTTACAAAAGCCAAATGCACAAAATTAAACACCAACCAATTAACTGAGAAAGCAAAAAAAGAGACAGGCAAGTTCAATAAGCTGGTATTCTTATGTAATAATTATCAACCATCATAAGGGAAAGGGAAGAAAGTTTCATCATGGGAAAATTTTCTAGGCAAGGAATCCAATCCATGGAACTGGTCTAATATTAACACTGAATTGGAGAGAGAGGGAGCATCTTTCTCTACAATCATCTTCAAAAATTCATCACAAATTACAGAACTTAGACAAAAAGCATATCAAATATGAGAGAAGTGACAGATCCAAAATTTATCCCATCAAGTTGTACCCTCTGTGGATTCAGCAAAAAAAGTTTTGTAAATGAAACAATTAGGGATGCAGCCCCACCATGTCTTTTTTTGGTGTATATGGTAAGAAAAAATAGGCAAACTTTCAAAAGGGAAGAAACGTTCCCTTGTAGAGTCAAAGTAATTTTTTTCCATACGCTTTACTTGTGGATAGTAGGATCATTTGCATCCTCTATTGATGCTTTTGTAGAGTTTTTGGGAGACATGATGCTCTAATTTTTGCTGAGTGGTCTCTTTATATGTGGGTTCACCCCCTTGGGTGGTCTTCAATGAAAGTTCATTTATCCAAAAAAGAAGTGTCTAAGCTTATCAGTTTGAAATTGTATGATAAATATACGCAACATATAAAGCTTTCAGATGGTTAACTCCAAAATTGGCATATCCTAATTGCAGATGAAGGGTACATTAGGATGTGAAAGTATATGTGCACAATAAGCAAGCATATAGATTGATAAGTATAAATTAGGACAAAAAAATGAAAGGAAAATGAGCCTACACCTCCCAAAATATCCATTATACTCCTTATGGCGTTGATAGCATTAACATGTGTAATGCATGAAAAACATTTCAGGTACCCTCGGCCACTTTTTAAATCACTCTAGAAACTTTATGACAATTCAACGTTCAAAAATGTTGCTTCTTTAAACTTCTTACACTTCCAAAAAACAATCAAATATTCTTCATCTTGATAGTTAGTTAAGATTTTTACCGTCATTAAGCAAAGCACAAATATTGCAACGCCATTTTCTTCCAGCATCTGTGAATGTCACATACTGATTCACATATGTGCGACATCTTCTACAACGAATAATGCCCGTTGTGGCAAAATTAACTATTGGCACTTCTTCCTGGATGAAACAGTTTGAAAGTAGAAAAAGAATAAGTTTTGCACGCATGGTTATTGAACTATGCCCAATATCAATAGACTGAAATTATTATGAGAACAGAGATACTCACCCCATCCGGAGCTTCTGCGAGAGGACAAACAACTGCTCCAAGAGGCAAATGCCACCTTGAAACCAATGATTGAGAATTTGGTATGGCACTAGTTGTAAGCCGTAGATATCTAGAATTGCAATTCATGGGGTACATGTCAGCAAAAGAATTTGGTTCCACATCACCATCCAATGGCCTCGGCAAAGTTTTAGAATCAAGTCTTGGATCAATTGACCCCGGAACAGACCCAAGAGAGAGAGAGCTGAAGTCTTCTATCAAGCCCTGCACAGATCCCATAGGAGGTGCAGAGCCTGGATGCTGCATTTGTTCCCTTGAATACAGGGCTAATGGAGCTGCAGCTGGTGGAGGGGGAACATAACCTCCTTGATGAGAAAGGAAAGGAGTAGATGATGCTGGCGGGGGTGGAACATAACCACCTTGATGAGCAAGAAAGGAAGCAGACTGTACAGGTGGAGCTTGTGTAACTGCATTAGATTGCTTACTGGGATACCCGGGAAAAGCTGACTGCGAAGTGGGTCTGACAGCAGAATAAGACAACTCCATTGGGGGCGAAGATAGCTGTGAGGTTGGCCTGGGAGCAGAAAATGACAAATCTAAAGACGATTTAGGAACATTCATGTTTGATGTCATAGGGCTGATGCTTTGGGGTGGAGACCCCATTGGCACCGATGGCATCTGTGACTGTGGATGAAGGGAAACAGGTGCGGATGAAACATGACCTGCAGGAGGTTTAAATTGTGGGGACAACATTGGTGGTCCCATAGGTGGATTGCGTGGAGGGTGTACTTGAGATGTTGAGGGAAATTGTGGTGTAGGGAAATGTTGGAAAGGTCCTACAGTTGGTGGGGCATATGATGATGGTGGTGGAGGTGGCACAGATGGATCATTCAACCTTCCTGCTGGTGTAGGTCTAAAACCAGAGGCATCTGATCCAACCACAGGCCCAGATGATAAGAAAGGCATTGTAGTTTGGGGAGGAATTGGTGGGGTAGGTCTAAAAGCAGAAGCGTCTGATCCAACCACAGGGCCAGATGATAAAAAAGGCATTGTATTCTGATGAGGAGGGGCAAAGGGTGTAGCAGCAGGTCTTGGAGGGAAATTTGCACGGTTAGTATTTTCAGTCCCCATGGTTTTCATAGTTCAAACTTGACCTCCTTGCACTTGCTATGCTTCCATGAATTAACCTGAGAGAGTATGTAATACAAAACATGTCACTGAAATAAAGCAAAAATATAAAATAAAAAAGCAATCACGTCTCAGTGTAACCAACAAAATCGTGAACAGAACACTGGAAAATGGAAATATGTATTAATGTTGATTGAAGAGTTACATAACTTACACATCAACAGTGGCAAAAACATTATGACTGTCAATTTGTATTTTAACAAATGCTGACTAGAGGCTATGACACGTGAACGGACTTATTAGGGAAAGTCTATTAAAATAAATAAATCTTATGTTATGAAGTGTGGTAATGATTATAAACAATTTTCTCTTTGTTAAGTTTCATGGTTTTTGTACATGAGGCTTATTTGTTTTATACAAATTCAAGCTTACCAAAAAAAAAAAAAAAATCGTGGTTTTTCCTCCAAATCCCATTTGACTCCAACATTTAGTTTGTTCTACCATCTGTTATAGTGTTGCTTCTATTTCTTTCAATTCAATCCATAGCCCTATTGATGGCTCCTTATACTTTTCTATCTTAACTTCTCTCAATATGTGAAATAGATTTTCATCATTATCTCTTGATTTTACAAGAGAGGAATTTACAAGGTATTCAATGACTTGAAGAAATTGTACTGTAAAATTCCTACGTAGCCAATTCGGAAGGTTTTGACAGTGAAGAAGCTCTAAATAAAAAAAGAATAATATTTGGCACATGCATTAGGATGTAACCAAAATCAGATGAAATATCAATGCCTGGGTTTTATAAACTTCAAATTTGGCATATGGCTGGATCACTCCAGATTTACAATCTCATTCTCTCCCCTTGTTATAAGAGTTTGTGGGTGCACATAAAAAAAAGAAGAAACAGGAGGCTTTCATTTCATCTATTGGTTTGTCGAGAGTACCAGTTCACAGGAGTTACACACGCTCAGCACTTCTCTGGAGTTGTATCCTACAATAATTGATCTTGACCTATCCAAATTTAAACCGGGGTTTCATTGTAATAGCAACCAAAATTCTGTTGATTGAATGAGATGCAAGGACACCTGGTTTGTTCTAGCCTGAGTTGCCTTCCAACTATGCCTCGTACAGTGATAATTCACACTTTAAACGAAAAAAATAAAGAATGTCAGCTGTAGAACCACTGACACTCTTTGCAAACACATACTCAGTCCACAATTTCTTTTCAATACTTGGTTTCATAATGTATTTCCAATTTCACCCAAAAATAAATAAATAAATAACAGAACATTTAAGGTCGTATAGTCAAGCTAAAGATTGATTTACCAAAACAATTGATTGCTTTATCATTCCACACAACTAGGCAAAACCCAATTTAGTCCCCAAAAAAAAAAAAAGAAGGATCTTAGTACAAACTGTGTAATCGGGCAGTGAAGGCATGCAAATTAGTAAATCACCAAAAGTCCTGTACCGGCTAAACCTAACCCCTACAATTCATGATAGCATCGACCAGAATGGTGCAAATTAACAATTGACCATTCCAACAACATCAATTCCGTTCAAAAATAAAATCTTGAGAAGGAATCAATAAACTTCCATGATAGTGATGTAGCAAACTATGGATTCGCTTCGAAAGTACCACCAACAGTGATATGGAGATGCGGACGATTACCAGATAGGAGATCTCGCTGGAGAGTCGCCGGAGTAGCACGGTGTCGAAGTTGCAGAGAGCCGGCGATCAGAGACAGAGAGGTGCTCTACCCCCGACAAATGTCAGCTCTACGAGAGAGAGAGAGAGAGGGGTTATTGTTTTACACCGTTAATATTTAGAACACTGTTAGTGGAGAAACGGTGCTGATGCTACATTATATACAAAATAGATTTGGATCTTAAATGGAACCAATTCCAACCCAAGCCGTAAATGATAATATAAGACCATGACCATACTATTCAAATATATTTGTTTGATTTTGAATTAATTAATGAAAAATCCTTTATAAAATAAAATTGTAATATCAAATACCCAATGAAACTTTTTACTTTTTTTTTGTTTTAATAAATTCATTGACTTTATAATTATTTTAAGAAGGACGAGGTTATCGAAGTTTATTTTTTAATAACAGTTAAAACCCTCTCTCGTGATTCTTTTAATGAAAGTTCTTCTGCAACTTAATTCACATACGAACCATTACTGATGTTGATCATTTTGTTGTCAAATTTCTCCTCATCGACAATCACAAACCCTCGACTCTCACTTTTTATCTCTATCTTGCACCACCACTAATGGCTAATCGAAAAACTACAACCTCCATTGTCCCAACACAATCATCTTGCCTAACAAAATTGTCACGTCATGTCCCCCTTTAAGCTCAATTGTCCACTACAAATGCCGCTCTCGTTCACCTTTTATCATCTCGATGAGATGTATTTCAGTTACCCAACCTTGTATATTGACGAGTTCATAGAGAAATATCTCCACAAGGCCCTAAAATAGAAATCAACCATCATTGACGTCGTTGTATTCATTGATGAATGGGTGGTCTTCATATCCTTCGGTGGATATTTCTTTTGGTTTGTGGAATATTGGGAGCAATCAACCAATATTCTTGGTTGTGTGTGTGCGGAAGGTACAAAGATATGGATATATCATTGTACTTTTGATAAAGATAATTTGTTGTCCCCCTCTCCTCTCTTTCGTTGCTTGGAAGTTTGCAAAATGGTTTGTCGTGATAGACTTTCAAACTCTATATTGAAGGTCTAAATTGGTTTGTTTGACAGATAACATCAAACTGTCACATCTCGCAATCCACCCTATGCGGATTAAGGAATGTGATTGGCCACACGGTCTTCAAATCGATCCCAAGTCAATTGCATTCTGATAAACTATTAGTTAGTAGTGGAAATTCATAAACTCTTTTCTAAAAATGTAATCATACTTGGTAGAGCTAATCTATTTCATACTTATACAAAGGTCATACATCAAACTCCATCGTCATAGTTTATTACAATTACAATCCTTAGTACAGATGGGGCCTTGACTACTATCCATCAGTGTGACTACATCTCGTGATCAAAATAATACTACTAAGAGTCGTAGTCTTGTACAAAAAGTCATTCATCTCTATTAACCAAGTTACACAAGATAATATCCTCATTGGGCTAATCTTTTAATCATCATCTGGAAAAAAAAAAAACTGTTTGGAGTTGGTGCGAGCTAACCAAAGCTCATTGAATGATCGTGACACTCTATCATAAATTTTAGACCAATCAAGTTTTGAGGTTGAAAATAAGGTTTATGCAATCCTCGTTTTGTGGCCCTTTATTGTATAAAGGCAAAATTGTAATTTCACGACTTTCTGATAGTGTTTTGATCATTTTTGTAACATATTTCGAGAAATTTCTTGATTATTGACAATTTCGTAATTTCTCAAAAATTATCACAGTATTTCCTACCTATAGATATTTTGATAATTTCACTCACAATTTAGTTCCTAGGGATATTTTGGACACTTCACATATTTTTTTTTTTATCCCCAAAGACATTCTTGTAATTTTGCACACTTTTTAGTCCCCAAGGACATCATTGGTAAATTATAGTATTTCTCTATCATTTAAGGGTCGTTTGGTAATTCTAAAGGTTTCTCACTTTATAGAGATATTTCGATAATTTTGGCACTATTTTGCCCTCTTCGAAGCATTTTGGTAATTTTGCCACAATACTATCCTTAATAGGTCACTTCGGTCACTTTAATAGTGTTTTTGTATTTTTTACATCATTTTACCCATTTTGGGATAATTTGGTAATTTCATTCCTTTATCAACAATTTAGGCATGTTTTTTTTTACACTTTATAGGTTTTTTCATAATTTATACATTATTTTATCTATTTTGTGGATAATTTGGTAATTTCATCCATTTAGTTACAATTTATGCATCTTTTATGTCTTAAGGGTATTTTTGTAATTTTCATAGCATTTTACTCATTCAGGGCTAATTTGATATTTTTAATCCTTTAAAGGCAAATTGGGCACTTTTTCATAGTTTAAGAGGTAATTTAGTCATTTTACATCTTGAGGGACATTTTGGTCATTACTTGACAATTTGGTTATTTTTCATTTTATAAAGACAATCTTGAGATTCTTTACCAAATTAAGAGCAATTAACACAAATCTTGAAATGATAATTACCATTTTATTTTTAAGATTTATCACATTTTAAATGAGATTTATCTTAAATCCCTTTGGTACATTAGTTCTCATTGGTCCACACGTTGGTCTGTGTGGCATGTTGGTTGCATTGTGATTGGCTATAAGTTGTAAACAATCACTCCATTAGTCCACTTATTTATATGTATATATATTAAAGTTTTGGTGCTTATAAATTCTCTTTTTAATTATCTAATTTTGATAGTTTATTTAGGAAAAAAACTCTCATTTTTCTTGCATTTTATTGATCCATACATGTAGACATCAACCTCGTTAGTTGTTGCATTTTTCATTTTTTTTATTTTTAAATCATTTAATTTGGATATTCATTCATAGCAAATTACTATATTTTATTTATTTATATAATCACAATAATTATCATCTAATACATTATCCTAGTATTTTATTTGTGAGGTTCATTATAAATTATTTGATCAAATCTTTATATTTTGTTTATAAATAAAGTTCCTGGTTACCATTTAAAGGGACCCAAATTGACAACTAAATGTTACTATGTTACTTTTATAAAATATCCCTCTCTTTAAAGTTATCAAGTCTAGTCCCATTCAAGGGTGTAACTTTGCTAATTTACGGTCTCAAACTAAGAGTATAAGCCGAAACTCTATTCAAGTAATGATTCAAAATCAAATGATCCAAAAAGAAGTGTAGTCTGACCAACCGCGACAAACAAGATACATACCCTAAATCTTACTCAGCTTTTTGTTTGGTTCTTTATTCTTTTATCACTCTTTATAGAATATGGTGAACCAAATATGTAACACTCCGACTCAAATAAATCGGACTAATTTAAAAAATGCCCAAAAAGAGTTAAATAATAATAGTGTAAACTTATTATTTTGGACCTTCTCGACCTAGTGGTAAGGTAAATTTCACGAGACGGAGTCCCAAAAAATAAAATACACGTAAAAATACCAAATAACCAAAATGCCTCTAAGTCAAGCGTGAGTCAAACGAACTCTGATAAAAATAAATGAATAGTGAATCTTTATTATTTCAAACATTCTGGACTCAATGGTGAAGTCCAATTTGTAAAAATAGGTCCTAACAAATAGAGACATGTAAAAGTGCAAAATAACCATTTTGTCATTTTTAGTACAAAAGTCCCAATTGGAAACCGTGAAAGTCTAAATCGACTTTCTTCGACCTTCCGGACTCAATAATAGAGTCTAAATTATAAAAGAGATACTTATAGTAACGAAGTATAAAATTTGATAAATAACATTAGAACTGAGACATGTTTACTGAATTATAGGGAACTCGAAGGCAAAAGGAAAAGTCACGGAATACTAGGACGTACTGATAAGGTAAGTAAACCCCAATTTCTTATATGTGATATTCCAAGCCACGTTCATTCTATTAATACCAATTTTGTACTCTTGTACGTACCATATATTTATTGTTCCCACGATGTGATATTGTTCTATCTTGTGGATGTTTATTAGCTGCTATATCATTGATTGTTATCTTGTATTATGCCTTGAAAGGCCTATTGTTATGTGTTCATTGCATGGTATTTCATTTTTATACGCTTCTTATGGAATCATGAATAATCATGATTTATTATGAATACCGGATTTATGCTCAGTCACAATATCCATTCAATACTTTCTGAGTAGACAGGACCTATAGGTCGAGTCCGTGAATGGACATATGGCAATGATGACACTTTTACGCATTGAGTTATGAAGACATTTCATATGCATTGAAATTAAGGGGGTATGTCGGGCCCCAAAAGACCAAAGGCAAGTCCTAAACAGAGTAAATGCATCATTTATAGTTGATTGACATGTTTACGTTTATTGAGTTCATAAGACATTGTCATTCTCTATGAATAATCTTATGTTGAGAGTCCACTTGTTGATTGTAATTGATTGTTACCGATTCATTGTGGTAGTACTTTTATGTTGACTAATTTCTTTTGAGCTTTTCCATGTTCATGTTATATCCATTATTCATGATTGATCATTGTGACCTACTGTTCATTCGCCATTATGACATTTTACCTTTATTGGCTATCACAGCATCTCACTTCATGATTGACTATCATGTTCACATTTATGAATTATATGTTAACCCTAACCCGTGTTTGAGATGAGATTTTACTTACTGAGCTTCGTTAGTTCACCCCAACTTACTTATTTTTCAGGTAAGGATGCTGCAGGACCATAGTAGGAGTCCAAGAGCACAAGGGGACAATTTGAGGAGTATGATAGAAGTGATGTAGTTTCTCCCATGTATTCATCACCTAAGGGTGGCGTTATGTTAGTTTCATGTCGGTTTATATTTTAACATTGTCAAACAATATTTTGTATTAAGACTTCCGCTGATTTACTCTTTAAGTTTTACATTATATATTGTTGTCATTGATACAAAGAAACGAAAAAGTAGGGATTGCCAAAGAGTTGGCCCCACGATACGAAATCCGCATAAGGTGGGTTTCGGGTCGTGACAGGATAACTACGTGACTCTGATTCTATTGTCAAAATAGATTCATAGAAAGTATTCGGGACCAAGTCAATTTCTTTTCCCTTTCTTGTTTTTTTCCTTTATATTTATATATGTATCATTTCTTACCTTTATTCAGTGTTTATTGGGCCTTTTGTAAATTTCTATCACTGTTAGTAGGAGTGGGTGACAAAGACTTATTAGTCGGGTTCATCATCTTCTATCATCATTGATAAGAGTGAGTGACAATCCGTCAACTTCTATCACCATTTGTGGAAGTAGGCCATGGGATGACTTCAAGTTTGCTTCTTTTTTTTTTTTAGTCTTTATTTCATTTATTGTTACATTTTCTATTTATTATATCGTTTATATTTGTGTTGGTTACAATAAAAAAGGTTTGCATTCTAACATTTAAAGTCGATCCATTCGAACCAGGCAAAGTGAGTGTCTAACACCTTTATATTTTGTACATTAACCCTCATATATTGTTTTCTTTAGTTATACGTATATTAATGCCTTATGTTTTCTTTAACCCATTTCAAGGGATTTGGATTGTAACTAGGACTAGAGCAATGTAATCTTTTATTTTGTTTTCCTTTGCATTATGTTTCTTTTTTTGTAGTTGTAATGAGTTTATTTGTTTAAGTGTTCAAAACAAGTTAGCACCTCGTCTCCTCTCATTCCTTACGACGTTCCTTCCCATTTTTAGGAAAGGGGACAGCCAATTCAAATATTTTTTCAGTAGTGGCGCTCACAGGTAATTTATCTTAAAATTGAAACATTGATAATAAAAATCATTACTATTTTAATCCACATTAGAGAAATTCCAACGGTTAAGTCATTGGAGCTACTATAGTTATATTTTTAGTAACTCAATTCCAAAACACTGCTCCAACAGTTAGTTATTCATGCTCTCAAAATTTGACTGAGTCAAATGTTATTTCAAATATGACTTTTATTTTATTAGCTACCATCCATCTTAATGGTTCAAATTGTTCCAATGCACGGTCCAGATTTTGCTAATTTTTTTTCTTATTTCAACGCTCAAATCGCAATGGTTGAGCAACTCCAAGGTTAAATCATTGGAGTTGCTATAGTTATATTTTAATAGCTTAGTTTCAAATTAGTGTTCTAATAATTGATTATTCATACTCTCAAAATTTGATAGAGTCAAATGTTATTTTAAATATGACTTTTATTTTAATAGCTATCATCTATCTCAATGATCCAATTATTTTTAAATGCACGGTCCATATTTGACCAAGTTTTTTTTTTTATTGTTTTAATGTTCAAACTGCAATGCTAGTTGGGGAGAAGAATGATAGTTTTGTCAAAAAATAGCATTTCATCACTAGATAAAAAATGTAAAAAAAAATTAACTTCTTAGTACTATAGCACTGTTAAATTTTAACTCTAACATGATTAAAATGACTTTTTACCATTAGAATTACTCATAATTAGAAAGAAAAACAATAGTTTTACTAAAAAAAAAAAAGACAAGAGGTAAATTACATTGATTTTTTTTATGAAGTTTTTGATAATTACTTTAACTTTTCTTTAGGTTTTTGAAATTACACATACTTCTCATATTTTACTTGACAATATACAGATACCCATTCGGTCAAATTTTTATTCAAAATGCCAAAACTACTCCAATATATTTTTTTAAATTTTTTTTCAATTTTGATAAATTTTTTAAAACCTTTTTTTTTAATTTTTATTATTTTATTTAAAAATAAATTTAAGGTAAATAACTTATTTTTATATATAAAATAGAAATTTAAAGTTTTTATCATTATTTATTTTAAAAAAATGATCAAAATTTTAAAAATTGAAAAAACATAAAAGAGGTAATTTGTAATTTTGAAGAAAAAATTTGATTGGATAAAATATTTGTGTATTGTTAAATAAAATAACAGATGTCAGTATAATTTTAAAAATATTTAAAAAATTTAATTTAATTATTAAAATTTTTAAAAAAGATAAGTATAATTTATTAAAACAATATTTTATTTTCGAAACACAAATGTTAAAAAAAAATAAAAATAACACTATTAAAATTTTATTTTAACTTAATAAAATGACTTGTAGGATTGGAAATATATGCGTCCTCAGTAGTTTTTCTCCAAATCGCCGCCCACTTGCTAACCTTTGCCCACCATAAAGCCACACTTATATAGCTGTCTCGACATTTGCATGCTCTTTCTCCCGACTTCTCTTCTCTTTTCTCTCTTTTGACGAATCCGGACCCCGACGAACCGACATCTAAATACTCGGATCAATTTTTGCGGTAAGGATCTGAATTTGATTTTCCCGAAGATGGACTTGGAGGAAGAGTACGATCCAACATACGAGGATGATGAAGAAGAAGACATCACTCAAGAAGACGCTTGGGCCGTAATCAGTGCTTACTTCGAAGAAAAGGGTCTGGTTCGTCAACAGCTCGACTCCTTCGACGAGTTTATACAGAACACTATGCAAGAAATCGTCGATGAGTCCGCCGATATCGAGATTCGCCCCGAGTCCCAGCATAACCCCGGACACCAGTCCGATTTCCTCGAGGTTCAACCCTAAAACACGGTCTCATATATTGGGTTTTGGGTAGTTAGCCATAAGCCCCATAAAAACCCCTAAAAAAACTGGTCACTGTTTGGTTGAAATCCAAGTCACTGTATCTTTTTTTATGATTAATTTGCAGTGAAAATTCGATTTCGTAATTGTATAAAAGAAACATGACCTTGAGTATTTTCATGTGATTCTAGTATAAAATACTATTGTTTAGGCCGGGGCATCTGGTTTCTTACTCTTTTTGATTTCCAGGGTTATTGAGTAGTCACTAGTTATTGAGAAACCTTAAAAAGGTAAATTACTTGGTATGATTTCAGTATGGAAGATTATTATTGGTTACTTGCAATCGTTGTTTGGTGATGATAACGTCTGGTAAAGTTTGAGTGAAGTAGAAATTGAAGCATTTTTATGTGATTCTAATATTGGAGAGTTTCCATTTATCTGGGTTATACTTGGCTTCTTTAGCCTTTTCCCGTTTCTAGGTAGCTTAATTTTTTAATTGACGGTACAAATTGAAGCATATTTAAAGTTTGTCTGAGTTCCTCCTCCTGTCTGGATTGTCATTGTTTGGGTTCTTGCAGTGGCGGATCTAGAGCATGGAGTTTTTTTTTTTTTGGGGGGGGGGGGGGGGGGAGGGGGGAATGTAAAAATTAAAATATATGGGAAATTTTTATAAAAATATGAAAAAAATGGGGAGGGGGGGTCTTAAATTTTTTTTTTAAATTTATAAAAGATAAAGGTAAAAATACAATTTTCAAAATGCCATTGGATTCTTGAACTCTGTTCATTTCCAGGGTTCACAAGTAGTTCTTGAAAAGACAAAATTTAGCATTTGATTGAAGTGAATAATTACCACATTTTTTATGATGTTTTTGTTATGTATTAGTCTTAATTGGTTTTTGTTTATTTGTGGTTAGGATTGACCTTAATATGCTTCCTGTGTTTGGGTTAAAGAAGAAATGAGAAGGTGGTTCTGATATGGAATAGTTTTGGTTTGTTAATTTTCTTGGAGTTTGATCCTTTCACTGGGCTTCTTATTACAACATTACAGGGGTTTCAGATAGTTCTGTGTTAAAATTTTGTAGCAGTTTGATTGAAATTGAAAGATTAAAGGCTTTTTTGGTTCTGATATGGAATATGCTTGGTTAGTTGCTGTAAACATATTGCTTGATTGTAATATTAGAATTACAAAACTAACCCTTGGGAGATGAAACTAAGGAAATTTTTAATATTACAAGAAAAGTGAGTTATTTTCTGTTATGCTGTCCAACAGTGAATAAATTTTTTGCTTCTGTATTCAAAGTAGAAATTTGAGCAATTTTTATATTCCTGATATGGGGTAACTTTGCTTCTGGTTGATAATGATTATAAGTTGATGTGCAGACTATCTATAAGATCAGTTTCGGCCAAATATATCTGAGTAAGCCAATGATGACAGAGTCAGATGGAGAAACTGCTACTTTGTTTCCGAAGGCTGCGAGGTTGAGAAATCTAACATACTCAGCTCCCTTGTATGTGGATGTCACAAAGAGAGTTATAAAGAAAGGGCATGATGGTGAAGAAGTCACTGAAACTCAGGATTTTACTAAAGTCTTCATTGGGAAGGTATATAAATCTTTCTCAAAACTGATGCATTGAAATTTTGAACTCTGGGAATGAACTATTCTGCCTATTTTCTGTCCTACCAGGAGTTGATTTTTTTTCTTCTTTGTTATATATTTTAGGTTCCTATAATGCTCCGGTCGAGTTATTGCACGTTATTTCAGAATTCGGAGAAGGATTTGACGGAGCTAGGAGAGTGCCCTTATGATCAAGGTGGGTATTTCATTATCAATGGGAGTGAAAAGGTTCTAATTGCTCAGGAGAAGATGAGCACAAACCATGTCTATGTGTTTAAGAAGAGGCAGCCAAACAAGTATGCCTATGTGGGGGAAGTCCGGTCAATGGCAGAGTCCCAAAACAGGCCTCCCAGTACCATGTTTGTGCGGATGCTCTCTCGAACTAGTGCCAAAGGGGTAATGGGCATTAAATATGGTGTTTGTTTGTTGTTTTTCCCCCTCTGAAGCAATGTCTCCCCCCCCCCCCCCTCCCTCCTCCAAACAAAGTTATTTGAATTTTTCATTGAATTTAGATATATCTTGTTGTTTCTGAACCTGTTTATGTAACTGCAGGGCTCGTCAGGCCAGTACATTCGCGCCACTCTTCCATACATTAGGACTGAGATTCCTATTATTATCGTGTTTCGGGCATTAGGGTTTGTTGCTGACAAAGATATATTAGAACATATTTGCTATGATTTCTCTGATACTCAGATGATGGAGTTGCTGCGACCCTCCTTGGAAGAAGCATTTGTAATACAAAATCAACAGGTATCTCTCCTGCATGTCAATAATGGTAGTTAGTGTGAGATCAATATATATATATATATATATATATATATATATTCCAGTGATCTCTGGTAAACTTTAGATGATACATTTTTTTTTCCCGTTTTCCCATGATGGTATGTGCCCTATTATTAACTAAGGTAGAATGATCTACTCCCTCCATTTAATAATAACTTAGTAGTTCATTCGACCCCAAATAGTTCAAATAAAGCTTTGTTGAGTTGATTTGAAATGTTTTTATTACAGACCTCCTTAATTTTAAGGTTTGCGCCTTTACTTAGTTTTACATTTTAGGAGTGACATTCTTATACATATTTAAATTTTTAGCCGCTCAAATGTCTTTGTTATAGTTTTAGTTTTCTAGATCACAAACTTCGGCTTATTCATATTTTTAATTAAGCATGATGCTTGAACTGTATATTTTAATGCAAATGTTAGCACAATGTGGTTCTGGCCTTCGTCTTTTATTTTAGGAGTGACATTCTTATACAAGTTTGAATTTTTAGCCTCTCTGAGCTGGTTATGCTCTTTCACTCTTTACTGCAGGTAGCACTGGACTACATTGGGAAGCGAGGGGCCACTGTTGGTGTGACAAAGGAAAAGAGGATCAAGTATGTGTTGTGTTAGTAGTTTCACTTGGGCTTTAAGCTTTCTTCTGTTTTTATTTTTTATTTTTTTATATGCTTATGAAGAATCTCCTGTTCATTTACTCCACAGGTATGCCAAAGAGATCCTTCAAAAGGAAATGCTTCCCCATGTTGGGGTGGGAGAATTTTGTGAGACAAAGAAAGCTTACTATTTTGGGTAGGTTTGGTTTACTCTGAATATGTATTTCCTTTAGGTAGCTTCTAAATGAAATTTAAACAAACGATACCTAACCAAAAAAAATATATTTAAAGAAGAATCTGTTGCTGCACTTACCAGATATATTATTCACCGGCTTCTGCTCTGTGCACTCGGTCGAAGGGCAGAGGATGATAGGGATCATTATGGCAATAAGAGACTGGATCTTGCTGGTCCTCTGCTTGGTGGCCTCTTTCGGATGGTCTGTTGTTGGTTGATGTTTTGGAGCTTATATGACAGTCGATAGTGCACGATTTTTCATTTGATAAATTTTTTTGGTGGTTGTTTATGTGAATGCAGCTATTTAGGAAGCTAACAAGGGATGTGAGAGCTTATGTTCAGAAGGTTTTTTCTACTTACCAAATCGTTTGTGTAAATTATGCTTGATAGTTCCTTTTATTTGGGCTTGGGTTTATATATGTTTGTGCCTTGTACAGTGTGTTGACAATGGAAAGGATGTTAATCTGCAATTTGCAATTAAAGCAAAGACAATTACTAGTGGCCTTAAATACTCACTTGCTACTGGGAATTGGGGGCAGGCAAATGCAGCTGGTACAAGAGCTGGAGTTTCACAGGTTGGATATTAATTAGCTTCCTCGTGGTGTTGTCTGTTTATGTCTAGATTGTTTTCTTTATTTACTTCTTTCAATTTTCCTTTTTTTTTTTTTTTTCTTGTTTTATTAAAAGAAAATATTTTCTTGTTCTGTTTTTTAAAGACATTTTGTTTTGTTAAAAGAGCATTATACCAATTATTTTATATAGGTTATGTGACCTGTTGTTTTTTTTAGGTGTTAAACCGCTTGACATATGCCTCCACTTTGTCACACTTGAGAAGGTTAAATTCTCCAATAGGGCGTGAAGGTAAATTTAATTTCTTCTGTTAGTGTTTTTTTCACTGATGCCTTAAGGATCCAGGCTAATAAAGATTAGTATCATTGCTGCCTTCAAATCTCTTTCTCTCTCTCTCTCTCTCACACACACACACACAGAATCATGATGTTGTTACTTTATTGCCTGTTGATTTTTCATATTCTTAGCCCTTTTCCTTTTAACTGTGGCTTCTTTTGCATTTTTACCAGGGAAATTGGCAAAACCACGACAGTTGCACAATTCCCAGTGGGGAATGATGTGTCCCGCAGAAACACCTGAAGGACAAGTGAGTATGCTGCATAGAGAAAATTTTCATTATAATATGCTAGAGGGCTTCTGTCTCTGTTTAGCACTTAAGGGTGTCATCTGGCTGTTGCATTAGGCGTGTGGACTGGTAAAGAATCTTGCACTGATGGTGTATATAACGGTTGGATCAGCAGCATATCCTATATTGGAATTTTTGGAAGAATGGGGTACTGAGAATTTTGAAGTAAGCACTTATGAGTTGTGTGTATGGAGGCTGAAATTTCTGTTTGCTTCTTTCCTAGTTTTACATTTTTCCTCTGGCTGTAGGAAATTTCTCCTGCAGTGATCCCCCAAGCTACAAAAATTTTTGTCAATGGTTGCTGGGTTGGTATCCATCGCGATCCTGATATGTTGGTGAAAACTCTGAGACGGTTAAGGAGACGAGTAAGTATACATATATGTTGAATGTTCTGCCTGCAAGCTAGGAACTCTGTAAGAGACCTTAGTCAAACCTTTTCTGATTAAATTTATGCTTCAGTGGATGTGGTTGTAACTTCCCTGCACTACCAGTACAAATGGTCATAACCCTTTTTTGGCATGACATCCACATGGTTCTTAATTCAGTCCTTGGATCTATTATGATGTGTGTATGACTTCTGACATCCTCTTTAAAACTGTATTTTAAAATTGCACAGGTTGATGTCAATACTGAAGTTGGGGTGGTTCGTGATATCCGTTTGAAAGAACTGCGGATTTACACTGATTATGGCCGTTGCAGTCGACCATTATTTATTGTGGAGAAACAGAGGCTACTTATTAAAAAGAAGGATATTCAAGCGTTACAACAAAGGGTATGTTTAATGGAAGTTTTTGAAATATTTTTGGGCTTTATGTTTGTGCTCATGATTACATCAATGTTATATTTTTCTATCTCAGGAAACCCCGGAAGAGGGTGGCTGGCACGATCTTGTAGCAAAGGGATTTATAGAATACGTTGACACGGAAGAAGAAGAGACTACTATGATTTCTATGACCATTAATGTGAGTATCCGAGGAACATATTTGTTTTGGGTGAAGCACCTGTCTCAAATTCATGTATTTATCTACTGACTCTTCAATTTACCATGGAACGCTTGACGATATCTAAATTTGAATTGTTCTAGGATCTTGTTAGTGCGAGGCTTAACCCAGAGGAGGCTTATTCTGAAACTTATACCCATTGCGAGATCCACCCATCATTGATATTAGGTGTTTGTGCTTCAATTATACCATTTCCAGACCACAATCAGGTAAGTTTGTTATGCTGGCGAACTTTTCCCGATCAAAATATATTTGTTTCCTATCCCATTCATTTCTTGTTTTTGCAACCAGTCTCCACGTAATACGTATCAGTCAGCTATGGGTAAGCAAGCCATGGGAATATATGTCACCAACTACCAATTCCGAATGGTATGAAACCTTTTCTTTTCCTCCATGATTACGAGTTTTTCATATCCATCTTGTCTTTTGTGATCCGTTAGGGTTACTTATTCTTTGCTAATTCCTTCAGGATACATTAGCCTATGTTCTGTACTATCCCCAGAAGCCTCTTGTTACTACTCGAGCTATGGAGCACTTGCATTTTAGGCAGCTTCCTGCTGGCATTGTAAGTACTTGATTTTGTAGCAGTTGCTTTTTTCCTCATTCTGGTAGTGGTTCTTACAAACTTTATGTCCCTTCTGTTCTACTCTAGAATGCCATTGTTGCCATTGCCTGCTATTCTGGATATAACCAAGAAGATTCGGTCATTATGAACCAGTCATCAGTAGATCGTGGATTCTTTCGATCACTATTCTTCCGTTCGTATAGGTATGCAAGACTAGATATTTATGTTCTTTTTCCACATGTACTTGACCCTGGTAAAATCTTTGTTTGTTTGTTACCTTTCTTTAGAGACCAGAGATATTGCAATGGTAATTCTGTTCCTTCTACAGGGATGAAGAGAAGAAGATGGGGACACTTGTTAAAGAGGATTTCGGGCGTCCGGACAGAGCTAATACCATGGTCAGTGCTAAGCTTGTATAGTGTTGTTGCTTTGTTACCTGTTTGAAACTGGCATCTAACTGAGAAGCTATTTGCCAGGGCATGCGTCACGGATCTTATGATAAATTGGATGATGATGGTCTTGCGCCTCCTGTGAGTATATGGAAATTTGTTTTGCTACCATGTTCTGTCCTGCTTGCTTGGATTAAATTTCCTAACACAAGCCATCATTTATATTAGGGAACAAGGGTTTCTGGTGAGGATGTAATCATTGGGAAGACCACTCCTATTGCTCAGGATGATTCGCAGGGACAAGCTTCACGTTACACTAAACGTGATCATAGCACAAGCTTACGCCATAGTGAAACTGGGATGGTGGATCAGGTTTTATATTGGTTTCTTCCCTTGAAATGGGATTATTGTATTATTCATGCGAGTTGATTGACCATATTATTTGAATTACAACATGAAAGCAAAACTAGGGTTACACACGGTTCAAGTTGATTTGGTTGATGGTCAACCCAGAACTGACCTGACCAATGTTGGTCCTAAAAATTCTAACCCAAAACTGAATTAGGGCATTACAAGAACTGACCCCCCCCCCCCCCCCCCAAAAAAAAAAAACACATAAAAAAAAAAAAAAAAACAGAAAAAGAAAAAAGAAGAAGTTCGGTTTGTTTAGGTTTCAGTTCAATATGAGTTACTAAAATTTTAAGCTTTTTAACCCTCTTACCTGCATGGATATAATATTAAATGACAATAATATAACAATAAAATAATCATTATTTAACTGTCAAACTTTAAGACAACTGGCCACCCGGGCCTATGAGCAGAGACCCAGTTCAATAATTAGTTTAGTAGTGTTGGGGAGTAGGACTCTGTATAGAGGAAAGTGTAAGGAAGCTTGTACTGATGTGGGACAAGTAATGAAGGGAAGTAAGCCAACTACTACACATGTCCCACATGAGTAGATATTAGTAAAAGACATTGAGTTTTGCTCTAACCATAGGTTATTCTCTGATTTTTACAGTGCAGGATCCATGATAAGGGTGGAGGTCATGTTATGTAATATTTTTAAATTAAAGATTCTTGGTCTTGGGTTAGTTTAGGTAAACCGAATCAACAATGCAGATTCTAAAAAAATTGGAACCAGAGAACTGAACCAAACGGAACCATGAAAGTGAGGTTTTAGGTTCGGTTCAGTTCTTGAGTTGGCTGTTCAGAAGTGCACCCCTAAGAATTACCAATCAGTTCAATTTTTTGCTTCTTTTAATGTTGAATCCTGATTTTTTTTTATACTAATCATCTGTTTTTGGTTTACATTTCATGGTGCTTTTCTAGGTCTTGCTAACCACAAATGCAGATGGTTTGAGATTTGTGAAAGTAAGGGTAAGGTCTGTTCGGATACCTCAAATTGGAGACAAGTTTAGCAGTAGACATGGTCAGAAAGGAACAGTTGGCATGACTTACACACAAGAAGACATGCCGTGGACAGTGGAAGGCATCACCCCTGATATTATAGTGAATCCTCACGCTATCCCTTCGCGAATGACAATTGGTCAGCTTATTGAGTGCATCATGGGAAAGGTTGCAGCTCACATGGGCAAGGAAGGAGATGCTACTCCCTTTACAGATGTTACAGTGAGTTGCCCTCCCAGAATCTTGGGCTCATGATATGGCGTGAAAAAAACATTTAATGATCTTTAAACAAGGCCATATATTTTCTTGACTTTTTTTAGCTAAAAATGATCAGTGATCTATTTTTAGGAGGACAAACCAGGAAGCTTTTAGGAGGACACTCCAGTTGGCTTACCACTCAAAACTGAGGGTCCTTGTAACCATCCTGCTAGCATCTTTAGTCTGTCTAAAATGTACAAGGAAGTGGTGTTATTTAAGTGCATTACCATAAACTGATAAAGGACCAAACTTTTTTTTTTTGAGGAGCTGTAAATCCAATAGCCTCTAAGTTATAGTCTGCACCTGTGGTCTTAATATTTGCTTTTGTCTGTCTAAAATGTACAAGGAAGTGGTGTTATTTAAGTGCATTACCATAAACTGATAAAGGACCAAACTTTTTTTTTGAGGAGCTGTAAATCCAATAGCCTCTAAGTTATAGTCTGCACCTGTGGTCTTAATATTTGCTTTTGCTCAATAAACTGGACTTTGACTTTGAGTTCAGTTACTTCAATTTCTTTAACAAACTGCAGTATAGTGAATCTAGTAATGTTTTAAATGTCCTCCAAAACTGCGTTAAACTCTTCTAATCCTGTTTTGGATCTTCACACTTGTTACAAAAATTCTAATTTTAGTTCTGCTGAATGTTTCTTTATGTCAAAATCTTATTATATTTCCAATATATATATATATATATATGTGTGTGTGTGTGTGTTTGTATATATATATATATATATATTTTCAATACAGATTTAGATTTGAATTTGAATTTGCATACTGCTTTTGTTATTTATTGCATTGAGTTGAAGCTGTGATTTTCTTGCAATGCAAGTTCAAAATGTCATATTTTCTTCTCACATCATACTCTAGGTGGATAATATCAGCAAGGCTCTTCACAAATGTGGCTATCAAATGCGTGGGTTTGAGACAATGTACAATGGTCACACAGGGCGGCGGCTTACGTCTATGATATTCCTTGGCCCCACTTACTACCAAAGATTGAAGCACATGGTTGATGACAAGATCCATTCACGTGGCAGAGGCCCTGTGCAGATCCTCACAAGACAACCTGCTGAGGGACGGTCACGTGATGGTGGTCTCCGATTTGGAGAGATGGAACGAGATTGCATGATTGCGCATGGTGCTGCTCACTTCCTGAAAGAGAGGTTGTTTGACCAAAGTGATGCATACAGGATTCATGTCTGTGAGCATTGTGGGTTGATAGCTATTGCGAACCTCAAGAAGAACTCTTTTGAGTGCAGAGGCTGCAAGAATAAAACTGACATTGTTCAGGTGAATCAATCTCTTCATGTCAAACCCTTATTGACATCCCTTGCCGTTTCATAATCTCTCTCTCATAAGGTCTTTACTCTTGTCTGTCACTCAGATGAGCGCGTAACATTGCCACATTTTGGCTTTGATGTTTTTATGTGCAGGTTCACATTCCTTATGCCTGTAAGCTGCTCTTCCAAGAGTTGATGTCCATGGCGATTGCACCAAGGATGCTCACAAAGGATGTCAAACCATCCAAAGACAAAAAGAAGAAAGGAGCCTGATATACTTGGCATTGTGAACCTAAAACAATCCCAATACCAATAGAAAGGAAGACCCTGCAATACCTGGGCCTAGTGAAGTTTCTTGCTCCTCGAGTTTTATTGTACCAGGAAAGCCCATTGTTGTATAAACACTTAGTTATACTTGATGGGCTTTCCTAGCTCATTTATAAAAGCTTGATAGATGACAGGTACGAGGATGGCCATTTTACAATTTATTCTTTTCATGGGAGACTATCATGGCCGGGTACTAATTAGCAGAAGCTTTGGCAAACAGAAAGTCCTCACCGCCAAGTCTTGTCCACGCTGAGAGCCTCACCGATGATATTTGAGTTGCTGCCACATTTATGTGGCCTACAGTGTATTACTCTAGAGGTATCGTTGGATCTACTCGAGCCTTTCCATAAAAACAAATATCTATTCAGGTTGTATTGGCAGATTTTTGGGCTGTCTATCTACTCTCAAAGTTCTAATTGTAATAGCTAGGGTTTCTTACTTTTGTCTACTGCAGAAACTGATTTTTGGACTGTCCATGAATTGTGAGCTTATAAAAGTTTGTTTCATTTTTTTTATTTATCACATTTGGTGTTATGTTAATACCATGAGAAAGAAACTTTATACATTTTAATATCAAAAGAAACAAGTACTGGTGGTGAACCAATCAACAATTTGAATTTCAAGCATGAAGAGGTGAGAGAGCTCATTATCGAATTGCTACTGCTGTTGAACGTTGTTGCCATTTTTTTCCCCTTCTATATTTTTATTTTATTTTTTAATTTTTAATATCATGAGCATTTCAAAGCCCTAGGAAATTCAATATTTGATTATTTGATAAAATAATGTATATCAATAACATAAAGTTTACAGAAGAGGATGGAAAGATTTTTAAACCCTTGCATTACTTTTAAAATGTTCATTTCAAGTATTGGGAAAAAGCAATAGTTATGTTTGTAATTATGAACCCTTTGTAGTATAACACAATGTAATTAGGGACGGCAGCGGGTGGGGGAGTCCTCCAATCTTGGTCCGGGAAAAAAATTCTCCCCCCAAGCCTATTTAAATCCCATGATGGAATGAGGTGTCGGGTTTTTAATTATAAATTATTTATTTATTTATTTTATTAAATTAATTTTAATCAATATTCAAATATAACATCACATGTATATAAAATAATAATTTATTATTTTATTTTATATAACTGATGTGAGGTGAGACGGGCTATGATGTCTCATCTTCAAACTCTAGTTGGATGCACAATTTTCTTTAAATCTGTTCCATTAGGGGAGGGGGAATTTGTCGGATTTATAACGAGGTATGTTAAATTGTCATTTCTAAAATTATAATAGAAGAAAAAACGACGGAAGATCACTGGCATCTTTGATGTTCATAAGAGTGGTAAAAATGGAGAGAAAATTCAGAAGTGTAAAAAACTATAACATACTGATAAGAAAAAAGTTCATGATTGATGTGGAATTAAGGTGACATCCCACTGATTGAGTAAAAAAGAATAGAACAGAAGATTGAGGCTGAGTTCCTCATAGACAAGAAAATCATAGGTTTCATTGCTTCAAAAAGTTAATGAAAAGGGTTGTTATGGAATTGCATTTCAATGGAAGGGAAAAGAAAACTCTGTTTTATTTTGGTAATTATGAAGAAAATGAAAATCCACTTGCTTACTCTGTTGATCATATCGTATCTCTTCTTCATATTTTGAAATAGTACTTTCAATCACAAAAGAAAGTCAGTGCCGATAGCCAAATGCAACTTAAATCAATCATTATAATCTAAAAGTCCATTGGCAATATTTTCCATCGACAAAAAGGAATCCAACTTTGGGACAAAAATTTGTGGTCTTATTTGAGATGACAAAATTCTCTCTTTTCACACATACGATCGAAGTTCGAGACTTAATGCATGCACACATACGCTTTGATAGAATTTTTTTCCTCTCCATTACTATACTCAAAAAGAAGAAGAAGAAGGGGGAGGAGGAATCTAGTTCTCATCATGTGTTATTTTGTTACTTAGCAATACAATTCAAATAAAAGTCCTTGAATATAATTTTATTTAAGAAAATATATATATAATTTCATTTAAACAAAATAATAAAAATAATCCCCTTGGTTAAACTTGAAGTGGCATTAGCATTTTCCTAATTTTTATCTATTTTTGAAAGGAACGTAAAATGAGTTGAATTATTTGAGCTTGGATATCTATCTATGATCAATTCAATTAAAGAATTGTTTAAGATTAACTTGCAAAATAAATAAGCTAAACTTGAACAAATTTTTAGGCTTCTTAATTTTTTAAACTTGGTTCAAAATCGACTCGTTAAACCAAAAATAGTCTAACACTACCTAAAAAATCAAATTACTCGAGCTCGGTTTGCGATTGGCTCGATTAAAAGTTCGTTTGATGTCATTTCAAAAATTAACAAGTCGAACTTAAACACAATTTGATGTTCGTTTATTTTAAAGAGCCAAGTTTAAATAACCTGTTGCTCGGCTAAGGTCGACTCATTTACAACCTCATTTTTCAATTCTTTTAAGTGTTTTGTGTTTTTCCTTTATGATTTATAAAATTTTATTTTAAATTTGACAGATTGGACTGAAAAAAATTGAACTGGACTTTTCAATTAAGTCCGATGCTTGGCCCAGTTACAAGTCGGACTAAGCCCAAGCAATTTGTAGGGCTGGCCTCCTCAAGAGAGAGTTGAGCTTGCAATTATTTATGGACTTCATCGTAATCTTTGGATGATAAGAAAAATTATTATTAAGTACTTTTTTTTCCTTCTAAATAATGCTATATTCATTTAAAAAAGTTATTGAATTTATCCATTTCTTGGCAGATATTATCATATATTTTTTTTAAAACCTAAACTAAAGAACAAAATAGATTAATTAATTTCAAAAATATCCTTGAACATATTAGCAGTTGAACAAAAATAGGTAGTCAAATATGGTAAATCAAACATTTGTTTTTCTTTTTAGTTTTAAAAATATTTTTATAGCAATCATTCGGGAGTGTCGCTGAATGGTAAAAACGTTAAAAATAAAATTCAAGATTCAAGTGTGTTTCGAGTTCGAGTCTTTTCTCTATCGATCCTAGAGCTTTAAAAGATAGGCTTAGGCCTGGAAAAATGGGCGAGTTGGGCAGGTCTTGGGTGGATTGAAAACGGGTCGGGTCAAGTCAAAACAGGTTGAATTCATATTTGACCCGTAATTAAACGAGACAAATACGGATTGGGTCACATACGGGTCGGGTCAACTTGAATTCAATCCGTTATTTTTTTTTACTCTAATAAAAGAAATATTATTTTTAAATAATCACAATAATTGTTTTACTTTAGATTTCTTAAAAATCCAACAAAACACCATTGCTAAAAGAAAGTCAAGAACACAATTAAAAAATTAACGGGTCGATTTAGTTTCAGTTTAAAATTCGAGTAAACCGAACCGTATTAGTCAAGTACCTAAGATTACCACCGGACTTGTATTTCTTTGTTTGGCTCTCTGATTGATTCCAAAGAGCCAATGAGAGAGACATGTCTACTTGTTTGACTAGAAAATCCAATAAAATTCTTCACCCCATTTTGCATCCTCTCTTATTATCAAACAAGTGCTTACCACTGAGACAGACTGTTCGGCATTTTTTTTCTCTTTTTAATGTCAAGGATGCTAACAATAATTATTCGTACCTCCCAAACAACCCCTTATTTGGTGCAGGGATGGACCAATTCTAGGACAATTGGAGGTACAGGTAGCAGACCCATTTGTCAGGCAGCATGCCCACTTGTCATAACAGATCAATTTATTGCTGTCACACTTCAAGTTGTTGGTTCTTTTAAAAGTCATAAATAAGCAGTCAACATATAAAACGTTTGAGAAAAGAAATCTATTAGTCTTTTTCTATTGGGGAGAGGAAAAGGAAATGCCATGATTTTAGCAGTCTAATGTTGAATTGTCTTCTTATTTTTAGACAACTGTTACAATAGTCTTATATATTTTTTCAAGTATTCTTGTTATATCTAATCAATTTCATTACTCTTGTTGATTATGTAAGTATTACTTTAACTGTGATTAATTAGATCCCAAACTTTTATTATATCACAAGGTCATTTTATGTGTAAGATTGCGTGTTCTATGTGTACTGTATATATATTGTATGCATACTATATTATATATATATATATATACATACTGTATTATATAGATGTATGTTATGGATATATATACATATATATATTCTTATACTATTTTGTTATTTTCTATCTCAACTCGTCAAACACCCATATTCAACCCGTATTGACTCGCTAAATTGACGAGTTCTTTATTACCCAACTCGCTTATGACCCACTATCTAAATGGGCGGCTTAGGACGGGTTGATTAGTGGACGAATTATGATGACTTGACAGGTTTGGATAATATTTGTCACCTCTAGATAAGCTTAATTATTATAATGACTTAATACCTTAATACCTCTGACCGATCTATAAAAAAAAATAAAAAATCTTTTTATAGCAAGCTGACTCTATAGTCTATTATAATTACAACTCAGTGGGATATTTTCAAAAATGATAGACAAAATGTGTTTTTTGTCGGTAATTTTTTTTTTCTTTTCTGTTTTCGAGACCAATTTTTTTTTTTAAAACATAATCAAATAAAAAATAGATATTTTACTTTCAATGCATGATTTTATGGGAATTAGATTCAAATCAAAGAAAACTATGAACAGAAAGGAAATCAAAACTCACCTATCTAGCAACATTGCCTCTAATGCTTTAATAAGAAAGGTCAAGATGGTTGTGTTTGAGAAAAAATTATTTCATGCCATTATCATACTCGTATCACTTTTACTGTAATTTCACCATTCACAGTAAGTCACAATATAACTAATTGATACGTCAAAAATATCCCAACCAACCAGTACATGACACGTGTCTAGCCTTGCTTTATAAAACTTGTAAGATAAAGCAGCTCAGCCGATCTGACATCGGTAAGGGAGTTCCAGGAATTATAACTACCCGGTATACCGATCTCCTTCCAGCACCTCGGTCTACCGACCTCATGGTAATAGGACGGATACGGACAAGAAATGACATCACAAGTAATTATGACAAAATTGTCGCCTTTTGACACACAGCACACTCTAGTCCTGCAAAAGACGGAAAGGGTTTCTAGCCCTACATACACAGCATGGCCGGTGGCAACTGTGACGTATGTAATCATGATGAAATAGTTCCACCGCTTGACCTTGGAATTGATAGTTACTACAGCTTATAAATAAAAGGAAAAAGGTACGTAAAAAGGGAGCTTTTCAAGTTTTGATCATTTATTTTCATGATTATTATCTGAAAATACATACTTCTATCTCCTCTAACTTAACCATCAGAGTGGCTACCACCGGAGCCCTCCCCAGTGGCAATCTAATTTTCTTCTCATTCAGGATATACATCAATCAAGGATTTGAGCTTTGACGAAGTCGAAAACTGCAACATCAGTTTGGCGTCGTCTATGGGAAAGATTTCAATCATTCCTATTCATTTCTTGATTTCCAACTTTGATCCTTCATCATGGCTCCAAATCGCCGTTCCAGACAAATAACTCAAAGCCAACCATTAGCTGGTGACGAAGAAGGAGAAACGTCCGATCCTGTACAACAACAACTTGACCAAATCAGGGATCAGATGCGAAGACAATTCGATCAAATGCAAGGACAACTTTCGGCCATATCCCAGGTCCTGGTTTCTTTTACCCAGAACCTGCCAGGTATCCCCGTATCTCTTCCACCAGGCATCCCTACAGGAAGAAATCCGATCCCTTCCATCACTGGCGCGAGACTTTATGAAGAGGGAGGTCCTAATGCCCATCCAGATCCTTAGGACGTAGCTCAAGCCAGAGATGAACCTCGCCAATCCCATGTTCTCGGACAAGAGGTGCCAAATATTCATCCAACTGTGCACCATCACAGCAGAAATAGGGATTTGAGTCCTGCGAATTCGGGAGCCAACCCCGTACGATCAGGCTCCAGGCCTCGGCAAGCATCAATTCCTCTCCAAAGACCATCAAGACATGTTGCTCCTAGTCATGAACATCCTTTACATACCGGACATGAGGTTGGCATGCCCGGACCACAGTACTCTGCCCCATCCAGGGTACGACCAAGGATGGAAGAAGTGGTAGATTTCGTAGGACAGGTAGCCTATGCTAGAGAATGAGACGTTCCCGCTAAACAAGATGAAATAGCACGACTGCTCGGTAGGTTCACCAACCCATTCACAGCAGCCATATTATCGGAGAAACGTCCCCGAAAATTTATTGTCCCAAAATTTACTCCATATGATGGGTCGGAAGACCCTGGAGACCACCTCTCCAACTATCAACATACGATGGCCCTGCATAGGGCCACCGATGCTTTTCTGTGCCGCAAGTTTGTTACAAGTCTTAAAGGCGCAGCCCTACGATGGTTCCACAACCTCCCTAAAGAGTCGGTCCCGAGCTTCTATGAGCTCAGTAGACGTTTCCTCGACCGATTTTTAACTAGCCGGAGGCTCAGAAAGGGACCAGAGTTTCTTCTGACCATCAAGCAACAGAAAGGGAAATCACTCCGAGACTACATCGCTCGATTTAATTCTGAACTCACGAAATTACGGATTGCGGTCCAAGCTTTTTGGTGGCAGCACTTCATACGGGCTTGCGGCTGGGACGGTTCCACGATTCCCTGACCAAGAATCCTCCGGCTAACATGGCATCGCTAATGGAGCGAGCTAGAAAGCATATAAATTTGGAAGACACCAGGGCATCTCTTCGTAAAGCTAAAGAGCAGATGCAGCAAAATGATAACGCCTAAAAGCAAAGCTTCGGAAATACAAACAAAAGGCAAAGGAGCCCAGACAAAAGGACTACCTCCCGCACTCAAAACCAGTCAGCATCAGGGAGGTTCTAGTCATATGCACCTCTGAATACACCGCTGACGCCCTTAAATGCATCTCTTACACAAGTTTATCATCAAGTACAGACACACGGAAATTTGAAGGCTCCAGACCCTTTATACTGCCATCCAGACTCCCGAGATCGGAACAAGTACTGTGAGTTCTATAAAGATCACAGGCATATGACAGAGATGTGCAGGAATCTCCAACAAGAGATCGAGCAATTAATCCCGAGAGGACGTCTGAAAGAATTTGTTCAGTGTGATGGAGGACCGAATAATCAAAATCAAAGGCCTCAGTGGCCTAGGCAGGACCAAAGGCCCTAGTCGCAACGACAGGGTCAGGGGCTTGGACCGAATGAATCTCACAATGACTAACCTCGCCTGAATAATCAAGTTATCCTTGTCCTCCATGCTGATAACTCATTAACTAGTATGTCCAACCGGGCGAAGAAACGTTACGTTCGGGAAGCAAGGGCAGAAACAGGCCCTCTTTATGCCTCTCCAATCGAGAAAAAGCTGAAGCCACTACCGCAAATCTAGTTCTCGAAAATAGATCTGGTGGGCATACATTGTCCTCACAGTGATGCACTCATCATCTCTTGCAGGGTGGCAAACTTCGACGTTAAAAGAGTATTAGTGGATACAGGATGTTGCACCAATATCCTCTTTTATGAACCTTTCAAAAACATGCAGCTCGATCCCACTGATCTCAAAGCCACCACTGCCGTCGTAGTAGGATTTGATGGTAACCTGAGCTCGCCACTTGGAGGGATCGAACTACCAATTACTGTGGGAGATGGAGAGGATTAGAAAAATCTCATCTCCGAATATATGATCATCGATTCTCGGTCTCCTTACAATATCATCATCGGAAGGCCATGGCTCCATCAAATGGGGGCAGTTACTTCCACTCTTCATCAATGCCTAAAATATGTGCATAACGATCACGTATGCACCATTAGAGGCTCCCAGCTAACATCTCGAGAGTGCCACATCGTGGCATTAAAAGGAAAAATTCCCAAATAGCAATTACAGATACCTCGGGAGCCCTTTGAGTCGGAAGACGGTACGGTATGCCCTACCGAGCTCGATGAGCCGATAAGCCCTAGAGGAAGAGATAGCATGGCAACACCCATCCAGGAGCCCACCAAAATACTGGTGAGTTTTAACGGAGAAGAACGCTGTTTACAGCTCGGTATGGATCTGTCCAAATCAGAGTAAGAGGAGATGATTGACTTCTTAAAAAAGAATTTATCAGTCTTCACTTGGGAAACCAAAGACATAGAAGGGATAGACCCCTCTATTATCTGCCATAAATTAATGACCGATTCATGCCACCTCTCGGTCCGACAGAAGCAGAGGACCTTCGCCCTGGAGAGACATAAGATAATTAATGACGAAGTCCAACGACTGTTGAACGCACAGATGATCAAAGAAGTGTTTTATCCAAATTGGCTTGCCAACACTATCCTTGTTAGGAAGAAGAATGGTAAATGGCGCGTTTGCGTCGATTATATCGATCTTAACGAGGCGTGCCCTAAGGACAGCTTCCCCCTCCCGAGAATAAATCAATTGGTTGACGCAACTGTCGTCCACGAATTGATGAGTTTCATGGATGCATACTCAGGATACAATCAAATCTAGATGTACCCTCCAGATCAAGAAAAGACATCCTTCATCTCAAAAAGGGGTTTATATTGTTATAAAGTAATGCCATTTGGATTAAGAAATGCCGGAGCTACCTACCAACGACTGGTCAACAAAATGTTTGAAACTCTGATTGGCCGCACAATGGAAGTTTATATCGATGATATGCTGGTCAAAATTTGGAAGAAACATGACCACATCGACCATTTAAAGCAGACCTTCCACATCTTAAAGAAGTACCGAATGAAGTTAAATCCTTCAAAATGTACTTTTGGTGTCAGCAAAGGCAAATTTCTTTGTTTTCTAATTTCACAGAGAGGGATAGAGGTAGACCCCTTGTAAATCAAAGCATTGACAGCATTGGAACCTCCAAGATCCAAACACTTAACAGTAAGATCGCAGTTCTGAATAGATTCATCTCCAGATCCACCGATCGATGCCTCCCCTTCTTCAAAGCCCTAAGGGGGAACAAGGCCCTTGAATGGACCCCTGAATGTGACAAAGCCTTTGAAGAACTAAAACGATACATGGCATCCCCAGAACTTCTTTCCAAACCAATGAAAGGGGAGAAGCTCTTCTTGTATCTCGCAGTATCCAAAAATGCAGTAAGCTCTGCCCTCATTCGTGAAGAAAAAAGATATCAGAAACCCATCTTTTATATCAGCAAGGCACTCTTCGGTTCGGAAAAGAGATACCTTGAGGTCAAAAAATTGGCATTCGCCGTGATAATTTCTGCGCGAAAACTTCGGCCTTACTTTCAAGCTCACTCGATTGTGATCCTGACATCTTACCCCTTAAAAACAATTTTGCACAAACCAGACACCTCGGGACGCCTGATAAAATGGTCGGTAGAATTGGGCAAGATTGATATAACTTATATACCTCAGACCGCCATTAAAGCCCAGGCTTTGGCAGACTTTGTTGTAGAGTTCACAACAGCCTTGGAAGGAAACCTCGAGGAAAATACGGGTACAACAACATGGCAGCTCCACGTCGATGGTTCTTCCATTGATAAAGGTTCTGGAGTCGGTATTGTACTCTGTTCTCCAGACAGAATCAAAATAGAGAAAACCGTCGCCTTTGGTTTTAAATCTTCCAACAACGAAGCAGAGTATGAAGCTTTGATTCTCGGTATGAGGCTAGCCATAGAATGTGAGGTTTCTAACCTCGAAGCATTCTCTGACTCGCAGCTAGTGGTGGGTCAGGTCTCGGGTGAATTTATAGCTAAAGATGGCCGCATGATCAGGTATGTCGAAGTAGTTAACTGTCTGAAAAAGTCATTTGTTAATTTTAGTATCCAGAAAATTGAGAGGAATCAGAATGCACAAGCTGATGCCCTTGCAAATGTGGCCTCTCACTTAGAGCTTACCAAAGACTCAGAAATTAGCATTTCTTGTCAAATGGAACCAAGCATCCAGGAGGTCTACTCCGTTTACGCTACAGAACAACCTCAGGATTGGAGGACTCCTATCCTTTGTTACTTGGAAGAAGGAACACTACCCGAGGAAAAGAATCAAGCTCGGCGTATACGGATCAAAGCGGCACAGTACCTCCTTATAGACAAAAAACTCTACCGTAGGTCCTATACCCAGCCACTTCTGAGATGCTTATCCCCAACAGAGTCCGAATATGTATTAGCCAAAATCCATGAAGGAATATGCAGGAATCATAAGGATGAAAGGACCATCTCCCACTGAGCTCTAACTCAGGGTTATTATTGGCCCGGTTTGCTCAGTGATGCAAAAGAATATGTGAGAAAATGTGATAAATGTCAACGCTTCGCCTCGCACCAACATCAGCCGTATCAACAGCTCACCTCTATCTCAAGTCCATGGCCTTTTGTCTAATGGGGGATGGATATAGTGGGTCCCTTACCAAAGGCCCCCCAGAGCAAAAAATATCTCCTAGTCGCTATTGATTACTTTTCAAAATGGGCAGAAGCGGAACCATTAACTTATATTACCGAGGTAGAGGTAAAAAATTTTACATGGAAAAATATTGTATGAAGGTTCGGTATACCTCGAGTCATCATCTCAGACAACGGTACACAATTTTCTGAAAAAATACTCGGCAAATTCTGTACCGATCTACATATCAACCATCATTTCTCCTCGCCAGGACACTCTCGAGCGAATAGACAAGCCGAGGTTACCAATCGTACGATCCTCGACACCATCAAGAAGAGATTAGAAAAGGCTAAAGGAAGGTAGGTCGAGGAGCTTCCAGGAGTACTTTGGGCGTACAACCACCAGAAGAACATCAACGTCCGAAACACCATTTTCACTTGCTCATGGTACCGAAGCGGTAATTCCGATAGAGATCGGTATGCCCACTCTCAGGACGGAAACCTTCGACCAAAAGGCCAATGATCTCAAATTGGTAGAAAACCTCGACTTACTAGAAGGAAAAAGAGAAAAAGCTGCAATTACGGCTGCAGAATATCAATGACGAGTGGCCAGAAGTTTCAATCAAAGAATGAAACCCGTAAACCTGCAACTCGGTGACTATGTTCTCAAAAGGATATTTCCTAACACCAAAGATCCCACCATGGAAAAGCTTTCCCCAAACTGGGAGAGGCCTTATAAAATCATTAAGATTATCAGGCCTACGACTTATTGGTTGGAGGATATGTCAGGCAAGCCCGTTCCTCGACCATGGAATATCGAGCATCTAAGGAAGTATTATCAATAAAACTTCTCTCTATTATGAAAGCCATTTTTTCATGAATACAGATCTTCAAAAATGGATTATTTAAGCAAAGCCCCTATAAGCAACAGTGCTGTAGGCAAGGTCCCGAATACGATATACCAGTCTTTAGAACTGGTCTATCCAAACAAAAGCCTCTACGAGTAAGCGTGCTGTAAATCTAAGACAACAGATTCAGTATCCAGACCTCAAAAGGTCTAGAGCCGGAACAATTGGCAAATAAAGAACTGAAATGGCTAAATCAAAAGGCCAGCTCCTAGTTCGGAAGATCAGTTGAAGTATCTTATCTTGCTATATAAGTTGTTTACCTCGAGAAGTTTATTTTTCTCGACGATTATCACCTCGGTACCCAGGTTAGTCCCATATTTACATTTAGCGAACTTATTATTATCACAAGTATTTTACCTCTGAAAATAGAAGGAATAAGAATAAGATCCGATATATCACTGACAATTGCGACCGAAGCCTTGGCAACAAATTTATCTTAAACATATTATAAAAGTGTAAAAAGGCACAAACTTGATTAAAAAAAAACTTTATAAAGTATTTCAGGTCTACATATTGGGATATCAATAAAATCAAAAATTTTATTTAAATAAACGCCCCAAAAAAGGACGAGGTTTACAAACAAAAAAGGTACGAAATAAAGACATAGGCTACTTTGGATTCACTGGGGGAATGGAAGAGATAGGCACGGCATCTTCAACCACTTGATCTGGGGCTGGTTGCTCAGGTGAGTTCGGTATGGATTCCTCTACTACCACCTCCTCCAGCCTGGAAATGTCCAAAGATGGGTATAGCTTCTGAATCTTCTTCCTACATAGGAGATAACCAGAGTCCATAAGCTCTCTTCCCATGGAATGAACCAGCTCCATCATCCCAGCCTTGGTAGCCGCCTTAACCTCTTCAATTCTCCGAACCTCGGTAGCCCCGGCTTCCTTAAACTTCTTCTTTAGGTCATTTAAGTCTTGAAAGTATTTATCCCTCTGTGCAAGCATGTCATCCCTGGATCGTATCACATCCTCGTACTTTCCTTGAAGGGCTTTGTACTTGGTCTCCAGAGTATTGGCATTGCTCTGAGATGTCGCAAGATCAGAGTGAGCTATCGACAGTTCAGTTCGGGCCGCCTTTATGTCAGACTGGGCCTTGTTCAGCTCTGCCTGAAGGTTATTTGCCTTCTCGGCTTGATCATATCGGTCCATAAGGACGCCCATCGCCAGGAGACCTTATAAATAAAAAAGCGACCGAAGTCAGTACAAAAAAAAAAAATATATATATATATATATATATCTATATATGTGTAAATAAAAATCTTACCCTTGCATGGGCCGTCATTAGGTCACCAATGACCTGCCTCGAACTCTGGCCCTGAAAACCAGGAGGAAGCCCCGCCTTAAGGGCTAACTTCATGGCCTCAGCACCCGACGGTGCATCGGCCGGATTGGTCAAAGTTGGGCTTGGACCCTCTTGAAGAGCAGTCTGGACAGGAGGGTCAGAGGTCTGGTTTGCCGAGGTAGCCCCCACTTCGGCCGACAGTGGAACATCAACGTAAGGGACCTTGGTGGTCCCCTATGTTGGTACCTCGGAGGCCTCACGAGAAGCTCTGGATATCATCCTCCTCTTCTTCTGCACCGGCTGAGGAGTTGTTGACGAAGATGGTCCCTCAGCTGGATTTGGCACCGTTGGAAAGGCCGCCCCCCCAGTTTTTGCCTTGACTTGGGGAACATATCTAGAGATCATTGATTTTTTCATCGCTACGGCATCTCCTTTCGTTAAACCGGCCGCCATTAAGTTCTGGGGGGAAAGGATGCTATAATAAGGTTGAATGACGGGCTGTAGAAGTTAGAGATATTTCTCTTCAATCTCAGGAGTGAAAACCGCCCTTTTCCACTTCCTTCTATCTGCAAAACAAATATAAGAAAAATACGATCAATATATGAAGGGAGGACAAAATAAACAATTAATTTATACCGACCTCAGATTTGAAAGCTTACCTTTTGGATCGGTGTACCGAGGAAAAATACTCGCAATGATTTTCATAATCTTCTCACTCCCAGCCTCCCCCCACAAAAAAGTACCACTTCTTCCACGTCTTGTTGGAAGATGGTACCGAAGTCAGAGGTCTGAACCTCTGATCGAAGCATATATAAAACAGTTCCTCAGAACTGAGATATTTCATATCCATCTAACTACGGATGAGGTGCAGATCTACTTGGACCTCATTTAGATGACTTAAAACTATGACGGCCAACAGCTGCCTCCAGTTGTTTACATTCAGCTCGGCCAGGCAGATGTTGAACCAGGTAAAAAATTCGATAAAAAAGGGGTGGAAAGGGAAGCGAACACATAAGTCGAACCATTCTAAATAAGCACAGATTTCACCCCTTCTAATATCAGAAGGGCGATCTGAAGACTTAGGAACCCTACAGGACACATTTTTTGGAAACTTATATTGTTTCCTAATAGCTTTTAACATCTCCTTCGTCATAGCACTTTCTCCTTCTTCTCTCTGAGACGTACTAGCCTCCCTATCGCTAGACCCCGAAACAGATTCAAAAGATGAAGAAGAAGGAGAAGGAGAAAAAGAGGAAGGACCATCCCCGCCGATCGTTTCTGACTCAACCCTAACTTCTCCCCTGTCGGAACTCGACATGGTCGACAGCAGGGTTTGGGGAAAACATGAAAAGGAAAAGGAAGAAGAAGAATGAAACAAACAAGAAATACAAAGAAACTAGAAATTACCAGAAAAAGGAGGCTAGAACCCAGAATACGATGGCCGGAATCCTTCAAAACATTGCCTGAAATCACACTTCTTGCTAAGGGGAACGCTCGAACACGGGTTTTGAAAATATTTTGAAATAAGCAAACAAATTTCAAAACGCATCCCTCCACTATTTATATAGAACCGACATTTAATATCTTGATAGATGAAACGATTTTATTTAAAATGTCTCGAGAAACCAAAAAATGGCTACTGTAATCATGGCCTCAATCACCCAAAAACAGTAAAACGCGTGGTGATAAATACGACAACTATTGCCCTCTCGGAATATGGAACCACGCATTAAATTGGTAAGAGCACGTGAGCCTGTAGAAACCCTAGCCTAAGTTCTGTACGCATGCTTAGAACTAAGACTCGGGGGGAGTAGCTGATACGCCAAAAATATCCCAACCAACCAGTACATGACACGTGTCTAGCCTTGCTCTATAAAACTTGTAAGATAAAACAGGTCAGCCGATCTGATATCGGTAAGGGAGTTCCAGGAATTATAACTACCTGGTATACCGATCTCCTTCCAGCACATCGATTTACTGACCTCATGGTAATAGGACGGATACGGACAAGAAATGACATCACAAGTAATTATGACAAAATTATCGCCTTCTGACACACGGCACACTTTAGTCCTGCAAAAGACGGAAAAGGGTTTCTAGCCCTACATACACAGCATGGCCGGTGGCAACTGTGACGTATGTAATCATGATGAAATAGTTCCACCGCTTGACCTTGGAATTGATAGTTTCTACAACTTATAAATAGAAGGAAAAAGGTATGTAAAAAGGGAGCTTTTCAAGTTTTGATCATTTATTTTCATGATTATTATTTGAAAATACATATTTCTATCTCCTCTAACTTAACCATCTAAGTGGCTACCACCGGAGTCTTCCCCGGTGGCAATCTAATTTTCTTCTCATTCAGGATATACATCAATCAAGAATTTGAGCTTTGACGAAGTCGAAAACTGCAACATCATTAATAAATGTCAAAATTATAATAAAAGTCACATCATAAAAGTAGAAAAAAGAAAAATCCTCTAGTTATAAATTGTCTATGTATATAGGTTCTATACTCTCATATATATATATATATATATATATCTTGACTTGGTTTGTTTAATTAAGATTTGACCTTTACATAAATCATGTCCCTGTCATTTCAATTAAAAACTCTTGTTCATGTGAAATTAAATAATATTTTACATTAATTCTCAATTACTTAACGTAACCCTATTTCTTTATTTTATACTTAGAGTTTATCTAGCCCTTGGATTGGAAATCAAAACTCACAATCGGTGACCGAGATTCTCACGAAATTGGTATTTGTTGCTTCGAAAAATCTCTAAGTAGGTTGTGGGCTACTTTTTTAGTTGAAAACATGGAATTAAACACCCATTTAGAATTGATGGTGTAATGATATTACATCTCTTAAATAGTGTACTAAAATAATTTGTTTTAAGAATAATTATAGAGACCTCCTTCGAGTTATGTAACAATTATAAGACTTTTCATGTATTTTTTGAAATTATATTAATTTTTTTTTATTATATTGATAATGTACAGAATCTCAATTCTATACAAATTCTATCATTAATGGAGTTGGAATTTTTATTAAATTTTTTATATAACTAAAATACTATATTGTATATTATAACGATCCTCTATTTTTCAACGAAAATGCTTTGTATACTGGATTGGTATATCAGATTGGTTTGCCGGATGATGAGTTAATGTTATTTTAAAATTAATAGATGTATTTTATCTTTTTAGTTAAATGTTAAAGAAATAGTGTATGATGTCATCTGACAAACTATTTTAGTTAACTAATTCGGGATATTTACAATTATTATTTTTTAAAAAATTATAGGAAAAGTTCATGTAACTATTAGATATTACAAAAGACATTAGTATAATTATTTATAAAAATAAAATAATAAATAATTGTTGTTCGTCAAGGTTTATCTTTCGATAAATTTTTATCTCAAATAATGTGACATTAATATGACACTGAATTACTAATAATATTTAAAATTATGTAATTAATATAATTTTGTCACATCAATACTACATCATTTAAAATATAAATTTGAAAAACATAACATTTTTTTTTATGTTAATGATGCCGGCTTCCAACAAAGTTCCTTCCGGTTTAATCAACGTGGGAAACAATTATTCAATGATTTCAAAAATCAGATAAAAATTATGTTTATAATAATATATATTATATATATATATACATATATATAATTTATGATCTGATCGTTAAAATGATGTGAGTGCCTCCACTAGGTTGACCCTTCTTGTATAATTTCTCCATCGTGGGAGGCACGTAATTTTCCCATTATAGTCAGATAAATATTTAAATGTTTTAATTAAAGAGTCACGTTGAATTCAACGGTCTAGATTTCCTCCAGGAAGGGGTAACATGGAAGTTCAGCGAAGGGGACCCTAGGATGATCTGAGTGCCTCCACTAGGTTGACCCATTGGCTGCTACTTTTTTTTTTTTTATTTAAAATTTTAATTTATGTTTCTACTTTTCTTGTAGCGAGAAACGTGAAGCGGTCGCATTCTTCAGGATGGTCTCATTGCCTAAGTTTGTTGGAAGTTCAGTTTAGACACCATTTATAAGGGGTGCTGGGAAAAGATTTTAATGGGATAGTAATATTTTGTTATTATTATAATGATGTATTATTTTTATAAATTTATATGAGTTTTGTTGTAATGGTTATATCACAGTAGCAGTAGTATAATATTATAGTATTACTGGACTTTTTTTTTTTTTTCTATATATGGGTTAAATTTTAGTAGAATCGAAATCGAATTGACTTTAAATGATTCTAAAATTTAGAATCATAATCGAATCGCAAGTTTAGTGAAACCGATTCAATCCAATTCGAAAAAATTCAAGTTGGGTTGGCTTTTTATTTTTGGACTTCAAACTAATCTCAAAAAATTATGCATGCATACAATGTATATATAATTTTAGTAAATCTAAATTTAAAATAGACAATTTATGCGTGCGTGTGTAATATATATATATATATATATATATATATATATATATATATTTCGACACTTATAGTGCCTGGATATGCATTATAAGTAAAACTTGGGAAAATAATAAATTATACGGCCATGATAATTGGTTGGTACTTTCTAAGTAATTTGTTAATTGTGAAACTCAAAATTCATTCTCTTTCTCTTTATAAAAATTGATAAATGCTTAACTATTTAAAAATATTAATAAATGGTTTCATACAATTAAAACTTAAAACACCTTAAAAATATGTTTAATTTTTTCAAAATTTTGACCCTGTTATGAAGAGAATTGGCATGACTATATATAGTGATTATATATATATATATGTATATCTATCCCTCTCTGTCTATATATATATATAATATTCACATATATATGCTTATTATTTTTTTAAAAAAATTATTGAGAATTCAATTTTTGAGTTGGTTCGGTTTACACAAATTTAAACTGAAATCAAATCGACCCAAATTTTTTAGAACTGAACCAACCCACCTCATTTAGGTCGGGTGGGTTTTACAGTACATTCTTCTGTGCGTCCCTAGTTTATCCCAAGCTCGTGTGCGTGATATGAGACTTGAACTCTAATTTACCGTGTAGAGATATCGAGAGAAGGGCCTTCAATTACCTTGTCTCAATGCATTTTCATAGTTCAAGGATTGTTATTATTATGAGTAATATTAGAATGCTTAAATGTTGGTGCCCAAACTCACACGGAGTAAACATTCCATGTGAGTGTTTGGTCATAATTTGGGTATCAACGTTTGGGCCAAGAATCACTAATAACTAATTGTTTCTAGAAATGACGACAAAGTGGGTTCGGGGCGGGGTATTCCTTCCCAAATCTTGACTTTGTTTATATTTTTTGTTCTCGTTCCCGACCTTATTTCGCCTAATGATTTATCCTAATCTCGATCATGTTTATATTTCCCATCCCGAACTTCGATTTTTTTTTAAAGCAAGTTTTAAATCTTATTTTTGTAGATAAATTTAAATTTTTTTTATAAAAATAACTAACACAAAAAAATAGTATGAGTTTAGTAATAAATCTTAAAACTCACTTTATATAGTTTATTTTAATGATAACAACAGTATAACTTAGGAATAAAAAAATATTTAATATATAAACGGGGCAGGGTAACCATTCTCCAATCTTGCCCCAAACTTGAACGAGTTTTTAAAAGTTTATCCCAAATCCACCACGACCCCGTTTATGAACACCACATATTATTAGGGACGGGACAAGGTGGGTCAAATTGCCACCCTGTATTACGTCGAGTTTCAAAATTTAAACTCAAACCATTTATTAAACAGGTTATACGTGTCAATACAGTTAATCTATTTATTTTTAAATAACAAAGTTACCTGTCTTTTATATGTATAGATAATTTTCAAGTTTAGTAAATTTTGAGCATGTGCCAAAGTAAAGTAAAAATATTTTTATAAGTAAAAAATCTCTAAACCTTGATAAAATTTTGATGTGAAAGGAATGATCTTAACTCATGTTTTTTTTTTAATAATTAAACGTATTAGATCGTGTTAAATGTATTGATATTACTAAAATTTAGACACAACATGTTTATTAATTATATTATATGTGTCAACTTATGTATGACCCAAACTCATTAATACTCAATCCAAACTTATTAACTTGGTGTAAAAAATTGACATTCCTACCATCTATGATCTAAGGTTAAAAACATTTGTAAGGAATGGGGTACGAGTTTCACAGAATTTGCAAATACAATTTATTGGCTTAAATAGAAACATTGGTGTTGCGACAAAACATGACGGAAATTTTACAGATGACAAGTACTGGGCATAGGAATGGTAACAGGGCGATTTCGGAGTGAAGTGACCCTTTTTTTAACTCCTTTCTCATTTATATTTCCCGCTTCTTATTCCGTTTCGTCTAGAGGTTTATTCTCACTCTGTTTACATTCTCTAACCCCACCTCATCCCACCTCACCTCACCCCAAATCCCGATATTTTTTTTCTTAAATTAAAACTTTTATTTTGATAGGTAAATTAAAATTTTATTGTCAAAATAACCAATACAATAAAAAATAATATGAACGTAATATGAAAAATTTTAAAATTAATTTTTCATAGTGTAATTTATTGATAAATATAGCATATATAAGGATAATTAAAAAAATTTAATATACAAACGGGACAGGGACAAGGTCGAGGCCCCACGCCCGTTGCATTCCATTTATTAACACTACCCGTCCCATTAAGGACAGGACGGGACGAGACGAAACGGAACGGGATAGAACAAATTGTTATTCCTAACTATATATGGAGAATTATGTGCATCATTAAAGAAACAGTTTCTAGTTTCAAGGTTATTTCATGATTCATAGCACTCAACATATAAATTTGCACAAATTCACTTAAAGTTAATCTAGTGCATAAGCATGAAATTTATGTCATCATAAAATTTCGAGAGAATTAAATATACAAAATCTTATTCCAAGAAACTGTTTCAGCACATATTCACACCAATCTAATATTGAAAATGCTACTTAAATATGAACAAACACAAGATTAAGTTGAAACTTGAAACCAAAGTTAACCTGGCAAAACTACCCATGGTCACTTGAAGTTGAATGTCAAAGACGGAATGAGTCAAGTTTATATTAGTTTATTCTAATATGATATTGTGTTTGGTATCATGAAATTTGAGAATTGAAGGGTGATCAGAAAGTCTTGAAAATGAGTGAGGTCAGTAACATATTCAAATATATATATATATATATATATATATTCTTAAGAAAGAGAGACGAAAGTGTATACATTAAAATCTTAGAAATGATTTTTTTATAATTTCAACAAATTTTCAAAGGGTCAATTCCTAATATTTAAAAATGATCACACAATAATAAAAAAAAGATTAAAATTTTCTAATCTTTGGGAGTCATGACCCTTTGCCACCGCCGACCATTAGTGGGCCTGTCATATATATATTCTCATTACATATTTATTATTATTTTTTTATTGATAAGATAACCTTTTTAGGCAAGAATCAAAATATCGTTTCGATGTATAGTTTCGGTCTGTCTGGAAACGGAAACGTTGAAAATTTGTTTTTCTTTTTAGTTTTAAAAATATTTTTATAGCAATCACTCAGGGTGTGACTGAACGGTAAAAACGTTGAAAATAAAATTCAAGTATTTTGAGTTTAAGTCTTCTCTGTACCGATCGTAGAGCTTAAAGAAATAGATATGATTATCATGGAAACTTAATTCCTCTAACCGATCCATAAAAAGAAAATAAAAAATATTTTTATAGCAAGCTGACCCTATAGTCTATTATAATTACAAGTCAAAATTGCATGTATTGGAGATTTCCATGCTATCATTTTGAAACTTTTATATGTTTATTTTTTGTTTTTATTTTTTACAATTTCAAATGTTAAAGGAATGAAAATTTTAAAAAAAACATGTATTTTTAGATCGTTTTCGATTCAATTTTTCAAACCCTCCCAAAAAAAAAACATTTCGAAAACACATTCAATGGGATATTTTTGAAAATGATAGGCGAAATGTGTTTCTTGTCCGTAATTTTTTTTTTCTCTTTGTTTTTGAGAACAAAATATTTTTTTTAAAAACATAATCAAATAAAAAATAGATATTTTAAGCTTAGTGCATGATTTTACGGGAATTAGATTCAAATCAAAGAAAACTATGAACAGAAAGGATATCAAAACTCACCTATCTAGCAACATTGCCTCCAAAGCTTTAATAAGAAAGGTCAAGATGGTCATGTTTGAGGACAAATTATTTCATGCCATGATCATACTCGTCTCGCTTTTACTGTAATTTCACCATTCACAGTTAAATCACCATATAACTTATAAATATTAAAATTATAATAAAAGTAACATAGTGCTGTCTCATAAAAAAAGAAAAAAGAAAAACCTACTAGTTATAAATTGTCTATGTATATAGGTTCTATACTCTCATATATATATATATATATATATATCTTGACTTTGCTTCGAAAAATCTCTAGATAGTGGACTACTTTTTTAGTTGAAAACATGGAATTAAACACCCATTTAGAATTGATGGTGTATTGATATTACATCTTTTAAATAGTATACTAATATAATTTGTTTTAAGAATAATTATGGAGACCTCCTTCGAGTTATGTAACAATTATAAGACTTCTCATGTATTTTTTAAAATTACATTAATTTTTTTTATTATAATGATAATATACAAAATCTCCACTCTGTACAAATTCTAACGTTAATGGTGTTTGAATTTTTATTAAATTTTTTATATGACTAAAATACTATTATATATTATATCGATCTCCTCTATTTTTCAACGAAAATGCTTTGTATACTGGATTGGTATATCGGATTGGTTTGCCAAATGATGAGTCAATGGTATTTTTAAAATTAATAGATGTATTTTGTCTTTTTAGTTAAATGTTAAAGAAAAGTTATAGTGTATGATGTCATTTGATAAACTATTTTAGTAAACTAATTCGGTATATTTATAATTATTATTTTTTAAAAAATTATAAAAAAAGTTCATGTAGCTATCAGATATTACAAAAGAAATTAGTATAATTATTTATATGAATAAAATAATAAATTCACATTTTTCGTCAATGTTTATCTTACGACAAATTTTTATCTCAGATAATGTGACATTAACATGACATTGATGCCGGCTTCCAACAAAGTTCCTTCGGGTTTAATCAACGTGTGAAATAATTATTCAATGATTTCAAAAGCCAGATAAAAAATTATGTTTATATATGTATATATAATTTATCATTTCATCATTAAAACGATACAAGTGCCTCCACTAGGTTGACCCTTCTTGTATAATTTCTCCATCGTGGGAGGCACGTAATTTTCCCATTATAGTCAGATAAATATTTAAATGTTTTAATTAAAGAGTCACGTTGAATTCAACGTTCTAGATTTCCTCCGGGAAGGGGTAACATGGAAGTTCAGCGAGGGGGACCCTAGGATGATCTGAGTGCCTCCACTAGGTTGACCCGTTGGCTGCTGCTTCTTTTTTTTTTTTTTCTTATTTAAAATTTTAATTTATGTTTCTACTTTCTAGTAGCGAGAAACGTGAAGCGGTCGCATTCTTCTGGATGGTCTCGTTGTCTAAGTTTGTTGGAAGTTCAGTTTAGACACCATTTATTAGGGGTGCTGGGAAAAGATTTAAGTGAGAGACTATTACTATGCTATTATTATAATAATGTGTTATTTTTATAAATTTATATAGGTCTTGTTATAATGGTCATATCACAATAGCAGTAGTATGATATTATTGTATTACTAAACTTTTTTTTTCTTATATATATGGGTTAAATTTTAGTACAGTCGAAATCAATCCAACTTTTAATGATTCTAAGATTTAGAATCATAATCGAATTGCAAGTTTAGTGGAACCGATTCGACTCAATTCAAAAAAATTCAAGTCGGGTTGGCTTTTTATTTTTGGACTTCAAACTAATCTCAAAAAATTATGCATGCATACAATTTATATATACTTTTAGTAAATCTAAATTTAAAATAGACAATTTATGTGTGTGTGTGTGTGTGTGTAATATATATATATCGACACTTATAGTGCCTAGATATGCATTATAAGTAAAACTTAGTAAAATAATAAATTATACGGCCATGGTAATTGGTTGGTACTTTCTAAGTAATTTGTTAATTGTGAAACTCAAAACTCATTCTCTTTATAAAAATTGATAAACGCTTAACTATTTAAAAATATTAATAAATAGTTTCATACAATTAAAACTTAAAACACCTTAAAAACATGTTTAATTTTTTCAAAATTTTAACCGTGTTATGAAGAGAATTGGCATGACTATATATAGTGATTATATATATATATATGTATATCTATCCCTCTTTGTCTATATATATATATATATATGATACGCTAGAAAGCATTTCACCCAACCAAGGTCCAACACGTGTCTAAATTAGCTCTATTCAGATTCTAAGGCGAAAGACTATACCGATGTCAACTTCGGTGTACCGACCTCGGAACGATGGGACAGTTAGCGACAAAAAGGAATGACGTGAGTCTTATGATGACATTACTATAGCCTGATAGGCGGTAAGCCCTAGCCTTGCAAAAAAGGAGATACAGGCTTTAGGGTCGTTTCTACAGCTACTCGTGTAAAGGGAATCATGAGTTGGAAAGTCAAGATGAAATGACATCCACCGCTTGTCAGACAATTTAATGCTCCGCCAGCCTATAAATACCACAAAAGAGATATGTGAAAGGTATCTGCATCTTAACTAAATTTATTAAGGTCAAGCCTTTGATAAAAAAGCAGAACCTAATTTAACTATCGGAGAGGTTACCACCGGAACCTTTCCCGGTGGCCTTTTTTTTAATATCATTTCTTTTCAGTTCATTTACTGCGACAAACAAGTCCTTGATGAGCCAGAAATTGTAGCATCAGCTTGGCACTGTCTGTGGGAACGACAATCGTTTTTCTTTATATCATTATCTTCGTTTTTGGGTAGTCATGGCCTCTAACCGTCGTTCAACACCAATATCAAATCAACCGTTAGCTCCAGATGAGGAAGTTGCAACCTCCGATCATGTACAACAACAACTTGATCAGATTCGAGATCAAATGCAGAAACAATCTGATCAAACTCAGGCGCAACTCTTGGCCATATCCCAAGTCTTGGCTTCTTTAACTCAAAACCCATCGGTTCTTCCTCCTCCAGGTCTTCCTGAAAATGGAAATCTAATCCTGCATAACCCTGGGGGAAGGCGACATGAAGAAGGTAGTCCCAGTGTTCGTCCGTTTTATTCACCGGAGGCGGCTCCTGTTCGGGATGACATTTTAGGAGGAATGCCAAACATTTATCCTACTACCATTAATTTCAGCAGGGGCAGGGCTGTTAGCCCTGCAAACTCAGGAGCCAATCCAGTGCAATCAGGCCCACCACTACAGCCAGCACCGGCTTCACTTCAGAGACAACCAGAACATGCTAGAATAATCCTCAACCCACTAGACTTGAGGTCAGTATGCCGAGATTTCAACATTCAGTCCCATCTAGAATACCAATGAGATCGGAAGAAGTTACGAATTCAATGGGACATGCCGCACATGCTCGCAACGAGAATCAACCTCCTCGATAGGATGAAATAGCAAGGCTTTTCGATAGGTTCACTACCCCCTTTACAGCAGCCATTTTGACCGAAGAGCGTCCTCGAAAATTCATTGTTCCAAAATTTACACCTTATGAGGGGTTAGATGATCCTGCTGATCATCTCTCCAATTACCAACATACAATGGCCCTTCATGGCGCCACCGACGCATTTCTGTGCCGTACATTCGTCACAAGTCTGAAAGGCGCAGCCCTACGATGGTTCCACAACCTCCTTCCTAATTCAGTTCCCAACTTCTATGAGCTTAGTAGACGTTTCCTTGACCGGTTTTTAACTAGCAGGAGACTCAGAAAAGGTCCAGAGTTTCTTTTATCCATCAAGCAACGGAAGAGAGAATCACTCAGGGACTATATTGCTCGATTTAACTCCGAGCTAACCTAGATTACTGACTGCGGTGCAGCCTTTTTGGTGGCCGCTTTACACGCAGGGCTTTGGCTAGGGCGTTTTCACGACTCCTTGAAAAAAAATCCCCCCGTAGACATGGCGTCACTTATGGAGAGGGCAAGGAAACATATCAATTTGGAAGATACCCGGACATCCCTTCGTCTTGCCAAAGAACAAGCTCAAACAGAGGATAAGTCCCAAACGTAGAATACAGGAAATACCAACAAAAGACAGAGAAGTCTGGACAAAAGAACTACATCCCGAAGTCAAAACCAGCCCATTTCGGGACGGTTCAAAACATACGCACCTCTGAATGTGCTGCTACCGCCCCTGAATGCTTCCATTACCCAGATCTATCACCAGGTCCGGGCACATGAAAATTTCAAGCGTCCAGAACCATTGTTCAGTGATCCAGATACCCGAGATCGTAGTAAGTACTGTGAGTTCCATCGAGATCACGTACATACTACAGAATTTTACAAGCACCTTCAACAGGAAATCGATCAATTGATTCGGAGGGGTCGTTTGAAGGAGTTCGTCCAGCGCGATGGCGGGCAAAACCCTCAAAATCAAAAATCCCAACAACCTCGACAGAATCCCAGGCCTCAGTCACAACGACAAGATCAGGGGTCCACTCCTGGGCCAAGCCAAAGCCAGCAACCCCAACCAAATAATCACGTTATCCCCGTCCTCCATGCTACCAATTCCATCTCTGGTATATCCAGTCGAGCAAAGAAACGCTATGCCCGTGAAGCTAAGGTAGCACCACTCCCTCTCCAAATCATGACGCTGGAGAAGCGGTTAAAACCCTCACCACAAATCCAGTTCTCAGAACTGGACCTGGCTGGCATACACTATCCTCACACTGATGCGCTCGTCATCACCCTTAGAGTCGCAAATTTTGACATCCTCAGAGTATTGGTGGATACGGGTAGTTCTGCTAATATTTTATTTTACGAGCCTTTCAAATAGATGAAGCTCAGTATCTCTGACCTCAAAGCCGCCACGGCAATGATGGCTGGGTTCGATGGACATCTGAGCTCTCCCATGGGCAGTATTGACTTCCCAACGACTGTAGGAGTTGGCGAAGCACAAAAAACCCTGATAGCTGAATATGTGATCGTGGATTCCCGATCTCCATACAATAAAATCATGGGAAGACCATGGCTCCATCAAATGGGGGCAGTCACATCCACTCTTCATCAGTGCCTTAAGTACATACACAACGATCGTGTTTGCACTATTCAGGGTTCCCAATCATCATCTAGGGTGTGCCATGTCGTCGCATTGAAAGGTAAAACCCAGCAATAGTAATTACAAGAACCTTGGAAGCTCATCATTCCCGATCTTTCTGACCAATGTATCGATACGGAATGCCCTACCAAAATTGATGAACCATTGAGCCCACAAGGTGTAGAAAACATGGCAGTGCCAGTCCAAGAGCCACTTAAAATATTGGTGGGTTTGGACGAAGAAGAGCATTATTTGCAAATCGGTGCCGATTTATCGCCACTAGAACAGAAAGTGATGATAGAATTTCTGAAAACCCATTTATCAATATTCGTTTAGGAAACTAAAGACATGGAGGGTATTGACCCATACTGTATCTGTCATAAACTAACAACAGATCCGAGCTACCACCTAGTAAGGCAAAAAAGACGAACATTCGCCCCAGAGAGATAGAGGATAATCAATGATGAAGTTCAGAGGTTGCTGACTGCCAAGTTAATCAGGGAGGTTTTTTACCCAGAATGGCTCGCCAACACCGTCCTTATTAAAAAGAAGAATGGTAAATGGCGAGTCTGCGTTGATTACACCAATCTTAACAAAGCTTGTCCAAAGGATAGCTTCCCTATCCCGAGAATTGATCAATTGGTTGACGCAACTGCCGGTTACGAATTAATTTGCTTCATGGATGCATACTCCGAATACAACCAGATTCAAATGTATCCTCCGGACCAAGAAAAACCATCCTTCATCTCTGAACGAGGTTTGTGCTGTTACAAGGTGATGCCTTTCGGACTAAAAAATGCCGAAGCCACATATCAACGCTTGGTCAATAAAATGTTTGAACCTCTGATTGGCGACACAATGGAGGTTTACATTGATGACATGCTAGTCAAAAGCCAGCAGAAGGAGGAGCACATTGGGCATTTGAGAAAAACTTTTGACATTTTAAACAAGCACAAGATGAAGTTGAACCCATCAAAATGTACCTTTAGGGTAAGCCGTGGGAAATTTCTAGGTTTTATTGTCTCATATAGAGGCATCGAAGCCGACCCATCCCAGATTAAATCTTTGGCAGAACTGGAGCCCCCAAAGTCACGGAAGGATATACAGACTTTAAATGGCAGGATTGCGGCATTGAATAGATTCATATCTAGGTCCACACTGTCTTCCGTTCTTCAAAGCTTTAAGAGGGAATAAGGTCTTAGAATGGACCTCTGAATGCGACAAAGCTTTTACGAAACTTAAACAGTATATGGCATCGCCAGAACTATTATCCAAACCCAGGAAAGGAGAAAAGCTCTTCTTATATCTTGCAGTATCTGAGAATGCAGTAAGCTCTGTGCTAATCCGAGAAGAGAAAGGAATTCAAAAACCCATATTCTATGTGAGTAAAACGCTTTTTGGATAAGAAAAAAGATATCCTGAGGTGGAGAAGTTAGCCTTTGCACTAATTATATTCGTCAGAAAAGTCAGGCCTTATTTTCAAGCCCATTCAATTATAGTCCCAACCTCATACCCATTAAAAGCCATATTACACAAACTTGAAACTTCGGGTCGTCTCGTAAAATCGTCGATAGAACTGGGCAAATTTGACATAGTATACATACCTTGGACTGCCATTAAAGCTCAGGCTTTGGCAGATTTTATTGCCGAATTCACCCCAGCTCTGAAGAAGAAATTAGATGCCAACCCAACTATGGCAATATGACAACTATATGTGGACGGTTCTTCAATTGATAAAGGTTCCGGAGTCGGTATTGTCCTCCGATCTCCGGATGGTATTACAGCAGAAAAAGCGGTTACTTTGGGCTTTGTAGTTTCTAACAACGAAGCCGAGTATGAAGCATTAATCCTTGGCATGAAACTAGCTATAGAATATGAGGCTCGCCACCTCGAAGCCTTCTCTGATTCACAGTTAATGGTGGGCCAATTTCTGGGTGAATTTGCAGTCAAAGACGAGAGAATGATCAAATATGCTGAACTGATAAGCTCTCTAAAAAAATCGTTTGTCAATTTTCGCATTCACAAAATAGAAAGAAGACAGAATACGCGAGCTGACGCCTTAGCATATATGGCCTCTCACCTCAGTGCCGAGGGGGATTCAGAATTGTCTATCTCCTCCCGAGATCGCCCCAGTATTGATGAGGTCCAAGTTATTTACATTTTGGAACATTGTCAGGATTGGAGGGCTCCTATCTTCAGATACTTAAAAGAAGGGCAACTCCTTGACGACAGGAATCAAGCTCGAAAACTACGAATCAGATTAGCTCAATACCTAATTTTAAATGAGCAACTCTACCATAGGTCTTACACCCAACCCCTACTGAGGTGCCTATCTCCAGAAGAGTCCGAGTATGTACTAGCCGAAATCCATGAAGGGATATGTGGTAATCATAATGGTGGCAGGACCATCTCACATCGAGCTTTAACCCATGGTTATTACTGGCCTAGTATGCTAAATCAAGCCAGAGAATATGTGAAGAAATGTGACAAATGTCAGCGTTTCGCTTCATATCAACATCAACCATAACAGGAACTTACTCCCATTACAAGTCCCTGGCCTTTTGCCCAATGGGGAATGGATATCGTAGGACCTTTGCCAAAAACCCCTCAAAACAAGAAATATTTGCTGATCGTTATTGATTATTTCTTCAAATGGGCAGAAGCGGAACCATTGACCCACATTACAGAGGTAGATGTAAAGAATTTTACATGAAAAAATATCGTTTACAGGTTTGGAGTACCTCGAATTATCATTTCAAACAACAGCACCCAGTTTACAGGAAAAATATTCAGAAAGTTCTGTGAGGATCTACATATTAGTCACCATTTCTCCTCACCAGAACATCCACAGGCGAATGGGCAGGCCGAGGTTACTAATCGAACAATATTAAATGCCATCAAAAAGAGGTTAGAAGAAGCGAAAGGAAAATGGATAGAAGAGCTCCCTGGTGTACTTTGGGCCTACCGAACAATGAAAAGAACTGCCACCCAGGAAACGCCATTCTTGCTTACATATGGTTCGGAGGCGGTCATTCTTGTAGAAATCGGCATGCCCACATTGAGAACGGAAGCCTTCAATCAAGAAGCTAATCATCTTCAACTAACCGAAAACCTCGACTTACTAGAAGGAAAAAGAGAACAGGCTGCAGTCAGAATGGAAGAATGTCATCGAAGGATGGCCAAAGGTTTTAATCAGAAGGTAAAACTTAAGACGTTCTAGTTAGGTGATTTGGTTCTGCGAAGGATCTTCCCTAATACCAAGGAACCTACAATGGGAAAGCTATCCCCAAACTGAGAAGGACCTTACAGGGTTGTGAAAATTATTAGGCCTACGACTTATTGGTTAGAAGATATGGTGGGAAAGCCGATTCCCAAACCATGGAATATTGAGCACTTAAGAAAATACTATCAATAAAGCTTCTTCCCAAATGTAAACTGATCTTCAGCTCTGATCTAACTCTCAAAGCCCCTACTAGCACAAGTGCTGTCGGTATGGCCCCAATTTAAGGTACGGGTCTACAGACCTGGTTCAAATTCACAAAGCCCCTACTAGCACAAGTGCTGGAGGTGTGGCCCTAATTTAAGGTATGGGTCTACAGACCTGGTTCAAATTCACAAAGCCCCTACTAGCACAAGTACTGTAGGTATGGCCCCAATTTAAGGTATGGGTCTACAGACCTAGTTCAAATTCACAAAGCCCCTACTAGCACAAGTGTTGTAGGTATGGCCCCAATTTAAGGTACGGGTCTACAAACCTAGTTCCAATTCACAAAGCCCCTACTAGCACAAGTGCTCTAGGTATGTCCCCAATCAGGTTTACCGACCTGGTCCACCTCAAAAGGCCTCTACAGGCAAGATTGCCGTAGGAATGGTCTCAGTTTTTCGTAGTAAGATCTCTAGACTTGAACAAAATTATGACTCGCTAGACAACTTATCAGAGTCACGAAACCAGGTTAGATCTAAATACTTGTTGTATTAGAAACACATTTTTTATATCTTAGTTCATGATCTTTGATTCGTTTTTAAAAACCTAAAGACCTACGATAACAATCAAGTAACAAAAGAATATGACTGTCTTGATTCATAAAATTGAAGTCATTGTTGGATTCGCTAAACAGTCTTATATGAATGCATTATTAGCCACCTATATTGTAATCTGGTCCAAGTTATTTGATTACTTGTTAACATACTTCACTTCGGCGTAGACAACAAAGGCATTCATAACTTAAATTAAAAAAGAATTCAAACATTAAAGATATACTCTTGTTTTCCATTTTTTAGAATCCTTGACGAGCTGAAAATTACAAACAAATAGTTCAAAAAAAAAAAAAAACAAATCTATCTCGGTTTTGTTGGAGGCATTGAGGATAGAGGTACCACGCCTTCAAGAACTTCATTCTGGGTTGGTAGTTCTGGGGAAGTCGGTCGGGATTCATCTACCTTTACTTCATCCAATCTGGAGATATCTAGATCTGGGTAAAATCGACGAATCCTTTTTAAGCAGATATGGTAACCAAAATCCGACAGTTCTTTCCCCATAGACTTTAGAATATCCATCATACTTGCTTTGGTGGCCTCCTTCGTGGCCACCCTGACTTCCTCAATCTTCTTTACATCGGATGCCTCTGCTTCCTTAATTTTACCTTGTAATTCAGTTAAACTCTTGTTCAGTTTGGTTCTCTGAATTATCAGGGACTCTGTTCCTTGCTTTCCCATTATGAGCTCATTGTTGAGTTCTTTACATTTCACCTCGAAAACTTTTTCCTTAGCTCGGGATACCTCGAGCTCGGAATGGGCAGCCTTCAGCGCCGTTTGGGCAGTTTGTACATCTAATTGGGCAGCTGAGAGTACTGCTCTAGTGGCCTTCAGCTCCGATTGAGTTGTCGTCAGCTCGGAATGAGCTATCTTCAGTTCTTCTTTGAGTTCATTAATCTTCTAACTTTGATCATCACGATCCATCAAGATGCCCGCTGCTCGAAGACCCTACAAACAAAATGAAGAAAATTAAAAATAATAAACAAAAGATAAAGGATAAAACAAATTTAAAACTATATAAAAAGTTTTTTACCCTGGTATAACCAACATAAGGTCGCCAAGAATTCGCCTTGAGCTTTGGCCAGGAAACCCAGGTGGGAGAGCCGCTTTCAAAGCTAACTTCATTGCCTCTGTTCCCGAAGAGGCCTCAGACGGATGCATCGGAACCACGTTGGTACCCTCTTGCATATCCGGTTGTTGTGAAGGGGTGGATTTCCTTGCCTCTACCGTCTCGGTAGGCTGTGGAACCTCGGTAGGAGCTGTGACATCCTCAGTCCATAGAGGCTCGGTAGTCTGCCAAAGTTCGGTATCCGGATCTTCAGTAGGTCTGGGTACCTCGTCAGGAGTAGAAACAGCAGGGCGAGAAGCTTCCCGATTAGCTCGAGATATAACCCTCCTCTTCTTTTTAGTCGGCGGAGCTGCAAGGACAACAGAGGGACCCCCAGCCTTCGTCTTGCTGGGAGGAGGGGTGCAAGGGAACAAAATGTTCTTCTTGATCGCTGCAGCCTCCTCCTTGGTTAAACCAGTAGCCATCAGATTCCGAGATGAGAGAATTTGGTAATGCGGTCGGAGAGTAGGTCTTAAAAAGAGCCGATATCGTTCTTCAATCTCAGGAGTGAAATCAGCTCTTTTCCACTTTCTTCTATCTACAAAACAACATATCAAATAGATCATTAGTTAAATCATTTAAAAGTAGGAAAAATATTAAACTCACAACCTCTGAATACTCACCCCTTAGGCCGGAGTGCCGAGGAAAAAGACTCATATGACCTTTATAATCTTTTCGCTCCCAACCTCCTCCAACGAAGAAATACCATTTCTTCCACATTTTGTTGGAAGAGGGTACCGATGTCAGAGGTCTAAGCCTCTGATCGAAGCAAGTATAGTATAGTTCCTCCGCACTCAGATGTTTCATTTTTATCTGACTACGAATAAGGTCCAAATCTACAAGGACTTTATTTAAATGACCTAGCACTATAAAGGCTAAAAGCTGCCTCCAGCTGTTTACATTGAGTTCGGCGAGACATATGTTATACCAAGTGAAAAATTCTATAAAGAGGGGGTGGAAAGGGAAATGGACACCCATCTCGAACCATTCGAGGTAAGCGCAGATCTCCCCTTTTTTTATATCGAAAGGGCGATCTGCAGGTTTTGGGACCCTACAGGTTATATTTTTTGAAAATTTAAATTGTTTCATAATAGCTTTTAAAATCCCCTTCGTCATGGCACTCGCTCCGTCTTCTCTAGTGGATACACTAACCTCTCCATCACTGGAATCTAAAATGTCGTTAGAAGAGGGAGAAGACGAAGCAAGAGAAGATGAAGAAGGACCATCCTCACCAATTGTCTCAGGCTCAACTCTAATCTCCTCTATGTTTGGGTCAGACATGATCAAAGGATCGAAAAGGAAAAAAGAAGATAGAATCGAGAAGAGCAGAATAAAAGGGAAAAGAGGAGAAGGAGAATAGAAATTACCAGTTAAGAAAGACAAAAGCTGTCTAGAACGGAGAAAATCACACGGCTTGCTGGAAATTGCACTAGCCTCTCAGAAACCACTAAACTGTTCGAGATCATTTGAAAAATGCAAACGAATCCAAAACAGTCATCCCCACTATTTATAAAAAGATTTTTCATTAAATATTTTACACAAAACGGAAAAGACATCCGTTCAAATCTAAAAAAAAAATCAATTAAATGACAGCTGCGTAATCAATAATTTCGACTACCAAAGCCACAACACGCGTGGTAATTATACCACGGGAGCTAAGACCCCTCGAAATATGAGATAAAGTATTAAACGACTGTACAGGTCATCCCTCGGAAAACCCTAAGCCAGAGTTCTGTACATATTTACATAACTAAGGCTTCAGGGGGGAGTAACTAATACGCCAGAAAGCATTTCACCCAACCAAGGTCCAACACGTGTCTAAATTAGCTCTATTCAGATTCTAAGGCGAAAGACTATATCGATATCAACTTCGATGTACCGACCTCGGAACGATGGGGCAGTTAGCGACAAAAAGGAATGACGTGACTTTTATGATGACATTACTATAGCCTGACAGGCGGTAAGCCCTAGCCCTGCAAAAAAGGAGATACAGGCTTTAGGGCCGTTTCTACAGCTACACGTGTAAAGGGAGCCATGAGTTGGAAAGTCGAGATGAAATGACATCCACCGCCTGTCAGACAATTTAATGCTCCGCCAGCCTATAAATATCACAAAAGAGATATGTGAAAGGTATCTGCATCTTAACTAAATTTATTAAGTTCAAGCCTTTGATAAAAAAACAGAACCTAATTTAACCATCAGAGAGGTTACCACCGGAACCTTTCCCGGTGGCCTTTTTTTTGATATCATTTCTTTTCAAGTTCATTCACTGCGACGGACAAGTCCTTGACGAGCCAGAAATTATAGCATCAATATATATATATATATATATATATAATATTCACATATATATGCTTATTATTTTTTAAAAAAAATTATTGAGAATTCAATTTTTGAGTTGGTTCGGTTTACCCAAATTTAAACTGAAATCAAATTGACCTAACTTTTTTAGAACTGAATCAACCCACCTCATTTAGGTCGGGTGGGTTTTACAGTACATTCTTCTGTGCGTCCCTAGTTTATCCCAAGCTCGTGTGCGTGATATGAACTTGAATTCTAATTTACCGTGTAGAGATATCGAGAGAAGGGCCTTCAATTACCTTGTCTCGATGCATTTTCATAGTTCAAGGATTGTTATTATTATTAGTAATATTAGAATGCTCAAATGTTGGTGCCCAAACTCACACGGAGTAAACATTCCATGTGAGTGTTTGGTCATAATTTGGGTATCAACGTTTGGGCCAAGAATCACTAATAACTAATTGTTTCTAGAAATGACGACAAAGTGGGTTCGGGGCGGGGTATTCCTTCCCAAATCTTGACTTTGTTTATATTTTTTGTTCTCGTTCCCGACCTTATTTCGCCTAATGATTTATCCTAATCTCGATCATGTTTATATTTCCCATCCCAAACTTGAATATTTTTTTCTTTAAAGCAAGTTCTAAATCTTATTTTTGTAGATAAATTTAAAAATTTATTATAAAAATAACTAACACAAAAAAATAGTATGAGTTTAGTAATAAATCTTAAAACTCACTTTATATAGTTTATTTTAATGATAACAACAGTATAACTTGGGAATAAAAAAAGATTTAATATATAAACGGGGCGGGATGACCATTCTCCAATCTCGCCCCAAACTTGAACAAGTTTTTAAAAGTTTATCCCGAATCCACCATGACCCTGTTTATGAACACCACGTATTATTAGGGATGGGACAAGGTGGGTCAAATTGCCATCCCGTATTATGTCGAGTTTCAAAATTTAAACTCAACCCATTTATTAAACAGGTTATACGTGTCAATATAGTTAATCTATTTATTTTTAAATAAAAAAGTTACCTGTCTTTTATATGTATAGATAATTTTCAAGTTTAGTAAATTTTGGGCATGCGCCAAATTAAAGTAGAAATATTTTTATAAGTAAAAAATCTCAAAACCTTGATAAACTTTTGATGTGAAAGGAATGATCTTAACTCATGTTTTTTTTTTAATAATTAAACGTATTAGGTCGTGTTAAATGTATTGACATTACTAAAATTTAGACACAACATGTTTATTAATTATATTATATGTGTCAACTTATGTATGACCCAAACTCATTAATACTCAATCCAAACTTATTAACTTGGTGTAAAAAATTGACATTCCTACCATCTATGATCTAAGGTTAAAAACATTTGTAAGGAATGGGGTACGAGTTTCACAGAATTTGCAAATACAATTTATTGGCTTAAATAGAAACATTGGTGTTGGGACAAAACATGACGGAAATTTTACAGATGACAAGTACTGGGCATAGGAATGGTAACAGGGCGGTTTCAGAATGAATTGACCATTTTTTACAGATGACAAGTACTGGGCATAGGAATGGTAACAGGGCGGTTTCAGAGTGAAGTGACCATTTTTTTAACTCCTTTCTCATTAATATTTCCCACTTCCTATTCCGTTTCGTCTAGAGGTTTATTCTGACTTTGTTTACATTCTCTGACCCCACCTCATCTCACCTCACCCCAAATCCCGATATTTTTTTTTCTTAAGTAAGTTAAAACTTTTATTTTGATAGGTAAATTAAAATTTTATTGTTAAAATAACCAATACAATAAAAAATAATATGAATGTAATTTGAAAAATCTTAAAATTAATTTTTTATAGTGTAATTTATTGGTAAATATAACATATATAAGGATAATTAAAAAAATTTAATATATAAACGGGATGGGGACAAAGTCGAGGCCCCACGCCCATCGCATTCCATTTATCAACACTACCCGCCCCATTAAAGACAGCACAGGACGGAATGGGACATAACAAATTGCTATTCCTAACTATACATGGAGAATTATGTGCATCATTAAAGAAATAGTTTCTAGTTTCAAGGTTATTTCATGATTCATAGCATTCAACATATAAATTTGCACAAATTCACTTAAAAGTTAATCTAGTGCATGAGCATGAAATTTATGTCATCATAAAATTTTGAGAGAATTAGATATACAAAATCTTATTCGAAGAAACTGTTTCAGCACATATTCACACCAATCTAATATTGAAAATGCTACTTAAAGATGAACAAACACAAGATTAAGTTGAAACTTGAAATCAAAGTTAACCTGGCAAAACTACCCATGGTCACTTGAAGTTGAATGTCAAAGACAGAATGAGTCAAGTTTATATTAGTTTATTCTAATATGATATTGTGTTAGGTATCATGAAATTTGAGAATTGAAGGGTGATCAGGAAGTCTTGAAAATGAGTGAGGCCGTAACATATTCAAATATATATATATATATATATATATATATATATATATATATAAAAGAAAGAGAGACGAAAGTGTATACATTAAAATCTTAGAAATGATTTTTTTTTTTTTATAATTTCAACAAATTCTCAAAGGGTCAATTCCTAATATTTAAAAATGTTCACACAATAATTAAAAAAAGATTAAAATTTTCTAATCTTTAGGAGTCGTGACCCTTTCCCACCGCCGACCGCTAGTGGGCCTGTTATGTCCATTCTCATTAAATTATTATTATTATTATTATTTTTAATAAGATAACCTTTTTGGATATTACTTTTTTTTTTAGGTTTTTTAGAGTCGTGACCCTTTCCCACCGCTGACCGCTAGTGGGCCTGTCATGTCCATTCTCATTAAATTATTATTATTATTATTTTTTTAATAAGATAACATTTTTGGATATTACTTTTTTTTTTAGGTTTTTAAGAGTCGTGACCCTTTCGCACCGCCGACCGCTAGTGGGCCTGTCATGTCCATTCTCATTAAATTATTATTATTATTATTATTTTTAATAAGATAACCTTTTTGGATATTACTTTTTTTTTTAGGTTTTTAACATATTCTTTGAATAAACGTGGATATCCGTTTTAATTAAAAATATTTATAATCGGTTTATTTATATTTTTTTAAACTAGTTATAGTCTTTTTCAAACAAATCTTTAAAATTAATAATAGTTAGAATTGGAAGTAAGTTAGGTCAAATATTAAACTATCTACCTCCAATTTCAACCAATTCTAATTTTAAAACCCTAATTGATAGTAAAAACATAATATAAATTATATCTTACTAACCTAACATTGGATTGTATTTCACCAACAGCTTTGATCTAATTGGAAAATAAAAATTTCACTATTTGACAATTTGGGAAAAGTTATAATGAAAAAATAATTGAAAGGATAAAAAATAGAATAAAATTAAATGAATTAAAATTTGACTTAGTAAAGGCCTCACCCATCAACTACTACTGGTCTCAATCAACCTCAATTCTAGATCCCTACTACAACCCAAACTTGACCTATTCTAAATTATGTTAAGACAATTCATATTGTATCATCACTATTGTTTGATAGGAAATCAATTCATATTGTATCATCACTATTGTTTGATAGGAAATATATATATATATATATATATATATATATATATATATATATATACAATTTATTGTTTTGATAGAAAATGGGAAGGTAAGGTAAGGCAAGCCAAAATTAGTCATTCTCATTATGGGTTAGACCAAACAAAGTCATAAATTTGTTTGTTTTAAATGTTTTTGCTTAATATATATATTTTTTTTGATAATTAGGTGTCCGGATCAATTTGTACGCATCTCAATTAATCTCAAGATTTTGAAATTAACAATTAAACAAACCTCCAGTGTAATGATTATCTAATGAAGAATTTGAAGGCAAATGTGAACAATACTGCCTAATTAAAAGTTCAAAACACACTCGTGATTGTGAATACTTGAGTTTCTCTGTTTCACAATACATGTGTACAATGATGGATTCAGTTTATAAACTTTGAGGCTGTAAAAATATAAAAATAAAAATCTTAAAAATTAGTGAGTGAAAATGTAAAAATTAAAATCTTAAAAGTTGAAGATCTCGAGAAAAATATGAAAAATTTGAGGAGACAACTTTTAATTATTTTTTTTAAATTTCAATAAAAGTATTCCTTTTTTTTTGGAGACAAAAAGAGAAGGTATATGACTCTTTTTATCTTCTGTTTTTTTGTCCTTAAAAATTCTTTAGGCTCATTTTAATTCACTGATTTAGTGTCATAAAAGGAAAATAAAAATACTTTTCTTTATTTAGTTACCATGAAAAATAGAAAAAGAAAAAGAAAATATGAGAAAAGTAAGGAAAATTTACAATTGACACATCATTTCACTTTCTTTTTTTATTTTTTATTTTTATAATTACCAATTATTTTTGAAAAAAAATATTTAAGATCATAGAAAAAGAAAAAAAGGTCTTTCCTTCTAATCCTAATAACACTCTCTCCATCCCTCTTATTTATTTTTCATTTCAAATTTTCTCTTTATGATCATGGATGATAAGTAGATTCAGATACCCAATTGTAAAATTAGAAGATTAGGCTCACACGTCCTAAATTTATGTACACGTGTTCATGCATACACTTTACATACTTTGCTTCAATTTACTTTTTATGCATAGGTATTGTTTTAAATTTAAATTTAATTTGAAAACATCTTTTCCAAGTTTAGAAGTTCATTTTGAATTTTTTTAATATTTAAGATTAGTTTCATGACATTTTGAAAAAAGTTTAATCAAAAAGGTCTTTGAAAATAATTTCAATAATAATATGTCTATATTATTTTGATCATAACTCAAAAAATATTTTAAATTTTAAGATGAAATCAAGTTTATATGAAACCAGACTTTTATAACTTCGTAACAATAAATAGAATGTCACAATCTGATTTTGTATATGTGAGATACGATTATTTGAAGTTGGTGTATTTGCGACAGTATATTAACCGGGGTAAACACGCGTCCGAATATGAGTTTGGATAATTGTTTTTATTGTGTCCGAATGGTATGCAGTGCGTTCGAACGTGTTGGGTACATCCTAATGTGCGAATTATGACAATTTTTATTTTTATTATTTCAACTCAATATAGGACTTTTCACTTTACAAAAACACTTATCTAGAACTATCTTTTTAGAGAGAGAACATATATAATGTTTTTTTTTTTTTGTGCTTCCTAGGTTCTTCTTATGCTTCATATGGATGTTTCTCTCATTGAAATTTGCATTAATTCTAATCATCTTTTTGAGATTTATCTTGCATTTTATGAGTTTTACTCATAAAATATATTGAGTGATTTAAGTGTTTTACATTTCATATACTTTAGAGTCAATCTTATAACTCAATTGACCATTTATTTGATTTTTTTCGAACTTAAATCACACAAGAAATTTTGTACGTTGGTGGATGACCAACAAGAGTAGAAACGTACACTTTTAAATCACTTCACAGGAAGTTACATATCAAAAAATGTGGATTTACAAAGACAAATTGTGATTGGTACAAGGTATTCTTGTGGTAAAAGAACAACCTAGTAGAGTGCAACTAAAACATAAGAAGAACGATTCGAAGACAAACGAGATTAGTTGAGTAGTAATAAACTACCAAATAGTGTAACAAGTTAATAACTAATGTTTGTTACTTTTGTGTCATATAACTAGATTGACTTATTAGTAGATTATTTTTTAGTTGTAGATGAATTTTTTTTATCCCGTAAATATTTTTCACTAAATATTCGTGTCTTGTGTGATTGACTTATTGTTATAATTTTTGTCATTGAATGCACAAATTAAAATTGAATGTAAAATTAAAATTAATAATATATAAACATTTTGTTAATAAAATTGTTTGTTTGTAATACAGATTGTACACAGTTAGATTAAAAAACAGAAACAGAATTTCAAATCTTTGTGAAAAACAAAAACTATTTTGTAAACCAGAAACAATTCTATTTTATAAAAACATTAACTATTTTGAAAATACAGAAACAATTTTGTTATTGAGTTGAATTGCAGAAACAAATAAACGTAAAATAGAATTAGATTTAATTAAAGCAACAGAAACAATTAAACGTAATTAAAAGCAGAACTTGTTGCAGAAGAAGAACTTGCAGAACACAGAGAACTTTTGAAAAATGGATCAAGTCTTGTGTTGGACACAATGTCCTTAAGACAATTTATTGCCCTTGCAATGGTGCTTACGAGTTTTTGGCAATATGTCTCCCAGGATAAAATGATTTCTCCAACACAAAGGCAAGAACTACTAATGTGTTCTGTCGAACCAGAACTTGCAGAACTCTCTCAAATGAAGATGCAAATGAATATGTTATGAATGGGATGCAAAATGCTGTGCATTGTGTCCTATTTATAGACTCGCTCGTGTAGGCATGAAGCTTGGGTCTTGTCTGTTCATGGCGAACAGACACAGTCGTGTCTGTGGAAAAGACGCCTATTTAGTCAAACGGCACTTCCAAAACGACAGCGTTTTGGACTCCCAACGGTAACCATACGCACGTCGCAAAACGACAATGTTTCAGAATCCCAACGGTAACTTAAACATATGTTTAAAACGACTGCGTTTCAGGTTTGAAAAATTTTAAATTCCCAAGCTTAGCCTGGTTCGGTTCGGGGGCAGCGTGCGCGTGTGTGGTGAACCAAACATGTGTTAGGTCCTCCCCCTTCCACAAAACTGGGGTGCCTTTTAGGGCCCAAACCCTCCTCCAAGGTATGTATATATATACTAATTAAAAGCCTTATACCCATCCTATGTGGGACACAAGTTTTTTGTATAAGTTTCAAACTTTTGTTACAATTTCCTAGGGATGATATTTGGAGGCAATTTCTCATTCATTCTTTAATGATTTTGAACAACTCAATATATAATCTTCATTTCCTTATGGAGGAGAACACATTTCCATGTGGACCCCCTAAAATTAATTTGTGGGACCCACTTTAATTTTAATTCAAAGATAACTAATTATAATGCCCAAACCCATTTTTCCAACACGTTTCACTATTAATATAAACAAATAAGGTTTTTTTGTCCACAATTGATTTTTGACAATATGAATTGAGAACTTATATTAAAAATAAATAAGTAATATTTAATTAAAACAATAACAAATTATAAAAATACTTCTTATACTTTTACTCATTGTCACTTGGTTCTTCATAATTTAAAATTCGCTAAAAATATTTTTTATTTGTCAAAAATTAAATTTAACAGATAAATATAAAATACATTTTTAAGACATGAATGCATGTATCTTATATCTATCCATTTTTAAACTATAAATTATGAAGTAAAAAACTAATGTAATTATAAGAAAATGTATATATATAAAAGAAGAGTTTTAGTGTGAGTTGTTATTAATCAATATTCGCACACAAATTAATTATATATAACAATTACGAAACGAATTTAACCACTTCCACTTAACACTAGATTTTCTTTTATATATTAATCAATAACACGTTTTCTCACCAAGCGTGAATCGTTGACACGGTGACACGGTTAAGCGACCCAAGGTCACTTACAGTCCTCGACTCCTGACTTTAAAAAACTAGTCCGTTGCGTGCGTTTTGGAACTAAGTCCGCTGCGTATGCTTTGGTTAGGCACCTGGCAAACAAACATGCATTGGCCACCTATGAGCTTTTCTAGAAGGAGAAATATATATATATATATATCTATTTCTCTGGAGTGTACGTCTCTATCAACTTTTCAACGTCTAGAAGTTGGCCCCACAAATCAATATCACGTGGACTCTGATACCCATGTTCATCAAACGATGATTCAGGGATAGGGTATACGTCGTTTTCAAGCTACGCCAGATTATCTATTACTACTTACTTTTCTTCTCTCCTTTTAATTATTTTTTTTACTTCTATTTATTTTCTCAAAACAGCGTAACCTTTCTTCTAGAAGCCTATTTTTTATTTATTTCGTAACTCTTCTAGAAAAAGTAAAACTAATTATAAAAATTTATTATTATGGATAAAAATTTGCCCCCGTTGAAATTCACTTACCCCGTTTCTAATAAAAATGAATTTAGGGAAAATATTTTCTACTCTATTAAAAATTGGGATGAGTTTGAAGAAAAGATACTCTGAATCGTTTCGATTATATAAAATAAAATAATAAATAAATTTTGAGTTATATAATTAATATTTTTTAGTCAATTATTAAAAATTTATACAAACTTAATAACGTTATATATTTAAAAATAATAATAATATTATTCTAATTATTTAATAACATGTATCTTATTTTAACACGTAATATTTTATTAAAATATATTAATTATAATTTGTTGGAACAATGAGTTTTTGAATATTATAATTAGTTATTTTTAAGCTAAAATTAAAGTGGGTCCCACAAATTAATTTTAGTGGATCCACCTAGAAATGTGTTATCTTTCACGAGGAAATTAAGATTATACATTGGATTACTCAAAATCATTAAGGAGTGAATAAAAAATTGCCTCCAAATATCATCACTTAAAAATGGTAACAAAAACTTGAAACTTGTGAAAAAGCTTGTGACCCACATAAAATAGGTATAAGGCGAGGGTTTGGACCCTAAGAAATACTCAAATTTTGTGAAAAGAGGAGGATCTATTTATTGATTGCTAGTACTTTAACACATAATGTTTATTTAAAAAAAGGGTTTAAATTTTAAGTGAGATAAAAACTGAATACCAATGCACAAAGTGAAAATTTAATTTTAACAGGCAAATTCACCTTTAAATTTTAAGCTTTATATTAAATATTTTTGATTTAATATTAAAATTTTTCAGTTTAATGTAAAAAAAAAAAGAAATAAAACATTCAATGTGAATCACATGCACTACTCACACCCAAAACACATCAAACGTCTATCATGCTGATTTTTAAACACACGTGGACCAAATGGTTTGTTACATTACTAGGACTAGACCATATGTTCATCCTTGGGATGAAAGTAACCGATTCGGATTCGTTAAAAATGTAAAATAGTCAAGTCTAATCAAATCAGATTAATTAAATCTAATCGAGTTGAATAAAATATTATATTAATTTGATTAGTAAAAAATAATGAATTTTAAATTATAATTGAATTTAATTTATTTATGTCTTGAGTTAATCTTAAATGGGTTAATATTGGTGATTTAAGTTCGAACAACTTAATTTATATATATATATATAATATTATATTAATCATTGATTTATCAAACTTCAAAATTAATAAGATTTAAAATATATTTAAATTTAATTTCTTTATCTTATGAATCAATCTTGAATAAATTTTTAAATGAGTAGATTCGAGTCTAATCAACTTAAATAGTTAATCGAATTAAATAGTGAATTATTTAAATTTAACTAGTCAAAAATAATGAGTTTTAAATTATAATTAAACTTTTATTTATGTATCGAATTAATCTTAAATAAGTCAATATTTGTGATTTAAGTTCGAACAACTTAATTTTTTTGATATAATATTATATTAATTATTGATTTATTAAATCAAATTAAAAAATAATATATTTTAAAATATGTTTAAATTTAACTTATTTATTTTATAAATTAATATTAAATGAGTCTTTAAATAAGTACATCACGGCCGAATTCAAGTAATTTGGTTTGTTTGTACAACTTTAAAATGGATAGTACTTCACTCCAACTAGAATGGTGGAACCTCTTCTACTTTCTTAGTACATATTTTTAACTACAATCAAACTCATTTATTTATTTTATTTTGTTTTTATTATTATTATTGATATGGTTGCATGGATAATGCTTTGTTTTCTTACCTATGTTCTTTTAAAATTATTTATTAGTAGGGATAGTAATTTAATTCGATTCATTAGAAATTTATCATATATCTCTTAATGAGACAAGTTTAAAGGAAAGACATATTATCCTGTCTTGTCTTGATTATATAAAATAAAATAATAATAAAAATTTTATACTATATAATCAGTATTTATAATGATATTTTTTAGTTATACATTAAAAATTTAGATAAATTTGATAGAGTTATACATTTAAAAAATAAAATAATATCATTAAAAATTTTTATTGACATGCATATTTTGTATTTTAATACGTATAATATCTTGATTGAAATGTGTTAATTATAATTAATTTAATAAAATAAATAAATAAATAAAAATTTAAAAATAAATGAAGACCCTTTTAGAAAAATTGTCCCATCACGACATTTAAATAGATTTAAGAGAATTTTTTTTTTCACTGAAATAAACGATGACTCTATATTATTATTATTAGATATGGTGTAACTGCGCTTCACAAATTTAATAATTATTTTAAATTAATAAAAAAATTATTTATCATAAATTTTACAAAATATCATCACATCAAATTAAATAAAAACAAAAGATGAAAGTCTTGTAGAATAATTTCACAAATTAAAAGAGGTTGGGTCCCAAGTCATTCTTAATTATTAGACAAGATCTAAAAGTAAAAAATAACACGAGCGTACCACCCACTCAAAATTGCCACGTCAGCAATTTGAAATCAACGGTACCATGTAGTAAAACCCAAGTTTTCGACTATAAAACCCCACCCGACGGCCAAAGCTTGCCCAAACCGTTCCACCAAACTCTCTCTCTCTCTCTCTAGATCAACAATCGCCTTGAAGTTCCGAGAGATCAAAGAGCAGATCTATATCTCACTCCTTTCGCTAACTTCGGTATGTACTCAAATTCCATCATACATCTCTCTCTTCGTTATCTTGCTATAAACATAAGTCAGCCATTTTTATCAATGAAGTATATATGAACCTCCCTTTGAAATCATTGTTTCGTAAGAAATGTTTCTGTTTTTGTACTCCAAAGTATAGATCTTGACGTTATCTGTAGTTAGAGAGTCGATCTGATGTTTTTCATTGCATTGAGGGAGGATTGTCGAATGTAATTCTCTGATTTTGGTAGAAATGTGAAAATTTTGAATGTTAGGTTCATGTCTATGTGCTATCGCAACTGGAATTGAGTTTATATTTTATTATTGTTTATATTCTGTTTTTTAAAAAGTGCTTGTTGAGATCTATAGAGACTTGGATTTTTTAAGCCTTTTGCGTTCGTTTAACCTTAGATAGCTATGTAAAACCCCAAATTTACCCGTTGGATAGAATAATAGATTGCCCTTTGGTGATTCTAACCATTGAAATCAGAAGTAACAACAAGGATCTGCAACCAAAAAAAAGAGAGAGAGAAAGTAATAAAGAATTGTGATGTGTTTAATGGTCTAGAAGTAGTTATTTTATCGCTTATTCAATGAGAAGCCGAGCCTTGAATTTCTGGATGATGTATCTAATGTTCTAGAAAACATTAAATTTCCACCCATGGGATGTCCCACTTATTTAAAGTTTGGCAGGTTGGGTTGTTGAACTTTGCTTAGAAGCTTCGCTTTTCTTTCACTTATATTTATATTTTCAGGTTTATGCTTCACCTAAACTAATGAAATTAATATTTTTTTGCTTAGCATTAAGGCAATGCAGTTTGATAATTTTTTTTGTTTCTTTTTTAAAGGATTATCCTTTTGTAGCGTAGTTAAATTATGTATAGCCACAAATTTATGGGTTCAGATGTTAATGAACACGAATATTTTGAGGAAATATGGATTATTTGAATTCTCAGATGGAATCATGGAATTTTGATACAAATATTACTAAATAGCATAAAGCCGAAAAAGAATTTTGGGAGGACCAGAGCCACGTGAATTATATCTTGCTGGAACCTGTCATCCTTTATCTTCTCAATCTGATTAAAAATCTGGGTCTTTACGATTTTGTTTCCTGTATTCATTTGGTAAATCAGGCACATATTTTTTTTTGGCCCTTTTGGCTGCAAATTGAGCCAAGCAAGTGCTCTCATATTTGGTACTTTTGGATCTCCGAGTTTCAAACAAATAAAATATTAAAACTTTGGCCAATTGTTAGCATGTGTTTTGTGCCCATTCAGTTTCATTTGAGATGAGCTAGTGTACAAGCACTATATTGTTTGTAGCTATTTTTCTGTATTTACTTTCATCTACCCCCTAGTAGATGGTTTCAGAATTGGTTGGTTGCGAGGTTAATTTCTACCAAATATAAGTAGCCCGCAGTTTCTTGCTTTTTGTAGTTACAGGTTATTAACCAAATCAATTCTCAAGCACTGAGCTGGCTACTTTTTCTTGTCTTTCAGAGTTAAAAGGACTGCTAGCTAGAACAAATTGTGAGAACAGAACCATGGCTTTTGACCAATACTTTGCTCAGGAATGGAAATCCATCTCTGCTGGAGCAGCAGACTCAGAAAATACTTCCGGCTGCTTTGATTGCAGCATCTGCTTTGACTTTGCACGAGACCCAGTGGTTACCCTGTGTGGCCACCTATACTGTTGGCCCTGCATCTACAAGTGGTTCCACTTCCAGAGCGCATCCCTTGCTTCAGACGAGCACCCGCAATGCCCGGTTTGCAAAGCTGAAATATCCCACACCACTGTGGTCCCTCTCTATGGCCGGGGCGGAGCTGAGCTTCAGGGCAAGGCATCCAATCTGGATGTGGCCATACCACCAAGGCCGCCAGCTTGTGGCACCAAGGTTCTGACCACTCCTACATCTCATTCTGGTCAACCGCTTCCATATCGTAATCCTTATCAAAATCAGCAATATTCAGATAATCCATACAGCAGTTATGAACAAGATTCTTCACCACCATTATTTAATCTTGGGGAAAGTACAGCAATGGGTGTATCTCATCAAGCAGTCGGGATGTTTGGGGAAATGGTTTACGCGAGGGTGTTTGGCAACTCAGAGAGCTTATTCACGTATCCCAATTCGTATCACTATGCGGGGAGTAGCAGCCCCAGGTTGAGAAGGCAGGAGATTCAGGCTGACAAGTCTCTAAACAGAATTGCAATTTTCCTATTCTGTTGCTTTCTTCTCTGTCTTCTCCTTTTTTGATTGTAGTTCTGGGTTCTTCTCCCTCGTCCTTTTTGTATAGTTTGTAACATTGTCTGCTTCTACGTCATGAACAACAATTGATCTATGAGATGAGATGTATTATGCAATAGATGAATATTAGAAATTTTGCCCAAGTTTGTGAGCGATGCATACATATGAGATGAGAGATATTGCATTAGACCAATGACCTCTTGATCTAACAGTATAGGGTTAGCCCTTCGGTTATAATAGTTTTGGACTTTTTATTGAGTAAGCCGGACTGACCCGATCGTAAACTACGGCTCCCTTAATCTTTACACTTACGGCGTAAGCTTGCACTTTTAAGGAGGGTGGCCTTAGAAATTTTGTACTTGGTGGAATTTGAACTTAGGACTTGTGTTAATTAGGCATTTATCTTGTCGCTTCTAATCACTCCTACTCCTCCGTTGGGGTTAATCGTTTTGAATTTGACATGGAGAATGGAATTAAGTAGGTTTATGATATTTCTTTCAAAGTGACCCATGTAGAGAATCAGATATGGATTGTGAAAACTTTGATTCAATGGAGAAAAGAAAGAAGAAAAATGAGAAATGGTATTCAGATAAAACTATACAAAGAATTGCTTAATCAAGAAAAATAAGAAACTCTTTATAGTGGAGTTAGACAAGAAGGCAAAAGATTAAACGAATTACATATATAATACTATTCTAACACCTCCCTTCAAACTCATGATGCTACATAAAAAAGTATTGAGAGTTCATTAAGTAGAAAACGGAAGCGCATAATCAGGTGAGAACAAAGTTGATGTTGCACAAAATAACAATCAATCTCAATGTGCTTAGTACGCTCATAGAAAACAGAGTTGTGCATAATTTGGATGGTACTCTTGTTATCACAATACATAGGACTAGGAACAGACAAATGAATGCCAAGATCAACAAGCAACCATCGTAACCCCATAATTTCAACTATAGTAGTAGCCATGGCGCGATACTTAGCCTCAACAGAAGAACAATCAACAACAATTTGCTTCTTTCTCTTCCAGGAAAGAAGAGTATCGCCAAGAAAAATACAGAAACCAATAGTAGACTTTCTATACATATTATCACCAGTCCAATCAACATCGGCAAAGGCTCGAAGCTCCAATGGAGAGGAGGAAGAAAATAATAAATTCTGATGCAATGTTCCATAGAGATGCCAGAGAATGTGGAGAACAACAGCTCAATGAACTGTGGTAAAAGATGAAACAAATTGACTAACAATATAAACAACATATGCAATATTTGGACGAGTGACAGTGAGATAAACCACGTGCCAAAGTATAGTGCGATATAAAGTAGGGTCAGATAATGGAACGTCATTAGAAGAAGAATAACAGACATTAAGCTCTAGTGGGGTCTCAACTGTCCGAGTGTCTATTAGACAAACTCACTGAATAACGTCTAAGGAATAATGCAGAGATGCCAGAGAATGTGGTGAACAACAGCTCAATGAGCTGTGGTAAAAGATGAAACAAATTAACTAACAATATAAACAACATATGCAATATCTGGATGAGTGACAGTGAGATAAACCAAGCTCCAAAGTATAGTGCGATATAAAATAGGGTTAGATAATGGAACGTCATTAGAAGAAGAATAACAGACATTAAGTTCTAGTGGGGTCTCAACTGTCCGAGTGTCTGTTAGACGGACTCGCTGAATAACGTCAGAGAAATACTTGGACTGAGATAACAAATAACATTTTGGAGAAGAGGCGACCTTAATACTTAAGAAATAATGAATAGAGCCCAAATCATTCATCTCAAAGCGGTCTTGCAACTGCAACTTCAACAACTCCATCCCTACTATATCATCATCAGAAAGAATCATATCATCAACATAGAGTAATAGGACAATACAACCTGTAGAAGCAGATTGAAGAAAAAGAATAGAATCATGATCACTAGTTCGAAAACCAAAATCATTAATGACAAAAGAAAACTTGTCAAACCAAGCTCTAGGAGCTTGTTTGAGACCATATGATGTCTTTCGCAATTTGCAGATTTCACCAAGATTATGAGGGAGACTAGGAGGAGGAACCATAAAAACTTCTTCAACCAAATCTCCATTAAGAAAGACATTTTTAACATCCATCTGACAAAGACTCCATTGACGAACAATGACCACTGCAATCACTGTGCGAACAATAATCATTTTATCAAGAGGGGCAAAGGTCTCCTCTTAGTCCTAACACTTATGGTGCAAGCTTGCGCTTGTAGGGTGGGTGGTCCTAAGAAATTTTGCACTTTTTGAGATTTGAACTCAGGATCTCTGCTACTTAGGCATTTATCCTGTCACTCATTAGCACTCTCTTAGTCCTAGCACTTATAGCGCTTGTAAGGAGGGTGGTCCCAAGAAATTTTACACTTTTTAAGATTTAAACTGAAGACCTACCCTAGTTTTCCTGTCACTCGTTAGCACTCGAGCTAGCCCCTTTTGGGTTAATAGTTTTGGATTTGGCATGGAGAATGGAATTAAGTAGGTTTATGATATTTCTTTCAGAGTGCATTACCCAGCAGATATGGATTGTTTCAAAGTGCATTACACACAAGAGGAAGTGAGGAAAGTATAGTTTTCTTGAGGTCGATGGGCTAAACCACCTAAAGCCGATTGGTTGCAGGGTCTGGACAGGTCCCAGATTTTAAAACCAACGGGGTCACACCTAAGATTTTTATTCCCCAAAACAGATCCCAGGACCCCAGGGAAATTATTGAGAACCTCGCAATAATTGTTGAAGGGTCTATGCAAATATAATTTTTTTAAAAAATAAGAATTAAAAAAATGGAAATTGTAGATTAATAATGGTGATGTTTAAACAAAGCCTTTAACAAAACAAGACATTATTTTGTCTCTCTTCTTGACCAATTCTGAGACTGTGATTTATGTTTGAATCACAAGTGTTGAGTTGCTTGTGGAGCAATGAATGAGTGCCCATCATGTGTAACACTCTGGCTTTAACACTCTTCTGAAAAATTCTTGAATGAAACTGGTACAATGACGTGGTAATATATTTTTTTAATAATATTCTATCATATATAATATAACTCATTTTTTTAAAATAAAATATAATATATATATATATATGACAAAATATATTTTTACACATGACAATACTATTAAAAATATACATTATTTCGTGGTGTATCATACCTACAAAATAATATCTTCTATCACCTTTTTCCAAGATGTCCCTTTAATCAATTCCTGAACCTACTCCAATTACTCCCATTGCTATCTTTAATGCAACATGTTTCATCCAAATGAGCGATTTATTTAGCATTGTATCATTCTGTTATATCAGTGATTTGATGTATTATCAATAATACACTATTAGATCATTTGAATGAGAAATTTGAAAGAGTATAAACATTATTAGTTATGTATTGGGTGTTGAATCCAAACAGGACAATTCATATTTAGAAAGTGATTTTCTTGCTTTGCGAGATACAAATATCTTTTTTGTTCTGATCTTAAAAGTACCAACTTTAAAAAAAGATTAGATTAAAAAATGATATTAACATCTTTTTAAAAGAATTTAAGACTAATTAACTCTATACAAATCCCTCTTAAATCTTTTTTATTATTAAGAAATTCACTCACTATTAATCGAGAATTTTAAAAAATGGTAAAAGAGGGGGGGGGGGGGGGCGGGTGTAGTTAAGGGATTCTGAGCCCACCCATACTCTCCAAAACAATGATCAATTGGAAACAAAACTTCATAACATAGCATTACATTTCCAAAACCCTGATTTTTTAATCTTTTCCACATTTTATATCATAAATTGCTCCACTTAAATCTCATCATGAATAACATAGGCCGACACTTGTTTTTAATGATTTAGCTCATCACTAGTATTAAATTTTCTCAACTTGCTTCACATAACATTTTACTGCACATCTCACACATTTAACCGTGTATTGAGAGAATTTACTACTAGGAAGGATACGTCAGTCGATCGTTCATTTCCTCATTTTTTTTCTTTCTAAAAAAAAATAAAGTATTTTCAAAATCGCACCCACTAAATCAAAATTCAAACCATATGCTAATTTAGAGCCAATGGAGGGATTAAAATTTCTAAATCATTACCCGATAAGTAAATAAAACAAAGCTAAAGTTTCAATCAAAAACCCTAAAAATTTGGAACCCATGATGACTTGGAAGACTTTTATAGTCTCAGTTTGAAATTTTGCTATATGTTTTTTTTTTCTTAGTGAATTTCTTCTAAGCATGATTGAGGAGATTGACTCATTGTCACATGCTAAAAATAAGATGGTTGCGTGGTTTGATTTGCATCTCTTTCAATTTCCTATATGTTTGGTGTTTGATGTGTGTGTTTTTCAATGAATTTAATAGCAAAAAAGCAAACAAACATTCAAATTTGGTCGGTTTGGCAGAGCATGTTTCACTGCCATTTTCTTATCAGGGCAACATGTGATGGGTTTGGTGGGAAAAGTGTTTTGAGTCTCTCTGATAACGTTTTTGGACTTTGGAAGATACGTTTGCCACTTCTCTTTGGGACTTGTGTCCACCAACCCCCATTACTCATATGAATTATTTCTTATTTTACGTTTTCCAAGATTAATATTAAGAATTTCAATTCGTGTTGATATGTGTTAACCCGTATTGATATAATTACTTTGTTTTTTTTTTTTAATGAGTAATACTATTTTTATTATAATATTTTATTAAAAATTTTTATCTATTAACATGACCGTTCGAGTGCTAGTGAATTTAATTTTTTGTTATTAGTAAATTTAGTTTCTTAATCGACTAACACTATGAAGCTTAATCAACTAGCACCCGCATCTATCAAGAAGTTTAATTGACTAGCACGACAATTATACACGCACATACATGTACATTGTTTTGATAAAAATAGTGATAAGGCATCAAAAAAGGAAAAACAGGATTAAGAACAAATGTTACAAAATTACCCTAGAAGTATAACTAAAGAATATGAGCTAGCATATTAATTGAACTAGGATCCTGTAGAAAGCTTGCTTTTATCATACTCCTGTCTTCATTTTTTTTAATTATAGTTTAGAGATAATTGGTAGTGCAACACACAATCGTTTAAATTGTTTGCAGGTTGGAAAAGGGTATGGGCCCATTGTAGTTAGTGGATTCACAATCATACCAAAATTTTACCTGCAAATGCTTTTTAGCCTTTGCGTTTTAATGTCATATCAAATCAACAGTTTGGATTTTGAGTGAACCAAAACTTCTTTTGCTCCAATTTTAAGAGTTAGGTTTTGAATTTTGGACCAGCAGATCTTCAAGCCATGATCTCTATCCCTCTCCGACTTGTATTCTCGTCCACTTGGAAGGACCCACTAGAGGATACATAGACCTTAATGGACAATGGGTCCAAACCATTTTCATCTCATGTCCCATGAGGTAGCTTCTGTGCTGCCCTATATATATATATTGAAAACCTAGCTAATCACTAGGCTCGATGGAATTAGTCTCTACTAACCCTCTTTCTTTGCATAGACTTGAATCCTACTCTTCCCTTTAGAAATCAATATATATATATATATATATATATATATATATATATATATATATATTGAAAAACTAGCTAATCACTAGGCTCGATGGAATTAGTCTCTAATAACCCTCTTTCTTTGCAGAGACTTGAATCCTACTCTTCCCTCTAGAAATCAACAGGTTAATGCCACTGCACCGTTACACGCTTTGGCCCAGTATTCAATACAGAAGGAGGACACACATTATAAATTTCATCAATCCACTGCTCCTACCAATTTAATTAGCTTGGGCTCATAGACAAGAAAACACAGCAAATCCAAATTAAAATACAGCATGTTGTATAACTAGCTTTGGTTCATAGACAAGAAACTGTGTAAATCCAGATCAGAATACACCATACTATACAATTAGCTTTGGCTCATAGACAAGAAACACTGCAAATCCAAATCAAAATACACCATACTATAGAGGACTAGTCCAGTGCATGAAACTCCCACCACTACGAGATTTGGGGATGATTAGATGTATACAACTTTACCCCACAAGCAGAGAGACTGACTCAAACTTGTGGACTCCAAGTCATAAAATAACCTTACCATTGCAGCAAGGGTCTCAAAATAGACCATACTAAGCAGTCGTAAATCCTAGGTTTCCGATGTTATGTTTGCCGTAGCGTTCTATGCAATGTACTCAGATGCAGCTAGAAGTCTTAAACTAAATGTTTTTAGTTGGAACATTCCCGGGAGAACCCAAAGCAACTTAGTGTGAATAACACTCAGAATTTATTGTCCTCTGTATACAAATTGAGGCCGATATAGTGATTGGTGAGTTATGCATGCCACATATAGAGACCCACTGACATAAACATAAGAGGAGAGAATGAAATCCCTCATGATACCAATTCTTACAGGATTATTAAAGAAAGGCCAATGCATGATACATCGCAAAAGCAACCTCAACTCAACTCAACTCAACTCAACAAAGCCTACATCAAAAACCAACCATAACCCACATCACAAAATCAACCATAACCATAAAATCCTCAATTTTGTTGATATAAAATGACTCATAGGAGAATACAATGACTATATTTCCTCCATGAGTGAAGAAAGGTTAAAAGCAATAAGAACAATTATGAACAGTTATTAATAGGGTAGCCATGCCTGGAGAATATGCAGCCCAAGTAGATAACACATCCACCCAGCTAAAGTTGGTCCCCTGGAAATAATGCCATGGATCTAAAAACTTTATGCTGTAAACACCTACATGCATTTTCCAAGAACAATGATATGTGAAAAATATAATCACTTGCTCTATTCTCAATAAATAAAATGACAAATCGCAGGCATTAGTCGAAGATCTTCAGGTTTTTGAGTTCCGTGAGCCCAAAAGAAACTTGTACTGGAATTCAATCGCCACCATCCCGCCTTGCCTCCGGGTTCCATGTGTTTTCCATCCCCAACCACAACATTGGACTCCGTTTGACTCCGTGTTTAGGGTTGTCATTTCCCACCCTTTATGAAACCAAGTAATCTGTCATGAACAACTGCTGAGAAAATACCTTCTTCCTTCAGTATCCTTATGAACTCCTCTGCTTCTTCCACATTTCCCCGACCTTCCAAATATTCCAAACAGGTTGCCAATGTATTCTTGCTAGGCTTCCAATTAGGTGGACACACCAAGATTGCTTTCTTCAACGCTTCCACAGCTTTTGGTACTTGATTATCCTCAATATACCCACCTGCAAAATAATACCATGTATCAACTATAGGATTACCCCCTTTCGCAATTCCCATGTTTAAAAGGGCTTCAGCCTTTCCTATAAGGCCATTCCTGCAATAAACATCAATCAAAAAGTTCGGAATCCGAAAATCATAAGATAAGCCCCTCGATTCCCATTCCTTGAAAATCTTCTCAGCACCTTCAATGTCATTAAAATTTAAAAGAGAGCTAATCATGCTTTTATAACCCTTGTTGTAAATTCTCTCCGTTTTCTTGTAAAGATTCCAGATCCGGTACAGCTCATCCTTTTTCCCAGTTTTTGCATGAAGTCTGAGGAGAAAATCAAATGCAGCATTCCTTCTCTTGCTGGTTCTTATCAGTCCCTCCAATTTATTCAGCATTTCCAAAGCTTTCTCCACTAGCCCAACTTTCAAGCACCCATCTGCTGCAACAGCATAAGAACTCCAGTCCAGAGTGATCCGGGGATTAGATTCCATCCTTGTCAGGATTGTATCTATTCCCTCACTATTGGAAGTGGCAGCATATGCACTTAGACGGATGGTGAACGTATATTTGTCACAATAAATGCCCTTCTCTTCCATTTCGTGCATCAGGGTGTCTAGCTTCTCCCAACGTCCCATTTGACAATAGAGATTCATCAAAATATTGTAACTCATTGGCATCCTATAACCCATATCCCTTAATTTCTGCATGACAGCCTCCGCTTTCTCTGCAGATTTGGCACGGGCATAGCAATTGAGAAGAGCAGTATAGGTGTCAAAGCCTTTTAATTGTTGTGGGATGTTATTGAAATAATTCTCCACTTGCTCTAAGCCATGAACTCTAAATATCAAATTCAACCGGGTGGCAACATCACTGTGTGAAAGGGGAATGTATCTTTTGTCAGTCATCCACTGAGATATCTGAAAAAAGAGATGAGAAACAGAATTTAGATGCTGGATCTATAACATCAGAAGTTGAGATGATTGCTATGCTGGAGATCAGCAGATTGTCATTGCAATATATTTCCTTTCTTCGTACACAGATTAAAATTAACATCTAAAAAATGCTTTAAAAAAAAAACAGCTTAAAAGGGAGAGGAGAATTGGTCCTTATCAGTTAGTTTTTTTTTTTTTTGACACATCAGTATAGTTAAAAGGTGAAATGAGCCCTCAAGGCACTACAGTTCCACATTCCCAGAAAGCGAGGCGACAAAAAAGTATTAACCTAAGTGAAGCAAGGCGTTGAGTCACTAACTCATAAAAATAATCAGAAAAATATTAGAAGTTAAAAGTTAGTGTCCGTTTGATAAACTTTTTAAAGTACTTTTTGCATTTAGTTTATGTAAAAAAAATAATAATTTTTTTTTTAAAAAAAAGCAACAATAAAAAAGTACTTTTAAGTAAAAGCATTTTTTTTTTGCATTTTATAACTAAAGAATTTTCTTTTACACTTTATTTGTTCTAATTACCATGCCACTACCTCCTTTGCTATGGTTTCGATATCTATTATATTTTTGAAGAATGATTTTAATATATACATTAAAAAAATTAATATTAAGATAATAATTATTTTTAGAAATAGTTATCAAACGTACGTTTACTTTTTTTACGCAAAAATCGTGAAAGTTACTTTTTCGCTTATTAAAAATACCTAAAAAGTATTACCAAAAGGACAATTAATTCATTCTAAGCAAAATAATATCTCTTTTATAGTAATTATCAAGTAACACTAAAATTTTTAATCTAAAAGTGACATAGGACGTATCTAAGTGATGTGACCATTCTAAGCTTTGACACTTTTTCTCAATGAATATTCAATATTTTATTATGTATCCAAGTCTTATATAGAAGAAGTTTTCATAAACTTGTAGGTCCTAATAAGATAAAAGACATGATAGGGCCAATCAAGACATGACAGAACTAATTTCATAGACCTCTAAATTGATTCTCTAAGAAGTACAGATACATACACGGGACACAGATACGACATGATAGCCACATGCTGACAGGAGATTTTTTTAAAAGAAGACGCGAACATGTTCGAGATACGCAGAATAATATAATATATATATATATATGTGATCACATAATTCAATTCAAACATTATTTTAATTAATTTTATGACACCGTTGTAAAAGAGGGGGGGGGGGTATTGGGAACCATTGAGATAACTCTAACCATCGCACAAAGAGAGAGAGATAGAGAGAGAGAGATCGCATCCCGACAAAAGGAGGAGGTACCTGTTGGTGTTGGTGTTGAGATCTCTAGGTTGGTCGTGTTGATCAATTTTTTTTTTTCTCTCTCTCTTCCACTTCTCAATCAACTTTTTTCCTTTTTTTTTTTTAAATACCCATCTTCTTCTCTTCAAACGTGTCCAGTCATGTTAAGAGCATGTCCAAAATTTTTAAAAAATAAAAAAAATCAGATACTCAATTTTAATGTGCTGGACATGTCTGTATCCCAAACGTATCGGACAACGACACTTTGACCTCCATATATTTCAGTACTTCTTAGCCAATTCTCAAATGTTAGGCCAATGTTGGGAAGACTTCACATATAGGCGATCAATCTGGTTGACGGAAGAAGGAGGTTTATCGTGCGTAGGCTCAAATTTTGTGATGAAGTATGACAATTTACTAGTTGTAGTAATATTTCAATCCCTACTTAAAATTACATGTTACCTCAAAACTTTGTATTTTTTGCAATTCAAATAATTTAAATGTTGATTAGTCTAGTTTTGTACTAATGTATGATAATAATACATGCATTAATATAATATATTGATAACAATACTTTTAAATTATAACCGTGTTCTTTTATACTAATATGCCTCGTCCTGAATTGTTAAAGAAGTAAAACACTATAAACATAAGGGACATACGAGTACAGAGTAACAAATGTTACAAATAAAAAGGAAATTGCTTGGTCACCTCTCTATTGCCTAAGTGATTGCCTCTTTGAAAATGCCTATCCCAAAACATGTTAAGGTTTTAAGATTCTAATCAACTACTCTATGACGGGCTTCCCTATTTCCAGGGCTTTGCTCATTCGTCTACACTGCAACCCAATAATTAGAAAACAATGCTTCACTGTAAGTCCTCTGTTGAAACAGAACAAGTTTAATACTCTAGTCCTGGTTTTTGGGGATTCCATTATGGAAAATCACCTTGCATGACTGCCTAGGTGTCCAGGAGCTTGCCTTTAACAACACTGGCTCTTGTTTCTTTTCTTTTTTTCCCTTTTCAATTGATAAGCGCACACACCACTTTGTCCAATTGTGGCTAAAACTTACAGCCACCTCCCTAGGAAGTGGTGGTGATTCCAATCAAGCTATCGCTAGGTGCTGCTTTTTCTTTTTTTTCACCTTCCGTTTTAGGGTGGTTTTTCCTTTCCTTTCTCTTTTTCCTTAGATAATCAACTTTAGCTAAGAAAATAAACATATATTAGGACTTCATAGCAGCTCATCATACCCATCCGTGCATCCGCTAGAGCAAATTTGGCTCGCTCACTCTATTGTGTAACCCACAAAGCAAACCAAGAAAATCCAGCACACCCAATTGTCTACTCCTATGACCACTGTAAGGGAGGAGGCCTTTTGGCTAAAGAATTATTCAAATTTGCAACATTTGCCATCAAATCCCCCACTAATCCACCAATAGACACTCAAAAGCCACATTTCAAGGGTGTACCAAGTACTTTCAAACTTAGACTGAATTACTTTGTTTTTACTGACCCATTTGCTTCAATTGAAAAAAATTAATAGAAATTGTAAAACAGATGCCAATAAACTTTTCACCCGAACACACATTTTACTAACCCATTTTCTTTAATAAAAAAAAAAATCTACTGCTAATTTTATAAGAAATATCATTCCATATACAATAGGACTAAACACGATGAGTAGCGATCATTTGAATAAAAGATAGTACAGTATGACCTCAAGAGCATGTTTGAATCGTCTATAGACTGTCAACTCCTGGATGATTACTTGAAGCTCCTCTTTTGTAACAGTCCGTCCTTCTTGAACCCATTGATCGAGCAGTGGCACAACTGAAACCCTAGGGTCTCCGACTGGTGAAATCCTTTTGTAGAGCGAATCACGCCCTGTAATTGAAGATGAGGTTGGGGTTGATATTGAGCTAAAGAAGTGCCTCAACACTTTTAGATGATAAGCAGATTGCAGGCGTGAATTCAGTAAGCTAGAGAGAGCAAGCTTCATTGTGTTTCAGGTATAGAGAGAGTTGGGTTTAAGGCTTTAAGCAAAGTTTGCTAAATTACACTGGAGTCTGTAGATTTATTTGTTTTTTATAATTACACTAACATCCCATATTTAATATAATAATTTATTAATTTTTCTTTGAGTCAATTTTGTTTTTAAAATAAAAAAAAACTATCCTTTTATTTTTTTCTTCTTTTTTTTTTTAAAAATTTTGACCAACTTTTTTTTTTCATTTTTAAAATAAATATCAATAAAAATCTTAAATTTATTTTTAAATAAAATAATAAAAAATATTTTTAAAAAATTTAAAAAAATTAGTCAATATTAAAAAACTCAAAAATAAATAAATAAAATAGATAGTCTTTGTCATTTTGATGAAAACAATTTACTAGAAATGATATTCCTATATATTGTCAGATGAAATAAAAAAAGTCAGAATAATTTTAGAAATCTCAAGAAAGATCAGTATAATTATTAGAAATATCGAAAATATCAATGTCATTTTGAAAAATATAGTTTTAATTTGAGTATATTACACTTTTTTTTTTGACAATTATATTTATTTGTTGTTAACGTTTTTAAAATTATACTAACATTTTCTAATTTATTTGTCAAATTACAAATATCTCCTCCAATTACTCTTTCATGTTTTTTTTTTATTGTGTTTTTATTTTTACTTTGACCAAATTTTTCTTCTTTTTTTAAAGAATTTTCTTATTTTCAAATTTAAGGTAAATAATTTATTTTTATTTTTATTTTATAAAAAAAATAAGTTTTAATAATTTAATCAATATATATATTTGAAAATTAAAAAAAAAAAGTGAAAAATGGTCAAAAATTTAAAAACAAAAGTGTAAAAAATAAATTAAAAGGAATAGTTTGTCCTTTTGAAAAGAAAAAATAAAATAATTGAAGTAAGTATTATTTATAGTTTACCATGTAAAAGAAAGAAAATCAGTATAATTTTAAAAAATTTATTAATGTTAAAAATTTTTTAAAAAATAAGTATAATTTTTATTTTTATTTTTTATACCACGAGGCGGCCAAACTCTTCATAGGACAAGCTTAGACTCACAAATCGAAGTAGCTTTGGGCTTGGGTTTAGAAATTTATGATTTAAGACCTCGACGCTAGCCCAAACTCTTCAAAGGACAATCTGAGACTGACTAACAAAGGGTTAATTAAGACTTGGGTTTAGAAATTTATCGTTTTACCTCGACGAGGGCCCAAGTGGACATGCATGGACTGATAAATCAAAGGATAGGTTTGGGCTTGGGTTTAGAAATTTATCATGTGAGACCTCGATACTAGCCCAAACTTTTCAAAGGACAAGCTTAGAGTGAGAAACAAAGTGTAGATTGGGGCTTGGGTTTAGAAATCCCAATCACTTGAGTATTTGGGTGCGTGGTTGCTTCCCCAAACACACTGTATTTAGTCAAACACTTTTTTTGCAAATATAAAAGCAAAAACGAAATGCAAAAGCTGTTCAAACGGGCCCTTAGCTTTTTTTTTTCTTCAAAAGATAAGGGGTCAGGGCCCACTTGAACCCCTAAGACCAAGAAAAAGTTCTGTGTTTTTTGTGGGACTCTTGTAGTTAGTAATCCTAAATAAATAGAAAAGTTTTAGTCCATTATAAAATATTTTTAAAGTTTGATAAATTATCAATATGAATTAAAAAAAAAAAAAAAAGTAGATATCTATTTTATAAGTGAATAAATCTTTCAAATTTTAGTAGATTTTTTATGTAAAATATACTTTTGTTTATATATTTTTTTAATTTAAAATGTGTTAGGTCACATAAAACGGCTAACATAACTAAAACTCAAACAAAATAATTTAGTAATCATTTTAAACATATTAATTTGTTTATTATTAAATTTATTTATATTCAATTTAAATTCACTAATTTCGAGTAGTTTTTAAATGAATTTTCTGACCAAAAAATTGTAAAAAATAAGAATAAAAGTATTATAAAAAAAATAATTGATGTCTTATCCAAGTGATGCAACTATCTACTTTTTATACTATTAGTATGAGTTTGGTTATTTACAATAACAGACACTAATAATAATTAGATTCTCTTCCCATTTGCTGTATTAAAAAATAAGAAAATATTCAATGATTTCAGGACTATTGATTTCAACAGGGTAAATAATGAGAAATTATTTGATAGTTTTTGATTGAATGTTACATCTGTAACAATGCACTGTACATGCATCATCTAAGGATGTGGTCAAGTGATAAAAATATTGAGAATAAAATTCAAGTATTTAAAGTTCGAATATCCTCTATGTCGATCGCCAGTAATTAGAGTTTAAAGGATGAGCCTAGTTGTCATGGGAGCTTAAAGGGTGAGTGACCTAGTTGGGAGAGACTTAATCTGATGTGTGTAAGCTGACACAGAATAATTCCTAACTGATTCATAAAAAAAAAAAAATAGTACAATGTATATGTACATAACTGATATATAAAAAAAAAATGCTATATATACACATATTATCTATTATTTAATCATAAAAATTGAATTATTAAATAATTTTTGATAAATAATAATTACTTGTATATGTCAATATATATTTTACATATGTAATTATTATTTATATCGTTAATTTAGGTCCCTTGAATAATTAATCTGTAAAAAAAAAAAAATAGTGCTACCGAAATAAATTAGAAAAGAAAAAGCTTATCAAGCACATGATTCCAAAGAAGGGGACCCAGCAACCTCAAGTCAAATCAGGTTTGCTACCAACTCCCCCTTTAGATTCTCTCTGTACCCTTTTTGGTAGACCCTATTATAATACACTGCTAAATGGAGTGAGTAACTTACATGATCTGATGATCAGCCTTGTCACAGATCCAGCTAATCACAGCCATTTGATGAAAGTCAAGTCAAAGATAGTCAAGATCATCAGGCGGCAGCCATCAGTTGAAATAGGAAGGTTCGTGGAGGTGAGGGTGAATTTAAAATCTCTCTCTCTCTCTCATGATGTAGACTTGCAGTCTTTGTCTGAGAATTTCAATATTCAATCCACTTTTATGAGAGCTGACATCAGCTTGCCACAATCTTCCAACTGTGGTCAGAATTCGCGGCCCTTCCTCAAATTTCCATTCATCTATTGAAGTTGCTGGAGTGACTGACGACTGCACAGATATTCGGTACACCCGAACCCTAATTCCGTATTCATAGTTTTGTGTAGTAAAAAGCCTAAATCTCTTCTAAATTTCTTAATTCCAAACCTTGAGTTTTGAAACTCAATTTTCCCAAGTTCCTCAATTAGTTTGCTTAATACTTCTAACCTCATTTACTTGGAAAAATATAAATACATAATTTTTTGATACAGAATGATGGATTACATACTATGTCAACGAATATTGTACTCTAAAATGGAATAAATATATCAAATTTTTTCAAATTACCTGATCGATCATTACATTAATTTCTTTAATATTCTCAGAAATTACATTGACCTAACCTTCCCTCTCTTATATCAAAAATAATTTATTTTTCTTTTAGTACAAAATTTGTCATTAATAATATTACGGTTTAAATTTTTTTGTATTTGACTAAAGTATATATCCAGAAGAGGTCATGTAATTATTAAATATCACATGAAATGTTAGAATAATTATTTTTAAGAATAAAATAATAAATTTATGTTTTTCGTTAACTCTCGTCTTCTGACAATATTATTTTCACACAGTCTTAAATTGAACTAGATTATTGATTTAAGACTCATATTTGAAAAGCTTCCAAGTTTAGTGGGTGGTTTGGTTATTTAGTGATTTGTAAGTATGTAATATTGTTGAGTTGAGTTAACTAAAGTATCGAGAAGAGCAACATGTAATTATTAAATATCACATGAGATGTTAGAATAATTATTTCTAAGAATAAAATAGTAAATTTATGTTTTTCGTTAACTCTCGTCTCTTGACAATATTATTTTCACTCAGTCTTAAACGGGGCTAGTTTATTAGTTTAAGACTCAAATATGAAAGGCTTCCGAGTTTAGTGGGTGGTTTAGTTATTTAGTGATTTGTAAGTATGACCGAAAGAGAAACATATAATTATTAGATATTAAATGAGATATTAAAATAATTATTTTTAAGAATAAAATAATAAATTTATATTTTTCATTAACTCCTGTCTCTTGATAATATTATTTTTACTCAATTTTAAACTAGGCTGATTTATTAGTTTAAGACTCATATTTGAAAAGACTCGAGTTTAGTGAGTGGTTTAGTTATTTAGTAATCTGTAAGTATAGAATATTATTGAGTTGATCTGATTGTAATATTATAATATTCATTACTTCTTTCCGTAAAAAAAAAAAAAAAAAAAAAAGGTGGAAATTTCTTGTTCATGTCCACGTGTTGATAGTTCAAGCAAAAAACATGGAAATTCCATTCTTCTTTTTCAAGTCAACAAAACATTTCGCAACATTACTCATGAAGAAACGTCTTTAAAAACTCACTGTTTGGAAGATTTCTCTTTCGGTCAAGGAAAAAGAAGTTGCATGCACTCGAGGGAATCCAAAAGGTGAAATAAAGAAAGAAACATGGCATCTTCCATAGTCCCAGTAGTTTCCAGGAGGTCGAAGAATAGTATGTAGTAAGGCACTGTTTGGATTACCACAAACATATATATCATGGCAGCAGACGTTCCGGACCGGCCGGTGAGCCGAAAAGTAGGCCAGTCGCCCAGATCAAGGTGCCCGGCTCCGTTTCTATCGAAGACGTATGATCTGTTAGAGGAAGAAGACGAGATAGATAGAAGATCAGAAGCACTTGATAATGGAAGTACTGAAAGTGTTAGCCGGAGGAGGATCGTTTCGTGGAATGCAGAGGGCAACGGTTTTGTTGTATGGTCTCCCGCAGAGTTCTCGGAGCTCATGTTGCCTAGATATTTCAAGCACAATAACTTCTCCAGCTTCATTCGCCAGCTTAATACCTATGTGAGTCCTCTCTCTCCTTCTCTCTCTGCATACAAATACATATATATATATATATACACACACACATACATACACACATACACACAAACACACATACATACTGTGAATATGTCTGCTGATTAATAGCAATTAATTTGTGTTTATATACACACACCCCTTCACTTTGTAATTTTTTCAGTTTAACATTTATATAGATGTAAATAATTTATAAGATCGAGCAAGTAATGTTATATATCATACATAAAATGTATTATACAAAATTTTAAAAGAGACTTTAATAACCTTTTTTTTTTTTTTTTTATATTACATAATAATGAATTATTTCCCTTTCATTATATATCTTGATCTTAAGCCATAAATTAATATGATATATAGTAAGGATAGATTGAAATGTTACATTAATTTGCTAAAAAAAATGTGTTAATTCTGTTAGTTTGGATAGAATTTCTATTTTGTTCATATTTAATTTTTTATTATCATGGCAAAGGCATAACTCTCTCTCTCTCTTCTTGTATTAAATCTCTTCAAAATAAGGAAACAATAACATACTTTATGTAAGTGGTGATATGAAGTGATGGCAAAAAAATTGACATGTAGGAAGAATTTATTTCTGTTCAGATATATGTCGTAATATGTAATTACATAAATATTATTGTAATTATTTAGTTTTAATTAAAAAAATGCATATATTATATATGTGACAAATTAATTATAATTAAGATACTACTTTGAGAAGAGGATTTATCAAATTTAAAATTAAATATTTTTTTATTTATAAATATATAAAAAATTGAACTCTCTTTCAATTCCAATTTGCTTAAAGACTAAGTTGGTGGAAATTTATGATATGTGATCTTTTAAAAATCCAATTGTTTGTTGATGTGGGACCAGGTTATTTTGTTTGGACTTGCAGCCCTCCATCATCTGGCCCCATTTGACATATTAATTTCAAAGATCCCTAACATGAAATTAATGGTGATAATGATGTAATTTTTTTTTTTTAAGATTAAATTATATTTATATCTTTTGATATTTATAATAATTATATTAAATTTTATTTTTTGAAAATTTTAAAATTAGACTGATTTTTCTCATTTTATCTAAAATATATATAGATACTTCTCTCATGTCAAAATTGATTTAAAATGACAAAATTATTTATTTCATATATATTTTTTAAAATTTTGACTAATTTTTTTTTATATATTTTCAAATAAATATTGATAAAAACTTTAATTTTTTTTATTATATAAAATAAAAATAAGTTATTTACTTTAAACTTGTTTTTAAATAAAAAGAATCTTTAAAAAAGTTAGAAAAAATTGGTCCAAATTAAAAAAATGTAAAAATAAATAAATAAAATAGATAGTTACGTCATTTTGAAAAAAAATTAACAAGAAAGAAATATTTGTATTTTGTCAGGGGAAGTAGGAAAAGTTCGTGTAATTGTCATAAATTTCAGAGGAGATCAGTATAATTTAATCTTTTTTAAATAGAAGCATGCCTAGGGATGATAAGTTATCTAAGTTTTGTTTGAGTTAAGTTATTGAGTATTCAGATGAATGTATTTGATAAATGCTTAAATGATATTGTAGTATTTTGATAAGCTATTAATAAGTGTCATGAAGCTATTTTTTGAAAAAAAATTCTACTGAACTACTTGTTGAAAAAGTCCATTTTAGATTAAGTGCGGATTCAGTCAGTATAGCCGATAAACCGAACCAAACACTTAACAAATCAAAACAATCCGTTTTTGAACTTAAAAAAGTCATCCAGTGCGGCAACTAAGTTGAACCAAACGCAGCTCTCATCCCGTCCCATCCCGCTCCTATTCTAATGTGAACTCATATTCATGTAATTTTTACTATAAGTTTAGTATTTATGGTGAATTCAATGAAACTCATAAATTTTAGAATCATTGTAGAAGTCATATGGTATGACAGTCTTAAAAAAGAGTTTAGTTATCAAGTAGTATCGAAACTTTTTTATAATCATATATATTAAAATTTGTCGTGTAAAATAAGTGATGTTATATGATTATTTTATAATATAAAACATATGTAACACGGCAAGTATGATTATAGGGTTTTTTTTATTTTTTTATAATCTCGTGGAATAAAGGCCAACTTCTCCCTCTAATCTTATTTTAAATATTGCATCATATTAATTAAGTCAAAATTAGAATTGTCCATATATAATGTTCCAAGTTGAGGTCAAAATAATCATGCTTTGGTGACTTAATTTGATGATCCTTTGAATATGAACATTAATAAAAGTCCATTTTCTTTTTTTTCCCCCTTTAATGGCATGAATTTCCACAATAATTATCTCTCCAAGTTCAGGAATTAATAAAAACTACAAAGTAAGTTGTAGAATAAAAACAATGTCTCCACTATTAGTTAGGTCTGATGACAATTAAAATCAACAGTCTTATAATTATTAGATATGAGAGATTGAAAATTTATGAATTATTAAAAATTATTAATTATTAAGTTTTTTTCATACTTTCTTTAACCAATAAACGTTGCTTACTTGTAAGTGATTTTTGGTATAAAAATAAGATTTTATATGCAGATTTTCAACGACATTTTAGTTTTCCATAATAAAAAAATATGTAATACTCAATTTATGGTTGAGTTGCATTATTGAGTTGGCAGTGTTGTAATGTTATAATGATGTGATATTCAGTCAATATAATACTGCCAACTCATGAAAGTAAACATTTTTAGTAAAATATAAAGGTAAGACTAGCATTACTCTTTCTGTTCAATAATGCTAGGCTTATTTAAAAATCTTACAAAAAATGTTTACCTTTATGAATTGTCAGTATTGTATTAATTGAATATCACATCATGTCATATGATGATGTGATATTCAGCAAATACAATATTGCCAACTCATGAAAATAAATATTTTTGGTAAAATATAAAGGTAAGACTAGCATCACTCTTTTTTATTTTGACATGTGTATCGTTTTGTTTGATTGGAATTAATTGTTATTAATTTAATAAATAAAACAATTAAAAGAATACTTAATAAAAAAAAAATTATTGAATAATCCTGTACCATTCGTCTAGAACGATTAGGAGATGATACGTGTATACTACGTTGGACTTTTAGCAGACAAAAAAATTAGATAGAATAGTTTCAACCTTGTCCACTGATGGTGAAAGAACAAAGTCAAGATAAATACCAATACCTAAGTACTAGTAAAAGGATAGAGATTGAAACTTAATTTGGAAGCTTATCAATAAGTTAAAACTATCAAGAAAGTAGGAATGACAGCTAAAGAGATGCACTTTGTAGACACAGGATTTAGAATTTTTTCAGACAGTTTTTCCCCAATAGGGACCCACTTTTTTTGAATTTGCATGTAAGAACTTTCAAGGAAAAAATGTGCTATCATTAATTTCAGGCTCTTCTAGTCTTCTAATTGAATACATGATTCTAGTTTGGAATTGATTCTACATTTCCACACTTGGTTTGACTTGTGAGATGGTTCAACATTGCATTTGGACACTGTTGTCAATAGATGACACATGAGTTGTAGCATTTAGTAGACAAAAGATATAAATATGTGCCAAATTTAAAGGACGGAGTCAGAAAAAAAAAAAAAAAAAAAAAAAGGGGTAAATTTTTTTAAAATAAATAAAAAAAATTGTATGGGTAAATTTTTTTTTTCAATTGGTGAAAAAATTGTTTGAATAGTGAATCAGATATAGTTTTTTGAAAAAATATTTCTAAAAATTTATAATTAATTTTTTAAAAAACTGTGAAAATACATTTAGATATGATAATTTAAATTATAAAAAATTAAAAAAAAATTAAAATTAATAACTTGCTAAACATGTATCCCGTGTTTTAAAATTAAAAATTGCCTAGCAATAACTCTGTCGTGGCTACTTTGGTTTGAGTTTTGACTAATCTTCTATTTAATCCTTTAATTCAAAATAGGGTTTCAAGAAAACAGCATCGAAAAGATGGGAATTCCAGCACGAAAAGTTTCAGAAGGGGTGTAGGAATTTGCTTATGGAGATCACCAGGAAGAAGTGCGAGCCTAGCCCCTTTCCGGCATACCTAAAAGCCTCTGGCTCTGAAGAAAACGCGGTAACTGCCATGGAAGAAAATAATCAGATCTTACTTATGGAGGAGAACAAGAACCTAAGGAAAGAAAGATTGGAACTGCAAATGCAGATATCACAATTCAAAGCACTAGAGATGAAGCTGTTGGAATGCCTTTCTCAATACATGGGTAATAATCAGCAGAGCAAATTTAGAAGGCTATGTTAGATTAGTGAAATGGAAAAAAAAAAAACAAAAAAACAAGTGCAGGCCAAACAGTGTCTTGCTGTGCCCTCTTGGTCATGGAATTATTAAAAATTTACATGTATTTAATGATCCATGAGCTTCTCTCAATCCATTTCACTTCTTAAAAACTATATGTGGTTTTTATTTTTTATTTTTGGGAGCAACTTTAAATCTGCTGACTACCCAATGTTATTAATTACATTTCTTTGTTTATTTCGTTATTAATTAAGTGTGTTGGATTGTCTCACATCGTTCGTCTCTAATTCATCTGGTCTATTTATATGGCTGGCTATCCTTCTCCCTAACACCTGAGTTTTAATGAGCTGAATGAGCTAGGCCTCTAATTTTTAACATGGTACCAGAGATCCAACTTTGAGCTAGAAGCACGGAACCGTTTACCTGACTTCCTTCCGTGGGCAATGTAGTCCAGGAGGCATGTTAAATTGTCCCACATCGTCCTATAAGACTTTCTGATCCGTCTCCTTATAGCCTAATTTTCATCAAAGTGTTTAGTTGATTATCATTTCGACTAATTGAGTCAGATTAAAAATCATCTATCATATAAAATACAATATCAAGGAAATTCAAAATACACCATGCAACCAAAAGAAATATTGAGTTATGCTCCATTATGTAATTGATTTTGTGTAACATGTCCAATCACTTGGTGCCACTGCATTATCATGTGATTTGATATGTTATTAAGGTTAACATTTTAAGAATTAACAATTTTTAGGTGACTAAAATAATATTAAGTATTAAAATTTACAATATTTTTATTAACAAAAAAAAAAAAACTTTATAAATATATGATTTTTGGTATGAAAATAAGACATGCATGCATATTTGTAAGGGTGATTAACATTTTTTCTTAAAAAACATATATTATATTTAATTTAAATTATAATAAAATTTCTATCTATTTTTTTCCTTACTAAACACTTGATGTTTTCTTTGGGTAATTTACTAAACACTTACTGTTACCAGTAATTACTAGTTTTGCCTCCCCCTCCCCCTTCCTTTTCATAACAAGTAATTAATTTTTTTATCCCTTTCATTTGCATCATTAAAACAATACTTTCCTTTCTTCTATGTTTTTTAAATAAGAAGATATATTACCAACATCTTCTTTTTTTTTTTTTCTTTCTTATTAATTCAAATAAGATGAAAGATTGGAACTATTTTTTTTCTCTCATAACTCCTTTTAAGGTCACTACTCTAATCACGCGCCCTATTTTATTTAATCTTGATTTTTTTATTAATTTATAAATTTAAACTCTATCCAAATTCCTATCTCATTCAAATTTAGGGAGCCTCTCTCTTTTATCTTACTCCTCAAGTTTGAAGAATTGAAAAGCAATTCCGAAAGGACTCCTTATATTGGCACCTTAGTCATTTTAGGGAGGAGAAGTCCAAATTTGAAGCTCCAAAGGCTCCTTACTTTGGGGAAGTCAATTTTGGCTCCTCAAATTTAAGGAGTGAGATTGGAGAAAGTGACTCCCTAAATTTGCATGAAAAAGGAAAGTGGATAGAGTTTAAGTTTAAAAATTAATAAAATATTCGAGATTAGATAAAATAGGGAGCATTGTTAGAGTAGTAACCTCAGAAGTTAGTTTCTACCGAACTAAATAGTGGGATGGAAAAAGTTCAGACTACTTGATATTAGTGCTCGGGTTCGAGTCTCACCACTAGGTGGGGTAGGTAACTTTTGCCTGGGGTAATGAAAAAGCTCTCGTGTTTGGCTCACGTGTTGGGATGCTTACGCTCACACGACATTGATGGGAACGCCACCCTTTCCTCACAGTGTTTTTAATTTTTACCTAAAAAATAAGTTATTAAATTGACTTTTCAGTTAAAATGGGGAGATAATTTAGAAAGTATGGTGAGAGATACTCTAAAGGGCTCTTTAAACAAAATAGGAAGCAATAATAGTAAAATAGAACTCTAATAGACTCTTCTATTACAGGGAAAGCCATTTTAGCTCCTCAAATGTGACGAAAGAGAGAGGAGAGAGAAAATCACTCCCCAAACCAAAACTCTCTTACAAATCTATTCTATTTCAATAAAAGAATTAATTAAAAAAAATCCACAACTCCCTAAAATAAAGGACATGATTGGAGTAGCCACTTAAAAAGTGGTTTGCTAAAATAGTTTTTTAGTCTTTTGAACTAAAATTGAAGGAGCATAGTTGGAGTTACTCTCCAAAATAGAGAGTCAATTGGTAAGTCCTTTGGAGCTTCAAATCTCAACTTAATCTCCCTAAGATGACTAAGGAGTCCCTTAGAGTTGCTCTTCTTTGAGCCCCCTGGGCCTCAATGCAAGCATTTGGTCAGGCTTACAATCATCAAAGTAAGACCCAATTTCAAAGTCCAGCCCAATGCGTTGCCCAAGAGGCCCAAGTTTAAACCCATACCTCAGACCTTAAACCCTACATAAATCCAAGTCCCATTTCCCCTTCGTCTCAACAAAACAGAGCTGTGGTGTTCACAGAGCTTCACTGAGCTCTCAGAACTCTTCCAAACCTTCCCTTTCCTGTTGAATCGATTCAGTTCAAACTCAGACATGCAAATGCAATCAAATCGTCGATTCTTTGAAACCCTAATTCGAAACACCATTTCAAGCCGGTCGTACTATACGAATAGGCGAAACAAGGTGACCTTGTACTCGAAGATCAGTCCGCTGGGAAACCCTAGCGTGAGATTGTCCCCCGAGCTCGATAATTGGGTTGAGAACGGTAACAAGGTTAGAGTCGGCGAGTTACAGCGCATCATTCACGACCTCCGCAAGCGCAAGCGCTTCGATCATGCCCTCGAGGTTTGCATTTCTTTTTACTAAATTCGTTTATTCTCTCATCAAGTCTGTTTTAGCGTCTCTTCAAGATAGCTGAATATTTTGTTAGAAATTATTGAATGGATTTCTTAAATTTGAGTGTCTTTAACACACAAGCATGTGTGTTGTGTTACGTTGATTCTGTATTATGGCAGAAGTCCCAAAAAATGTGATATGGCCTGCAAAAATTTGCATTTTGATTAACTGTCCATATTTGTCAATTGATAATTTGATAAGAAGTACATAATGATGCAGTACGAAAAACAGAGAGAAAAAGAATTTTATATTATGATTTTCTTTAACACAATTGGTTAAGTTGTACAGTCAATCTGCATGTAAAACTAGATTATTTGGTCTACTTTTAATCTTTTGAGTATACGGAATGGTTTGACCTAGGTAGCATTTTTTTTATAAGTAAAATAAATTGTATTAAAAGAGCGCCCGAGGAGGGCGAACCCACATAAAAGGGAGAGACCTACACATTAGAGCCTTGAGCTTCCCAAAAAATCCAACAAAGAACCTACATACAAAGGCTGGGCCTCTTTAACCCATATAGGGAATGGTTTGACCTAGGTAGCATTTTTTTTTTTGAAGTAAAATAAATTGTATTAAAAGAGCACCCTAAGAGGGCGAACCCAAATACAAGGGAGAGGCCTACACATTAGAGCCTTGAGCTCCCCAAAAAATCCATCAAAGAACCTACACACAAAGGCTGGGTCTATTTAACCCAAAAGAAAAGAAGATACAAAAACTTATCTTTTAAGTATTCCCAGGGGTTTTTCTAGTCCCTCAAAAACCCTTCTATTCCTCTCCCTCCGAATCATCCACAGCAGACAATTAGGGCCATTTGGTTAAGTTGTACAGTCAATCTGCATGGAAAAATAGATTATATGGTCTATTTTTAACCTTTTGAGTATAGGGTATGGGTTGACCTAGGTAGCATTCTTCTTAAAGAGGATTCTTTTGAAAAAGACAATTGAGATCTTTGGGGTTTGTTTGAAAAAGAACGCAATGAGCGGAGAAAAGAAAATAAAGATCTGCAGAATCTCCATGGTTTGGCGGCCCTTAAAGTGATGACATTCTTGGGTGAGGACGTGTTTCAAGTTTGAAATATGTAAAGTCTACCGAGTACAAAATGACACCATAGTAAGCCTGCACCTTGATTTCCTTAAAGGAATCTCAAATGATACATTCCACAAATTTAAAAGAATGAAAATGCGAAATTGAAAATTATTTGATTTTCATATGACAAAATACTCTATATTTGGCATTTTGGATTAAGGGCTGTGGCTCCCAATCCCCACATTTTTCTCTGTTCATTTCTCTCTCCCTCATGGTCTAAGTGCATGTTAACTAATGGCAGTCGTAGAGATATCATAGAGAGAGTAAAATTTGATGCATACACTAACACAAGACATAACTGTGATAGAATGCTCTGTGGTTTTGTAAGAAATGGAGATAATAATACAGTCATGAAAATGCTCAGAAAAACTATTTCAAAAAGGCTGTTCAGTTTCAGAAGTAAATGGTCAAACAAATTGTTACAAGTTTTATAGTCTGCTAGAGGGTCACATGCTCAGTGTTCTGTTCTTTGGGACACAGTTTTTTGGTTGCTGTAAAGAAAAAAAAGGCAAAATGGAAACGAATTAGTAGCTTGACTCTTATTTGCTGTTTAGTTTCTGATAAGGTGGAAAACTTGCCTCAACTAACTCAAATGGTTGTGTTGAGAATAATTGAGAGGGAGTCTTTCTTTTGTCGTGTTAACAATGGAAGTTCAACTTTTAGTTTTATTTCTCAGAAGCCAAACAGAACTTAGAAGAAAAGGCTGACTTGGATAGGCACTGAAATGTTCAATCACTCTGGTTACCAAGAGTTCTTTTCTGTTTGTAAGCTCTTTTTTGTGATGTTTCGTGGGTGCAGGTTTCTGAGTGGATGAATGGAAAAGGTATCTGTGCATTCTCACCCACTGAACATGCTGTGCAGTTGGATCTGATTGGTAGGGTCCATGGGTTTCTTTCTGCAGAAAGTTATTTCAATAATTTGAGGGACCAAGATAAAACAGATAAGACATATGGCGCTCTCCTGAATTGTTATGTTCGACAGCGCCAAACTGATAAGTCCTTGTCCCATCTACAGAAAATGAAGGAGATGGGTTTTGCTTCATCAACTCTCACTTACAATGACATTATGTGCCTTTACACAAATGTCGGTCAGCATGAGAAGGTCCCTCATGTGCTAACTGAGATGAAGGAGAACAAAGTTTCCCTTGACAATTTCAGCTACAGAATCTGCATCAACTCATATGGAGTAAGGTCAGATATTGAAGGAATGGAAAAAATTTTGGAAGAAATGGAGCGCCAACCCCATATTGTCATGGACTGGAACACATATGCAGTTGTGGCAAATTTCTACATCAAGGCAGGCCTAAAAGACAAGGCAAATGACACCCTAAAGAAATCAGAGGGGAGGTTAGACAATAAAGATGGTATTGGCTATAACCATCTGATCTCACTCCATGCTAGTCTAGGGAATAAGGTTGAGGTCCTGAGATTATGGGATCTTGAGAAGAGTGCTTGTAAGAGGTGCATCAACAGGGATTATATTACCATGCTGGAATCTCTGGTGAGGCTTGATGACCTTGAAGAAGCAGATAAATTGCTGAAGGAGTGGGAGTCAACTGGCAACTGCTATGATGTACGAGTGCCAAACACTGTCATTGTTGGGTATATTGAAAGGGGATTATTTGAGAAAGCCCAGGCAATGCTTGAAGATTTAATGGAGAAGGGAAAGGTTTCGACCCCAAATAGTTGGGGCAGGGTGGCAGCGGGGTACCTAGATAAGGGTGAGATGGAGAAAGCTATGGTGTGCATGAAGGCAGCTCTCTGTTTATGTGCAGAGGGTAAAGGTTGGAAGCCTAACCCAAAGGTGATTGCAGGTATATTGAGTTCACTTGGCGAGAAAGGCAGCATTGAAGATGTAGAAGCTTTTGTAAGCCCATTGAGGACTGTTATCCCAATGAATAGACAGATGTATCATGTCTTGATCAAGGCCTATATTAGAGGTGGTAAAGAAGTGAATGGGCTCTTGGCCAGCATGAAAACTGATAAAATAGATGAAGACGAGGAAACAAAGATGATCCTTAGCATGAAGTAGAATAGAAGTTAAAGATGCAAAGTTATTATTTTATAGCTGACAATTTGTCCTCCCTCTTATCTATTGAAGGCCGGTTCATTGGTTACGTGGCTTCAAATATTAGAGAAGTTTGAAATTGTAGTGCCACCTTCCCAGGTAAATGAATGCCATTTTGTGAAACTTTCCTCTTTTTTTGTGATTGCTAAACAGTACCTTAATAAATATCGGAATCTCGCTTGATGGATTTTCAAACAAACATGTAAAGTGCATTTTGTACTAGAATGTCGAAAAACTAGGCCTGCATCATTTTGATGAATGTTGAAGTGGATCCTTTTGACCACTTCAAAGTTCACTTGCTACTCTGTTGTCTTAGACTTCACTTTGTGATAGTTTTTGCAAAAGTCTTATTGCTGCTATCTATGGGAGAGAGCTTATGATTTGTAACTTTCTCAACCTTGCAATATTCTCTTTAAGAACGCTGGCTTGTTGAAAAATTACAACCCTTTTGAAAGAAAGATGTTATGCTTTGTTTTGAAAAAAGTGATGTAACAATTCTTATGTACTGTATTTTTTAAGCATATTATTATAGAAAGTGTAGATAAGCGATTGTAGAAGATACGAGTCCTTGCCAGCTTAACTGGCAGCAGCAATATTGCACTCAAACAAACCCTAACCAATTTGGAATGAAAGATAAACTTAATCTACACATTAGAAATTCTAGCTTGAAGCACAAGTACCGGTTCTGGAGCATGAGAAAGAGGAGTCTTTTCTCACTACTGTATCTCAAATCAGAAGAGGTGAGAGAGAAAGGGGGGGGGGGGGGGGGGGGTTATATAAAATCTGTTGGGAAGTTGTCATAACTCATACGCACTACGCTCAAACAAACTTGAAAATGGATCAAATTAGGTCTATTCTCATTAAATTATTTGGTTTTTGAAAAAAAATAACCTACATTTTGTTAGGCTTTAAAGCATCTTTTAGGAACAAAAGTGAATTTCAACACTATTCAAACGTATTGACTAAATATTAAAATATTAAAAAAATTTAATTTACCATGTATTCGAATCATTTCAATTTGGCAACTTTGTTTTACATTATTTACAAGATACTCTTTGAAGCTTAATATTCATTCAGAGGTAAACTAAACGAGCTTTTTAGATCCAAAATACTTCCGCAAAATTGCATTTTTAACCCTTTGTTTTTCTACATTGCACCACTAAACTTGAATAAACCAAAAGGAGTTCCATCTACAGGTAAACAATTTCATCAAGGAAAGTTCTCCCATTAACTTGTGAAAGGAACGATGATAAATTTGCTAACACCCCTTATATTTAACTAATGACCTCCTTATGATATGAAGGTCAGCTATACTTACAACAGGCTAGTAGCTCTTTGCTAATATCAGAATATTATATTTTTTTAAATTGCCAATTTTGCCTATAATTCAAGACTTTTGACTCACAAAACTAATAATATATCTAGGATATCTTTCTAAATGCTCGAACTCTGTTTAAGATTGTCTGCAATTGTCAAAAAGGGCAAAAAGCAAAAAAGTCTAATTTATCCATTTTTTAAAAAATGAAAGTCTGCCCTCAAAACTTCACAGAAGTAACATTCCATGTAAAAACCAATTTCATTTAAAGGCAAAAGTTCAAGAGAGAAATTAAGTTTAGAACCATTAACAAGGTGAAATTCCTTCCCCCCCCCCCGGTTAGAATAATGAAACAACACACCAAACAGTAACCTTGATAATGTAGCTTGAAGTATCAGAAAAAAGTAGAGCTCGCAGCCATATATAATAGCAGAAATTCCAAGAAATGACCACAAACATTCATAAAGGGAATGTAAACTTTGGGAACATGAATAATGTCGCTAAATGTGCCTCAAGGCAAATCAGTGAAACTGGATTCGAGGTTTGTCCCACACAATGCGATGATACCAGACCATAACTACTCAGATAGGGTTGATTTCAGCTCACCATTGTTCCGTAGCTCCATCACAATATCACAACCACCTATCAGCTCACCTTTGTAATAAAGCTGTGGAAAGGTTGGCCAATTTGAGAAGGTCTTTAACCCTTGCCTCACTTGCTCATCCGTTAGAATATCAAAGGACCCAAAATTCACACCAGCTTGCCTTAAGGCATCCACAACCTTTGAGCTAAAACCACATTTTGCAGCATCTGGGGTACCCTTCATGAAGAGCATTACAGTTGAAGAGGAAACCAATTTCTTCAAACGCTCCTCAAGAGTCTCTTTCTGAACGATCCCTTTCTCAGTTAAAACCTTCTTGAGCTCCCCACTCTTCTGCATCTCCAACACAATGTCTGATCCACCAATAAGTTCAGCCTTTATGTATAGTTGAGGGTAACTGGACCAGTTTGAGTAAACTTTGAGCCCTTGTCGGACTTCTTCATCAGAAAGAATGTCAAAACTCTCAAAACCTACCTTCTCTTGACGAAGAATATCAACTAACTTTCTGCTGAAACCACACCTAGGTTCATCTGGCTTACCCTTCATAAACAGCATAACTGGGCTTGAATTGATCAGACTTTCTAGCCTAGAGGTCAGCGTCACACTCAAGCCAGTGGATTCAGAGATGCCACCCTTTCCGCTGCCAGGTTCAGTTACTTTTGCCTCACTGGAATCAGAGATTTCAATCTCATGATCTCTGAAAACTTCTTTTAGTTCACCACCCTCGTGCATAGCAATTGCTATGTCGGACCCACCAAGAAGCTCTCCCTTGCAGTAAAGCTGAGGAAATGTTGGCCAGTTGGAGAACTTCTTCAGCCCCTCACGAATCTCATTGTTTGTCAGAATATCAAAGCTTCCAAATTTAACCTTCTCTTCCTTTAAAATTTCAACAATTTTTTGGCTAAAACCACACTTGGGCTCTTCAGGGCTTCCTTTCATGAAAAGCATGATTGGGTGAGAGTCGACAAGCTGTTGGATTTGCTTTTTCAGTCCATCGCTAAGGCCGGATGGCAATGTGTTTTCCACTTGAGATGAGCCATTTTCTTTAGAAAATTCCTGGACTGTTTCGAGGATAGTAGGTCCAGCAGCCATTCCTAGGCTGGCAGGAGCCGCTGGCTCCCCGGGGGTGATTGATCCAGCAACTTTAGCAACTTTGTTAGCCAAACTAGATGGGTCTGCACCCTCCAATGTATCAATATTCTTACCATCCTATCACAAGAATAAGTACGTGTTAAAACCTTTGGAGAATTTGCAGTGAGAATAAATTCAGAAGAAAACGTCAAAGTAATTGTATTTATATAATAAGCAAGTTAACAATTGATTCGGGTAATTATATTTATACAATAAGCAAGTTAACAATTGATTAAGGTAATTATATTTATACAATAAGCAAGTTAACAATTCATTCAGGTAATTATATTATACAACAAGCAAGTTAGCAATTGATTCAGGGTATTTCTATTTATACAATCAGATATCATGGACCATATTTCACAGAGTTAAGTGCCAGCAAAAAAATTGCGAAGTCAACCCAGGTTATTGGTCTAAAAGGGAAAAATAGGACTAATCTCTCTCCTCTCCCACACCCCCCCCCCCCCCCCCCCCGCGCGCGCGCGGGGGGTAGGGGCAAAAAACCCAAAACACACACATACACAAAAAGGAGTAAATTTCAGCATGTCATGTAAGTCAACAATTTTTGTCAATATTTACAAAGTTTTGAGTTTTTTGTTTTCAATTTTTCCAACAAAAAGCTCTGATTAGAATTAGAACCTATGAACTTTAAAATTTATTATAAAAAAAAAAAAAATCTCTATCCTGCATTTGGAAAGTAAAGACATTGCAATTTAACAACTAGGCACTAAATCCTGTTTGGCAGGCCACTGCCGCACCAGCAGCGGCAGCAACTGACTAAGATGAATCCTGACAAACAATTTGGAATACAATCCAAAAGAGTTCTGTTTGAAATAAAAACAGAAAAAACTACATCCAAATAATTTTATCCCATCACTTTTCAATAGTTACAATTACAAAACCATATCTTTAACATTTTCACCATCATATACAGGCCTCACAAGAAACAAACTGAAATTTACAGAAAGAAGAGAAGTAATGGGAATTTTGCCTATTAAACTTACCTTAATGAAAACAAAATAAGGCACAGCAGAAACTGAATAGGCCTCAGAAATCTCTGGTAGTTCTTCAGCTTCAACCTACAATATTATAGGCAAAGTAAAAGGTAAAAGGAGAAGAGCATTGTGCAGTGCCAAAACAACCACAGTACACATGTCATCCCCATGTAACAAGAAAAAGTGAGCAGCTGCATGTCAGATTTGTACTTAAAATAAATAAACAAATCATTTCCAAAACCATTGGCGAACAAATTTCAGCAAGAGAGATCCATAAAGAAGGTCGTGATGCAGCAATAAAATTATGAACTATTCCAGATAATCTTTTTTATGGCCCTAAATAAACCAAGTAAAAGAATAACTAGATGCCAGTTAGAACCAAACATTATGCGACATGATAGCAAAAACACACACGCATCCTATCTTCCTGATGCAGTGGAAGACCTAGCCCCAAATTGCAATTAAAATAAGACTTTACTTTGTCACCACCAACCCTAGGATTCTTAAAGAAGAACTCCTAAAAGGCTCTGCATGATAGCTCAAATCACAAGATTAGTTTCACTAAGAATTCAAACAGAGACTGCAAATGGTTTCTTCTCCCCCCTCTTTTCTGTTTTTTTTTTGGGGGAGTAAGTGAACTCAGACTGCATATGATTATCATTTTAATTTTCATTTTTTCCCGGATATGACTACATTGGTTAATCTTTCACCATGGTCTTAAGTTTTAACAAAGAACCAACCCATTAAAACATTCACTGATGTACCCAAGATTAACTCCGCTCTACTAAATCATATATAACATATCAATGTCTATAACATAACATTAAAAAAAAAAAAAACAATGTCTACAACATTCACAATACCAATGAAACCTGCAATCATGCAGCTGCAAGATGATAGCATCAATCACAGATATACGAAGCTGCGGCTCAGACAAATTAGGCCAGCCCAATGGTCAAATGTTAAAAAATAAGGTTTTGAGCAAACCTTAGTTTTAGAATCTACAAAATGTTGAAGCAGTTGTAGCAGGCTTTGTATATTCTTCTTTATCCTATTTTCAGACTTCTAACTGATTTTAAAGATGTATTTTCGTCAAATCCTCCACCTCATAAAGACCTTGCCACCAAATTGAAGGTGTTCTGCGTCCCCAGGATTCAGCATCCATCTTGTGCATGTCTTCACAGCCAACACAACATCATCACCTTTCTCATTTCCCTAGGCATAAAACAAACATTCCACCAAAAAATTGACTCCAAACTCCCTGTCCTGTTTGGCAGGAGTATTCTCAGATCGTCTTCACCACCCCCATGCCACAGATCAAACCCATAACTCAAGAAGTTAACCCTGTAGGCATGACCGTAGGCATTGTCATTCATCTTTAAGAACTTTGTTTTGACAATACCCCTTGCAAAGCTTTGAATAAGTAATGTGAAATTTTCATATTGAAATTATGGTGCATTGTCATTCATCTTTAAGAACTTTGTTTTGACACAATACCCCTTGCATAGCTTTGAATAAGTAATGTGAAAATTTCATATTGAAATTATGGTGTGAATGTGATCACATTCCATTAGCAGCAAGATCAAATTTTCCTCTCTCTCTCTCTCTCTTGATAGGTAAGACAGACAGACACACACACCCATCTGTCTCAATTGGGACAAGATCATATTTTCTTCTCCTACCAGCAAAGGGTCTCCTTTCTTTATTTTTTTATCGATAAAAATAACTTGTATTACTAATAAATAAAAAATGTAACTTGTATTATGAACAAAGAGAAAAAGAAGAGCTAACCCAATTTACAGAAAAAGAGACCGGTTATAATAATTAAAGCCTAAGATCTAAATACATCGGGTCTAGGTTATGGTACCCGATTCCTCAACCTTCAAGCAAATGTCTTCATGTATCTTAATCTTTTTGGCATTTTCTCCTCTGTTTAATTTAGCTAACTTGTGGCAAAGAAACCAGTTGATTGGATGGTTTTGCCATCTTCCATAGACTACCTTAAAAACAACTCTTACAAGTGGCACAAATCTTCATGTCATCAGACTTATCGCAGGCATATTTGGCTTGAATAATGGCTTTTCCATTGTCTATCTTAGCTGTCAAATTTTTTATTTGGAGTTCTTTAAACGAGAAGAATTTTAGGTGTCCAAAACTTTATTTTTTTTGTACTTTCAAAATTAAAATAGGCCAGAACGATCGTAAAAAAAATAAACAATTTGTTCCATGTTATTTTACTGGAGAAATTAAGTATGTGAAGGTTATTCACCCACAACCTTCCCTCCAACTTCTAGAGCAAAATAAATGTTTTATCCTTCTTGTATCTAGATTTAGTTAGCAACCTCCATCTTAAGTAAATAAGAGTGTTCTTCTCCACAAGAACTTTATACAATACAATTTAAGGCCAATAACAAAGGGATAAAATTTGTACTTATCAAAGAAAAAGGAGAACGTTTCTTACAATACTTGAAATATCTGTAACTTTACCTATCCAATATATATATATATATATATATATGTATATATATATATATATCTGTAACCAAACTCGCCAAGGTTCTGCTACTCTGATAGCATTGATGAAGTACAACTCACATTACACCAACTTGAATTGTAAGTACCCTTCACAGAAATATCGGTGGTCATTCTCCGTTAACTGCCATTAAGAGTATGGTAACCTACAGTTTTCTCTTGGTCTTCTATTTCATTCATACAAAGAAAATAACAATTTGTGTCTTCAACTAATAGAATCACCAGATCTGGTACACAACCAAATTCTATCGTGGCAAAAGTCCAGAGCTCAATGATTGTTACACAATGTCATCATGTGGACACAATGTGACTGCCACAGGACCACACCAAAGCCAAATGAGATGTGTACAAGAAAATTCTGTTATCTTTTTTCCTGGATTTTTTTTATATTTTTTTGAGAGGAGGGGGGGCGCTCTGAATCCTTGCAATTAGAAGTCAACTTGTTTAAGGTTCATTACACACTATCAGTGAGGTCACTTTAATATTCTGCCACACTGCAGACAGAAAAATTGGATCTCAAACCAGGGGAATAAAAAAGGTCTGGTGGCAAGGTAGAATGGAAAAATTCTATGCTCATTTGTATCAAATTCCGAGCATGGAGTTCTTTCATACTACTATACCACCAGACTGTTTCCCCTCAAACCACTGCTTGATATTTTATACATCTAGTGTTTTAGAAGACATCCATGTGGTGATTTCAGCCATTTAGCTTCCAATAGTTATTTGGATGGTATAGAAAACTTAATGTTTTGGAAAACAATAGGAAATGTTACAATCAATTGGCTAAAGATCATCCAGTCAGGCTATCGGTTGAAAAGTAAATCCACTAATTTGACCTATCAAATGGTGGGCCACAATCTTATATTACCGTTGATACAATAATACTTTTTTCCCAAAGAACTTAACAAATCTTTGCTTATTCAATACCAATCCCTTTTGCCCTTATTCAATACAAATCTTTGCTTCATCTGTGAGGAAAAGACAACACGCATACAAAATTACCATTATAATGTTTGATTACAAAGCTAACAGGCGTCTAACCAAAGTGACAAACACAGAGTTCCACTTTTTTCTTGTCTATTCATAATAAACGGAAATTTGGGCCTCTAGACGCAATCATGTGTTTTCAGATTATTCCAATATTTCTATTAGTTTTCTTCACCTCTCGATTACTTCCACAACTTCCCATAATTAGGAAACTATTTAGGATATCAATCAATTTACAGGGAAAACAACGACGTCATGTAAAATTTAGAAACTATACTGGCTAAAATGTATTTCATTCAAATTATCAATCGATTAAAGTAATAACACAAATATATAGCACAGTTCATATAATATAGTTTCGCAACAATTTTGGCAAACACTCATAATCTATATTTATATATATATATATATAGAGAGAGAGAGAGAGAGACATATACAGGCATGGTTATAGATGGATACAGATATAGATGGATACAGAGAGAAGTACCCTAAGGAAGTGGGCGTGAGGGAAATCAGTGGAGAGGTGGGAGAAGACTTGATCCATCTGTTTAGAAGCTTCGCACCAAGATGCCCAGAAGTGTAGGATAACCGGTGAACCCTGTTTGATCACACCATCAAGCTCACCCTTTGACTGCACATCTTTTACAGACCCACCCATTTTCTCACTCAAATACAGGAAGAGAGGGAGAAAGTGTGTGTGTGTGTGTGTATATATATATATATATATAGAGAGAGAGAGAGAGAGAGAGAGAGAGAGAGAAGGGTTTATGACGGAGAATAAAAAGAAGACGACTGGCGTTTGATGATCTCTTATCGGAAAATAGTCCCAAAACCTAAATAAAAAAGCAGCGATGCGGAATCACAGACTCGTCGTGACATGGCATTGTTTATCATCAATCACAGGCCGTTCATTTTTCGTGATTTTTTGGATATATATATATATAGATATAGATTTTTTAATATATATATGTGTATATATATATATAGATATAGATTTTTTAATATATATATATACATACTAGTAAGTTGCCCCGCAATACGTGCGGGATAAAAAAAAAAATCTGATCTAATTTATCAATCTCATATCACACTATTTTGTTAAGAAAGAAAAAAAAAGAATTTTTTAATCTAAAAAATTTGGCCTTAAATTTGATAACCAAAATTTTTAGTATTATTTTATCAAATATGTATTGTATAAATTTGAAGGATTGCACATTCTTTCCATACTCACCTACAAAACTTAATAATCGAACCTTAACCGCCAATTGTCTCTAAATTTGTATTTTTTATAGTATGGGTATGAAAAATAAAAATATTCACCATAAAATGTTAATCAATATCTATATTATAGTTTTTTTAACATTCAAAACTTCTACTATGTAATATTGACCGGTAAATTTGCAATTCGCATGTTATATTATATGAAATTGGTTCAAATTAAGGTTATGTTTAGATAAACAACTAAACTACAATTTAATGTGTTTTGAGATTAATTTATATTTTAATTAATTTTAAAATTGTTTGGGATAGAATTTTAAATCGAATTTAATGATAACAATATTTTTATTAAGTACAATTTGTATTAAACTAGTAAATTTAATTTTTTCGTTAAGTTGGTTAAATCTATTATAAATATTTTAGAGTTAATTATACTTATCTCCAATGAGGTTTTTAACAATTGTAGAAACTTCCTTTATATTTTTTAAATTAACACTATCCTCCTGTCAGTTTAGTCGGATAAATGGTATTAACAAAATTAATTCAATTACAAATTTATTCTTATTTATTTAATAATATTATTTGATTAAAAAGTCAATAAATCTATTTTTTTATGTATTTTTTTGTCTCCCTGTTCGCTCTATAACATTGCAACATTCTTTCTTTCTTTACATATGAACAATATGCTAATTCGTGTTATCATGTCGTGTTAGGATCGTATCAAGGCATACATATTCGAAAATATGTGTAAACCGTAACATGACACTATTAACTAATCATGTCAAGTTTCAAAACTCAAACCCGACTCATTTATTAAACAAGTTGCACGTGTCGACACACTTAACCCATTTATTTTATTATTATTTTTTAAATAAAAAAATTTACTTATTTTTTAATATGTATAGATAATTTTTAATTTTAGTAACTTTAGATATGAGCCAAATCAAAGTAGAAATTTCTTTTTATAAATAAAAAATCTCAAAACCTTGATAAATATTTGATGTGAGACGAATTACCTTAACTCATAATATATTTTATAATTAAACGTGTTAAATTGTATTAAACAGCTTGATACTAGTAAAACCCAAACTCGACTTGTTTATTAATCATGTTATACGTGTCGACTCATTATGACCCAAACTCATTTATGTTAAATCCAAACCCATTAACTTAGTATCGTATTAAAAATTGACACCCCTAGACCTAATTGTAGTACTCTCTCCCTCCCCACTCCCGCTCCATCTCACTTCCCCCTCTCTTTCTCTTGTTTTCTCTACCCAGAACAACTCCGGCAAAAATTTTCGCTGTGCCACCACCCATGGCCACTCCACCACCACTAGTCTACGTCGGAAATCACTCTTTCCTGTCGCATACACATCTCAGCCCCACCGCCATTCTCACATTGTTTTGTCTTCCAAAAGGTAATGAACAGTGACATATTGTTAGGAGATGGAGAGAGAAAAGAGAATACTAATTCACCTAATAGATTGAAGACAAGATGTAGAGAGAGAAAGGAGAAGACTGATTCAGTAAAAGGAACAATCTTGGAGCATTTTAGAAAGCGAATTTAATGGCTCTAAGGGTTCTAGGGTAGAGAGAAAGAGAGGCTGGTTTGTTCGTCTCTCTCAACTCATGTTCTTTGCCTTCTCTCTGTAATTTTCTCTTCAATTGAACATGCTAAGCTTCTTCAAGTGTTGTTGGAAATTTGGAATATACCCTAGTTTTGATGAGTTCCATTACATAGTGAGAAAGAAAATTAGAGTTTTGAATTGATTTGGGCAACCTCTCGGTTCTTTCTCCATAATTTGTACTGATTTTTTTTTTTAGAACAAGATTGGAAAATATATGTGTGTGTGTGTGTATACATACGTATGTGTATATGTATATATGCACACATGTGCTTTGATTCTTATAGGTATGTTAAATGATGCATAGATCTTTCAAGAACCGAAAATATATATGAATTTGCTTGATATAATTCACTTGCTTTTAGTGGGTATGTTATATCGATGTATAGAATCATATGCAATATACATAAATTACAAGATGGATGTAAATTATTTACAGAGAAAATAACTCCACTTGGTGTGTTTAATCCTAATCCATAAAGAGAAAAATGAAGTGGCTGAACAAAAAAAAAGGTAGTTTAATCTTGTCCGGTGTTGGATTGAAATAAAAAAAATAGCAAATTTTAGTATTTTAATTTGAAAGAAATTATATATATATATATATATATATTTCTAATGGAGAATTACATAGAAAAGTTAAGAGTGAAAATCTTTTAGAGAATGAGAGAGTTTATAGAAATGGAAGGAAGAAAGTAGTTGGGTAATATTATAATTTTACAACAATAGGGAATGATATTCTTGTCTTTGTAATATTTGTAAGGGCAAAATTGATATTTTAAAAAAAATTTATGCTTATGTCATTAATATCAGTCTTTGTAATCAATAGTAGTTGACGGTAGAGGGTAATATGTGACTGAAACATGAACCAGAAAAGAGACTATTATTTTAAAAAATATAAAGAATGTTTTCATAATTGTCAGAAAAGTTATTATGCAATTTTTAACAAATAATCAAAATATTTAACTGCTTAACTTAAACAACATTTTTTTACAACTACTTAACTCAAATAATTGCCTAAAATAATTTTCGAAATGTAAAATCTTAAAAATATGGTAATATCTTAATTTGTGGCACTTTAAGTCACAAATGATAACATCAAATAAAGTTCTACCAAGCATATATTAAACTATTTTAAAAAAATATATACATATATATATATATGTAATTTTTTTTGAGAAGTATCCACTAATGTTACCCATTATATTCTATTATTGTTACATGTTTTTAATTAGGTGCCCATTATCACACTTATGAATGGGTGGGTCCCATTACATTGCCCACGATGACCTCAAATGGTGGGAGGAAAAATATTAGATAGTTCTATGTGTTAGAAGTATAGTATATTGGTATATTGGTATATTAGGGTTACCTATATATTACTGTGATACTAGAGTTAGGGTTAGCCGTCACATATATTATTGTGTAGTGCTAGAGGGATTAGGGTTCCATAATTTATTTCCTTTATTTACGCCTTCCATGTATAACTTCATAACTCTTCTATATAAATGAGCTCTTTTGTTTAGTTTCAGTAAGGAATTCAATCCATGTTAGATTTGGTTAAATAATATAAAAGAGACAAAAGAAAGAGAAGAGAGAAACGAAAAATTCAAACTACTACATTGTATTATACTGAATTAATTATAAAATTTTTAAAAAATTATATCTGAATCATTATCCAAGTACAACTTTATCATTTAACTTGTTTTGCTGATTTTGCTGTGGGATTAAGCGTCTCATTGTAATTGTAATTGTAATTGGAAGCATTATTGTTTATTTATTGTGGGACCTTTGTGAGAAACACATATCTATCACTGTGTCTACAGATTTATCACTGTACAAACAAACAAACCAAGCCGCATTGCTCATATATTGTGAGACTCCTGTGGGGTCCACAGGTTTATCACAAAACAAGCGAACAAAGCAATCAGACGACGGATAATAAACAAAGGAAGCAGTTGGAAAAACCTTCACCAAACCTTCCTTTTTATTATAGTAATATATATATATTTTTGAAAAAATATATAACTATTGACTCTTATCCCTGCAATGAGGCATCGAACCCGGTGGGCCGTACATATCAAAAATTAAAATGTGGGCTCAAAGCCCAGAAAGGATTCCAGGTTGCCATCTCCTCTGATTTCACGTAGGTATGAGCTATTAAAGCCCACCTACCATCCTTGTGGAACGGGCTTCTGGAATTGGGCCATATTTCTTACTTCTACTTTAAATTCATAATTTTTTTAGATCAGAATGCAGTTAACTATTTTATAATTAATAAGTACGTAAGAGTAAAAATATATTAATGCTTAAAATTAATAAATATAATTATCAATACATGTAATAAAATGAGATATATATATATATATATAAATACATCTATAACTATATTATTTCTCTATTAATATTATAAAAAAATGAAACAGAAGTATTAATTATTAGATAATAGAATTATTAATTATTTATCATAGAACAAAGTTGATTAATTAAAAATATATTAATTATTAAAAATTATTAACTTATTAAATATTAATTATAAGAGAGTCAATATAACATTTCAAATTCTTATTAAATATTTTGTTGGTACAGAAATAAATATTAAGCTAGATCTGGTAAAATTAATATTTGCCAAAACTAACTCAATGAATATGTTTAATGCATATTGGTAAAAATTTATAATATATGTTAAATAATAATAAAGTTAAGCATATCACATTCTAGAACCCATCCTATACGGATCAGGAATAATGACTGAACAATTAGACACTCCATCAATATACTAACCTTCAATAGCATATTGATGATGTGTCCAACCGAAAGCCTCTATACTTTCTAGAGGTGTCAAATGGGCCATGCCGAGCCAGCCTGTGGGCTTTTCATTTTTTTTGTCAATTGTTTTTAAAGATTACATTATATTTTTTTTACTTTTCTGTCATTTATTTTTTTCGAGCGTTTATTTTTTTTTTTTGGTCCCTTTTTTTTTAAAAAAAAGATTACATTACATGATATATTTTTAAAATTTATTTACCTTTTTTTGTAAAAAAAAATATGTTAGATTAAGATTTATTTACTTAATATTGTTACGTTGTAGACTTGTAGTTAAACTTAAATATTAGTTAAGTGATCATATATATATATATATATATATCTTTTTACTTTACTTTCATTATTTTTTTTTTTGGAGCTTTCATTTTTTTTGGTCAAATTTTTTTAGGATTACATGATATTTTTTTAAAAAAATATTTGACACTATAATAAAAGTAAATCTCAATATTTTATTGAAAATGAAAATGAATTACAAACAATTTTTTTTCTGACTGCATCGAGTTTATAATAAGTACTATATTGCCTACATACCCTTTTAGGATCAAGCCTTATGTAGTTATTTTCTTTACATTTGTATTACAATGTAATTTTTTAAATACATAAAAAAGTAATTTATTCCAATGAAACTTGTGATGAATTTGCATCTACGTCTAAGTTTGCGAAAGCTATTATCGTCTCCTGATCCATCCAATTTTGAATATGAAGTCTTGATTCGTTCCAATCCTTCATATAAATGAAGGCCTTCAAAATGTCCGATGCCAACATTGACCTTCTTTCATCTAGTACTCTCTTACCTGCACTAAAAGCAAAAAGCAGACTCTAACGATGTTGTTGAGACCGGAAGTGTTAGTAGATCACAGGCCATGATGGAAAGCACAGGAAAGCTCCTTTCATTTGATTTTCACTATGTCAAAATATAAAAATTGTCTATTTCTTTAGCAGTTAGGAAACTAATAAGACCAGTTTCTAAATATCTAGTTAGTTTAGAGTTAGAAGAAGAAGATGAGGAGGAGGAGGAAGAAGAAGAAGAAGTAGCCGACGATCTTCTCTTATTAAGAAATGCAAATGTATGACTTTTACTCAAAACGTTGGAAGAAGAAGTGGAAACAATATTTTTAATTTTATTATTACCATATTTTATTACATATTTATTAAATACACCATATAATAAACTTTTTATTTGTTCATTAGTAAGTCTTAATTGACAAATTAAATTTTCTGTTATTCCATCAATAAAATGCTCTACGCTAGAAATTTTTATTCTTGGATCCATTACTGCAGCTAAAGTAAAAATTGGGAGTAATTCTACCCAATATTTTTAAAAAATTTCTTCCATTACTACACATATATTTTTAAAATTCTCATTTTCCCTACGTATTGCAAAAGTATAAGAAACATTATATAATTCAGACAAGACAATACAAGAAGTAAGATAATAAACACCTGAACAATTATTTGTTTTAGTATAAAAATTTTCTAAAAATAATTTAAATGTAAAAGATAAGGCCCAATATAGAGTAGTTAAAAATGTGATTGTCATGCTTCTCATTATAAAAAAACAGTAATTACTTGGTCATATTTCTCACAAGACTCGAGCATGAAATATGTCAAGTTCCAATAAGTTGTAACATCTAGTTTAAATTTTTTCAGTTTAAATTACAACTTCTACATAAATTTTTAAATTCATGAGCTCTAAAATATGAATTAAAAATCCAAAAAAATTGCAGTTTTAATTTTTGCTACTTCGACATCAATTAATTTCAAATCATCTTGCACCATTAAATTAATTATATGACAAACACATCTATCATAAAAAAAAAATACCACCAAATGGTGGACGTAAAATACGTTTAAACATATCAGTAGAAGTAGTATTAGCACTAGTATTATCAAAAGTAATGCTAAAAATTTTATCTTGAACTTCATATTCTCTAAAAACATTTGAAATACAATTAAATATATTACTAGCATTATGAGAAGGATCCATGCTATGGAATGCAATAATTTTTTTTATTTAAAATTCAATTATTGTCAATATAATGTGCAATCACACAACAATAACTTCCATTATTTCTACCACTTCATAAATCAGATGTGCAAGAAATAGATGCATTAAAAGAAGAAAGATCATTAATTAAATCATTTTAAAATTTTTTAAATATTTTCATACAATCTTTTCTAGTAGTGTTTCTAGAAACTACTTTATACCTAGGTTGCATATAATCATGCATTAAATTTTAAAAGTGAATATGCTTCCCAAAAGTAAAGGTTGCTATATATTTAGCAATGCCATGTCACAAAACAATAATTTCTATTATTCCTACCACTCCATAAATCAGATGTGCAAGAAATAGATGCATTCAAAAAGAAAGATCATTAATTAAATCATTTTAAATCTTTTCATACAATTTTTTCTAGTAGTGTTTCTAGAAATTGCTTTATAACCGGGTTGCATATAATCATGCATTAGATTTTGAAAATGGATATCCTTCCCAAGAAGAAAAGATTGTTATATATTTAGCAATGCCATGTCACACAACAATAATTTTCACTATTCCTACCACTCCATAAATCAAATGTGTAAGAAATAGATGCATTAAAAGAAGAAAGATCATTAATTAAATCATTTTTAAAATTTTTAAATATTTTAATATAATCTTTTCTAGTAGTGTTTCTAGCAACTGCTTTATAACCAGGTTGCATATAATCACGCATTAGGTTTGAAAATGAATATCCTTCCCAAAAAATAAAGGTTGCTCCCTAGCAACTATATATTTAGCAGTGCCATCCCTCGCATTGTCATTTAAGTATGTCCAATTTCCCACAACACAATAAGTTGTGCTTGTGTAGGGTCATTAATACCATATTCTTCTAGACATTTTTTTATATGTCTGTTAAGATGGTCCGTGTCACTACTAATTTTACATGTATAATTGGTCTTGCAATATTTGCAAACAACTCATTCTTCTATTTGATTATTAATTGTTTTAAGGTAAAATAAACCCACACTCCCGATGTGCCGGATCTCTTAAGCCTAAGAGGATGATAAGATGTGGCGTCGCTTGGTGTAGGGATACTAGTATCAACAGAAGGTTATTTTTGTTCATCATCAAATTCATTATATTTACCATCGTTAAGGTTTTCTAGGTTAATATTTTTAATAGGTTCCATTTTCAAATTGAATATAATTAAATAATAAAATTTAAAAATAATACTAATAATAATAATAACAATTAAACAATAATCCTAATTAAAGAATAACACAAATTAAATAATAATACTAATTAAACAATTATTATTTTAATTTTTTTAACAATAACAACTAACTAATAATTATTATTATTATTATTTAATAATAACAACTAATAAAGAAATATACCGGCCCGTTAAATTTTTGAATTGAATGTAATTGATCTTCCTCTAATTCACAAACTTGTAATTGTAGTAGACTTGATTACACTTCAATCTCTAACACAATTACAAAATATTTATAAAGAATGCTTATAAAAATATAAATTGAGTTACTATTGATGAGAGAGCTTGTAGAAATGATTGTAGAGTAAAGAGAAGATGAGTGAATTGGTGAGGAAAAATGAAATGAGGTGGTAGGGTATTTACAGAAAAATTTAATTAGTGAACTTTCAATTTTACCCTTAAAACTAATCGTTAAATATAGTTGTTAAAGGGGCAAAAATGGTCATTTTAACCAACTTTCCAAAAATACCCCTTAAATGAATCATTAATATGGCCGTTGGAGGGGCAAAATGATAAAAGAATGTTTTTGAAATTAAAAAAAAAGGGATGGAATTGCAGCTGGGTCAAGGTGGGCCAAGTGCCGAACGGGTCATGCCGTGCCTGGGCTTGGGTCGTGCCTCCAAATGGGCCGGGCCATGTCGGGCCGTGGGCTTGGGAATGCAGGCCCGACCCACCATGTCGTGTCGTGTCGTGCCCAGCCCACCAACTGTCGTGTCGTGTAGTACCGTGCCGCGCCTCTTAACGTGACGTGCTCGTGTCGACCCGACCCGATTGACACCTCTAATACATTCCATGTAATTGCAATCGTATATCAGTGGAAATAAAACATGGTAGAGCATACTAAAAACTTCAATCAAAAACATAACATTGCTTAAATATTATAGCTCCAAAATTTCTTTTTGGCTTTTCTACAAATGTTACTACACTAGCCAAAATTTTCATTTTTCTAAAAGAGATGTAATTAAATCCTACTTCTAGGCTACGTTATCTAGACTTTCACCTGAAACATACAAGATAAAAAACCTGTAAGCTGAATGAAAAGGTTGTAAGTAACTCGAGTTCCCTGTTGTAGTTTTTAGAAAAAAGGTCATAAACTTTTATGGATATATAGAAATAAAAGAAGCTTGTATTGAAAGTTACTAGCATTTATAAAACATATGTGTAACTGATCGCGAGATATTTAATAAATCATGCAAGTTTTTAGGCCAAATAGTTTTGCAAGATAAATCATAGTAAGCATAAGTTGTAGCTAAAAACTGAGTGATGAAATAATACATACCAAACTTTAGTGTACCTTCGTAGTGAATAATTGTGAATATTTGACTTGCATTTCTGCTTCTCTTTCTCACGTGGCTTCCTCCATCGAATAACTCCTCCATATGACTTTGCTTCGCGGTTCTTGATCTCATCGATCCATGATTTATACAAGTTATTTCTTATAACTTAAGTTCTCTTGTATTTCTATCAGATCATATTCAATAACATGGCTTGAATCGTGTAACTACCGTCTTAGCATAGACACGTGGAAGATGTTGTGAACATGGGCTAGGTCCATCGATAAAGCTAAACGATAGGTTACCGGTGTCCAACTTTTTCCAAGACTTCAAATGGTCCAACGTAACGAGGACTTAACTTTCCATTCTTTCTAAATCGTGAGATACCTTTAGATAGGGATATCTTAAGGAACCCTTGATTTCTTACCGTGAATTTAAAATTTTTCCTTCTTTGATCAGCCTAACTTTTTTGTTGGCTCTATGTAGTGAGCTACCGTTGTTGGATTATTTTGACCTTCTCCATTGTGATTTGCACCAGTTTAGGGCCTAATAGTTTCCCACTCTGTCACATCGGAAACCCCACCCTCTACATAATCTGGGATTCGATTGGCCAAAGAGGCCTTCAGAATGGAATCGAATAGGTTGAATAAAGAAATTTTCTTTCTATATTGCGGAAGAGCCATTTATACAACTTTAAAATAATAAATAAAACCACATCGGATCAGAGCATATCCCAATTCTCCTACAATAAGACGACTAATAAATTGCTTGTCGATCCCTCAGCAAGATACAAGGGGTCATCGTGTGCTTACATACTAATTCTATAGTTGTGCCCTTACCCCATTTTTCTTCATCAGTAGTAGTAACCTTTCTTGTCATCTCTTGGATCAACATCTTGAATAGGCGTTGTTACTAATGTTGGTAGGCCTTGAGATTATTGATCTCGCCTCCCCAAATTCTACATTTGATGCTCATTTCTTAGTTGTCAATAGTATCATCTTGCATATGTAGCACCATTTCTTGATTTTTCACTAACATAATTTTCGGACCGTTAGGCTTCATTCCCTTTCAAGCTTGATACGCTTTACTCTATCTTTATCTTTTCTTATCCTGCAAAACCTGGGAGGTTAGGGGGGGGGGGGAATGGGGTGAGCTAAACCACTAAGCTTAGTGAGTAAATCTAGCCCTTATCATGAGTTTTCATAATAAAGCATTCATATACGCCATGGATAGTAGAGAGGACAAATATAACTTTTGAAATTATAGTAATTTTATAACACATTTGAAAAGCTTGGAAACACATGCTTTATGAACTCGTTTCCCACTTCATATATAGTTTACATATCAAAATCAAAGCATATTTTGTAAAATTTAAAGTATACTTTAAACAGAGTTTGCATATCATGGATCAGAAGCATAACTTTATTATTGTACCTTCTTTGAGCATAGCAAGTGTATCATATTTATAACTTCCATAGCATATCATGCTTACTACTACAAACAAGACATTATACAAAAGAACCCGCGTCGACTCAGATTTTGAACAAAAAGTCAACAGATGACCTTGTCACATATAGTGACAACAAAAGAGATTTCTAGCCCACTCATCGACTTATCATAGATCCATCGTTGAGAACTTTCATCATTGCTGACATGTACCCCCCTCTAAATCGGATTTCATATAATGGCATATATGTAAAAATATAGCTTTTCAAACATTTCTATACATGATTTTCAAAACAATTAGTAAACATGCTTATAAATCACATTTTCATAGTGTAACATAATATTTTTGCGTAACAGAGGATATTGTTCATACTGTACAGAAAGCAGTTGTATAAAATTTCACTATTCCAAATATTTAGAATTTATCACAAAATTGTAGTTATAAAAATAGAATAAAATATATCATTTGTCAACAAGACTGAATTTCATAGAGACTGGATATAAAATAGTTATTTCAGAGATCTAGAACTACTCACCTGGATCATCCCAATTCGATCCTCGTGTTCTTTTTTGCTTAATAATACATCCTACACATACATTGTCATATCATATCAAATTTCATATTTATACCAATTTCATGCATTTCTTACTGTGAGTGACATAATCTAAGTCTTTGTGCCATTTTACCTTTATTAACTGGATAATTTTTGTAATCATCGTTTATTGAGTTTAATATAACTATCTTCATTTTTATAATCCTCATAGCATATTATTTTATACTTGTATAATATTAGTATATTTAGATGACCACTTTACTCTAAGTATACTTTAAATCTTGGTTTAGAATTCTGAAAAACCATGAGAATAATTTTTATAATCCTTACAAGGGCATTTTTATAATTAATTAACAACCATAGTATTTAAAATAAGTTTCAAATTTTTGTAACTGAAACAGATTACAAAAGCAGACTCACAATATTGAAAAATATAAAAATTTTAGGCTACGTTTAGATAGTGATTCAGATATAATGTTTTGAAAAATATTTCTGAAAATTTTGTAATTAATGTTTTAAAAACTGTGAAAATATATTTGAATATGATAATCTAAATTATAAAAAAATTAAAATTAATAACTTGCTAAACGCGTATGCAATAGGGTATAATGAATATGGTAAAGTTCTAGTCTCGACACAGTTCTTGGAATGAAAAAAAAATAATGTATGCACTCGTGGGGTATAATGAACATGGGTTTTGTTATTTTTATTTTTTTTAAAATAAATATAAACTGAAAAAATGGCTGAGATACCGCATGAAGCGGATTGATAAGTTTACTTCACTAAACGGAATAAGAAAGCAGCCACGCAGGATTAGAATTTAAGGGGAAAAAAAAAAGGAGCGTGCCATGTGAATTTTTTGAGAGAATAGCGGATAAAACATGATACATCGTAATTTACTTTATTAAATAGAAGAGTAATGTTATTCATATCATAAAATTTGACTAAACTTTTTTATTTACTGACGTGATTGTTCGAGTGCTAGTCAATTAAGTTTCTTGGTATATGCAGATGCTAGTCAATTAAATTTTTTAGTACTAGTCAATTAAACATGTTGGACTCACTTGATATAACTAGCACCAAGAGGCCGAATTTACTAGCACCAAGAGTTATCACGTCAACAGATAAATTTTTTTAATAAAATATTAATATAAGAATAATATTACACTAAATAGAATAAGAAAACAGTCAACCTGGGATTGGAATTTAAGGAGAAAAAAGAAAGTGTCATGTGGAATTTTTGAATGAATAACAGATAATTATAAAGACCTATCTTTTTTTAAAAAAAATTATATTTACATCTCTTTTATTATATGGATAATATATAAAAAAAATTTCGTACAAAAGCTATCATTAAGAACGTGAGATTTCAATCCAAATTTTTATAAGAGTTAAAAATTATGCTCGAAGAAAGACGACGCCGTTTGTATGATTGAACAGTACGTTCGTTATAGCCGCGACTTGAAATGCACCAATAATCAACGGTCCCACATTAGTTGTTAAAAAGAATCAAAAAGATTAAGAAACACATGAATTTCCGTCCCTCTTTGTCCATGCTTTCACACTTCTACAGTTCTCTCTCCATCACTCACTCTACTCCAAGCTCCCTCTCCCTCTCCCTCTCTCTCTCTCTCTCTCTCTCTCTCTCTACACTACAATACGGATAAATACATACATATACATATACATATACATATATATTCTGTTTCACACTTTCCTCTTTATAAGAAATTCTTTACTGGGGACACGCAAAGGTGAAAGTGATGAGGGCTCCGTTGGGACCGGTTATAGGGAGGTACCCATCTTTCAATGGAAGTGATGGTCAGATGGGTGGGATCATAAGGCACAACAGAAAATGCAGAGATGTTGCCTTTCTCATCCTCTTTATTGCCTTTTGGGTGGGAATGATAGTTAACTCCAGTTTTGGGTTCAACCAAGGTAACCCACTAAGGTAATAAGCAAAATTGTCATTCCTACATCATTTATCTATCTATCAATATACCAAATTACCTATTTCCCCAAAATGGGTCTGCAGTGATTTCATAAATTTTGGCTTACATGTGCTTTTTTATATATTATATCTCCTGTTTATGAACTCTCCGAAGAACAATCTTTATTAACTTAATGCTTTAATGGGCAATTTATCATTATTATGATTACTATTTTATTTTTTTTTGGGATCTTCAGTTGTTGTGTTAAGATTGTGATCTTCATGTGAGGTTTTTTATTTGGCTATCTGGTTGAATGAGAGAACTTAGAAGTGTATGAATGAATTTAATTAAGGGAAACCATCTATTAAAGAGTGTTTTTGATAAGAAACTTGTAACCCCATAGTTATTGCAAGAAAACATTTAGGTGTGAATATGATAGGCTACCAATTCAAGGTGGGTCAATTGTTGAACTAAACCTAAACCCTCTATTAAATGTGGGTCAATGATTAAAAATAATTGTAAAGAAGTTTGATTGTTCAACTTTTACCAGTGATCATTGTACATCTGGCAACCACATGCTGTTATCTCTCTGTAAAAATTGTAAAGAAGTTGCTCAAATGTCCAACTCGATATTTTAACTGTGTGGTTGTGTAATGGCCCAACAAATGATAATTTTACATGGCACACCTTACATATAAAATTACGGGCATGACATACATTGGGAGACATTTATATCCTTCTGGAAATGGATTATTACCCCTTGTATGTAAGTGCTTATGTTGAATTTTTGGGATCTTTGAGGCCCTAATTGTATACCGTCCTTTGTTCTTTTGGTTGCGTCCCCCTTGGGCGCCATTAATACAAATTTACTTACTTATCAAAAAATGAAGGATACATTTCTCCTTGGAGAAGACGTTAAAATTAAAGGAATTGCATGTGTCTACAATTTCTTGATCTCATCCCTTCAAACACCTCACCATCAACAATATACCCATTCATAGAAGAAAGAATGTAAATTTGTGTGTTCATATAAATATTAAAATACTACATCTGACTCAAGTATCTCCGCCTCATTGGGTTCGAGTAGACTCATAAGCCAACTATAAACCTTAAGGAAGGTTTTAATGATGTGGAAATGGGAGGAACCAAAATCGTTTCTGTATCCTGAGGTTTTGATCACGTTCTGTGTCTCAATTTGATACTGACATGCACATACATTCCTTTAGTATTCTCCTTTTCATTTTGAGGCATATTGAGTGCATTTGTGTTTATTTCACCAGGTTAACATATGGTTTAGACTACAGAGGAAATATATGTGGTAACAAGCATGCAGATCCTGATCTTCATCAATTGGAACTCAGATATTGGTTAAATCCCAATCAGGTGTATCAAAGTGGCGTGAAGAGTGGCTACTTTGATCTAGATGATGCTAGAAGCATCTGCTTGAAGAACTGTCCTGTCACATCAGAAGATTCTCTCAAATGGGTATGTGATTATCCAGAAGGAGATATTCACCTGTCAATGGCTCAGTGGGTTCATAGGAATTATGATTATTTTGACTTCCTCACACCGGATATGAGAAATGCTTCCTTACAGCTTCAAGGACCATGTTACCCTGTCCTTTTTCCAAGCGTAAACGGTAAGTGATGGTACACTGGTAAAGCCTTGTGTTTTCATTATAGTTTTCATGTCAAAGTTTATAAAATGGATAGGCATGTAATAGTCACCTTAGTCCATAAAGGACAAGTGCAAGCTAGATCATGTTGTTATTTTGTATGTGCGTGTGTATAAATCATCTTATATGAAAGTAGAGGAAGAATTGATTTGTTAATTTTTTCAACTTTTTCTCCTTTTTTCCATCACAAAGTTTCTGGTCTTCTTTTGTCATACTTGGTCTTGTTTTCTTTGATATCAAACTACTTCATGAATTTTATGTTTTCTTCTACCCTTTTTTTGGTAGTTTTCTGGAGCTGCCAATTTATTGCACGTGCATCAAATGTGTCTATGCAGCAATGGCAGCAGATGGGGGGAGTAACAATCGATGAAGACATTTTAATAGATAAATCTATTCACAGATCCATCAATTCTAGATCATCTGTCTTGAAGGTCAGGAAGTGGGAACCTTATGATTAAGATGGTTTTGAGAAAACTTATTCTTCCTTTCCCTGTTCTTTTATTTTATATTTTCTCCCACTCAAATATGGCTGATTCTTGCACTGCAACGTAAATCTTGCATCAGTTTTATTAGTTGAAGTTCCTACCCTGTAAAATCAAATGGCAATCATTGTGTTATGGTACTTCTGAGAAAGTTAATGCATGGCTCATTAGTATTAGAATCTCAAAAAGGACTAGCCCATCTTGATTAATGCTGTTGTCAAACCTACCAAAAAAAATTAATGAAAGGAAATTTTTTTGAGATTTATTTACAATTTGAAACGTGGAGGAAACACAAGCTTGCTTTCTACTTGTATTATTGGTTAATACTGGAAAACTATGACTCTATGGCCTTCATATTTATTGCCCTTCATCCTGAAGGCCTAGACAATCGAAACACCAAGATCTTCTAACTAGCATAAGACTAATGTTAAAATGTCTGTTTCAAAGTGTCACTGGAATACTGGATCTTCTATTGACAGATTCTCTGCGCTGGGGATCTCTATGATGGGGCTTGTTGATTGAGATAAAACTCCAAGTATCTGTGTCATTTACTGTGGTGACCAATACAGTGTCTCATTCTATCCTTTATCGATCTGTTTTTATAACTTCTCATTGTGCCATATATTACACAACACATTTAACTTCTGATAGTCAGAAAATTTAAAATGAACTTGTTTCTGCAGAGGTATGTTGCTGATATTGGAAAAGCATGGCCAGTGTTGGTTGTCTGTGGAGGAATCATACCATTGTTCTTGTCTGTAATCTGGCTGTTAATGATTCGACATTTTGTTTCTGGGATGACTTGGATTACTGTCTTCCTCTTTAATGTTCTTCTAATATCAGTCACTATGTTCTACTACTTAAAAGGTCAGTTTTATGCTTTATTACCTTCTCATTATGCTATCTGTGTTGGGGCTTAATATGAATTACCAGCATTGGTGAATGGAAAAGTTTCCCAAGTATTTATACTTGTCTTCTTGGAAATAGTTATATGACATAGAAGTTTAACAATCCTAAGATTTCATTTGAATTGTAATGCAACCATGGAAACATCAATTAAATGGTAGAAAATAGGCAACATACTGCAGGACATGATTAAAGCAAGCAGAAAACTCAAATACGACTGTAAACTAGAATTTGGAGTGAGAAAGATGAATCACGGGCATTTATGTCAATATCTTTTTTCCAGTGATGGTCCAAACTATCATGTAATTAAATGTTTGTTGATTTGCCTAATTTACTTATTTATTAACAAATTTTATTTGCAAATTCCGTTAAAATATATTCACTTTGAATTAGACATTGGAGCTTGGACTATATTATGGGTGTATTTACCAATGGAACTTAGCATATACAAACTTGTAATAAACATGTCATTGGTTGATCGTAACATGTACTTTTTAATAGGGAACTTTAAAGTTGAAATATTCAGGTATCCATAAAACATCATTCTTGCAAGTGGTTTGTTTTTATGGGTCCCACATTCAAGACAGAACCATAAATAGTTGGATTGTTAGATAATTGCCTGGGTGGATGATGTATGGCCATATGATTTTACAATACTGTAGATGACTTCTCTAAGAAGACTAGTGAGAAGTTGACTGATCTTGACCCAATATCACTCACAAATACTATTTCTTAGTCTAAGAAACTAGTATTTCCTGCTGTTGGTTGTTGCTGAACTTTGAATGTGTCTGAAGTCCAAATATTTTTCTTATTTTTTGAGTTGATACCTCTATTGAGGCTAAGTAATTTAAACTTTGGCTTTTTCTTATTTTTTGAGTCGATACCTCTATTGAGGCTAAGTAATTTAAACTTTGGCTTTATGCTAATATATTTCTACGGCTGAAAAACGAACCTAGTTACTTGAGCTCGGCTTGTAATCAGCTCAGTTAAAGCTTAGTTCAAGATTGGCTTATGAGATAAATTAACCAAGTTTGAACATATTTTGAAGCTCATTAAATTATTGAGCTTAGCTTGAACTTAGCTCGATAAGCCAATAAATAGTCTATAATGTATAAAAATAAATAGTTTGAGACCGGCTTGAGAAATAAACAAGCCAAACTCAATTACAATTTGAAACTTGTTTATTTTAGCGTGCAAGCTTGAACAACCTGTTGTTCGGCTTGGCTTGGAGTTAAACTTTCCACCTCAGATGCAGTTTTATTTTCTGGAACATTAAAATCCTGAACCAGACACAAGAAGCATCCAATTAATATTATGTTATCCTTACTACATAAATTTGTATATACATGTATGCAAGTATTGATGCTCGTGGGTCTGTGCTTGCTTTTGAGTTCATAGAAATTCTCTACTCGCCATTTTATAATTAAAATTAAATGATGAAACAGGATAAAAGAATGAGGTAAGGGAGTGGAAAAAATTTCCCCATTGTATTTTTTTTGTGTTATTTTGTTTTTTGTTTCGGTCTAGTCAGAAAGGTACAACTTTCTCCTGTATAACAGCATAAGTGATGCCCAATGATTTAATGTTTAAATCCACCACGGCAGGTCACTTATTCGGATGTGTCGGCAATTTTTATTCTCGGTCCCTATAATGTGAAAATCTTACAGACTCTCTCTGTTTACAAAAATGGCCGTCAGGTCTCTTATTCCATGACTCATTGGCACCAAGCTAAATAGTTTTTTTAAAAATTTATACTAATGAAGTTAAACTTCAAGCATAAAACTCACTGGGCATAAATTTCACAAGTGGACATGACAATCAAAGATGTCTCGGCTGGTCCTTAGAGACCATCACAGACTTCTTCCTTACTATCTGTATTTTCTGCTGTCCGAATCTACACCTGTTTAAGACCATGCATATTGAAAGAAGGGATTTATAATGTTGATAAGAAGATTCTTTTTTTAAAAAAAAATCAAGTTTGTTCAATTATATGCCTTATTAATTCTTTGACAATCACAAATGATATAAAGCTAAATGTCATCTTCAATTTTGTGCTTGTAGCCGGATGGATTGGAAATGATTCTGTCTCCCCAATCATTGGCAAACATGATCCTTACGATTATGTATCTGGGAGGGTGGGTGCCACATCAATCACGAGGAACTTGTATCCAAAAGCTTTCAATTTATTTTATTTTATTCATCCTTTTTTTGGCAGGAGCAAAGTCACCTTCGCGCTGCTGCATCTCTTATGACCATTGTAATGGTTATTGCTATCATCTCATCACTTGCCATTGTTCGGCGCATCCTTATGGCAACATCTGTCCTGAAGGTACGTATAAAGATAAACTTTTTCATTAAGAATGTCTATTATTCTTGTCTAACAGACACTGAGGGCAGTTTATCCAATGGGATATATATATATATATATATATATATAGATATTGGAAGATGATGGATCCACTAATTGATGGTGACCATAATCCACAATTGATCTGGTTATTGCAGAGAGCATTGTGGTCATAATCTTTATATTTATTTTTTTGATAAATAAAAAATTAACTACCCTTCATTGTTAAAATAAAACAGCGATCATTCAACCTCTCCAAAATAACAACTTTTGACTGATAACAAGTGACACTCAATAGATAAAGTCCAAAACTTTTTTTCCTTGAAAAATTCAAGACATTCTAAACTAAAACAGACTAAAATTGTCTTTTGAAACCTTAAGAGGCTGCTGCGGCTCCCTTCTTCCTTGGAGCTGCTTGAGTGCCTTCTCTAAAGTTACTCTTGAACTTGTGTGGAACGAGAAGGAGATACCTCATACGACCAGTTCCAGTGGTCTTCCTTTGCATTGCCTTCACACTGCAGTTATATTTTCTGATCTGGGCCGCAGGAAAGCCACAAGCTGCGCAGCGGCTCTTCTGTAGGTGGAAGCTGTGGCGGCTGCATCTCTTCCTCCTCTTACTGAACCTTCCTGTTCCTTTTCCCATCTCTGGATGGGAAGAAACCCTAACTTTGGGGGCCTTGGCAAGAATTTTTATAAACTTTATATTTATTATAGAAATTAAATAAGTAATAGTCTAGAAAATGAGTTACAAGCCAATAACTTGGTTTTCTACTTGTGTCAACTTTTGGTAATTTATTATAGTGTATTTCAAAAAGGTGGTAAATCCTCAAAAATTTAAGGATTTTGTCGGGTTTTAACCACCACACTTTCTATATACTATTTGCACCAATGTTTCTGGAACGTGGATCATTATGGTACATGAAATGGGAACAGGAACGCAAATTGTCAGTTATTATAGAACGTGGTATATTAGGGGTAGGCTTCTTCGTATTACTTTGTTGGAACGAAATATATTTTTTGATTGTATTTGTAATAATATTCATATATGTATATATGCATATATATATACACACACCGGAAAATTTCTAACGAATTTAAACCATTATAAAATAAAAATTCTAACGATGTATGTTTGTATTTTCTTATTTGTTGTATGATTTTTTTGGGACTTTTGATATTTTAAATTGGAACGCTAAATCATGCATTCCAAATCGTGAATGATCTACTTTTGGATCATAAGATCCAATTCCCAATTTTCTAGGGGAGAAGCAAATTATGGTAATTATGATTTGCATTATTTAAGAAAAAATTTGTAATTAACAAAAAAATATCAACATTTTCTATCTTTAAAGTTATAAGTGGTGAGAAGTAGAGAAAGAATGTGAGGCGAGGGAGAGTGAGAGTGAGAAAGGGTATTTAATAAAATTATAAACGGTGAGTTGGAAGAGAGAGAATGGATTTTTGAATAAAGGAAAAATATATTACAACAAACTTGAGGTGTAAAGATGGAAATAAAGCAACAATAGAAGGGTAGAATATGCATCACAAAAATAGGACTGCCATTTTTATATATAGTGTGTAGATATTGTGTCACTCTTCCTGGCTTGAGTATCACCCATGTTGATATGCCATTATAAGCTGTCGTCAAGGTGCAAAAATTCCGTTGTTAATAGAAATTTATAGATGCTTTTTTTTTTTGAGCGGAATACCTAAAAGTTTATTTGCTATGTTTAAGTCCTCATTAGGTTATAAGGACTATAGTAAGTTGAACTCTGTAGACCATGTAATGTTGTGACACATCAACTGATTTATATGCAGGTTGCTGCCAAAGTCGTAGGAGAAGTTCAGGCTCTCATTGTTTTTCCTGTCATACCATATACTATTCTGGCAATCTTTTACATGATATGGTTTTCTGCCACCATTTATCTTTTCAGCTCTGGTCAAGTCCTCCAGAATAACTGCAACTCGAACTGTTGTGCTTATGATCTTAGGGCTAAGCAGGTGAGCTGTGATCGCTGTTGTGGTTACAGCATCCACTACACACCTCATGTAGGGATTGCCATTGCATTCCACCTATTTGGGTTCTATTGGGCCACACGGTTTTTCATAGCATGTTCTTCTACTGTTATTGCTGGCTCCGTTGCTTCCTATTATTGGGCTCGTGGTGGTACCCTGGTAAGTCACTACCGATGTATATGAACATAATACATTTTCTTTTTCCAGAGAGTGCCGAGAGTGGGTCAGCTGATCTGACTGTTGAAAATGTGAGAGCCTTGCATTATAATTGACAAAGTTAGACAAATTATTTCCCCCTGGGGTTTGCTTGAATGGGAAGTTCTCAGGTTCATACCTCGAGGTGGCAAGTTCTACTCCTGACTTGTGTGGTTCTTGGGGTTGGGGTTACATATCTGGAGTTTGCTGTGATAGCCACACACCGTGGTTGGTAGATCTTGTCATAAAAAAAAAAAATTGGACAAATTATTTAACTAAAGTTACCTCTGTGTGTGTGTGTGTGTGTTACTCAAAAATTTAATGTTTATTATCTCTCTGATTAAAGACCTTAGATTTTGCTTGCAGCAAGAAATTCATTTTCTTCCAGTATTTTCTTCAATGAAGCGGCTCATGCGGTACAGTCTTGGATCTGTAGCTATAGGCTCTCTGATTGTTTCAATCATTGAGTCAATACGCTGTCTACTGAAGCCAATCCACCGGAAACTGAAAGTTGCTAATGCAAGACCTGGAAACTGGTTTGGAAAAGTGGCATTTTATTCTTCTCGGTGCAGCCTTACATGTATCGAGTGGACCATCAATTCTGTGAACCGCAATGCCTACATAATGGTAATTTGATTTATCTTGTAATAATATTTGTGAGGTATAGAAGAATACAAAACTGGAATTGAAATTCAATTTTGATTATAGATTTGCAATTTAAATTTAATAAAATCTCATACATGTCCTTTTCGAAATAAATTTTAATTTTTTTGGTAAGTAAATTAAATTTTAACTTGAATAAACAAGTTGAATTAAACTTTTTGGAGTAGTTGATTCTCTAAATTTCTTCTTGTCTTGCTTGCAGATTGCCATAACGGGTGAAAGTTTCTTTACTGCTTCTGCAATTGCAACAGGATTAATCAGGAATAACATTCTAAGGATAGGAAAGGTGAATGTGATTGGAGATGCGATTCTTTTCCTTGGGAAATTATGTGTAAGCCTCTCAAGTACTTTGTTTGCATTCCTCATGTTGGATGCTCATAGATACAGATCTGCCCACAACAAGGTCTCCTCACCATTGTTTCCAGTACTAGTAAGTTTCAATAGTTCAACTCTTTACATCGCAAAAAAATTATATCTAACATAACAATGGATGAAATTATGCGCCTGTTGCATATAATACTGGCTAGGGTCTAATGTATCAATAAAAAAATATATCCAAAAGATAAGAATTTGAGAGTGTCAGATTTGGGTGATATGTAAAACTTCACCTCTTGTAGTTGTTGTGGTCGATTTCTGGGTGTTGAGATCAACGGTGGAGAGTTCAGTGAAGAAGCCTCTGATGGCTAAGTTAGTTGAGTATGAGAGAGAATAGAACAGTAAATTAGGCCAAGAATTAGGGCGTACATTGAGAGGTAATGTTGCTCTCCTTTTATAGGTGTACACATGCTATTCCTCATAGGATTCAGATTGAGAGAAAATAGGGATTGTGCTTATCCTTATGTGACAGTTTTTAATTGGACTTCGCAAAGTGCTCGGGAGCGATTACACAAGCTCAATAGTACCTGTGTTCTGTATCACATTGAGAGGTGACATCTGACCACTTCCTCTAAATGGGACTTGTCCTTTGAAGTGTTAAGGTCGAGCGCCTCCTTTTGTGACTTAATTTGGTTCACGTGTTATCATCTCTGTGCTTGGATTATTATGGGCACGCCAGTAGTATTAGATGAATAGGATTTCCTCTTAATTATTTTGATATATTTTTTATGTTATCATAGTTGAGAATAAACGAATTCTTAGAATCTTTGAAGGCCCAACAGGAAAATGTAACATTTGTAAATGACTTTTTGCAGGAACAAAGAAAATGAGGTGAACTCATGGTTTAAGATGCTATGTTTTTAGCAACTAATAATGAATTATATACCTGTAAAAGACTTCTTTATGGTTGCATTTTGCAGGTGTGTTGGATTCTCAGTTACGTCGTCGCAACCCTTTTCTTTGCTGTGGTGGAGATGTCTATAGACACCATAATCCTTTCCTTCTGCCAAGATTCTGATGAGCATCAAGGGAATGCACAATATGCGCCTCCTCTTCTTATCGAAACCCTCGAAGACCAAACTGAGTTGCCAAGACTCACCCATTGATCTCATTCAAATTCACAGCGCGCATCTTCCTTTCACATTTTCCAAATTTTTCTTTATACAGCTCAAAAAATATATTGAAGCCCCATGTATGTTATAGTTTCAGGCTTTGGTTTCCAGGTTTGGTCCTCTTTAATTTGCTTCATTTTTTTTTTACTTCATCCTGTATAGTGGAAATTTTTGATGCATTAATTCACCTTGAACAAAACTGCACCAATTCAGAAAATCTCTTGAAATTCAACCTTCTGCTTGATGATGAGTGGAAACAGGAATCCATCATGAGAAAGATGACTGGCAGTATAGTTCCAGAAGTAGGTTGGATGAAATTAATGATTTATCAAACAGTTGGTGCACGCCAATGGAATATATAATCAAATATAATTTAACAAAATTTTATTTTAATTATTTAGAGCCGATTATATAAATCTTATCTCGGATTATTCTTAAGGTCAAGGGCAGAACCTTTAAAAAAATTTGGGGGGGCGGGGGGCTAAAAAATCTTGGCAAAATTTTAGCGGGAATTTTGGGTGGGCTAAAATTTTGAGGTGAAAAATGAAAGAAATGATGGATAAAGATTGGACTGGGTCAAAATTTTAGAAGAGTGTGATAAAATTTTGGAAAAAATATTAAAAGGTCTCTAAAATAAAATTTTTAATACAAAAAATTCATAATATACTTTTTATATCTAAAAGATTCAAAAGAGAAACTTTTAATACAAAAAGTTTAATTGTTAACTTTCATCATAACACTGTTAAAAAATATTATTAATTAGACTAAAATAGTCTTCAAGATACATTTAAAAAGAGACTAAATAGTTTATAAAATAAAATTTTCAATCCAAAAAAAAAAATTATAACATGCTATGATTTATTTATCCAAAAAAAATATAGTTTATAAATAAATTTATTTATCTAGAAAGTCTAAAAAACAAATTTTACAGTAATGCAACCCATATATTACAGTAATTCATCTCAGAATTTGGGGGTTTTTGGCAATCCAATTGGTCCCAAAATGCTTTGGCTATGTTGAATTTATCTCAGATTTCTCTGCAAATTATTCCCAATATTTTTCCAAACCAGTCCAAATTGCAAATTACTCACACTATCAAATAATTTCTTCATTAATGAGCTTTGCATTGAAGCCACTCCTCTAAATAGAGAGTGATTTGCAAGCAATGATGGACCCACACATGTATAATCCGGAATCCAAGCTTTGTCAAACTAATTCACTCATTGTTCATAAAATAATCTGAAAATCCTACGAGCTACAAGTATAGTAAATTGAACTCAGGATCTTTAAATTTATAACACATCTTTCAAGACAGCTTATCCATCACTTGAGCTCTGCATGTACAATCTGTCCACAAAAGTTCAGTGGGTAATGTCTACTGTGGAACTCAAATATAACACAATCGAGAAAATATTGTATGATCCGAGATCATTGATTAGGTCGATGGTCCAATTTAATCATGAGCTACCATGTAAATAAAAGTTGCCTTTTGTGTCCAAAAGCCAAATGGTGTTATAAACATGGCAACTCATGGACTAACAGTCTCAAATCATACAATAATTTCTTCACAAAATGTGAAAAAGAGAAAAGACAAGAAGAGGGGGAATAGAGCTTAGACAGGTGAGAAGAAGCACAATTTCATTGGAGAACGTAATTCTCTGATCACACATTCCTCGTGTTCCCTGATTGAACAATATGCATTCCCTGGTTCTGTTGCTCGTAGTCTTCCCAAACCAATTCCCCAATCTCTCTCTCTAGGAAAACATACCATGCAGTTATGGAAAACTTCACTATAAAAGAGCTTATATGGTAAAGTCACTCAAAGCACTGCGGTTAGCTAGCAATGGCAGCACCAAGACGGGCTTATATGGCCTGCATGATTCTACTAAGCTTAGGAATCAACTCTGCACACAGAGTCCCACCCGCCCCTCCCAAAGCTGCAACCAATCATGCAGATACGCTTGACAGCCTAGAACCGGAACAAGGCATCAGCCATGGTGGTTGGGGTTCTGGTAGCGGTGGCTACGGATGTCAAGGTGGAGGCGGAGGCTTTGCATGTTTGGATGCAGAGGGCCATGAGGGGGCAGGCACTTTTTTATCGGGTCACCCTGGTTCTGGTATAGGCGATGGCAGCAGAGATGGTAGTGGTGCTGGTGGAGACGGTTCCCTGTACTGAGAATGGGCAGGGCTGACCAGAGGTCACACCCCAACAGAGGTTATAATTAATTGTGTCTAAATAAACAAGGCATCCCTGGTGTAAACATTTGTCTGCTGTGTTTATACCTCATAATAAGACTTTCAACTCATTGGAAGTGTTATTCAAATTATGACAGCAATTTACTACATTCAGTGCTAAAAGGATAGATGACTGAGTTAATTACTGTGTGTATATGTGGGTGGGTGTGTGTGTGTGTGTTTGTGTGACATAAGACATGAACTAGATGTTATGTTAAGGCCAACTTATCCAGTTAACTTGCAACTGACTGGCCGAGTGGATAAAGATTGTGCAAGCAGAGAGTGAACTGAACTTCTGCAAGTCTCAGGCCATCTTATACTTTGAAATCCCACTGATACAAGCAAGTTGGCCAAATTTTCTTAGCCACTGCCAATTTATGGAAGAACTTTGAAAAAATACGCCACAATATGGTCTAAAATGATACAATTTCTAATTATATTACTTGTACCAGTCTTCGGAAAGCTTTGTTGTTGAACAAGGCCTTGATATTCATGAACTACTAGTAATTTTAAGAAAAGCTGAGCAGAAGTGCTACAGTGGGGATAGGATAGAAGTGCTCTTGAAATTACAAGTCCAAACACATTAATCCATAGAACATATATCTTTAAACACATTTTCCACAACATTTTTTCGCTTTTATTATATCATATGCTAAAACAGTTCATTTTCCCACCAGCTATGGTGAAATTTTTTCTTTTTATTCTCCCTCAACAACAGTGTCATCTGCCCAATTTGCTGCACCCCAGTACGAGGAATAGTAAGGAGCCTAGTGTGCAAGTTCACTTGAAAAATAACAGTACAAAGGTTTCCTTTACTGATCTCACGCGCAACTGTTCTTACCATGTGAAGTGGTTGATCAAAGTAATCAGCCCTTTCCCATTCATGAAGATACAGCCTACAGAAACATTGGAAAAAAAAAAGTAATGATAAATTTTTATTTTTATTTTTTTAGCATTATTTTTATCATGCTCTGCTTGTTTGTAGAAAAGGTGGAGAGAGAAAAAAAATCAAACAACAGCAAAGTTGGAACGCTAGCTAATTCTGAGTTTTATTTTGCATTTACAAAAGCATTTCCAATACATCCCACTTTGCAAGCAAGGCTAATGGGCATGTATTCATATCTCAGCATGCCAGAACAATGTAAATTTAAGAAAAAAATATAGTTGAAAAGAACAAACCTGGAGGAAAAGGTGTGTGACATTTACCACAAGCGCTGGTGATAATTTTTGGGTCATCAGAACAGACTAAGGACCCTTCACCGGTCACTCTCCATTGAATCTGCAGGCACCCATCATGGTCCTAACAATGTTCATAAATTATTCAGCATTAAAAGAAAAAAATGAGTTCAAGAAAATTCAAAAGTCATGTATCTGAAAGGCACTCTATTTTATCAAGCAAATTCTCTGTTAAGCATGTCAATAATTAAGAGAGCTATCCATTTGGCGTAACTTTGGTTCTTATACTTAGTTTGAACTCAAACTGGCAAGAAAAAAGTTAGCAGCTCTAAAATCAAACAAAATAAATGAGAATATTCCTTTGAGGTCTCTGGTGAACAATCAGGAGGGTAGGGTGCCCAATGACTTAGGACTTTATAAAAATTAAACCACTACCATGGCTTCTGTTGCTTGTCTTGAAAGGCCATAACAACATCGTATGACACTAGTGTTTCTCCAAATTCCCCACAAAAAATGCAGAAGAAATCATCCACCACAACCATAGATCTAATCCATACATTAGAAAACAATTTAGAGCACTTATCCACTGCTTCTGCAAGATGGAGGCAGAGTCGGCAGATCATCTCCTTCACTGCATGATAGCGAGGGTGTATGGTGCATGCTCTTTTCCTTGTTCGGTTTATTTTGGGTGATGTCCGCTACGGTGAAAGAGGTGCTCCTTAGTTGGCGGGGAAGTGGGATGAGGAAAGCTCAAAGAAATGTTTGGAGAATGATGGCCCCGTTTTCCTTAATTTGGTGTATTTGAAAAGAGTAAAATAGCAGAGTTTTTTAGGGGAAAGAAATGCCCTTTTTTTGGTTCAATGATGACTTTTTACGCAATTTTTGGGCCAAAGAGACCTATCATATGGATATAGATAATCAAGTAGATTTTTTGGGGATTTTAAAGCTTGAATCCCGTAGCCTTTCCTTGTACGTATGGGTTCGCCGCCCTTGGGTGTTTAAATTCAGTACTTGGAAAAAAAAATTGGCCAATAAGCTCTCTAAGCTCAAATTAACTCTCCAATCTTACTACTTCCATTTAATACCAAGAGATGTCTTAATTTTTTTAAGGACAACTGTTTTAGGTCCTAGAGGAGAGTACCTCCATGGGAGTTTTTGCATTATATTTTTGCTTAAAGAACATCACCATGCAAGGAGATCATGACATTCAGCATAACAACTGATATTGTAAAGAGTTGGAGTATTCTGTTTCTGTTCCTAGAATAAATTATCCTAAAATGCATTCTCATATTGTCAACTCTGATTACGACTTTCCAGTTTCCTCATATTCTATTCAAATGTTATGTAAAAAACCATAAATCAATTATGTAAATATAAACAGTATCATGACACGTTAAACAATAATCAAAGGCCAATACCTTGGATGTGATGGAGTTTCATCCTCATCTGACAAAGCCATGAAGTTCCATTGGAAAGGTTGTATTTAGTAGATTCAGGCTACCATGACTGGAAAATCTCCCCATTCTCTCCCTTGGTTTTCAATTTGTAATCCTGCTGAAGGAAGACTCAGCTCCTGTTTCTCAATGGCTTTCTCAAAAACCGCCAACATTTTCTGGCAAAAACTTTAGGAGTCCCCAGCTAGTGCCCAGACTGTTTATATGCTTAGTTGCAACAACCTAGTATGAGGCTTATTACATGCTCATCTTTATATTTGTTGTTAACTGAAAGCAAATGGAGGCTGCTGAGTTTTGTGGCACTAAAAATGGTGGTTATGCATGTGGCAGTTCTAGGATTTGTTTGGGGTGGTTCGTCTAACATGTTAGATTGGCATGGTGTACGGACCTACAGCCAAGAAAATATTGGCTCAATTGAGTGCCTGTAACTAAATGTCAGTCATTTTGCATCCAATACTAAACATGATTGGATTGTTTCGACAAAATGATGGAATGGAAGGGAATTTATCGTCTGGAAAGGATATGATATCTGTGCATCTAAAGGAAATTTACCGTCTCAAAGGGCCCTCCCAAAGCTTATGAAGAAGAAAAAAAGAGAGGAAAAATTCTGGTCAATCCAATTCTGCACTTCTTAAACTTCACACACTCTTGTTCAGGGTGAAGATGAAGTTTTCACATCAACCGTACATTTGGCAGGAAGAAGAGGGAATTTCATTAAGAGCTCATCAATTTCCATATACTGGAGGAGAGAGAATGAGATGATGGCTTAAGAGAAGAAAACTTCCTCTAGGACCACCAAATTTTTACCCAACATTGGGAGAGAATTTAAGATGAAATTTTTTTACGATATTCATCAGAAAAAGACTCCAAAAGGGCTGTGGGCTGCAATTTTTCACTCTTCTAATTTTCCACCACTTTCTCTATATAAATAGAACAACAGGTGCTAGCCTTATCCCTTACAATCTGAATCCGGGGTCTTTGGTACAACTTCCTATGTGGGGAGTGACAAGGGCAAGAATTAGGTACTTTGCAATGAAAAAATGTTCCTAATTACATGTACCAAGATAAAAACAAGGGCTGTGGAAGATTGCAAAGCCACTAGTTTAAGTTCTTGCCTTCGGTGTTATAGAGAGAAGATTAACATTGGAAACCATCTCCCCCCCCCCCCCCCCCTCCCTCCCCAAAACCCCCCAAACAACAAAAAAAGCAGAAATAATATGGGGCTCTTAGCAGATTAGGAGATAAAATGGGTTAAATATGCATGACCATGGCATGTTTTACTGAGACCAAAAAAAATTATATTTTTTACTTGATATAAGCAACTGTACAACCATAATTCATTGGACTTTCCTGTTCAAACTTAGCAACGCGTGGATGGTTTCTCAATATTTCAAGTGCACGCTCCTTAACAACCCCAGTACCCATCCCATGTATTATAAACAGAACCGCATTTGATCCTCTTGCAGATATGGCCATGTTGAGGTGGTGAGAAGCTTCCTCCACTCGCATACCACGTAAATCTACAGTATTCTTTGATGTCTGCACCACAGGTCCATAAGAAACCTCCTCGTTGATGGCCTCTGAAGGATTCCTCAGATTTCTGCTACGTTGAACCTACAATTTCAATTACAAATAAGGTTGATCAATTTTAGTAGTATTTAATTCAGTTGAATGCAATAATTGAAACAGATTGCCAATAACAGGCTATAAAATTAAAATGCCAATCCATGATTTGTTGAAATGGCGAGCTGATTGAATAAGTAAGGTTACATTTTATGTCAAAGGCATGTCTCAGCTGAAAGATGTGTAAACTGCATCAATTAAAATCCACAGAGGACTAGAAAGTTCTCACTAGCTGCAGTCATGTATATGGAAATGGTCATGTGGAATTAAGTCATAACATAATTTAAGCACAATGATGGAAACATGTCAAGTTCTAAATTTTAGTAACAAAGGAATGTGCACATGTGCACACCAACACCCTTCCCTTCTTGGGAGTGTGTTCTCACATAAACGAAACCCAAGGTCATCTTCCGTTTATGCCCAGTAAACTGTTATTACCATTTTAAAGACAAAACAAGACAAGCGAAATAATGATGATAATAATTGATAATAAAACATCTAAACTTAACAGGAAACAACAAAGTTCAATACATACCTGTCTTCTCAAGCGTGGGACAGAACTTGTTCCAGCATTTGTGTCACTATTTGTAAGAGCTCTGATACTGCTCTTGTTCACGCGGACACTGATTTTTCCATATTGGACAAGGACAGTGTCATCATCCCCAGGTGCTTCAACTACAGTAGCCAACTTATTTCCTAATCCCTTTACATGAACTTGCTCCCCAAGCCGTGGTGTATAAGAACTGTCATCTGTTTCTTTGACAGAGAAGTCAGCACTAGGACAGTGAGCTTTAACAATGGATGCAATTGCAGATTCTGATTTCTTGATAAGTGAATTGAACTGATCAGCACTTGCAGTTCTAAGTTCGTTCCCGAACTCCTGCAGCACAGTCTCTATCTGAGATTTCACGGCTTTTAGTTCTTGTTGGATCTGTTGGGTTTCCTTTGCCTTAAGAGCTGCCTCTCGCCAATCAAGATCTTCTGCCTCTCCTTGGATCTTCATCAAAAGAAAAAAAGGAAGAAAAGCAAAAAGACAACGATGTTATAAGTAGAGGATGTTGTGGGTGGTTACATTATACAACTGCTATTAGCAACCTCTGTGACAAGAAGTATATAAATTTGCATTATAAATTCATGTATATATGCATGCTGTGAGTGAGTAATCCACTCCAAGGTAAATTTTAGTCAGGAGATCTGCAAAACCATTCCTCACAGACCTTCTAGGGTCATAATAATTGGCATAAATTATAATGCATTCATTTTCCATTTATGACAAATCTAAAAATGAAGAGCATGACCAAAATGCAGGTAGCAAGTCTGATAAAGTAAGACCATAGCAAAGCTAGACTCCCATAGTGAGGCACTTTGAGTAAGTTAGCACTGTGCTAGTGCCGAAGTCCTTTGTGCTATAAAGCCTATAATGTGGAGCCAAGGGCACTCCACCTTATCTACAGTAGCAGACATCTGAATTCTGAACAAATTAATTCCTCCAGAATGACTTAACCTATAGAGATAGAAAGCCCTATGAACAGAAACCACCATCTTAGGTTTTTGAGAGAAATGGGACAAGTTATATGATAGGGGGAGCATGACTAAAGCACAGGTTGCACGTCCAATCACCATGGCCAGCTATTAAACACGCAATCATGCACAGTGATAGTATCTTCCCAAGCTTGCTCCACAGTGAAGCCCTCGAGGGAGCACTTAAAAGGAGTACAGGAAAATTAAAAAAGAAGTGAAAACTACAAATTATGAGCATTCATGCCTCAGCCAAAAAATTTAGAACCATACCTCACGGTATATATTCATGACATTTGCATGAAGAGATGCAGCTCTCTTTGCCTGCATTTCTATTCTGTTTCGTTCTTCCATTAACGACTGATATAGTACACCTTTGCGCTTCTGCTGCTTTTCTGGCATCAACTTCTCCACCCATATTTGTGCACGTTCAATTATTTTTTCATCAAAGCCAATTGCTTTAGCAATACTCAGGGCATTTGATTCACCTGTGCTTCCCCAAAGTATTCGATAGGTAGGTTGTAAAGTCTCCAGGGAAAATTCCATTGCTGCATTCTCAAACCTATTATCCATTTCTTTCAGGCGACTTAAATCCGCATAATGAGTAGTGACCACGGCTAAGTTAACTCTATCCTTGAAGTACTGCAAGATGCTAGATGAAAGGGCAACGCCTTCTGAAGGATCAGTCCCACTCCCAATTTCATCAACAAGGACAAGTGATTCTTTTGAAACCACTTGCATGATCTTACAGATCCGTGAAATGTGCCCACTAAAAGTTGAGAGATTTTGTTCTAGAGACTGCAATTAAAAAAATAATAGTTTCAGAATAATATGGAACAGTTTTTCCAAAACAGAAACAGAGAACTAAAAGGAAATCCAAGACACACAAACATTCATGTAACTACAGACACGCAGGTGCGGGAAGAGAGCCACTACCTGGTGATCTCCGATCTCTGCCAGAACAAGGTCAAACCATGGAAGCCTTGGGTGGTTCTTAGCAGGCAAATACATGCCAGCCTTTGACATAACAGATGCCAAACCTAGAGTTTTCATGGAAGCAGTTTTGCCACCAGTATTAGGCCCTGAAATCACAACCACCTTCGTTCCACATTCAACTTTAATGTCAATAGGAATGGGAAAATCAGAAGAATCAAACAATAACTCAGAATTCGTGACACAATTTCCCTTGTCAAAGGGAATTGAACTCCTAGATTTGGACGCAACGATATCTGACAAATTTCTCAGAGATGTCTCAAGGAGCAATGGGTGCTGTATACCTTCAATATCTACAGATAAAGAAAAACAATTTCTATCAGATACAAAACCCTCAAGACCCTTTGAACTAAAAATTGGACAGACCCCATTCATCCACCGAGCATGAGCAGCTCTTGCAAAGGCAAGATCAACTTCAAGAACTCTGTCCAACAAATACTTAATCTCCATTTCTGATTCTGCAATTTTAGACGTCAGTAAGCTCAAAATGGCTTGCTCTTCAACCTTCTCAGAGTTCAAGAGCCTCACTTCCATGTTGTTTAACTCCACTGCTTCTTTGGGTTCCATGAAGTATGTTGCTCCAGAGCTGCTAACATTTAGAATTACACCATATGGAAGCAAAGATCTATGAGAAGCCCTAATACCAACACACATTCTAGATCGGCGCTTCGTTATCAGCGGTCTGTCAATGCCACCAGCCTGAAAAATCTGAGCCGATACTCTCTTCAACAGAGAATCTAGATTTTCCATGTTCATTTTTCTTTCTGACCTAATAAGTTCCAGTTCTTCACTAGCTCTATCAAGGACTACTGAAAAATTACAATCTATACAAAATCCTATTTTTTGCTCCAATCCCGTCAGGAAATTGCAGTTCTGAAGAATTTCTATCAGAGGAGAGTACCTGGTCGAATACAATAAGATAGATATAACCCAATGAAAGTGCTCTTTATTATTAAAATGAAATTTCATGCACCAGTTTCTATCTTCAGTTATGTGAAAGGAAAAATGAGCATTGCACTCCAAATATAACAATTCCTCCAAAAACAATATTCTTTGCAAATCCTTGCGAAGACACCAAAAGAATCCCTCATTATGAAAAGGTTTATGCTCCCCCCCCCCCCCCCCAAACAACCCAATGTCAAAACTGCCAAGCAAAAAGGAAGGCCCACTAGACACTGTCATCTACTTGTCTTAAACCAAGTTAAATTTCTGACAACTTTAAACTCCTAAACCATCAATAGAGGACACCAACTCAAATATCCCTTGTTAAAGTCTTTTCATATCCATTCCAAATAGATATGCTCGATAATAGGCATTACAATTTTTTTTAAGAGGGGGGGTGTTAGGACACCCTCTAAACTATGACCACTTGACACTTAACCCCCTAAACTATAAACGTGACACTATGACCCCTTCAATTTCAAGAATTCAAATTATGAATGACACCGTTAATGATAAAAAGATGAAATGACATAATTACCCATGCTGATGAGGTGAAACTGCATGATCAGATTACATTACAATAGGTTTCCTAAATACCCTTCAAATTGGCAGGAAGGGTTTCCTTGAATTCCCAATCTAAAGGCATCTTGGCTCTTCCTCTTATTTCAACCTGTCTGCCAAATCCTTAGATATGGCTTGCCAATCTCCACTCATCAACATTGAAATGCTAAAGCACAATATGAAACACTTATTTAACAATTCACAACCTATTCATGTATCTGTATTGTGGACTGTAGACCTAGCTTACTGCAATGAGCATACGAGAGCGCTCTCCAAGTAGGTTAACTTAGTAAAATGGCAATGTCAATGTAAACTATAAAGAAAAAGCAACAGTGCCATTATACAGCCAGGTGGCATAGTCCACGTGAGACCAGAGAACTCCACCACACCAACCCTTAAGTCAAACTCCATCGACCCATTTTTATTCATTAATCCTTGGTACTCTAGAGTCCACTGATACCAAACTTGACCTATGTATATATGTATGTGTGTATATTTTGATCAGTAAGATAAGGCTAAATAAACAAAGCGCCAAAAGAGGGCACAACCCATGTACAAAAGAATATCTGGAGGAACATGGATGGAACCCTTAATACAATTTAGCTCTCCCAAAAAACTACAAAAGCAAAAAAGAGAAACGGGATAAATAGATTGCCTATACATGTTATTTAGGAAAAAACTGCCTGAAGGTATTCAAAGGATATACACGTGTGTGTGTGTGTGTGTGAAGTGAGAGAGCTTTGCTGCTTTAGTGTTTTCTACTCAATTGTATGATCACATGCATGACAGAGAAAATAAATTAAACGCTAACAGTATATAATACAGAAGCCATAATCATTGGGTCTACTCGGTTAAAGAAATAATTGTAGAGAGAGAGGGAGAGAGGGTTTGGAGAGAAATATCCCAAAGCTTATGAAAACAAACCCATGAACACAGATTGGTTCTAGAATTTTTACACACACATATTTCATCACATATGCATTGCACATCATGCTTTTCCATATTTTGCATTGCACATATTTCTAACGACTACTCCAATGGAAATTTCATCACATATTTTGCACCTTATCATGCTTTTCCATCCACTCCATCAACGGAAAGTCAACAAAAGATTATTTAGGGTTAAAAAAACATACCCAAAGGGGTCGACCCATCGGGTTTTATAGTTAAGGGGATTAAGAGTAAAATGATCATAATTCAGGGGGTGTCCATGTAATTTACTTTTTTTAAGTCTAAGCCAACTAATTAATGCATATTTTTTTCAAATCTCAAATGCGTGCTACCAAGGAAATCTAGCTTTTGAAGTAATTCAACCAATTCTTCTGAAGTTAAAAGCAGTAAAGAATTGGGAAATCAATCTGCTAACTCACATGGTGTATATTGATCCTGTTCTGAGATGAGGGGGGAACAGAAACATAGCAACTGTGTATGGCCGGAAAAGAGCCTAAGCCCTAAGCAAGCCAAGTATTGGCCTGCTTAAGATTGGATTGGTCTTTTATCAAGCTCAAGCCTTGAGTCATGCTTAGCCAGCATGTTCAAGTTCATGTTTGCCAAACCAAAGCTTATTCCTGAGCCCAATCAAACCAGTTAAATAACCTATTCAGTACTTACTTTTCTCTCAAAATCTAGTACCTGGCCTTGGCTAATGAAACTTAGTTATTAAAACTTCACAGTACTTTCAAACTAATTACTCAGTTCTTTGTTATAGTCACGGGAATTACGTAAGGGACTATTTCTTGAGAACGCCCCAAAAATTATGCCATCATAACTGCAGAACATCTATATTAATTCCTTACTGACCTAATTGAGCTTGTAGTTGTTGTACATGCTTGACTTGTTAAGAAAAAATTGAGGTTGAAACAAAAGCTTTGAGCTTGGCTCATTTAGTTGGTCAACAAGGCTTAAAGAGCTTGTTAACATGCCAAGTTCAAGTAGTTCTAGAAAGCTTGGTTCATTTGCAGCCCAACTAAGCATTTTAGCCCATGATGATGTCATCAAGTAGACAAAAACTCAAAAACTTCTACCTCGTGTGTAGTAAATCAACAAAAATAATTACTCCAAAGTGCACTTCTTTAATTTTAATTTTTTTGGTAAGAGCTTCTCCTGGTCAAGTTCAACATGGAAACGATGGTTTTTTTTAGGTAAATCACACACACTTTTTCCTTAAGGAGACTTGAACCCTCAACTTCCCATATGGGGAGGAGGAGGAGCTCGATTGGAAAAACTGATTCTTATTTTTATCAAATAACATAATACTCCTTAAACTCGCAACATTATTCACAATTGCGAATACAGGGCAACGACATTTATAATATTTACAAAATCTGTGGTAGAAATTCAATTTTTGTAATTTTTATTCTAAAAAACTATTATCTAATGGAATTAACCACAATAATGTCATGAAGCAAATAAATTACGAAACAAACAATAGAAGGCCTTGACATCACAAGCTCTCAAACATTGATTAAGCGAAAGAGGTAATATATTATAATGGAGAGAGATGTCTTGATTCTAGATAAATAAATTTAATGAACAACATTAACTTACCAAATGAGCATTGCATGGTATCACATATTTGCGTGTATACATGCACGTGCATACGAATCTAAATCCATATATATATACCTTTCAGAAGAATCACTATCCAAAGAAATCTCCTCCAACTGCTCGAACAACATTCTCGCCGATTTCAGCGTTCGCTTCACTGCGCAGAGCTCGCTAATAGTTACGAATTCACCGGAGATTGAAGAACTCAGTATCTCCGTTACATCTTCGATCCCGGTGAAATCCAACGGCCGAGGAAGAGCCATCGCGGCGGTGGTCTGGTCCAGAAGCTTCTGGCTCTCTTCCAGGCTTTGGCCCAGAGGAAGCCGAGCGCTCTGTGCGGCGGCGAAGCCCATGGTGGTGGAAGTGAAGGCCGAGATTTGCTGGCACACGGAGGGCCACTCTAGGGTTTTCAAGGTCTCGCTTTGGAGGGTCTCTGAGAGCCTTCCTCGGTGAGTGGACTCGGGAGCCGCGGAGAGAGAAATGGGGATTTTGATGGATCGGCGATTAAGTGTACGGTGGTGGTTTGGAGGTGTTCTCACTGTGACGAGGCTGTAGCAGAGCTCCATTGAAGAAGCCGTATTTGAATTTCAATGGCACTTGTTTCCGAGTTTGAAAAATGGCCTTGGGCGCTTTTTATACCTTATCTTGTCATCCGGTTCATATGGAGGGAAAATGCGGTTTAGCTCCTCTGCGGTGAGGTACATGGAATAATTTTTAGTGACCACCTATACCTAGCCATGAAGGCACCTTACACCGTGAGACGGCTACTGTAATTTCATTATTTACAGTAAGTCTTGTAAAACTTATAAATATTTAAATTACAGTGAAATTACATGAATTTTAATAATTTTTTTTGGGTTAATCATGATAAATTTTAAAGTTTACGTTTATCCAAAAAAATTTTAATATAATGATGTTTAGTTTATTTATTTTTTTGAGACGAGATTTTCTTAATTAATTTTTATTTTTATTTTTTTAAAATGACAACAACCCTTTTATGTTAGTATTAGTTAGTGATCCCGGCTTAGTGAGTTCTTTCTTCCGTGGTGATGAACTGTGGTACAAGAAGCTGTGGATACACTTCTTGATAATGGACTCCATGGACAAATAACAAGGGACGGTTATAATAAAGTTTATAAGTTGTTTTCAGATGTAATTGAAGAAAAAGAGGGAAGATTTCCCTCTTCAATTATGTCCCCTCATAATTTAGAAACTAAAATAAAAAATAAGAAGAAGAAGAAGATGATTTTCCCTTCTAGAACAAAACCCAAACTAATAAGAATCAAACCTTATCATAAGAACCCAAAAATAATAATAATAATAAAACTTAATGATAGCGGTTGGTTAGATTAGATAAGTGATTGATTTACGCGTTTTGAAGTCTTAACAACAATTTAATTGATTTTGAAATTATTTAAACAAAATTCAAACCGTATCTTATTAGTTACAATTTTTTTACTAAGTTATGATTTGAGTTAAGTTTACAACTCTTAACTTTTTCATTAAACTAATCAATTATATTATAAATGCTTCATTTGATACTCGTTAAACAATTTTTAATTTTATTAAGTTACAATTTAAATAAAGTTGGTAAATCTAAATTTTTTTTATTAAGCTGATTAATTCTATTATAAATACCTTATTTGATACTCATTAAGCATTTTTTAATAATTCATTCAAACACTTAACTGTTTAATTCAAACAATACTTTTTCTAAATTTCTTTTTAATTCAAATATCACTTTTCCACACCCTCATCCAAACCAGCACCATAAATGTACTTTCACATCATGAATTAAGATGCTAGTTCAGACATCCTTCCTGACTGAGCAATCAAGCAATCTGTAGTGACACTAATCTTATTTTCACAAAGTCTATTACATGCAGTAAACAAATGATTCTCCATTGTTGTCAGGATTTGTTCAAGATATATCAGCACATACCTCAAAATAAAACCATAAACAGTATATACTCAACAGCATCCCACTGAATCTCAGAAGGATTGAAATTAGATGGTCATTTCTGAACTTGCTAAAGTGTCCTCTATAATTTTTATCTACTTTCTTTTGTTACAAAATTATAACCTCCAACAGAACTCTTAGGGCATATAATAATCGAAATCCATGAAAACTAATCACATTTGTTAGTGCATTTTAAAGAACCCGAAGGTTATATATATTATGCATGCAAGAAATACAGAAGCATTCGAGTAGAGTCCAGGAAGCTAAAAGTGGAGTGCCCATGGTTCAATCAAAGGGCCATGAGTTTGTTTATTATGCATTCACATTATATAAAATACACGGAAAAGCTATCAGCCAACCCAACTACCATTGTCGTGATAGCAACGTACAACCAGCTTTTGATTTCTTATTGGGTGCAAATAAATATGTACATTGCACTGTAACAGGACTAGGTTTACCAATATAGCCCCGTAAGCCTCAACGGCCTGGTCAGAACGATGGAGGACAATGTTTATCAGTATTCTGTTACATTGCCACCTAAACAAGTGGTGAGCCACCTAAATTGAAACCTGATCAGCAACAAGAAAACATTTTCTAAATAGTCAGAAAACAAACAACTAAAATCCAATACTAATAAATGAAAAATAAATATTTTAGTCAAATTTCAAAGACAATTATAGGACCATAAGGACTACCTTCAACTTCATCTCTTCATCGTGCAAGGATCGGGACACCACAGGCAGCAGGAGCATGCCTCCCCTCTTTGTAGACAAGGTTACCTCTCACAAAAGTAGCCAATACTTTTCCAGATAGTCTAGATCCCAAGTAGGCTGAAATACTCTATATAGAGTAAGTAGAAACACTTCTAAAGTTAGGGAGAGAGCCTTTCGATGGCGTGCAATACTAAAAAAGAAAAGTGGAAAAGCAGAAGAGTTCCCTCAATTGCAAATTCACTCTGTTTCACAAAGTTGAAAGCTCTGAGTTATTTGAGGCATTTATGTATCACAATTTTAAAACAAAATCACATCCAAGGTCAGAAAGATGTCAGTTTAGCCCCTTCAGGTCCAGAAACAGAATAAGGCCTTCTAATCATCCGGCATTCTCTGTCTCCAATTTTTTTTTTCTTTTTGTTTTCTTTTTTTTTTTTTTGCAAATCCACTATGCTTTTTTTCCTTTTCTTTCATTTTTTTCCCCAAGAAAACAGAGAGGTGGAGCCATGGAAAACCTAAGCTGCATTTATCCCAATTATCATTTTCACCATGATTGTCCAAACATGCCTTTCACGTTTTTTGTTCCCTTTTTATGTAGCACCAGTTAGCAGTTAAATCAAGTGCTCAAATTAACTAATCCAAGTTGAGTAGACTTGGATTAGTGCTCAAATTAACTAAAACAATAGAGACATAAAGAACACATACAGGATGCTTAAGGTGTATAGGAAGCTTATCATTGATGTCAAGCTCCTCTTCTGGCTTCCACACAACAATATCGGCATGGTTACCAATTGCTATGGCTCCCTGCATCCGTGCATATATTGTTGTTATTAACCAGTTTTTAGTCTGGAATCATGTAAGAACAACAAGTGATATTGAGAAAGTCATCCTAAACTAAACAAGTAATCTCGTCTACTATTTCCAGATGACATATACGCACGTCATTATTCAACCATAACACTCTTCGAAAATATCCATATTGGAACAGTATTAAAAATAAAGACAATGTTATCAGTCAGCTCTAAAAAGACAGGAAATTTTTTTTTTTTTTTTCCTTTTTCATAGATACCAGAAAATAACTCAATAAATTTCATAGAAATGAAAATGTTTGTTTGATTATGTAAATTTCTTTTATATGAGTCCTTCAAATCATATCAATGAGGTAGAATGGAAAAGCATTAACTGATTCTGGTGTACATAATGACACAACAGATTTGAAACCTTACCTTCAAATCAAGACCAGCAAGTATGGCAGGCTTCTCACTCCACCATGAAGCTAACTGTTGCAAAGTAATTCCATATTTACGCCCATATGACCATGTCACCGGAAGAACAAACTGCAGATGCTCTCAAAGAACACCAATAAGTCTCTAGAACAAATGAAAGCAAGTCTCTAGGACAAACAAAAGTAAAATCACATTCAAGCGAAAAATGTCGATCACTACAAAAGTAGGCCCAGTTAAGTTAAAGCTTGCGAACTATATGTCTTAAAAACATTGCAGTGTTCCCTAAACCCAAGCAAGAAAAAAAGTTAGATGATATGCTTTTCTTTCTTCCTCCACACCACAAAAATTATGTTTTGTTTCTTAGATTGAGGTCCTACATTTGATTGAAGGAAGTTGCACATATTAGATTTGCAGTCACTGTCATCCTGCAAGAACACCATCATTCTGGAAGCATCACATAGAACATTATTAATTTATTATGGCAGTGCAGGCTACACAAAATCTGCAGCCACAGGAAGACCGTATCACCATGCATCAAGCAGAAATCACCTCCTCTGGCAAACAGGAAAATTTAGGTCTATACATCATTTGGATTTTTTTTTTTTATAAAAAAGATAAGTACATATTGAGGAGAGGTCTATTCTCATGTCTGCATTAAAAGGCATACATACACACAATCATGTGTGCATGTACAATTGAACAGAATACTTAATTTTTTTTTTTTTTTGTAATTGTTTATGACACAATACAGATAGTGATTTTCACATTGAGCTATGTAATCCAAGTTTACAACTAGAAGATAGCAGCATTTCAGAGGTCAACATGCAAGCAGATAAAAACATTCTAAAAAGGTTGTCTTCAATATCATGATGCCTAATCAAGATAGATACTCTGAAGGGGTTTGTTTCATTACACACCACACTTTCTGTAACTTTTCAAACCGGTGCATCAGTCAATAAACTTTTTTATTATATAATAACATAGATTTTAATATCCAATCAAGTTCTACTTGTAATATAAACAAAGATTTTACAGAAGATTATATGGAACTCTGGAAATCAAATAGTCATACGAATCAACTTGTAAACACACAGACCTGCAAAGAAGAGATGCCACCCCATGCCTTTAAAAAATTACCATCATCAAGGAGTTTAAGTTCTGGCACCGTGGGTGAATGATCAGAGCTTAACATGTCGATATGTCCATCCTGAAATATACATGGAATCAAGCAGAAAACCAAATGATGGTAGAAAGAGAAAACGCCAAATAAAACATGCATCATGGAATTGCAAATACCATCAAGGCCTCCCATAGTTTTGCTCTATTGGCCGCATCACGGATGGGCGGAGCACACTTGAAACGAGTATCTCCATCCTGAATCTCTTCGGCTGAAAAGGCTAAATAGTGCGGGCAAGTTTCAACAGTTACACTATCACCACCACTTTTTGCTTCCTAGACAAAACATAGAAGTGATAATAGAGTTTTTAATTCTTCATTAGGTATTGGTCAAGTTTCCATAGAAAGATAACAATATTTAACAAGGACTGACAACAATGCCTCATCAAGTCATTTAGACACAATAGTGTTAGCATATCTGAGCGACAGACAGGGCAAGAAATTTTGATAAAGCAAGACATTTTATATTTTTCATGTCCAGAAGTTCAATTTGGGTTTTTTTTTTTTAAGTTCAAGAGAGTTTGCAAAGAGTGGTAAACACAATATCAGCTATAATTACTCTGGCTCATAGAGATCCAGACACTGCATTTAGGTTGTGTTACAATTATTCCCATCTTGGGTAGGTAAAACATATGTCAGGAACATAGGGTAAAGTACAATCCCATTTTATGCCTTTTTGGGTCTTTTTTATCAAATTGATACTTTTATACAGGAAATTCCTGACTAATTATCAAGAGTGTAATAATGGAATTAATTGTTCAAAACTTTTGGGTTAGATGAGTTGGAAAGAGGCTTGAGTAATGTTCACCTTGCACCCTAAGGGCTATTTACCTATCAAAAAAATGTTCAATTTAACAATATGGACTTAATAATCATTTCTGAAATTTACCAGTTTATGCAATCTAAGTTCTCTTTGTCGGCTTCACTAGGACCATCCCATCAGGATTTCGAGAAATTTCTATTGTCTTTCAGAATTTCGTAGATCATCTGCTTAACAAGTTTCTCAATGGTAACTAAAATTCATCTGCCTGGTCGAAAGTTATCCCTAAATTTGTTTCTTGGTGATACACAGTGAATGACTCTGTGGTCTTACATATAAATATTTACCCAAAAAAATAATATTACTGAAAAGAGAAAAAAGAAATGTAATTAGTAAAACACTTCAAAAATTGGAAGCGAAAAATAAGCTGGAAAAAATCTGAAAGAAGGAACAAATATCAACAGTCAAAAGGGTATGAAGGTATTCATAATGTTTTAGCTTGTGAATTCTTTTTTTTTTTTAATCGGTGTTTTAGCTTGTGATCTGAACCTGTACTCTCTAAATTAGATACATAGGCTCTTTGCTTGGTGACATATTGTAAATGGTATGGATGTTTTGGGGTTCTAGTTTCATTTAAGAACTTGAAAATAAAGGAATCAGGGAAATTGGTTCAATTTTAAAGCAAGTCCCACTTGGGACCTCCTATAGCCAAGTTCAGTCAAGCTCCATCTTATACTTTCTTTAGGTTAGTTTGCATTTGATTTAGCTTTATATATGTTTTCTTATGTTTTAGAAATCAATGATACATCAAGTATTTTCAGATTTGATGAGCATGGCCTGCAGTAATGGTCAATGAGTCATATTTTTGTGAAGTTATCTTATAGGATTTCTACATAAGGTCTTCAGTAAGTGGAGATAAGTTCGAAAAATCAAAGTCTTTACAGTGAGCTTGGATAAGTAAGAGGGAAAGGAAAGGAGAGGATTACATTAATTATGAGGGGAAAGAGAAGAGAGTGTAATCTCTCCTTCATGTTTGGATAAATAATGAGGGAAAGGAAATAAAATGATGATGTAATCCTCTCATCTTGCTTGGGAAAGATAGAGAAGTGAAAGGAAAGGAAAGGAGAGGAGATGTTTTATTATGCGAGTAAAAAGGGTAAAATAAAAATTCACTTATTTTAAAAAAATATGAGCAAAACAGGTAATCACTAACTCTCTAATTCCTTCCTTCCATCTCCTCCCACTTTTGAAAAGATAGCAAAATGAATCAAATAGGGGTTGAGAGACCCCTCCCTCTCCCTCTTTCTCCTTTCTTTTCCTTCTCTGTTTTTAGACCAAGCATGAAATAAGTATGCAATAAAGTCAATTGTTGATGCTCTTCTTTATGCACACATAACTCTGGACTCTTTCAAGTTCAATAGAGATCGGTTCAAAGATCATTTTAGCTTTTGGATTATGCAATGCAAATCTAACCCTAAGTATGATGCCCAAGGGATTCTAGGATTGATCCCTCGAGTATTCTCCTTCTTTTTTTCTTTTTTTTGGTTCTATACACGTTTATTAACTTGAAACTAGACCTTAATTCTCACTTTTTCACCCTTAAACCTTCTGCTTTAGTAAGCCCAATCCTTTCTTCCAGAGAAGAATTAAAGCAACCCAAATAAAGCCACAAATAACCCAAGTTATTGTTCACTGTTATTGCTCACAGAACCAGAACAGCCGTGAAACTCATCTCTTCCATTGCTCTCTTGATCCAAATTGTGCTTTCCCTAAATTCCTGTGCCAACAACTTTAAAACCTCGCCAAATTCAACCCTTCCCATTCATAAAGCATACAAACTTTCTTCCATGTATTGAAGACCTAAATATACATGTTTTTATGAACCTAAGCCCACAATAAAGTCAATTGTTCTTCTTTTTACAAGTATACAATAAAGTCAATTGTAAAGGCTCCTCTTTATGCTTACAGTGCATAAAGAAGAAATGGTAAAAGTACCTTGATAAGATCTAAGGAAGATCTTGCATCAGATAGATGAACAATGTGAAGATGAGCCCCTTCAGCATGTCCACCGGTCCTCGTGTCTTTTGTTACTGTTAAGAGCTCTCTAATAGCTGCTTCTTCCCTGGTTAAATAAGATATGGATGAAAGGAGAAGATTGTCAGACATGTGAGAAGAAATGATAAAACAATCAAGCCAATCATAGTACATAAATATGCTCATCTTTAAAAACCAGAACGCATGTGCTTCAAGAACTAGAGAAGTGCATAGATGAATATGTTTGATCACTTAAATTTAACAGAAAATAAACAGTCTTCAAATTGATTTTGAATATAGCATTTACACCAGTATTTATGGTGTCAACGGATAAGATACCTCCTAAACTATAAATGGAATTGAAAGCAAGATGAAGTCATTGCATGAATGCATTTCTAAACCTCTGGAAAGGGAACAGTCAGAGATGGAATATTGCTTTTGATAATTTACTTGGAAAATTCCTATCAAAAGTTTAGGTAAGGATGCTTCTGCATCGAGGCAGATCCCAGTAACTTGAACAAGCAATATATTTACGGGAAAGAAACTGAAGAGATCTTCAATTATCAAAAAGACTTGTAAACAGAGACATCAACATGTTGACAGGAAGATGGAAAAAGAGTATCCTCAAACATATGAATTACATTTTTATGCACTCATCAAACCATAATAACATAGCAGCCCACACATGAATGCACATTTGACCTCTGTGTTAAAGAAATGAAGACAACATATAATTAAGGTGGGGAATAAGCAGATCATATAAAGTATAAACATGTATGGACAGTTGCACATCTAAATTGTAATTAGATCCAAAAATCTGCTTAAATTTTGGGGAAGAGAAGGCAAAAGCAACATTTTACCATGAAGCAGGCCTAGTCTTAAGATATGTTGAATAAGATCGAGCATCATCAGCACCGTCTTTCAATTCCAAATATCCTTCAAGTTCTTGTTGAATCTCTGCATGTACAAGTAACGGTCTTTTGTACTTTGCCAGTATGGACAGTCCCTCCTACAGGAGAAATAATGAGATCAGCTTCACAAGAAAGGGATTCAGTTCAGTGAAAAAAAAATTAAAACTTTCAACTTTTAACAATAAGTGTGAGTAGAAAGTTAAGCATGAATCCATATAAAAAATATATTGCGGGAGACTGACGCGAACACACATATATCTATTCATGGACAAAATGTAAATGGATTAAAAACTTGGGGAATGCATGTGATAAACATTGAAGTAGCAAGTGGAATTATAAATTCTTTTACAAGGAATATCTGCTTATTCATCTAAATACCTGGATTAAATATCACCAAACGCACCTTTATATGGCTGGCATTTGTCATGGGAAAATCGTTGATCCCTGAAGGACACATGAAAGACTACAGAAAAGAACAGGAAGAATCAGTTAAGACACAGTTCTCCAACAATGGGAGGCAACAACAATCAAAAAGCTACGATGGATCGTAATAATAGAAACAAAATGGAAGGCATAAATTATAATGCTCAAGAAAATTCGTCAGTAAGGTAAAAAATAGATCCGCACATTTTCACAGAGAACTGGCAATCAAACTGATAGATTATTTTATGTTGTACCAAATATCTAGGAACACCATTCAAGAGTAACAGTAGGTTTTATATAAAAATAACACAACCATCGATAGCCATTATATAATGTGTGGATTACATAAAAGATTCCATCACAAAGCTTAAGTGCATAACAGAAAAATTGGCATATATAATTTCAAAACACATTGATAATGATCAATATCTACATCAGAAGAAAAGTACACATTCTAAGAGTCTAGGCAACAGATAACATTTAATCATTTGTAGCCTAAAGCCACATACTTATATAAGTACTCTAGAAAGAGAATATATTTATATTATATTGACAACCTCACTCAATTATATACCTTCAAACCAAGAACACCAGCCTCTAGGATACTCTCTAGAGCACTTGCATTGAATGCATTTTCAGGGACTAGACCTCCCCAGAAACCTGCCCATTGTAGCGTTAAGTAACACAAAGGCATTAAAATATCAGTATGCTAAAGCATGGTCCCAAGTGCATACCAACATCAATATAGATCCTCTGCTCTGCAGCTTCAATCTGTCACGTGGAGTGCAAAAATATATAAGAAAAAGCACTAGTCAGTTAAATTTTCTACAACTACTAGGAATAGATTACCAGAAACATGCATAGATTTCTGTAAATAAGCAAATATAAAAGCACAAGTTGCAGGGAGCTTGCTCCCTGACCCTTTAGTTGTGTATGAGAGAAACCAGTCGAGGACTGGTTTTTGATTTGCTCTTTTTTTCAGAGTCAAAAGTTTCCTTTTTCAAAAAGTAATCTTACAATGATGATGCAAATAGCATGCTCACTAGAATGATGATGGTGATGATGAGAGCAAGCTGTAGAATGATTGAGAAAAATCAGAGAGCTTAACCATAAAGGCAGAAGTAGGTTTTAACTCCCTGTATATAGTAAAAATGAGAAAGGAATAACAAGTCGTCTCTCCATACCTTGAGTTTAAAAGCTTCTACAGAAACTGTAGACGGGAAACTATTAAGAGGCATATCAATCAATGTTGTTATCCCACCTATATAACCATAGTGAAATGAATATTTAGTCACACACCTTGCATATGAAACTCAAACATAATAGATTTCACAAAGTCAAATGGTCAGCTATCAAATGGAAGAAAAATGAAATAAATAAATAAAGTATTGATCCTGATTTTGATAGATATAACTCAGTGGGTTAGGATTTATAATTGTGTTAGACATAATTCTTATGTTAAAGTATTAGCTTCTTTTTAAAAAATAAAATAAAATTGGTAAACCAAAGCATTAGCTTCTGAGAAATCTATAAACTCTTCTCCTAAATAAGATTGATAAAGAATTTTAATTATATATTGATCACAATGAGAATATCTTTAGGCACGAGTACACGAAGTACAAAAATGTACATACCAGCAGCAGCTGCTCTGGTCCCTGATGGAAAACCTTCCCATTCTGCTCTTCCAGGATCATCAAGATGTGCATGCCTACCATGAACATATGTTGTTTTACATGGATAAAAAGTTTCATCTCATATAATCAAAGTATCTGAGAGAAAATTAAGGAACCCCCCCCCCCCCCCCCCCCCAAAAAAAAAAAAAAACAAAGAACAAAATAATAAATCCATGAACCCTTTTTGCTTTCAAGATGTCAAATTACAGCAATTTCCATATAGTCTATGTTGGAGATTAATTAAAGGTGGTGGTATGGTAGCAAGGTAGGGTCTATTGTCGAGTATCATCAACACCAAAGAACTGCAGGAGATATACGTGCGCGCACGATTACATTTCTTTGCAAGGGACCTATCTATCTCCATGACATGCGAAATTGCACTTGGAATCTAACATTTGATTTGATGATATTGTTATCATCTGTGCAAGAGAATTTGGAAGACTGGAAACTACTTGATAAATGAACCTAACCATTTAAAAACTGTAACCAAAACATGAAAACCAATGAACAAATCCAATATCATCCTTTTATGTTATTCGCATGCAATAATTCAAATGTGGAAATCAGGCCTCTGCTCGTGAGCCTGGTATAAGGCAGGAAGAAACAGGATGATTCCTTCCCATTGGTATTATCCTAATGCAACTCTACTGTTTCTCCTTAACTCAGGATTTTCAACTATACACTTTATAAGTACAATGGTCAAAGTCTTGATCATTGTGCATACAAAAACTGTGTAGTTTAGTACCTAGTTTACTAGAAAGCAATGACATGATTGATAAAAATTGAAAGTTTTTCCAGGAGAAAGGAATGTTGTGTATGAGACTTCTGGAGGAAAAAGAAGGTACTGAAAATAACCAGATAGTTAAGGAAAAAAGATAAATGTTTTGATGTTTCCCTGGAAAGAAATGAAGACTACCGTGACAATAGAGAGCCCATTTTGCTAACAATAAGGAGCCAGTTCTGGAATGATTTTCTAAGACAGAAAGAGATGTCGATTGATATTTTGGTTGGAACAAGAATCCAAGCTATTATATCAAACACTGTAGTTACTGCTAAGATGACTATTTCCTAGCATTAACATCTGTCATTCACCAGTTTCATGTCATTGGAAGCACCATCTAATTCAGCAACCACAAAATTCAACATTCATCCAACAGATGATCAAATCATCAAAACCAGTAAAATTTTCAAACTTTTTTTTTTCTTTTTTGGGTATAAGACTAAGTAGGTTTTCCAATATTTCGAAAAGAAAAAAAAAAAATCATGCTCTGTCGTCTTAATACCACTAGAAGTAGGGAAAATAATTGGTTCCAAACCAAAGTTCTACCAACTATAAAAAATAAGCCCTATAATACACAAGTATTCCATTACTACATTGTAATACCCCGACCCGGGGTACGGCACAAATATCGAGGTAAGTCGATACAATAATAAAACCCGAACTGTTTTAAGTTATGTTGCATAATTAAATGGATATGTGTATATGAATATGTATGCATAATAATGTATTAGGTGATCTCATGAATACATATGTATATATATAATTTGAGTACGGTATATAAATATATATATATGGTAAATTGAATAATATGTATATATATATGTATATATATATATATAAGAAAAGTTGGTGAGGTGTCTTGGGTGCTCGGGTATGCTGCCACCGCAGCTACAGGTGGCAAGGGCCACCGACTGAGGGTCGGTTAAGGAATAAAGAAGGTATTTGAAGAGAGAAAAAAAAAATAGAATCAGATTAGAGATAGAGAGAGAAAGCTGAAAATTGAGGGATAGCAGTTGCTTGAGAACAGGTAAACCCCTACGCCTTTGTTCTTTAAATTCACTTTGTATAATTATAGAATTGCTTACTGGAATAGTAGGATCTGAAACAAAGAAGGAAAAACAAAAGAAAAAGAAGAAATTGAGTTTCGGTTAGAAATGGTGATTTAAAATAGGTGAACCTAAATGGAAAATTGAACCATAATATGCATAGGAAATTACCCCAGGATCTCAAAACACTTTGAATTAGATTAAATGGTCAAGAAATGGCCATTTTATGGCCGGTTATTCCCTCACCGGTGCAACGCCGGAAACTGGGAATGGGTGCATGAAACCGATGAGGTTGGAGGTTAAAAACAGTCCTAAAGTACTCCTTGCAATTTTAGATTTCATTGGGAAGAAAAACAGTGAATTTTGGACGTAAAACCATGAAGATCCGTGAAGAATTGCATTTTTCCGGTGACCGTGGTCGGAAAACCAACCGGAGAAGACGACCGGATAGTCGGGGGCTTCTTCGGGTCATAACGGGACCGGGTTTGGGTTGGACCGGGTCGGGACCCGACCGAAAGTGATTAGGGGCAGTGATGCTATGTCGTTTTGAATGTAAAATTAAAATCAATTGGGCTGTTTGGTTGCAGAGACAATAAATAGAGATGGGGTTTAGGGGTTAACCGAACCATGGATAGGGATAGGGAATTGGGTTATTGTATTCCGGTTCTTGAATGAAACTGAACCGTTGGGTTCAGGTGAAAGGCTGACCGGTTTAGGGTTTTGGGGTCTGAACCAACTGGTTCAGACCGCAGCTTATGGGATTTATGAACCGGCCCCAAAAGTTTTGAATAATTACACTAAGGCCCAATAGAAAAATGTTAATTTTACCAAATTACCCCTGACTCAAAAGTAGGTCAAACGAGGTCCAAATAAGGTAAATGATTAGTCAATTTTTATTATCTCGGATGCTCTGAGTCCAATGGTGAGGTCCGTTTCACGAGACGGAGTCCCGAAAAGTTACAACTTGTAAAAATGACCAAAATACCCCTGCTTCATAAGTGAGTCAAATGGACTCCGATTAAATTAAAGAACTAGTGAATTTTTATTATTCCGAACCCTATGGACTCAATGGTGAAGTCTAAATTGGCATTAGAGATACTTAAGATGACGAGACGTAAGATTGATGAATAAACATTTATTCTGAAACACGTTTATTGATATATAGGGAACTTGAAGGGGAAGGGCCCACTCACGAATTTCTAAGCTAAGATTTCATTAGAGGTAAGTAGATACCCTTTCTCTTCCATGTGGTGTTATCAAGCCAAGTTCATTCTTTTACTGCCAAACTTGTACTCCTGAGCGTATCTGATGTTATTGTCTCCACAACGTGATATTGTTCTATCTGGTGGACATTGGTTTATTGTTGTACCATTGTTATCATGTTGAACCGTGTTTTGAAATGCCTATTGTTATGTTCCATTGAATTGATGATATTCCATTTTTATATACTCCTATGGAATCATTTATGATCATGAAATGTTTATGTATACTGGATTTGTGCTCAGTCACAATATCCATCCGATGCTTTTAAATTCACTGAAGACCTTCAGGTCGAGTCCGTGAACGGACATATGGCCATACACTGGAATGCACTGAAGGGGGTAAACCGGGCCCCCAAGGACCGAGGGCATATCAAGCCCTGACACAGAACAAAAGCATCTCTTACACGATTGCTCAACTATAATTGTTGAATTACATTATTCTTGTGATTATCTTGTATTGCGAGATATTCCTTTATTGATTTATTGTGATCAATTATATTGGCAGAAATTTCTTGTTACTGTATTATCGTCGAGAATTTCAGGACATTGTTATGCCATTCCTACTGATTACACATTGTGATTCCACTGTTCATTTGCCATCATGACAATTGTTTCCATTGGCTATTATAGCATCTTATTTTTATGATTGGCTATCATATTCTTATCCTTGGATTCATATTCTTTTATGATCCTCGATACCAGTGTCGGAGATCTGTATTTACTTGCTGGGCTCTTGTAGCTCATTCCACCCTACTTACCCCTTTTCAGGTAATGACACCGCAAGACCCCAATAGGAGTCTGGAAGCATAGGGGGATATTTTGAAGAATTGTATCAGACTATGTTTTAATTCTCCCATGTATTCACCACCCACGGGTGCTGGTTATGTTTAGTTTTGACTTGGTACTGTAAAACCATATGATGTATGTTAAGACTTCCGCTGACTATTGTAGTGATAAACTTCCGTTGTTATTGTTTTAAGAATTTGGTACTTGCATATTAGTACTATGATATAGGAATGGAAAAAGTAGGGACGGCCTTAGGGTCGGCCCCGCGACACGAAATCCGCATAGGGTGGGTTTCGGGTCGTGACATACATTCTGTATCTTAATCTACATTTCCCTATTTTTCATTTATTGTTGAGCTAGTGAGTATGTGAGAATTCACATACTTACAGCCACCCTTTTCAACATATAGAGTAATATAAAGTTCATGTATAAGAACATAAAAGCAGTGAACCACCTGGTAGGTGTATGGCTGGAAGTAAACCAAGATGCACATCAAATGCACTCACATCCAGCATAAAGAATGTACCTCTTAAAATGCCTGGGAAAGATTGTTTTTTTTTTTTTTAACAATAATGGACCACGTGACTAAGAACATGTACGAGGAGCAGGACTACAATGTGAAGCTTCTAAGACAATGAGATGGCCTAGGGAAAATGTGGTTTCTTTTAGAACAGCACTCTCACAAATTTGCTGCAGCAGCTTCCATCCTCTGCCTCTCCTCCACATCTTGGAATTCCTTATACTCACAATATGTATTTTATTATGAGTGGTTCCCATTTCATGTTTAATTTCTTACCACAATTTGACATGTCTATAATTAAATAAAAGAAGAAAAGAAGATTGAAAAATACAAAGAGATGATTGTCACATCTTACACATCAATCAAACCAGGCATGACAACAGCCTCTCCATAATCAATCACTTGTCCACGTCTGATATTTCCTTGCCAATCCCCTTCTTCAACCACAGATATTATGTTCCCTCCCTGTATCTCAACTGCTCATTTCCACATTTAACAAAAACAACAGATCAGTGCTATCTAGAAAGAATGGTTTTTTTTTTTGTTGGGAGGAAAGGTGTGTATTATAAACAAAAGGAGAGAAACAAAGGGCCCCAGACAGGGAGGACAAAATACGAGCAGAATTATTAAAGAAACCACAGCAAGGCTAAGGATATAAAGCACGAAGAGCAAGCCCTGCACTATGGAATCCAAAAGCTAAGAACTAAGTACTAAGTAAGAGCAAAAATGTCAGGAGGGAAACCAAAATTCAAGCTCAGAAGCCAATTCCCATAGGTACGAGCCACCTTCCTCCATAGGAAGTAGGTTGGTTGACTGAACTGCTTGGCATAACATTAATACATGATGAAATAGAATGTCAAATACTGAAGAACATAATTTTCTTGAGTACAGATAGCCAATAACCAACCTAAAGAGTGTCCAGTATCCCATGCAATAAATAAAGAAAACTAATTTTTACACTCTAGTAGCAATAATGAGGTACAGGTCCTTCAACTTTTATCTCTCTCTCTCTTTTATACTAAGGTTATCAAAATGGAAAATGCAGTCTTGAAAGCTATCATATCTTCTTAAAAAACTTGAAATCCAAAATATGTTCTTAAGCACACCTGCACCAGAAATGGTCCCATCTGATGTCACAATACGCTTGCTGCTTATCCAGTAGTGGTCATGAGGGAAAAGGCTACACTCGCTCTGAGAAGGCTGTGACATAAATATTGTAATTTGCTTAGCATAATGTTTGCATTTGGAGGAATTATTCATATTGCAGGACCAAAATAATATCTTAAACAGAGTACTGACAGCAGCAAAGAATCAGGGCTTTGCAAATGAAACGGTTACTGGTAGTGTGACAAATCTATCACTAAAAGAGAAGCAAACACGTCTAGAGGACTGTACAATTACAAAAAACACAACTAAGCTGATAACTGTTTTTCCAATTGTGTGCGTGTTATAAGATATAATATATACATACATGCATGCATACATACATATATATATATATATATATATTCATATAGGAGCATGAGCAGAGTAGCTATCTAAAAACTGCACAAGTACCACAGATGTATTTGCATAATACTAATACTAATAACAACAACAATAATTATACACTCTTGCCATAAAAAATAAAAACACTAGTGCCAATATAATATATATATTTAAGCATACACTGTAGCAATATATTGTAGTGAGACTATAAATGTCTGATTGTCATAACGTTTGTTACTAACTGAAATTTTTGGGTTTCTCTTTTATTTTGTTCTCTTCACTAAAGATAGGACTAAAAGTACAGTTGATACTCATTCTCATGCAATCACCATAGCAGTAAGTACTTGTTATCTCATATTTGATGAGTGTACAAGCAAATGAACAATGATGGTGATTAGATGAGTTTACATCATGTAATTTAAATTCTTTTTTTATTATTATTTCCCCACCAATTTATACTTGATTGAAATTGTTAATTTTTACTTATTTCACACAAACTTTATTTAGTAAGTTGAACCCCACATATGGTGAGTTCCAACCATTCTAGGGGGAAAAAAAATTAGAATACCACAGCTTTCAGAATTTTGTTGGTCGTATATGGGCCCCAATCCAAGCCCCAAGGATTGTCGTACTCAATTTTTTTTCCCTCCAAGGACAATTTGTGAGAAGCAGTGACATTTGTCATGTCCTTTTCTTTCTCATGAGTGTGCAAGACTACAATCATGTTTAGATATGTAGAAGCAAATGGAAATCAGTTGAACAGTTTCTAAACTTCAATTGATTAGTCTAACTGGAACCCAATGTCAAAGAAATACAAATACCAACGTATACACACACACATAAACAAAAATATATAAGAAATCAAACTTCAAAAAGGTCATAATAAAAAGAAAAAATCAGTGTAGAGAGTATAAGAATCAAACCTTTGTAGAGTTCTTAATGTAGAAGAGGAAGAAAGATGCAATCAGTGGTACTAGCAGTGGTAAGAGCCCCCATCGTAGATAATCCATCTCTGCTACCACTCTCCTCTCTCTCTCTCTCTCTGCGCTTTTCTGTTTCCCTCTCAATCTCTTTTGTGAAAAAGGAATCAACGGTGGGCCGCTCAATCTTATGTGGAAACAAAACGATTAAAAGCAACCAGTGTCTACGCGACACCCGTTAAGGCGGCCGAATGATAGATTACTGTGACTTAACTTAGGTGCCTTGTGGTTGATCTAATCACTGGATTATTTTTTTAATCAAGTAAAACCACGTTTTGTTTTTTCTCGGCAAAGTAAATCCACGTTTTGTTGCTCTGATTTGACAGTACTACATTTGACTGTATTCCCACCAGCAGTTATTGGAGAGTGGCACCTCATCCAATCAATAGTGACATGTAATCACTGTTTTGGCCGCTCCGAGCAAATTGTTAAATAATTCAAATTTATGTACCAAATTTTATATTTTAAATAATGATACTATATTATTAAAAATGTATTAAATTATATAATTAATATAATATAACATATATCACAATCTTAGTATTTGAAATAAAAATTTAGAAAACATAACATTACTCTTTTACAACAAAAAAAAAAAAAAAAACATTTTTTTGGCTCAAGCTATTTACTATAAGAATGATTGACGAGTCCTGTTATTCTTAAAATTAATTTGATGCATGGTTTCACGTTTGGCAATTGCGAAAATTCATGGTTCTCATTGTAGTTATCAGAATCGTATTGAATCGGCCGGTTAAATAGGAGATTAATCATGTTCAGTTTGATTAATATTATGTTTTTGCTAAATAATTAAAAAAAATCAGTTGAATTGGTCAAATTTTATAAAAATTGAGTAAATCAGTTAACTTTTTAAAAAAAATCAGTTGAATCATCTTTTGTTTTTTTAATATCTACAACTTTTTTTCTAACAAAATTTCTTATATTTGACGATTAAATGATAAAATTTGATATAAAATAATATATTATTGTATGTATTTTTGTTATATATAAAAATATATAAAACTTATATATTAAGATAATTTCAATAATTATGTTTATATTTTGTAATTTAACGGTTGAACCTATGAACCATGAACCGGCCCCTTCACCGATTCATCATCCGGTCCGATTTTGACAACTATAGTTCTCATATTCTGCACTGAATTATGAATTTTTATTATTGTCACTTGTTGTCTTGCGCTGAATTGTAATTGTATTAGTTTTACCATAAAATTAATAAAGTAATTACTTTAAACCCCACTTAAATAAAATATCCAAAATTTTATGTATTTGTCTCATAATCAAATTAAAAGTTTAAAATTAATAAAAGTTTAACTTTAAAAAATGCCCTAAATTTTATATATTTATAACATAATTCAATTAGAAGCTTGAAGTTAATAAAATCTAACTCTACAAACAAAAAACCCTATAAAAATTTTTGAAAAAAACTTAATTATATTAATAAAGTTTTAATCATAAAAAAAAAAATTCATCACCCACAAATATCAAATCTTTACTGAAAATATTTATTTACTCATCCACATCTAAAAAAGGGAAATAACAGCCCTTTTATTTATTTATTTATTTTTGTTGTGTGCACTCTCTTTGGCTGCGCGTGGAGGTATAATTATTATTTTTTTCATTAATTTAATTCTGTGTGCTTAACTGGCTCGAAAAGTCTGAGATGATTCATTCAGATTCGTGAACCAATTGAGTTGTGATATAATATTTAATTGGGTTTGCCAGTGATAATTCAGTGGATGCAGCCTACTCACACGTGTAAAACCTTTTTTTTACCAAACTACCCCTAGTTTAAAAACTTTAATTTATCAAATTAAGATAATTTTTATCATATTTATTAAATGAACAATGCTACTATTAACTCAAACTCATATAAAATATAGTGTTAGAATTATTAAATGATTTATAAATTATAAATAAAATAATTATAATAAATAAAAATTTAATTTCAAAACTATCTAATAATTAAAATATATTATTTTATATGCGCTCGAATTATAATAATACTGTTCTCATTAAATTAGGGTGATTTGATTCATGCTTTTAATGTGTTATATATGTTATGTGAAGTCATGGAAGTCTTATATGACCAAGTGGCACTGCGGGTGATAGAATTTCTTGCAAAGTATTATATAAATTGATAAATAAAATTTTTTATTTATCCGATTTTGGTATTTAAACTTCAATCAAAATACATTTACACTCCATTGTAATTGATCTAGTTTCATTGTGATTCTCTGATTTAAAATGTAACACTAATATTCATATGATCGCAACAAAAATAGTCTCATTAATTTTTTGTCCAACTAAATAAAAGTAGGTATTTATAATGACTTAAAATGTAATTAGACCAAATTACAGAGAAATCAAGTATGAGTTTTTCTTCTAAAATTTGATTGAATCTTTAAAATAAAAAATGAGATATTTTGGTTATATGATATTTTTATTTGTCGTTTCAACCATAGTTACAAGAGATATCAGTGTCACATTTTAAATAGCAAGAAGTCAAAGTAAAATCAATCCAAATGACAAGCACGAGTGCATTTTTCCTCGATTTCCTCTTCTTTTATTACAAAAACTCTATGTATGAGAAGACCGTGAAAATAATTTTTTAAACCATGTAAATAATAATTTTCCGACAGTAATTGCTTTTATTTTCACTCATTTCAACAAATTTGAGTGGAGAAAAAAACATTAATAATTAAAAATAATAATTCGTTTTGATATGTTTATAAAGTTTTTTTCAGAATTCCATTTTCTAAAAACAATTTTTTTAAAAAAATAGATCATATAAAATTTTAACATTGTTTTAATTTTTTATTACTCTTAGCATTGATCGTTAAATTTTGAAATATTTTGCTTTGCATCCCACAACAGTGAAAATTCGTGATTTTACGCAAAGTAATTTAAATGGTTAGTTAAATAAATCTTTAATTTGCCTCAATTGATATTGTAGTAATAAATTAAATTTGAGTAAAATTTAAAAATTTTGAAAGCATAATTCTAAGGTCGTGTTTGATACGATAGAATGAGCATTCTTCAAAAAGTTCGTTCTAATTTTTTCATTATTCATTCTTGAAAAATGAGAAATTATTATATAGTTTGGATCTAAAGCTTGAACTTATGCCTACTTTGTAGGAACATTGACAAGTTAATTTTTAGGAATCATATAATAATTTTTCAAGAAATCAAATAAGCGAAAAATTACGATTAATTGCGAGTGTTAAAAATTTACAATCTAATTAATACTTATTCTGTCCCACAATTATAGCCCCATTTAGAGAATTTAACTTTTTATGAGTATTATTTTATTATTTTAAAATTATTTTATTATTTTATTATACTTTTATTCAATTTTAAATTTTCAGCACTACAAAATTATATGAGTGAAAAAGATTTAGAATAATAGTTTTAAAAATTTATTAGTTAAAATACAAAACAAAACTTTTAAAATAAGACATTATAAAATAAAATAAAAAAATCTTAAAATAAAACAAAGAAAATAATATAATTTTTACATACACAAAATTGTTCGAATACACGTATCAATCAAATTATGAATTTGAATACTCACAACTGCGGACCAAACAAAACATGAACGGTCTGACGAAATCGTTAGTTACCCAAAGCAAATGCGTAGGACCGCAGAAACGGATCAGAATGTCCGTAAAGTTTACACTAGTAAATGACCAAAATGCCCTCATGCTAGGATCCATCGTTGGATAGTCCCCTTGCTTCCCATTGTCATCTCCTTGACATCCGATTACAGAAAGTTACAGAGAGACTCTGGAAGAACAATGATTCCCCAACAATGGGCGTCACCATGTGGAAATCAATGCACGCAAAAATACGCAGCTCTTACGCAGATTCCATGTAACGCTACTCTCTCTCTCTCTCTCTCTCTCTCTCTCTCTCTACACATCCGTGTGTGTGTATATATATATGTGTGTGTGTGTGTGCGTGCGCGCGTGAACGTATTAGGTTTTTCATTCTATAGAAATTAATGATTAATGCGACTCGCATTCACTAAAATGTTGTGTTTTCTGGTATATTATGATTCTTAGCAGTGATATATATACGCATAAACACAAATACAAACTCCGGCTTTTGGAAAGTTGTGTACGGATTTTGGACACACTGTTTTAATTTGTTTGCCCCAGATATCTTTTTGAAAAATTTGTTTTCCCGAGGTATTTGGCCCAAATTTATTGAATTTTGGTGACTCTTGTCGAATTCATACCCAAGTAGGCATTTGGGCGTGATGGCTATTTGATCTTGCTGGGCAGGCAATTGGGAGCCTAGACATTATCAGGAGGTGCTATATTGACGTTAGTAGCATGTGGCCAGTCTTATCATGAACTACTTCGTTTTGTGTTGGAGTGCTTTGTTTTAAAGGGAAAATGAGAAAGGGGAATTAAGGGGTCACTGCATATAAAACTCTGCTTCTTTTAGCACCCTAAGGTTTTCATTTGAAGAATAGCTTCCAATATGAGAAAATGGAAGTGAAAGAACTTTGAGATCTGGTTTGGAGGACAACTTCCAATATGGGAGGAAAGGAAGGGGAAGAAGGTACTATCTTAATTATGGTTTAGCAAAAATTAGATGTCCCACTTTTATTTCCCATATACATATCGTTTGGAAATTAGAACCATCAAACCTATCTTCTTCTTCTTCTTCTTCTTTTAAAAAATAGAGAGAATTTAACCATTCAATGCCCTCATGCCAGAACTTGAACTATGCACTTTCTTTGAGGAGGGAGCAGGCAATACCACATGAGCTAGATAGCGTATGGTATTATGACATCATAGTTATGTGCATAATCAATTTGGGTCGCTGCATGTTTAGTTGATTAATTTATTTGAAAGAAAATAAGGACATTTTAGTTATGTGCTACTGCTACATGCGTGCAAGACGGGGTGGATGCTCTTGTTTTCTGTTATTTATAGTAATTACTTAGTTTTGTCGTTTTGTGTTTTATAAGTAATTCAGCAACTATAATATTACGCTACACATATGCCAACTGGCAATTTATATATGAGATACTACATGTGATCACTCTGGTGGTCAGGCAACTACTCGGGCCAGTGCCTAGCTTTGCCTTGGATATTTTGATTTTTGACAACAATGGTTTATTTGTTTGCTCAATTCATGCTTTTAATCTTTTAATCAATGGAACATGCACAAAATTTTTGGATAGTACATTTGTTGTCTGATCTGCTATAGAATCAGACAGAAATTGTGATGTAAGCTAATATTTAAGTTTTTTTGTTGCATTTCAGCAGCATCATTTCGTGTCTTTACTGCTTTCGAACTTTTAGAATTAATGTTGCATACAAGGAAATTGATGTTATTATAAACGTATTTGTTCGGATTTGTGTAGGGAGAGTATTTTGCAAAAAAGGGTGCGACCCAGAGGGTGAGACGTGGGAGGAATGTAAGTATTACTCTACCATGTTCCTCATCTTTGCTTTTGAAATTTTTATAACGAATGCTTGTATTACCGAGAAAAATAAATAAATAAATTTTGAATGCTTGTATTGCCTCTTGTTTGGAATTTGGAAAGGAGGGTTTACATTTGATGGTACACTTACCTATCAAAACAAAATTAGTATTAGCTTCAATGGACTTCATTTGCTTTTAAGCATTGTTAAAAATGGTAGGCAAGCCCCCATGCATCAATTTCCTAGACTTTGTTTACAATTCTCAAGGAAGCAGATCAATATTTGGGGTCAACTTTTGTTTCAATGGGGAAAATAATTTGGTAAGTTACAATATATTACTTTTGGATGAGAACCTTCCATGCAGGGCTCCGGGGACCTGTAGCCCCCCCCCCCCAAAAAAAAAAATATATATATATATTTTGTAACTTTTTTTATATGTAAATTTTTCTTCTATTTTGAAGAAAAAAAAATTTCCCCTTCCAAAATGTGCCAAAAAAAAAAACCAAAATAAAAAAATACACATGTAAAATCGCTTCCAATTTTGAGAACAAAAAGTTTTTCCCTTCAAATTCTCCACCCGAACTTGAAAATAAAAATTTCCTGTTAAAACTTTCTCAATAAATTTCTCGGCCCCCCTAATTTTTCTTTTTTGACTCCACCCTTGCTTTTGTGTAATGTGCAATAATGGAGCATGCACAGTGCTGTCTGGAAAATATTCTTAGAAACAAAATTAGTTGGTTCTTTGTGTAGTTCAAGTAATGAAGCCATGTTTTGAAATTCGGTTAGGATACAAAACTATCTAGGCAGCAGTAAAGGAAGTGCATATTAGAAAAAAAATATGCATGCATGTGTCAGTTTAGCATTTCTTACCGTACACATAATATTTGATTGACAATTGTTAGTTTTGCATGCCAATATGTTTAATAATATAATTTTCCCTTATAAATTTTACTGAGGGATCATTGTCCATCAAACTATTAACAATCTTGGAACTGGGAGTGTTTGAAAAGAGGTAGGACAAAGAAGTTTATTATTCTGTGATTTGCTTGACATTTTAATAAATTGGTTTGAATTTGAAGCAATAGATCTTAGGATTTAGGAATACTGGATTTGTACCTCCCGGCAGTCAGCAATCATTTCTTATAAATATCAAAGAAAATAATTTAGTGGTAGGCCCCAAAATTTATTTCATTATATTTTTTGATTGATAGTATAACATTAAAGGCACCCGAGGGGGGCGAACCCGTATACAAAAGAGGGGAATAGGCTTACAAAAATTAATGCCTAAGTTCTCCCAAAAACTCCATGAAGGAGTTTAAATACATGGGATTTGCTTCTCTAATCCAAAAGTATAACAATCTCAAAAAATGGTCTTTGAGCTTTCAAGGAGGGAGCTCAATGCCATAAAAGAGTCTCTTATTCCTCTCCTTCCAAAGGCACCAAGAGAGGTGTTGAGAGCTTGATATATATTGTTGGTCCATTCTCTAACAGTTTAAGCTTTTGAAGTAATTGGTGATCTAACATGGTATCAGAGCCTTGGTTATGAGAGGTCTTAGGTTCAAGTCTCTCTATTTACATTTACACTCTCATAACCAAGGCTCTCAACACTCTTTATTTGTCTTTGGTTTCTTTGTCTTTTCACGTGCAAGTCCGAGGTCGCACGTGAGGGAGAGTGTTGAGAGCTTGATATACATTGTCGGTCCATTCTCTAACATTTTAAGCTTTTGGAGTAATTGGTGATCTAACAAGGCAAAGATGAGCAACTCTCCATGCAATCCTTAAATCTTTCTGGGCTTACCCATTTGTATCCAAATAGAGAAGAAATTAAGTTTCACGAATCCCATGCCATTTCACAATGAATGAGCAAATGGTCCACCGTCTCCTCCACAGAGTTGCATAAGTAGCATCAACTAGGAAAAACGTAACCTCTTTTTCGAAGGTTATCATTTGTAAGGATGGAATTCCAAGCCGCCACCCAATCAAAGAAAAAAAAAAAATCTTATTAGGAGCTTTAGACTTCCAAATGAGCCTCCAAGGGAAATAGTCCTCTGCCTTTCCCACTAGATGCTTGTAAAAAGACTGAACGGTAAATTTTTTAGAGCTATCTGCTGTCCATACTAGCTGATCCCCTCCATCAGTTAATACAGTTGTGGTCTAGGTCTAGACATCGCCTCTGTAGTCATGTTGGGACTGGGTATCATTTCAATAGTACCACCGCACTAACTCATCTTAAATTTAGTCTGTCTGGCATATGAACTTCGTCGGTTATTCTAGCTTTCATTGTTATAACAAAGTAATTAATTTATCTTATTTTTTGGTTACTACCAATCAATAGTGTTTTTTGTATAACTGATAATACATAGCAACTTTAGGCAAATAGTCACTGTTCTAACACACAATTCGTGGGCCACGTTGTCATTATTATTGCTATGCCTTTTCTAGTCTTATTAAGCTAATCAGAAGATTTCATTAGCTTTCCTTCATTTGATCATTTGGCTTGATTTTAGTCAATTTAGACGTCAGATTTATGGTGAATTACTTACCAACAAAAAAAAATGTAGAAGAAGATTAATGGTAATAAATTGTTTATGTATCTGAAATATTCTTCATTGATGATCTGGTTGGTAGTACACTTACTAGTTTACTCTGACTTTTTTTATCAATACGGTTTTTTAACTTGTTTGATCTTTTAGGCTTGGGGGAGTGTAATGAGATATGCTACAAGGACCCAGTTTTGAAGGACAGGCAATGGAGTGCTTACATTGACCGTTCTCCTGGTGCTGCCAGTTACTCGGAGGTTTATTTTTATCCTGCTGCCTGTGGGTTCTTTCATATTCCTGTGTCGGGCTTAATTATGCAAAATGTCTATTTGAGTGATTTGGTTGAACCCTTTATTGCTCACAAAGGAGTATATGTTGGGGAAATGATGGTTCTTATTAATGTAGTAGCCATTATTCTATAATTTTACCTTTCATCTTATTTTAAATTAAGGGAGATCCTCTCTCCCCTTTCTTGTTTGTTATAGCGATGGAGGTTTTCAGCCAAATGATGGTTAGAACAGAGGCTCGTTTTTTTTTTTGAGGGGTTTCAGGGTAGAGGATGGTAGAGGCAGGGGGTTTCTGATCTTTTATTCACAGATGATACCATTATATTTAATGAAGCAAAAGAAAGACAACTTCGGTTCCTTTGGTGTATTCTATATTGCTTTGAGGCAGTTTTTGGTTTGTGGGTGAATTTGGCCAAGAGCGAGATAATTCCGGTTGGGGAAGTTAGTGATGTGGATTAGATGGCGAGGATGTTGGGCTGCAAAGTTGGGCATCCCTAGGTTGTGTGCTATTTGGGATCCAGTGGGGGAACACTTCTAGAGGAGTTTGGCAGGGTGGAAAGGGAAACACCTTTCTAAAGGAGGGAGGTTGACATTTATTAAGAGTACTTTTGCAAGTCTTCCAACGCACTTCATGTCCTTATTTCCGATCCCAGTTTTAGTAGAGAAGAGGTTGGAGAAGCTGCAAAATGTTTTTTTTTTGTGGGGGGGAGATGAAATGGGAAAGGGTGAAGGCTCCTATCCTAGAAGGGGGTTTGAGAGTGAAAAACTTGAGGATGTTTAATAAAGCATTATTGGGCAAGTGGCTTTGGAGTTTTGGGCTGGAGGATCAATCCTTTTGGAAGGATTTGGTGTTCATGAAGTATGGTTGCAAAGTTGGGAGATGGTTCTCCAATGAAGGTATAGGAGCTGTGGGTTGTGGTTTGTGAAGGTGCATTTAAAGTGGGATGAATGATTTTAAGAGGTATATTCATTTTGAGGTGGGGGAGAGAGATAGGGTCAAGTTTTGGGAGGATGTTTAGTGTGGGGAATGGATAGGGTGTTTGGGGAGGGGTTCTCACAATTGTGTGGCAAGACACTGGATGGCTACGGTTGCTGATTCTTTCTACAGAGATGGTAGGGAGGTGGTGTGGAAGTTTTCCACGATTGGGAAATTGATGAGGTGGCGGAGTTATTGGAGGCTTTGAGTAGGAGTAAAACTACAGTGAGAAGGGGCTATGCTCTTGTTTAGTCTTTTAGTATCCAAGCCTCCAAGGTATATTTTCGGTGAAATTCTATTATAAATTTATAAGGAGTTGACTGGTGGCAGAGATGTGGGGTTCCCCTGGAAGATGATATGGTGCTCTATAGTCCCCGTAAAGATGGCTTTCTTTGCTTGGGTGGCCACTTGGGGTTCTATCTTCACCATGGATAATCTTCAATGGAGAGGATTTCAATTGGCTAACAGGTGTTACATGTTCAAGGAGGATTTGGAGTCATTGGACCACCTTTTAATTCATTCATTTCTTAGTGACTAGAGATTACTAGGATATTGTTTTCTCCATTTTTGGATGTTCATGGATGATGCCAGTTGGATTGAGAGATCTCCTCCGATAGTGGAGGAATTCGGGCTAGAAAGGAAGTGCACAAGGTTTGAAGAATGGCTCCATTGTGCTTGGTTTGGATAATATGGAGAGAGCTTTTTGAGGGGGTTGAGAAATCCTCTTCCTTTTGAAAGATCTTTTTTTTTTTTCTTCTTTTTATTGCGTACATTGTATTTTTGAGTTAATGAGACATTCCCTGCATTTTGTAGAGCTTTTTGGTTCTTCGAGACTGTTAATATTATAGCTTCCTTTTGTATATCTGGGTTTGCTCCCGTTGGGTGCCTTTAATACAATTATACTTGTGAAAAAAATTAGAAACATGCATGGAATATTAATTTTAGATATTGTGAATGGTAATTCAATTATACGGTCAGACATGTCCTACTAGATTTGACCACTTGTAGAATGTGAGGTTTGGAACTTGTTGGCAAACGATGTCTCGTAATTTAGTGATTTTCATCTTTAAATATACTATTCACTCAGCAGTATTTGAAATTGGTAATGCAAAAATGGAAAACCTAATTTCTTTAATTTTGGAGTTCTTGAATGAAGGGGAGACGGGAGAAATTAGTGACACCATTGTGCCTGGAACTAATTAGTGTATTGGTCCCTAATGTTGTCAGGTTAGAGCAATTTAAGTGCATAAGAAGGATTTTTTTTTTTTTGGGGGGGGGGGGGGTGTTGGGGATTAAATGCATTCGCACTTGCAGTTTATAGTAAAAAAGGCTATCTTGGTTATTTTGGTCACATTGCTCTAACCTAATGGAACTGGAGATCCACTTGAACTGTTCTGTATTCTCACCAAAGGCAGATGTGGCATGTGTCTACGTATACCACATCTATCTTAGATGAGAAGACAAATCAGTTACAAAAATATGGACCATGTGTAACCTATCAAATATATATGTGCTTGTGGCATGTGTAAATTCTATTAAATTTACTACGGTTAGGACTATGTTTAAGATGCAACTGCTTTGTAAACTATAAATCAGATGAACAAAACAGCAAGCAAGTGGAGGACCATTATTCCTTGTTAGACTTGAGATTAATCAAAGCTGAAAAATAGCCGACCTTAGGACTGTAAGCGTCTACCCTGCCTCGATTGAATTTTTGTTTTTGACAATTTCCCTTCATACTCTACTCTGAACTTTTTAAGATATTGGGATGAAGATTAGAAAATTGTTAAGGACCTTCTCCAAACAGATATAGAAGATGAATTGAGTCAATATGGATGAACAATTTTTTTTAATGCTGCCCACTGCAGTGGATCTTGCTCAAGCTCAAGCATCTGAGCTTCAGCCTGACAAGACTTGAGTCACAGAAAAGTTCACCTTTAGCAGCTAGATAAGTCGCAAAAGTATACGAAACCAATTAGCACCTTGAAAATGGTAAAGCTTTCCACATTATGACCATTTTTATTATCAGAAACTGAATTGTGACACTTTATTCCAACTGCTGACGGGGTTAGGAGGATTGACAATGCCTAATTCATGTATTAGTTGATGATCACAAAAAGCCTTATAAATACCCTTCAGTCAGTACTTTACTTGAAAAGGCACCCCCAATAATTGAAATTGCTTGCCTTAAGTGTAAGAGAACTGGTAATTTATCCCGACATACTAAATGACAGTATTTAGAGTGGTGACTTGTGAAACACAAAGAGGCATGCTGGCTATTAATCTGAACTCCGAAGAAAAGGTAACATCAGGTTTGAATGTTAAAGAAGTACTCTTTCAGTGAGAAACAGTATCTTATATAATATATGTAAAATGTTGTAATATGGACCATTGTATCCATAATATATCTGAAATCTGATTAAATCTGGTGGTGGAGGTCAAATTTTGTTGTTCTTCAGTGACAGGAATGCATAGAAGCAATGAGTTCCAGTTCTAGAAGACTTATTTTATTTTGCTCCTTTTCTGTATGCAGGAATGCTTCTATGCTTGTGTAGCTGGCTGTGGTTATAAGGTCAGTCTGTGTTCGATGAGTAATTGTCTGGCTTCAGTCTCTCTTTTTTATTTGAAGGTTCATAGAGGAAGGGTTTAATGATAAAAAATTACCATGTTGACATGCTTAAAAGAGTTTCCATTTGCAATTTTTAGCTTCTTTATGCAATGGCTTGGCTTTTTTGGTTTCCATGAAACCTCTGGCAATAAGCAAAAGAAACTCCCACTACATGTTTCACTGGGAGAAGGTAAAAAAAAAAAAAAAAGAATCTTTGAGCTGTTCGATAATGGGATTGTTATGCGTTTAGGCTTTCTCTATCTAATTCTGTAGTGCTTTTGCTTTGAATAAGAAACTTAAGCATTGCTCTTAGTATGCCTAAAGCGCTTTTTGCTCTGCAAAGGTTCCTTTACCAGTCAATAGGTATTGTTGTCTGCCATTTTTCATGCCTTCCTAATGTCTCTGGCAAACAGCTGTATGTTATATATAACACGAGAAGCTATCAGGTGGAAGATGTGAATTCGTTTTCTAAACTGCCCAATAAATGGCAGGGGGGTGATACCATGGCTTTCAAATGATGCCAAGTTTTGTTGGGTGTAACTCTTGAATGCAGTGCAACATGCCTTCCCCTCTCCTTTCTCAAAACCAGGTGAAAAAAAAAATGGAAAGAGAAGAAGGCAATTAGTAGAAACATATTGGACAAATGACATAATAACTGCTGGAGTCTTCTGGGCTACAAGGTCTCCATTATCAGGCACATGCTATTAGATAACTTGTTGTCTGGCCCCAAATATATATAAATATAAGAATATTTCTTGCAAGGGGAAAAAAGGAATAGAAGAATGAGTATGCTGCAGAGAAAGATCTTAATTTTCTCCCGCTTTTTGACCATTAATGGAGAGTTGTCCAATATACAGTATTCTAGTGCATTTAGTATGCAATTATATTATAATTCCTGCCTATTATGTGTATATATCTTCAATTCTTTTCTGCCAGTAAAAAAGATATATTTCTTTAATTCCTTCATATTGGTCAAAATATATTTTGTTGCATTTATTATTATTATTATTTTTTGTTGTGGCTTATTGCAGTTTGATATTCCTTCTGAGAAAGTTGATCAAGTTCATCCTAACAGGCCACCCAAGCCTCCCACTGTACGGGAGCCACCCCCTACTGTTGAAGCCAATCCACCTGAATCCAGTCCAACTACTGAAGACATGCCCAGCACTTCTGCATAGTGAGAAAACATTATTCTACAGCACATATACATCATATCTCAATTTTTTCTATCAAATAGTTTGCAGGAAACTTCTTAGTGCAGCACTGGGATCAACTACATCTTAGGCTGTTTTTTCTTGGATTTCTCAAGCTTCAGGTGGCCTAACATTTGGTTGTTGAGATTTTGGATAGCATACATTTTGAAAATTAATCTGTAAGTTTAATCCCCTCTTTTTGTTGATGATGCAATGACCGACAGAGGAGGTGATTCGGGCAGCTCCATATTCTTGAGAGAGGTTCGTATTCTCTAGTTTCAACATGAATTTATACAGAGTCTCTGTTAATCTTCATCAGATGTAGTGAATTTTAATGAAGATGGTTATATAATTCTGAATGAAATTTCCTCTCAGAACAATATACTCTGTTATCTTGTTGTGGCACACTGAAATGTGCCGTGTGGTGTGTACCGGTTTAATCTCTTTCTGACGCTTGCAGTTCTCAATATTGATTTGGAATATTCAAAAATGGGTATGGGCTAATTGGAAGAAGGACTAGACAACTATATCAGTTGGAAAAAAATTTGATTTCATAAAATAAGTTTGTGAATTATTATGACCACTGGGCTTCTAGTGAAGTGGTGACTGAACCGAGGTTCAACTGGAGAACAGTTTCTCAAGTTTCTTTTTTTTTTTTAAAGAAATAAAAAGAACTTTATTGGAAGACCAAATATATATATATATATATAATATACAAGGGAGAGGAATGACCAAGGCCATCTGAATGAATTTCCCATTGAGCATGCTTCGTGGTATACCTTTGGCAGTTGTTATAGCTTAATAAATGAAGCAATTATTCAGTAGTTTTTAGAAATCATGTTAAAAATCATGTCTGTAACAATTTATTGTACATGTATATGTAATTTATTATCTGATTGTTGAGATCATTAAGACCAGATTATTCAATAATTTTTCCAATACACGACTATGATATGACTCGAGCGGTGTCATGATTCCTCCAATAGGAATCCTAGGATTATGTGAGAATGACCAAGATTTAGCTCTTGTTTTGTTGGTATCATAGGATAGCAAACCTTAATCCTATAGGAGGAGAGGCCTGCGACATTGTTGTATTTGAACTAATCACGTGCAGGAATGACTCATTCCTCTAGTTTTATGTGACGTATATTTTAAATTAGAACATCAACATAACATTATTTATACTACATTTCTAGTCTGATTTACAATGAGCATGAAATTCTTTTAGGACTTTTTTCCACACTAATCCACCCCTCGTCAACACAAGGGCAAAATTTTAAAAAGAAGGGATTGCATCTGTCATATGCTTTGCTTGTAAATGGTTCAATCTTCCCTGGCGGGCATGAAGACATTTTATGGGCATATATTGAGCCTTCAAAGCATCATGGTGCCCAACAGAAAATAAATTTGAACCAGACGAAACCAAAGTCCAAAAGCCAGCCAGCCATAGGTTGATAGACAACTACGAATGAACTTAGTTTTCAGTTCACTCAACAAAAAAAAAAATGAAAATCAGATGTTCAAACCTTAGGTCAGCTTGCAATTCATATGTGGCAAATATTTTAAGAAAATACGTAGAAGAAATGCTGATAATTCAAAATTTTGTATGTACATAATATTTAAGTCCCGAAAACTTTGTTAAAGGACATTCAATTAAATAAATGACCGGCAAAGGCAAAGGCAAAGGCGGCAGGGAGAGAGCACCACCCCCGCAAAATCCTCCATGTTCAGCTTCTTGCACTCCACATTGTGAAACCTTAGAGGTGAGGTGCCCTTACAGCTACAATGAATTCAAAATATCAATAATGCTGAGAGAGCAAGTGTGTGCAGAGCGAACTCTACCAAGAAACACATGGCAGAAGGAGATCTACCAACAATAATCATAATCTCAGCAACTATATAATTTTTTTTTTGAGAAAAAAAAAAAAAAAAAGAAAAAGAAAAGGGGAAGCCTAATTTTAAGAGAGATAATGCAGGCCACACCACATCTCGGAACTCTTTCTTCTGGGAGAAGGGCTACATGGTCTTCATTGAAATGCAGCGCGCGAAGTCAAAATTAAAAACACAGTTTTGGCTCGTACAATGTAGATTTTAATAGGTTATTGTCTTAATGCATGTCTCTGCATCAATAGGAAGCAAAATCAATATATATTGGTGTCATCTGATGCTAGGACCCGCGTTTCCCTGACCTATCAGCCGGCATTCACCATTGTTGTTCACAAGTGAAAGAAAGAAAGCAAAAACTCCCTGCAAGGCTTTAATTTCATACTGAAAGAAGTAATAATTAATTTTGCAAACAAAGCAAACACAACCTAATGATACTCAAAAGTAGAACTGATATTACCATAATACTATCATCATATCATGTTTAGTAGAGGTTTATATCAACTGTTTATTTTGATTAGTCAACATTTTAATTTCTTTTTTTTTTGGTCTTCTTTTCGGTAAGCAGCTTCTATTTTACCAATCCAGCAGTATGGTGTCAAGTTGCTTCCGTTTGTTGCTCATCCGTACTTTCTTTTTTGTCCTGCTCACCGGTTCCCTCATCAGACTCCATTTGGTTTGGAGGAGAGGGCAAAACCTGTACCACAATCTCTACCAACTCTTCAACACCTTCTCCAAGACGCGTGTCACATTCCTCTATTAACTGTGAAACAGAGAAGAAACAAATAGATAATAACTTAGCAGATGGGCCACCACGTCAACAAAAGTAAGAAACCATGCTGCTGAAGACAAATATAAGTATTTTAAGAATAAGCAATGACAGTCTACCAACAACATGACCTTCAGTCATATAGAAAGGTATAAAAATCCGGCATTCTGTCGACAAACACTGGCCTAGTTTTTTTTCGGATAGGTAATACACATGCACCCATGTCCCAACCAGGACTTGAATCCTGCACCTCTCCCTTAAGGAGTGGCAAGAGTCACAAGAGATATCACTCAAGCTAACAGCAGGTGTTAACAAAAATTGGCCTAAATATTTGTTCAAACAGTTTTTTAGAGCTACATCTTATATTAATTTTGGGAATACTAATCATAATTTTCTTGTCAATACAAAAAAGAATACAATAGAATGTATAATCAACTCCACAATGTAGAACTCGCATCATAAAAATCCTAATGCAATAATAATGTATACAATGAAGGTCAAGACTTCGAAACCAAACTAATTAGAGAAACACATATATAAAGTCTTCTTCATCCAGCATGTTCTGAATCCTGAATTGATGCTACCAGAAAAAAAGGTACACAACTCAGAAGGGAACATGTTACGAACCTAAAATGCAACGCTACCTCTACCCTATGATGTGGAAGGATGAAAGAATGCTCACTCATATTTACTCAAATGAGATGTGAGAAGCTAGTTTTGTACTCAAAGACATTTCTTTTTTAAAATTTACAAAAAAAAAAAAAAAAAGGAAGTCTTGATTTAAAAATACATGAGTTTCTTATATCTAGTATCAAAAGAGTTAGTCATGTGATTCTTGATGGGGAAAGTGCCTCCTATGTTTTTTCAAATTTCCAAATATATCATAATCCAAACTGCAAGGTATACATTGTAGGAGAGGCTGAACAGAAGTGTGCCTAGTAATAATATCTTGATGTCCCCTAGTCATAAGGCATCATAGATTTGCAAGAACATTCGGATTGGTTTCCAATTCACCCGTGGATCATTATGAAGATCCCATGTGCTGGTATCTAAGAGTTCGATCCAATGCAAAATATCTACGTTCCAGTCACATCTAAATTTCACAAGTACTCAGTTAGCCGGCTAATGATTACGCTGGCTTCTTTTACAATATGTTTACTCAAACCACCATCAATGACACACTTCAGATATATTGGGAATCCATTTTTGGCTAGGTTTACATCCTATACAAAGATGGCCGCTATGCTTATCGAGTTGATTGAGGAGCTGGTTCCAATTGCTATGTGGATTGAAGAGAAACAATAAAAATGTATGCCAATAGTATACAAACTATTATTAATTTCTAAAACTTCTAAGAAGTCCTAAACGAGTATGTACTTAAACCATAGTGGTCACAGTATAATGTCTACACAATTACAAGGGCAATGTATGTTTCAATCGGGAAGAACATTCAACTATTTCAATGTTTTAAATTCCAAGGATATAATCCTAATTTTATCAGCATATAACAAATTTCCATTAAGGAGTCCACCATCAACTAAATTAGAACTGGTGAAGAGTTTGAAGTGTCAGATGTGGCAATTAATATCTGGAAACTAGTGGCATAATTAAAGAATATTGTAAAAGACAACTAAACTCATTGAATATTTTAGATGTACATTACAATTTCAATCTTACTCATTACCAATTTAAGGGCAAAAGCCTAATGATTTTGAAGATGTCCTTTTATTCACTTAGAAACTTCAAAGAGATGGAAACATAGTCCAATGTCATTTTGTTCACTCAGAAACTTCAAAGGGATGAAAATATAGTCCACCCTTGATTCTCAATGGACCTAGTGCTACCTTGGGGGCTATTAAGCAGTAGACACCCAACTTCAAAGTTCAAACCCCATCACCTATCAAAAAATAGTCCGTATTCAATCACGAAGACCTATTAGTCCCAAGGATTAAGAAAAGAATATTTAAAATTTCTCATAATTCTCGATGTGTCAATGACTAAGTGTTGTTGAACATATGCACTTCAATCATTTAGAAGTGATCATGCAACATAAACTCCAGCTATTTAAAAAGGGCAAAATTAACCTTCATTTAGGAAGAATTGTCATAACTCTTCAATGCAAGGAACTGAGATCAGTCTTTTGGTAGACCACTTCCCAAAAAAATCTTTAGGTAGACCAAACATTTAAAAAAGGAAAAGTTAAAACAATTGAAAAGAAACAAAATATAAGATATGAAAAGGCAAAATTGGTAGCCTCTAGCAATATATTTTTCCTAGTAGGGGTTGTAGATTCTTTCACTCCAACTGAAGCAACTGGCTTTCGATCTACATAATGTTTTGGCTATCTGTGCATACAAAATAGACTGCACATATGACATCAGAAAATATATTGAAAAAATTAAACAGTTACTAAATTGCATAATTAAATATTCTGGATCCTTAGATTTAAACTACGAAGAATTTGAACAAAAAGAGAAAATAGCACCAACAATTGCCCAGGATTTTCACAAGAGAAAAAAGGGCTTTCAAGTACATTAAGTGAAACAGAAAGAATTTTATAGAGCACACTGATAAGAGTTACCGGGTCAATTTCAACCACAGAAGATGGCCTAAGGTTGATGATATTGATAACCTCGGCTGTTGCAAGGTTGTACTTTTTACATTCTTCCGAGAACGCCTTGATGTTCTCTCTTGTCTGATTGCAAGCCGCACTCTGCTCCAAATAATCATAAACCTAAAACAAAATAAAGGCAATTAGCATAGCAAAAATTCCTATTACTTTAACCCAATAAAATAAATAAATAAATAAGCATGATGTCTTGCCAGTAAAGATATCCAACCTTCCACTCTGATGGTGCTATAGGAGCAATAACTCGTGTAGGATCCTTTGCAGCCCCTCTAGATCGCAGAAAATCAAGTACTTCAAAATTGGTAAGTATGCCACTGTTGGCTTTTAGTCTGCACAACATCCAATCAAAGTAAATATGATCACCCATATAAATCAAATATGCAAAGAAGTTTTGGAGGATCAACTTATATATATATATATATACATATTTTTTTTTTTATAAGTAAGGATCAACTTATAAATAAATTTTTTTATGTATGTATATATATGTAAATCAAAAATAAAAATCAATAGAAACTAAGGTGTGACCCATATAAGAGGGTAAGTATATACATCTTCATCACAAGAAAAACAAAAGGTTGAACCCAATATTCACTCTTCGAATACCCGTGAGCAGGTGTCAGCTGTAATATATCTGCAAATTTCCACTATTAAAACATTAAAAAGGAAAAAAAGGTAGATTGTATAGACTCAGTCAAATTATGCTTAAACAAAATGTACAACCCATAAATTTTCATTTGAAACAACAGCAGTAAGATAAGTACCCAATAAACATTTACATTGCAAAATTTCATGGGCGTTTGAAAACTCAAATTCTCCAAAGTCAACAATTCTCCGGAATTGAATGTCTTGGCAGCAAGCAGGCCTAAGTAAATATGCCTTAGGGAAAAGAAAAAAAGAAGAAGCAAAATTAACCATTTTCCTTTCCTTTCCGTTCCCTCATCTTTCTTCCTAGAAACAAAAATGCCCAGGAGGTTTCTCACTCAAATACCAAAGAAATAAAAAAAAAAGGTTTTCCACGTGTTATGCATCTGCATATTTCAATAATTAAATCTTAGAAAAAAAAGGACACTTACAATAACCAATTCAAATCAATCTTAAAATTATGCAATGGCAACTCTACGTGGCACTCCAATCTATTTGACATACCCTTAATAATGTTTATGATCAAAACCCTAACAAATGTATGAGTTTTTTTGAACTTTTTTTTATAAAAAAAAAAATGAAACAGAGAAAGAAAGAAACAGAGTAAACAAAGGTGTTTTCTGAACTGGGAATTTACACCCTTCAACTTTCAAGAGGACCTTCACACCATTTAATTAATAAACTTAAAAAAAAAAATTCAGTAAATTACTAGAAATCTTTCTGTTAATTTGGTAACAAAACTCAATATTAAAGATTACTAGTCTATATCTCCAATGGTTAACCAAATCCTTGGTCAAATTTAAATTTGAGTTAAAATCATCAAAAACACCTCTCCAATGGTTTACTCAAATCCATATCAAATCCATTTCTACTTAAATCTGCAAAACACTAAACATTTACTCAAATCACTGATCACATCCAAATTTAAAACATTTGGGACAAGATGGGAATTATTTTGGCACATGATGGGAATTTTTCAAAAGATTTGAATCAAACTACATGTGACCCTTGGAGAGCTTCATATCAAATGAAACTTTTACTCTATTTTTTACTCAAAATTGAGTAAAAGTTTGAGTAACCATTGGAGATGGTCTTATACAAATATATATGTGTATATATATATATACACACACACACACACACACACACACAAACATAGATACATACAACACATTCATTAGAGATGGGAAATTTGACCTTATTCTTTTTTGTTTGCCACTGCCAGATTTAGCGTGCTTGGAAGATGGAGGAGTAGCCTTCGGTTTTTTTAGCCTGCAAGTAAGAGATGAATTGCCAAATCAAGAAAGAGTTACAAAGAGAGAAACATCAATCTAGTTCATATAAACTAATAAGCTAACAAAACACCTTAGGATTCAGTGAGAGAACGAGAGAGAGAGAGAGACTGACAAAGGTTTGGACAGTGACAAAGGTGGAAGTAGAGAGAGGAAGCCCCTTCAAGTCACAGACAGGAGGCCGGGACTTCAAAATTCTAATGTGGTGATTTGACGGCATTTTTGCCATCGTTTCTTATTTTGGACAAAAACGGTGCCATCCTGCACTCATGCTAAACTGCAGATATCTCCTTCACGATGTCGTTTTCTGATCTCTTATAATCTTATTCCCTTCCCTCAGAGACTGCCCATGGTAAGGTGTATCCATTTCAATTGAAATTGATAACCTCTATTTCTCTCGAAATAGATAAGGATCACTCTCATCACTTGAACATTTTTACAATTTTGACACGTGCATCCCAATTAATTGTAAGAGAAATAGAGTGTCTACATGTCACTTTAAATGAAGATAATTCCAACTCACTGCCCATATCCTTACAAATTTTTCTTAATTAATAATCACTGTATATGAGAATTTGTAAGACATTATATGTAAATATAGACACGTAAAAATGAAAACGAGACGGGTTCTCCTTCTCTAACTCTAACTCCATTTATGTTAAAGTTTATTCCGATCTCGTTTATGTATCTCGTCTTTGTCGGGCCCACCTCCGAAAGTAATTATCAAGCAGATCTCTGAGTATAATTCAATAATACTGAAAATTACAAATTAAATAATCATATCAGCAATTTCAACCCATCGAGAAACATATGTTCAGGAAAAACAGAAACAAGCCCTGCATTTGAAACTCCATTTTGACAATAAGTTATTTCGGTTGCTTATATTAGGGAATGTGTTTCCAAATAATTCAAGTACGACATTACTGCATGCGAAATCTCAACAATAATAGAATTTTAAATTTTGACACTTAGATGCCATTTAATCCACAATAAATATCTATTTGTGATTGTGAGTTTTCAGATGGATTCTCTTACAATTGAATCAATGAAGCAGTCCTTTTCAGATTTGACCAAGGTAGATTGAGGTGAATGACTTCTGCTTGTCATTTTTTAATGGCTGCCACGACTGTGAACAGATGATTTGGGTTGGAAAATGGTGGAGGAATACTCGACATTGGGAATCGGGCTAAACTAGGTATCTCAAACTCAAATTCATTGTTGCTGCCACTAAATGGAGCAAAATTTTCAAATATTAAGAATGGAAAGAGGCAAACCAAATAGAGTGGGCATCTACCTGAAGGAGATTCTAGACGACGGCTGGAGATCGAATGAAGTGCTGGAGACAGGCTGGAAATCGACAGCGACCTGGACGGATGGTGGTAACTGGTCGTCGTCAAGTCGTCACTACCACAAGTAGTGAACGGTCAAGCTCAAGGACCTAGGGCCATCTCCAATTATTCACCTTCACCAAATGAAGAAAAGACGGGTTCTAGGGGTCCTTCTCAGGTATGTGATTCTGGCTCGTCGGGTGGTGTGGGACATGAAAAAGTATAGAGCAGGGAGCAGAGGAAGAGGAGCTGCAAGAGAGACAAATTCCTGTCCTTTCCTTTGACAGCGGCTTAGAATGCCCTTCGGAGATCTTAAGGACTCACAAAGAAAGCCCCTCGGGCACCCACGAAGGCTGAATTACTTATATGAGACAAACACTCAAATACAAATCCAAATTTATTTATTTGAGTAAAAGTTAAATTTAAATTTGATATTTTTTTAATGGTCATTTAATTTTTTTTTTTTAAATTTTCAACTTATTTCAAAAGTTATTTTATATTGTTTCACTTCAAATTTTATTTTTTTTCTTCTTTTTCCTTCCAAATATCTTTCACTCTTAATTTTTATTCTCTCTCAAAATTTTCATATATTTCAATTTTAAAAGACTTGTCCATTGTTGGGTGCTCTTCAATTTTAAGTAAGTCACTTGTCCATTATTTGGTTATTAGAAAAGATAATTGTGTTTATTAGTGTATTAATGTGTATTTATGTATATATATGTGTGTGTGTGAGACAAGAAAATGTGTGGTGGAGATTAAAAGAAAAAGAAAGAAACAAGGAATAAAAAGGAAAGCCCTCTCCATTTTAGTCATATGCTATCTCTCTTTCTTCTCTCTTCTCTCATTCTCCTCTTTCCCTCTCGATGGGGAGGCCAGGGAAGGCCGAGTGCGCGTGCGTGCGTGTGTGAGTATGTATTTTACATACAAAAGAAACCCTAACTCAAAGAGTAAATTAAAGGAAGAAGAAATAAAAGAAGAAGAGAAGGAAAGAAGATCAACCACTGTAAACTCTCCCAAAATACCATTGCTTTCTTTTTCTTGTTTTTCTTTTCATTTATTTTCCTTTCACTTTCCATATGAGGTGAGGCTAAGTAGGGAAAAAAAAACTGTTAGAAATTTAGTTATGTGAATAGCACTAATTTGAATTTGGATTTTAATAAAAACTTATTTGGTTTGAGTTTGAATTTAAGGCTGAAAGATCATTTTTGTGTATTTTAACTCAAATTTAAATTTAATATAGGTTTAAGTCCCTACTGAAAATGTCCTAAGGGAAGGCTGAGAGCGGCGTGTGTGAATGAGAATGGTCGAATTGGGAAGCATTTGTGATTTGTAAAACATAATATATATATATATATATGTATAAGGGTAAAAGTGTAATTTAAATATAGTGATGGGTTGGGATTACCCTTCCTCCTCTTACGCCTTAAACCCAAACGGGATTTTTTTACGACTCTCCCCGAACTTGACTTGGCCTTTTATCATCAACTTGACTTGGCCTTTTATCATCACTCAAATCTGTTTTATTAGGGATGAATTTTGAATTTTGAATTTTGAATTTTGAAATTTGAGAGAGTGGAATAATTTCTCATACCTAAATACAAACACGTACAACAAGAGTAATGTTAGCGCAACACTCAAAATTTATAATGTTACTAGACCATGTATTACACATGCTAACACCTAAAACATACAATCTAATAATAATAAAATTTTTTAAAAGCTGCAGCTAATCAAAACAATTTTTATTGGACAGTATTTTCCAATGAAGTATATTGATTTAAAGTAATTGTAAATATTATGAACCTTTTATCATATCTATGCCATAATAATTTTGTGTGTGTGCGTGCACGCATGCATATATTTTGATCAAATGTATTATTAAACAATTTTGAAAATCTAAATTAAATTTAGAGTCATTCTTGAAAAAAGACAAAAAAGATGGTGGAGAGATAATATTATGTTTGCTAATTCATTTCTCAAATGATTTTTGCAATTTTCGATAATAAAAAAGAGAAGTTCCTAAAAGTAAAGCAAGAGATTTTCTTTTTTGTTGAAAGAAAATTATTATTATTATTATTATTACTATTTGGCTAAGTGTAAACTACTGTTATTAATCATGCTGTCTTATTTCATACTATGTATTTCGACAAAAAAGAAGAAGAAGATAATTATGATATACAATATATGATACAATACATACTTTGATATAGATAATTGCGAAATTTTTCTTAAACTTTACCACCATAATTTTTTTTTTTAATTTTGAATTTCGATATCTATTTTTATGTTAGCTTATATGATTTTATTTGTTGTATTGTTGTATGGAAGAGACTTAATTATTTAAAAAATATAAAATAAAAAAGACATACAATATGATATCTACGTTTGCTATTTAGATTTTCAACACTTAATCATTTAAAAAATATAAAATAAAAAAGACATACAATACGATATTCGCGTTTGTTATTTAGATTTTTCAACATGTTGATGCAAAATATAATTCAATTTGGCATTCTCTTCCCGACCCCTTAATTTAAAAGGCTTATGTGAGAACTTAGTCATATTGTTTCTTCTTAATTTTCTATAATTGTTTTAAAAATATGATACAAGATCAAAATAAAATAAAATAAAATAAAAAATTTAATTAGAGCGATACTACTTTAATTTTATTTGGATTGTTATTATGGAGAGAAAAAGATAAAAAAATTTGAGTGATTAAGCTCGCTTCCCAAGAGACTTAAAAAGAAATTTATTTATTTAATTAATTCTTTTTAAAATTTTAAAATTACTTGAGTTAAAAACTAGGACAATTGTTAAACAAAAAAAAAAAGAAAGTATAATTGACAGATAATTTAATAATTTTATTATTTTTTTCTTATTAATTATTAAAACAAAAAATAATAATTTTATTCTCATTTAAAAAAAAATTAAATAAAGTGAAGATGAATATTTTCTTATTATTCTTTTTAAAATTTAAAATTATCATTTATTTTATTTTATTTTATTTTCAAAACTTCCAAACAGGTCGTAAAACATTCTGTGTTTGTACACACGAACTCAAAGTGAATCAACATTTCACGTTGAAGAAGGCAGTCCCAAATACGAATCAACGATTCAAAGCACAAGTACTGCAGATAATTATACAATACATCGAGATCCTAGCAATAGTTCATCTTCAAGAGTTCGAAGCAATACATACAAATTGCCATATTGGATTTCAATTGATTTGTCGCCTTATTTATAGGCCTGTTTTTGTTCAGTCCTCGTTTCAATCTTCGGATAAGTCCTAATTTACAGAATGCCTCAAGTGAAGATCATCGCCAAGAACTTCATGGACATGGTGGCCTCGCTGCCTGCGATGAAGCTTGATAAGCTCTACGAGAATGCCTTCATTTGTGAAGCCATTCTCAGGTTCACCCTCTCTCTCTCTCTCTCAAGGTTTTTGATATTTATTGGGCATTCATGTGTGGGTTGTATTTAATTTGATACTGCGAATTTAGGGATGTTAATCTGTCTGGAATTTTAAGAGTAATTAGGTATAATTATGAATTTTAGGTATTGAATTTATTTTACTATTGCTCACTTTGTCTTTGAATGTCTAATATGAGAATGTGAAGGTTATGACATCAACTTTGATCCGTTATTCTGTTTTGAGGAAAGAACAAAAAAATAATTTTGTTTTGTTTTATTTTATTGTTTTCATAATCTTTTGGTGGCACTGCAGAGTAGTGATTAGACTTGATTTTATCATTTTCTGTGCTCAGGTCTTTACCACCATTAGCCAAGAAGTATGTTTTGCAAATGTTGTACATTGATGTACCAGTACCAGCCAAGTCGATGGAAGAGTGGGTGGTTGCAGATGGATTCTCAAAGCATAAAGTAGCCATTGATAGATTGATTCAGTTGAGAGTATTGACTGAAATTGTTGACAGGTATACAATGTCCTTGCTTCCTTTTTTGGTAGTCTTCTTAAATTTTGATGGCTGTTTAGTGCACTCTTCTTGCTTGTCAAATGGCAACGATTTTGTAATTGTTGTTTGAATAGCAATGCTGTGGATGCGCTGTCAAATATAAACAAATAAGAATAAGGAGAAATCTTTATCTGTAGAATGTTTTATATAGGGAAGACCTTCCATCACTTTTTGTCTTCTGACATTGAAAAATGTCCATATAGGCTTGGGACTGAGTTAGGAGATCTCCCATTTTTAAAGATCTAACTTTTTGACTTCTGCTCTTTAAAAAATCCAATTTGGGCTTGGGACTCACCAGGAGGTCTTTTGATCTCAGAGTTCAGTCTAATTTAGTTTTCCATGCCCATCTGTTTTGCAGTCTTTCCGGTTGGTGTCATATATATATATATATATATATATATATATATATATATATATATATATATATATCGATAAGTAAAATATGGTTGGTGTAAATCTAAAACAAAGTTTCATATACGCTCAGATGATTGGTCAATGGTCATTATTTTTATTCTTCCCATATTAGCTATAGGTTGAATTGTATAACTGTAAATCTCATATGTATTCTAGTCCAAGAATTTTTTTTTTGGTGCCTTTATTGTTCTTTTGTTTCAAACATAATTTTTGTTTGTACTCGAAAACTCATGTAGTCGTCCTTTCGAAGAGACAGAAATTTCACAATTGGACATCTAAAAAAATTATAACTTGTCTATGCACTAATTTAAGGAGTCTTACTATAAATCTCAAATTTATTCCAGCACAAGAAACTTTTATTGTGCCTTGTTCTTTTGTTTCAAACGCAATTCTATTTGAAATTTCATGTTTTCGTCCTTCCCAAAGGTCCCGGGTTCGACTTCCACCACAAGAGCTACTTACCTATCAAAAAACAAAAACATAATTCTTCTTTCTACCTGAAAATTCATGTATTCATCCTACCCAAAGGTCCCAAATTCAACTCCCACCCCCCAGGGCTACTCATAATTATTCTTTCTACCTGAAAATTCATGTAGTCATCCCTTCAAAGAGACAGAAATTGGGAATCCAACTTACATCTAAACAAAGTTTAAATTGTCTAGGAACTAATTTAAGGAATGAAACACTTATAGTTTGGTCATTTTCTTACTTTTTTTTTTTCTTCTATTTGTTTTGCACTAAAGTGCTCTTTGCTGTGCATTGATACTTGAAAATTTTGGTTGAAGAATTTGTGGTCTTTTAATGACACTATTATGTAATTTTTAATTTTTCATTATTGAAACTTTTTATTTGAAGTTAACCCTCTGTTTGCCTATTTGCTAATATTGGCAGGAAAAAGGAAACCACTTATAAATTAAATTCAACGTTTCAGATTAACCTCCAGAAGCATATAGTATATGGGTAAGATTTAGATTTATATGTGTGGCTTCAATTGTTCTCTCTGTTAACTGTACTTCATTTGTTTTTTTTTTTCCATTTTGTTTCTTGTTATTATAACAATATAGTTTTCCCTTTTTGGTTTTGGAGGTGGGGGGATATAATTCTGCTTAGGCTGTCAAAATAGCTCATTGGAGGGGTCTCGGGATGAACTATTCATTAGGTTCATTGTGGAGTTTGAAAATTCCATGGCTAGCTGAAACCAGTTGGCAATAACTCTATAACTTGAAGACTCTTTTCTTTTTAATCTTTTGTGAATCTATATTGACCGCTTTGTAGGATGTGGTTTCTCAAGATAGTTGACCCATGTGCACTTCACTGCATCTTGCTAAGGTATAGATTACTTACTGATGTAGAATAAGAGTGAAGAAGGGAAAGAGAGAGAGAGAGAAATTTGTAGAGAAGAAGGGAAATTAGAATCAGAAAGAGAAGGGAATTAGGTATCTCAAATTTGCATTTATTCAAGTATGAGAAATCTATTAAACCAAAGGCTTTTATATAGACAAAACCAAAAAAATTACATAAGAAAATAACATCCTCCATGCTAAAATACTAATGACTCATGGGTAAGGATCAAAATTTTGTTTCTTTTCCATCGAAACGGCCGAAACGTTTCCATTTCTCAGGGAGCCGAAACGAAACACTAATGGAATATCGAAATTCACATGTTTCTACGGAAACTATTTGGAAACAAAATTGTTTCCATGGAAACATACCGAAACTAGTGGAAACATATCGAATCAGAGGAAACATTTCTTTTGTATCAACAATAATTCTAGAAGTTAGTAAAAAATAGTATCCATTTATTTTTCAATGATTAGGACTCAAAATTACAAGAAAATATTTCTATTATTTTTCCTAAAATAATAGAAAAGTAGTAGGGGAAATAAAGTGTAGAGAAACAACTATTTTAATACTAAGTTACTAATTATAATAGGTTTAAATCTCTATTTGTTTTACTTTTTATTTTATATATAACTTGTGTCAAATTATCTAATTCGTAGATATTACATAGTATATATCTATTATGTCATTTATCATGAATTAGTATCATTTATCATGAATATGATGTATATGCCTTAAACATGCACAAATATTCAATAAATAGGCTTATTTGTATAAATAAATAAATTTTAAGTTATGTTTCTACATGTTTTTAATTTTTTCTCCGTTTCTATTATGTTTCCGAAACGTTTCCGAAATGTTTCCGTTTCCGGACAGACCGAAACTATACATCGAAACGATATTTTGATCCTTGCTCATGGGTTTCTTTGTGTCCCCCGTCATTTCTCCGCAATTGAAAAAAACTTGACTCTGGCAAGTTAGGCTGGAGGAATTGCTTTAAAAGACGCGAATCATCATAGCGAAATGCAAGGTCATGAAATCAACAAGTTGAAATGGTATAACAACATCCTCCACGAGAACATAGAAAATCATCAACTGAAGAATCTCCATTTTGGTTCATAATAACAAACTCCACATGATCTATAATTACTACCTATACGAATAACATCAAGAAATATGCAAGGCTCCAACGGACCCTTATTAGATAGCATGGTTTTCATAATGAAAATTGAACCAATATCTAAATCCAATGGTATGTCAAGCAAACAAGTATCAGGTCTAAACTCAAGAGTTGTTAAAAATGTATTAGTGGATTTAGTTGTAGAAGTTGTGGAGGAATATAGAATTGGTGGTATAATAGCAGAGTCAACACATTGGTCAATGGCAAGAGTAGAAACAAGCAAATTAGCACAAATAGATTCATAAGTTAACAATTGTGACACGGGAAAAGTGACAAATTCTGGTTTAGGTCAGTCATTAGAATTGTTTTTATTTCCACGTGTTATTAGGCTAGGTCTCTTTTCCCCACTCAATCAATTAAACACTCTTTTTGTGTGCTCACACTTAATTTGATTTAGAAGATGTTTGTGTATCGAGAATACGAAGAATTGAGGAGGGAACTTCACATCTAGGCTCAAGGTCACAAGGAACAAGAGAAGGAGACTTAGGTTTTTATTTCTAATCACTCTCTTGGGCTTTGAGTGGATTTAACATGATGGTCTTACCCTTGTAACTAAAAATACAAGTATTGTCTTTGAATTGGCACTAGGCACCTCTCTGTCTCATACAAACATATCACCTATCCACTTTATCTTAAATGGCTAAGGATGTGCCTCGGGTCGTAGTTTCATTCGAGTAACAACAAATTTTGACACTATATTAATGCAATTACGATCACCATCAATGAGAATTCTGCATAAATTTCTCCCACATTTTTGAATAATTTGAAAGATATGTAGATGCGTCCATGCATCCTTATGGTTGGGGTCTAGTAAAGAAATTATTAGGACATGAAGTTAAAATAGGGTAGTTTATAGTTTCCTTTCTAATACCACTTAAAATAGAACAAGAGAGAATAAGGGAAAGAAAGAGTAAGAAATCTGTAGAGAACAGGGAAATCAGAATCAGAAAAAGAAGGGAATTGGGTATCTCAAATTTGTTTTTATTTAAGTTTGAGGAATCCATTACACTGAAGGCCTTTATATAGACAACCAAAATAAGGAACTAAATCAAATCCTAATATATGGAAACTAAATCAATAAAGTTTCAAAATTAATAAATATTACAAAGAAAGTATTATCCTCTGAGATCAGAAAGTAATGGCCCGTGGGGTCATTCCTGTTCCCCATCACTTACTGTGTCATGGTTCCCATAACACAGCCTGTGTCTATATTTGTTTAATCTAAATTTGATTTATGACATGAATAAACCTGGAATCACATTCCTTCTCTCAGTACTGTTTGATTTGTTATAGTGTATGAGATGTTCTTACCCTTATAGGTGGTGGTCCTTCCTGTTCCCCATCACTTACTGTGTCATGGTTCCCATAACACAACCTGTGTCTATATTTGTTTAATCTAAATTTGATGTATGACATGAATAAACCTGGAATCACATTCCTTCTCTCAGTACTGTTTGATTTGTTATAGTGTACGAGATGTTCTTATCCTTATAGGTGGTGTTTGACTCAAATAGATTACAGAGATGACCTTTTAATTGGATACTGCAGTGGAGTTTTACCAAGGGAACCAATGCCTTCAAATATCACTGTGAGGCTCCCTAGCTTGGAGGATCTAGAGGCCTATGCCACTGAACAATGGGAGGTGTGAACTTTATTTATGCTTTTCTATTGTGTGTCTCATTTCTCCATTGTGTTAAAAGGATAGGTTGGTTAGTTCCTACTAACCGTGGCAATGTATGTGCCATGAAATGATGTATTTGGTTTCTGAACTGATCATTTTGCAGTTTCATGATATTTATGACTTGTAATTGTGGTAAAGCAGTGTTTCTTGCTGCACCTTATAAGCTCCACCCAAGCTGAGAGGACAACAAACTTTAGCTCTTCTATGATGAAAGTTTTTCAGCGAGGCCTTCTAAGTCAAAGGTCTTTTCCGCTCTCAATAGTTCTATAATATTTTTTTCAATACATTTTACAAGCCTCACCTTTTATTTGTGTACTTGGGGAATGAGGATTCAATATCTCATATGGTTTATGTTGTGTATTTGTGTCTTTTCCACAGAGATAAAGAAGCCCCCAGATTAACTGAGAGTGGTTTCCAGTTCTTGGTATGCATTACATTAATAATGTTGTGATTGCAGTTCCTATAAAGTGTCATATTGTAAACTGTGTTGATCTGTGTAAATAACAGCTGATGGATACAAACGCACAACTTTGGTACATTATCAGGGAATATATCACTAATTCCGAGGTATGATTCTTTAGCTCTTTTTTTTTTTGGGGGGGGGGGGGGTTGGTGGGTGTGGGGGAGGGGGAGGGGAGGTGGAAGTCTCTTTAGTTAATTTTTTTTTTTTTGGTTGAAGCAATTCCAAATTTTTTCTTATGTTTTTGGAAAAACTCAAAGTTTGCCTAGAATACTGAAAATAAGTTGGACTTGATTTCTTAAAAATGCTGATTCAGAGGGCATATTTGATTATTCTTTTTTTTTGAGAGTTGATGCATGTAGTTCTTTAAAACATTAGAACTTTCATTTTTAAAATATATTGTCCTTCTCCTATGAATCATTATAGTTTAGGTATGTATGGATTTCATAAATTTTCTGTAGTTTCTCAAACAGATCCAAATGTTAACAATTTTACACAAAGCAAAGAACTTGATCAAAGACGTTTTTTTTTTTTTTTTAAATGTTGTTTAACTAACATCAGATCTGGAAAGTGGCTTTTGAGTACGTTTTTTCAGAGTTAAAAGTTTATTAAAATCAAGGTTCTTTGTAAGGGGTTGGGCCATCTTTTCTTCGTCTAGGTCATTGTAATCCTTAAGTGTTTTTCCTCGCATCAGCTAACTCTGGGTTTCCTTTTGCCTTTTGAACACTCGACAACATTAAGTTTTAGCCAAGTGGGGGGAGGGAATGTCCAGCCTATGGGTTTCAACCTTAGGCTTCTTACAGAGTTCTGTAGTCAAATTTGTAGCAAATACTCTGGCCAGATTAAGGATAATTTCTCCTGCATTTAGGGGAATATAAAAGGCGGGATAAAAAACTCTCTATTCCTCCAATGCCAAATTTTCCAGCTCATAGTAGTATCAATTATAGCCCAGGGAATCGAACAATCCAACTCTTTTACCTCTAAATTGTTGTCGATCCAAGAGATTAGAGGTTGGGAGTACTCTTCTGTAACTCCAGGACGTACCAGATAGTTAAAATGTTTGCGAAGGGATGGGGCAGTGCCTAAGGACATGTAAACCACTTTCCATTTCACAGCCACCGATCTCACGAGAGGGATCATCAGTCACATCTCTGATTACACAATTTCTATGAGTGAGTAACTTGTCAAATATGGCCAACTACATAAAACTTTTAATTCTAGGAGGAGTTTTAATGGTGGAAGGGGTGGAGATATCCCATTTGCTTTTGCGGACGACATCATTATCTTTGGTCAAGTGGAAGAGGAATGATTTTGGTATCTTTGATGTGTTCTTGTTTGTTACAATGCTGTCTCTGGTTTGAGGGTGAAAACGTGAGATAATTCTGGTGGGCAATGTTCTTGGAGTGGAGGAGATGGCATGGGATTTGGTTGTGAGGTTGGTTCATTTCCCACTACCTATTTGGGGTTACCTTTGGGGGTTTTGGCGAAATTGGTTGCAATATGGGATCCTGTTGTGGAGCGGTTCCAAGAAGATGGGTGGGGTGGAATGGCCATCATCTTTCTATCGCCTGGGGGGGGGGGGATTGCTCTCATGAAGAGTACCTTGGCTAATCTTCCCACGTACTACATGTCAATTCTACAAATGCCATCTTCAGTGGAAGAGTGACTGGAAAAACTTTGAAAGACTTTCTTTTTTTTGGGGGGGGGGGGGGTGGAGCGGTTCCAAGAAGATTGGAAGAGTGGAAGGGTCATCATCTTTCTGTCGTGGGGGGGGGGGGATTGCTCTCATGAAGAGTACCTTGGCTAATCTTCCCATGTACTACATGTCAATTCTACAAATGCCATCTTCAGTGGAAGAGAGACTGGAAAAACTTTAAAAAGACTTTCTTTGCGGGGGAAGGGTGGTGGAAAATACACCTAGTCAAATGGGATAAGGCAAAGAATCCCATAGAAGGGGGTGGGTTGGGAGTTAAAGATTTGAAGATTTTCAACAAAGCCTATTAGGGAAATGAATTTGGAGGTTTGCGATGAAGAATTAGATGTTGTGGAAGGAAGTCGTGAAAATATGGGAGTGAGGATGGGGGATGGTTCTCTAGGGAGGTGATGGAAGCTTATGGATGTGGTATATGTAAGATAATCCAAAAAGGTGTTGTGGACTTTTGCAACTATATTCGTTTTGAGATGGGAGAGGGTACTAGGGTGAAATTTTGGGATGATGTGTGGTGTTGAGATTCCAAATTGAAAGACAAATTTCCTTCCTTATTCAATATTGCTTTGAACAAAGAAGCATTGGTGGAGGACTACATGAATGTGGAAGGGGGCATTATGGTTTGGAATCCTTGCTTTAGGAGGAATTTCCTGGATTGGGAGTTGGAAGGGGTGTTATGCTTTATGGAGGTCATCAATACATACAAGGGAGGGGGAAGTGGTGAGGATAAAATGATTTGGGTGGCGAGTGAAGACAAAAAGTTCATGGCTTGTTCTTATTACAAAAGGTTGGTACATAATGGAAATCGGATGTTTCCTTGGAAGAGTAGTTGGAAGGCCGGAACTCACTCCTTGGTGCTTTGAAGACAATGTTCTTAAATTTTTTTCTTTTAGTGTAAATAAGTTAGTCCTATGTATTTAAATAATTATATAAGGTTATTTTGGGGGGAATTCAGACTTTAATTTTTGTAGCACTCTGTCTTTTTTGGTAAATGGGTTTGGTCCCCTCGGGCGCCTTTTATATATATATATATTCATACTTTTACCGATAAAAAAAATTCTTTGAAGACAATGTTCTTAAATTATTTTCTTTTAGTGTAAATAAGTTAGTCCTATGTATTTAAATAATTATATCAATTTTATTTTGGAAAAAATACTAAAAAGTCCCTAAAATAAAATTTTCAACCCAAAAAATCTATGATATATTTTTTATATCTAAAAGACCCAAAAAAGAAACTTTTAATATATAAAAGTCTAATTGTTAACTTTTATCTTAACACCATTAAAAAATTTACTGATTAGACTAAAATAGCCTTCAAGATACATTTTAGAAAAAAACAGAACACAAAAAAATATATAAAATAATTTCTTCAATCTAAAAAAAGCATAACATTTTATGAAGTGAAAATTTAATTTTTTAGGCCTTCTAGATAAATAAAAAATGTTATATTTTTTTTTGGATTGAAAATTTTATTTTACAAACTATTTAGTATTTTTTAAAATATGCTTTAAAGGCTATTTTAGTCTAATTAATAATATTTTTTAATGGTGTTAAGATGGAAGTTAACAATTGGACTTTTTTGTATTAAAAGTTTCCCTTTCGCGTCATTTAGATATAAAAAATATATCATGGACTTTTTGGATTGGAAGTTTTATTTAGGGACTTTTAATATTTTTCCCTTTTTTTTGGGTGGGTGGGGCTCAGATTTTAATTTTTGTTGCCGCTCTCCGTCTTTTTTGGTAAATAGGTTCGCTCCTATCAGGCGCCTTTTATATAAATATATTCATACTTTTACCGATCAAAAAAAAAATTTCTTTTTAATGCATTCTGTTCTTTCCTATTTAAAGAAATACGCTTACCCTTTGTCAATGATTTTGAGATTGAACTTTGAAAGATTAGTTAACTTTTAGTAGTACTTAAATGCCTGATATTTTCATCAATTTGGACTTTCTCATTTTGGTGCAGGAGCGAGGTGTCGATTCAGCAAATCTGATATCATTTTTGCTGGAGCTTAGTTTCCATGTCACTGGCGAGGTATTATATTCACATTGTTTATTTGTAAAAAAAAACTTTCTTGCTGAAGTTCTTGCTTTACTGGAATATTCAATTTGTTGTCAAATTGTGTATTAAATGCTGTCATACTTTGTGAATTGTAAGATTTCCCCTCTGAGAATTAAGCATCCATTTGATGACCGCAATTTTTTTAGGCTCTCCCAGGCTTAAAAATATTTTCGCAAGGCAGTTTCTGAAATAGTTCCACATTAACTCTTGTGTTGAATTGTATCTGCTTGTGTAGGCATACAATTCGAATACACTGACTGATTTTCAGAGAAATGCAATCAAGGACCTTGCAGACTTGGGTTTGGTCAAGCTCCAGCAGGTGAATGCTAGCCTCTACTATTTTTTTATGGAATGTTTTAATTTTTCTCCCATTTATATATTGAGTATTCCTTTACTACATTTTTTTAATTTTAAATTATACTCATCCAGGGTAGGAAAGAGAGTTGGTTCATTCCTACAAAATTAGCTACCAATCTCTCAATCAGCCTGTCAGATTCCTCATCAAGAAAACAGGTATCTTCTTTGTGATTCAACTTATCCTGAAATTGTGCTATTGATGTATTTCATCATGCTGACTTATCCGTAGTTGAATTTTCTGCCTCGGAAATATTTGACCTTTCTTGAATGAGCTATTATTAACTTAAATTGTTTTATGGGGGATTATCAGTTCATTTGTGCCAAAGTTTATTGAGTGAAGACCAGTAATTTTCCAAGTTTGATACACCCACTACAAAGTCTAATTTTGCACCTTTGGCCTGAGTAGAGTAACATGTATTGTTGAATTCATTTTATTGAGGCTGGACTAGATAATAGGGAAACTTTTACCCTTCCACTTTTGACTGGATCTTTATTTTATTGATTTATTACTAGCTTGGCGCGAGAAGTCTTTGAAACAATGTCCAAGTTGAGTTCTAAACCCCAGATCAATGCAATCTCAATTGCTGATGGAACCATTAGAAGGAATGTCATGAATATCCTTTTTAGTTTCTTTTCTTTTTTTCTTTTTACACTATGAAAGACGATGTTAACTTGTTGATGAATTTAAGCGAACTAAAAAAGGGAACACCAAAACAGTGTTCTTTATATAATATTTATTTGTAGATTATGTGGTCTATACATTTCCCAGCCTTCAACTTCATTTTGATATGCTTGGAATTCCGAATCCCTTTTGGTTTATCTTATTTTGGTTATGTGGCAGTGTTTTTATGCCAAGATGGAACATAGAAATTGATATGCCTATCTGTGGGGACGCATGTAGCATTGTGGAGATAACTTAGTGTTTTACAGCATGGGAGATGTATTAAAGTATAAGTGTCTGTTACATAAACATTTGATTGTCCGTTACATAAACATTTGATGTGTTGACCTACTAGGATTGCCTGCGTATCTTTTCTGAGGGTGCTCCAAAGAATGTCATTGGTTGGAGCATTTATATTAGTTGGATTCATTGGTTAGATGAGAGCTACTGAGTGCTTCCATAGCTGTAGATGTCCCCCCCTCTCCTTTTACCTTTAGAAAGGACAACTTTCTGATTCTACTGCAAAACTCCAGTCTTGACTTCTTAAATTATACTCATTTTGTCGTCACCTTTTAAAAGAATATATTTTTTTATTTTCTTAATGTTTCTGAAAAATATTTAAGAGGTTATAGACAATTTAATGGTAAACTTACTATTTTTTTCCCTTCAGGGATTTGTCGTTGTGGAGACGAACTTTAGGATATATGCATACTCTACATCTAAATTGCATTGTGAGATCTTGCGCCTCTTCTCAAGGTATGCCAACAATTTGCTTGATAAGTACTTTCTATGCTCTGTTTTAGTAGGAAGGTTTCTTCCATCAAGAAAGAAGTATGACTATGGAAACACTGCTTTGCTAGTTACAAGAGTATTTGAAAAGTCATGATGTGTTTTTTATTGATTGTAATGAATTATTTTATCTAGTTATGACAGAATCTTAAATGATTAAGGAAGAAGGAACACAATCAAGGAATGTTAGAGATGGTTACTGACTTCCAAATTAGACCTAAAAAATGAATCCACCCGACTATACGTAACCTTCCTAGATTGCATTCTTTGGCAAGAGTTTGATTATTTATGTTTGTGGACTTGCAAGAAGGCCAAGTTTGTAGACAATCATAATTTGTCATTCAGAACCTTTCTTATTTTCTGCAGCCTACATTTGACATTAATAGAGCCACCACCTATGCTGATCAGAGTTCTTGTAGGCAAAAGCTGAAGTAGATGGGATTCATGGATTTTTCGTAGAAGGGATCAAAAGCTTTGTTTATTGAATTGACCCTACACTGTTCAGAATAATATTCAGAATATTTGGATTGAAGACAAACACTAAAAAAAGAGCCGAAATTGTCTGGCTTTTCTATATCATGTAAATCATTTTATGTTTATTCTCTTGAATTTACTTTTTGAATTGTTCAGCATTGCTTCCCACCATATTTCATCATTGAATATTTACATATGATCATTGCCATTTATCTGCTCGGCATCAGAAATCATTGTCCAAGTGTTATTTCTTATATTTGTCTTTCATCACTGAAGAGAACAATTTTGTGTTGAGAATGCAGGATAGAATATCAGCTTCCAAACCTCATTGTTGGTGCAATTACAAAAGAAAGCTTGTACGATGCTTTTGAAAATGGAATTACAGCAGAGCAGGCAAGTATTAATTTCTAGTTGTCTGACGTATCTGTGAAATTGTTCATCTTCTGCCTTACAAAGTTTGTCCTGCAAAAATCATCTGACCTGATCCCCTTCACTTTAGAATATTACTTGTTCAGATCGTATTGTTGCCCCACATCATACAGCTGAATAGCTAAGAGCTTTCTTAGTGGCTTAGTGGAAAGGAGTGGTTATGAGTTTATGCTTCCTTCTTGGTGCAAGGGTTGAGCTTGGTCCTCTTTATGTATTTCTTGATAAGACCTTTGAGTTTGGCCCCACTTGATCTTTATTTGTTATGCATATTCCTTTCCCTTCTGTGTGTTTTGCCTTAATAATTTTAGATGTGTCAAGAGAAAAATTACATGTTAGCAACGATCTCTTGGAAAAATTGCAGGATCTGTCGACCACAAGTCACACTTACCATGTTGAACTTTATATTTATGGTCATTATTTTTCACAATTCTTTATGAAGTGATATGATGAAAAATCATGCTAGAACTCTCCATTCAAAGTGAGTAACAATATTAGTGAGATTGGCTAATGAATGTTAGAAGACATTATTTTTAAAAGAATCAGGTATTGGACACGAGCGTGTCCTCATGAGCACATAGGTTTCTCTTGGATGCTATTGCTTAGCTTTGATAAGTTGGTAACCTTGGTAGTATTTGTAAGGAACACTCCTCCTAATTCAAAAGGCCAGCGTGGTAGGTCCATCCAATCCATTTAATCAATAGAGTGCATTGAGTTATAAGTAGTATGCATGCAAGGGCAGAAACCCAATTTTGCAAAAAAATAAAATAAAATTATATGTAATTTTCACTTCTAAATTTTGCAAAAGGAAAAAAATTACATGTAAATGTAGCCCCCCAACCACCAATTATTATCTTTTCTTTTCCTGGCTTCACCCTTGTATGCATTCGAATGACGTGGACAATATGACACACCATCTTTACAACCTATATGCAATATATGAGTAGTGCTGGTATTTTTAAATTTTCTGTGTACCTACAAGGTTGGTACTGGAAGTTTATAATAGTGTGCCTATTTTGGTTTTAAAGTTTGGCAGATCTAAACCTAATAAGTTTGTTCCTCATTTCTTCTCCCTTGGAAGTTATTTGTTTCTTTAAAATGTTAAACCTTTGGATTTGCAGATAATTTCTTTTCTTCAGCAGAATGCGCATCCTCGAGTTGCAGAGCGAATACCCTCTGTTCCAGAAAATGTTACTGATCAGGTTACCATTTTCTGTTAATGTTCTAAATTTTTTAACTAATCTGATTACTGCTGATCCTATCTTCAGATTCACTCGTCTTCTGTCCATCAAAAGTAAATTCTGATGAGCTTCTTTGTCACTCACCAAGTTCATGACATAAGCATATATAGTATTTTATAATAATAACTAGGCAAATGTACTGAATGTAATTTTTTGCAACAGATTCGGCTGTGGGAATCAGATCTGAATAGGATTGAGATGACACCAGCTCATCTTTATGATGAATTTCCTTCTAGGGTAAACATTTAACCATATCTCCACTATGATGGTATTATTGTGTCCACATCCACCACTCCCCACCCAATTTTGTTCCTAATCTTGCAGGATGTTTTTGAAGCTGCTTGTGACTTTGCACGAGAATATGGCGGTATGTTATGGGATGATTCAAAGCAGATGCGTCTGGTAGTGAAGGCAGATATACTCATGCAAATGCGAGAATTTCTGCGTAGTCAAAAGCAATAGCCTCTTAAGTTAACTCTGGGAGAGGATATGTACTTTAAAAGCATAAATTTTGTCAATAGAGAACGTATTATTATACGAGAGAGAGAGAGAGAGAGAGAGAGAGAGAGAGAGAGAGTTTTAGTTTCATGGTTTTGACCAATTCAGTCAAGGCTGAAGTCATCAAATAAATGGTCGGGTGTTTTGGTTTTTGGAGGGGAAATGGAAATGGAAATTGGGGAGCTGTTTATTTTCTTGAATCACCTTTTGGAAGGAGGAGAATATATGTATATACTCTAAAATCTTATTTTCAAATCAAGACTACTAGTAGTCACAAAATCTAAATGTTAATGTAGTAGCGTAATTTCACTCACATGGGGACTGAGGCAGTATATTGGATTTAGCGAAACCTTAAATATAATTTTTCCCCTGCAATTTAGGGTTTGAAAGCAAAGGTATACATTTTTCTTTTTCCTTATTTAATTTTTTGTATTAATTCTATAAGTTGAAAGCAAAGTGTGAGAAAGGTGGAGAATAGACAACTTTGCTCACATTTTACAGAGGTTGATACTCTAATTCAACGTGTTGATGGACAAGATTTTGCCATTGCCATCGATTTAGGCATAATTCTTATATCATATGAAGATAAAAACTATAACAGCAGGCATTTATTGTCATGATAGATTCCAAATTCTACAAAATCATAACATGCTAATTGGAAGACTGATGTAGTGTAGGTAATATTGCAAGACAAAAAATAAAAAAAAAACCTAAGAATAGTTGGTAGTTGATTCATCTAGAGAAATCAACCCCGTACTAATCTCATGTAAAACATGAAGAAAAATGATGCTGCCCAGGATCGAACCGGGGACCTTTAGTGTGTAAGACTAACGTGATAACCACTACACCACAGCGTCCCTTGGTTTTTCATTCTGTACCAAACTTATATAACAACTATAACAAATACCAAGAATTCTTTTCCTTCTTCATAGGCTGTCCAAACCAAGATTTCTAAGTAGGTATACCCTAAACGCCTGATTGAGTTGACATGTGGCATACTTCTCATGATTTGTTTTAAAAAAAAAACAATGATCAGTTAAAACTAGTTAGTGAACATCAACTCCAAGAATTAGCTCAAGTGGTTGTGTGTGTGTGTATATATATATATAAGTAATTAGTTAAAATGGATATCAACTTCAAGAGTTAGTTCCAGTGGTCGTGTCTATGTATATATATATATATATATCCATTTTAACTAATTACTTTTATATATATATATATTTTTACTTGATTTAAAGGAGTTTGTTCGTATCTTTGAAAAGAAATGAAATAATTCTTCATGATCATTTAGGTAAATAAGTTAACTTAAATTAATAAAGTTTAATTTTAATTATTTAGAATAAATTTGAAAATAGCATTACAACCCCAATTTGAATGAGGTAAATTTGAGTAAGAATAGAAACCGTGAATCCAAGTTGCATAAACCCTAGACAAAATCACATCACCTAGCCGCTATGAATTATTTCCACCACAGGACAACACAACATGTATAAAGTATAAACATTATTTGGCTGCATCTAAACTTGAAAGTGCACCATCCCAACCCATAAAAAAAAAAAACCAAACAGACAGTTTCTTGGAAATTTCCTTTCATTCATTCAATCATTTTTTTTTCTTGTTTTTTTCAATCTTCTCTATATATATATATATATATATATGTATATATCATCTGGTCATGCTTCATGAATGCACCAAAATATCAGAAAATAACTGTTACTTTGTTTAGTTGTTGCATCTTTCCCAAGTGTTTGTCAATTAGCAGAAGGCTCTTGAGATGGTGAGATTGGTGAGAAGTTGCCTTAGATCTTCTTTAAAACTTGTGAATTCAACTATGGGAATGGTGGGTATTGCCATGATTCTATATAGTTTGTGGATGGTAAGAGTTTGGCAGCAAGACATTGAGGAATCTTCAGTTGATCACAAACCTACTTTCCCATGGTAAGCACTTTTTGCAAGTTATGCTGCTTGCTCAGTAGTATTCTAATATTGCAGCCTGTAAAAGTTGGAGAATTGAGAGTTACATGTTATATTGCACCAATGGAGAGCTTTTTCTCTTTCAACAATTTAACAATCTCATTTTTTGTTTCTGCATAGTTTTTATAATATTTCTGTTTCATATACTTCATATATTGGTAATCCAATTTTTAATTTTTTTCTTCTTCTGGGAAACCATATATATATATATGCAGGTTTATACATGCTTTTCTAGGCATTGGTATCACCCTATGTGCAACTACATGCCTTGGTCATATTGCTGCTGATACTGCAAATGCTTATTGCCTCTCTTGTGTATCCTTTTTTCTGCTTTTCTTTCCCCACTTCTAGGTGTCAATCTTGTTACTAGACTTCCTCATTTGAGACTCTCTCTCTCTCTCTCTCTTCATTGGCTGGGTAACACAATAGCCTTACCCTGTTCATGGTTCCCCTAAAAGGCAAACCTAGTGCACAAGACTCTTGGCATTACAGGATCTAGAGAGGGTTAGATGTATGCAGCGTTAGAGGGCAAGACTTGACGCAATGAAGAGGGGATTTGATCCTAGGTCACCGGTACAACCACCTAGACAACACCAGCAGCTAAGCTAGTGGGCACCTCTGCTCCAGCATCAACTGAGGCAGCCACATAAACTAGTAGATCAAGCAATAGAATCAGCATAAATATGAAGAGAACACTTTCATTCTAGGGTACATTTTCTTGAACGTTGATTACCTTAATTTAGCACAGTATATGGTTATCATCTTTATGCTTCTTCTGTTGGAGACTGCATTGACAGCAGATGTATTCCTAAATTCTGACTGGGAGAAGGTATGTAATCCTCATGAGTTTCTCTCTACTCTTCCAATTTCTCTATTAAATGCTGAACTATAGCTTCATTGTTTGTCATGAAATTTCTATGGTTCTATATATCAGGACTTGCCTGAAGATCCATCAGGGAGGTTTGATGATTTCAAGGATTTTGTGAAGTCTAATTTGGATATTTGCAAATGGATTGGCATGTTGATTGTCTTAGCACAGGTATCTTTGCACTTAAGTCTCTATGCTACAACAACCTTTCATATCTATACATTCATGTGTATTTATGTGTGTGTGTGTATAAATATATTTATATATATATGCAGGGATTTTCAATTTTATTAGCCACAGTTCTAAGAACACTTGGACCAGATCATACAACCAATTATGATAGTGATGACAATTATCCTCCATCCATACTTCCACTGTTGGATCATCATGCTCAACCATTTCCATATCTTGTTGGTGATCCTCACTTTGCTTTCACAAAAGAGGACTGGAAGGTAAGGATTCATGATAAGGTAGACAAATGTTTTATCGACACCAACTATACATTCACATGTTTTATAGACTCAACTTCTAAGCTAGGGCCGCTAATGGATCGAATCTTGATCCGAATCCAATCAATTTATTTGAATATGGTATAAAGAATTTGATCAGATGATCCGATACGATCCAAATCCTATATATAATTCCTTTAGTTAAATAGACCGAATCTAACAAATTCAATCCGTTAAAATATAACATATATATTAACATTTTTATATATTCTATATATTTAAATATATTTTTTAAATTTGTACAATCCCTATTCTCATTCCTCAATTCAGCTTCAAAAAGTACAAATTTAATGATTAAAACATTAAATTTTGGAGCTCAAGTGATGACACAAGATCGTGAATACCATTTTCCTATGTTAAATATTAAATTATATATTTTATAATTTTATAATATGTTACATATTATAACATAATATTTTATATATTTAACATATTAACACTATTATTGTATCAATTCAGATTCAATAGTTAACAAATTTTTATTTGGATTAAGAATTTGTACATCCGTTAGAAAATTCACCCAATAATTGTCTTAACAAATAGGATTCGGATCACCCCCGATTTGATCCGTTTATAGCCCTGGTCCGAACTACATATATATATATATATATATATATATATATATATATAGACACACACACGTACACATATATGATTTCTTTCTCTTATTTGATACAAATACATGTTTCATTGTCAGACAAACAAATGAACGGAGTTGCATCAAATGTTCCATTATATGTGAAAAAAGAAGCTTGCAGTTTTCAGTCTGGTATTGGTGAGATGAATCTCCCAAGTGAGCATCTAAAGTTGAAGATGGAGATGCATACACTGGTATTATTAAGATTACAGTGGAACTTTTGTGACCATTATATGGTCTGTAAGTTTGTGTGTGTGTGTGCTTTGAAATGGCTAGAGACTAATATGAAGCATTTCTTTCATCTTCAAATATTTAACGCATTAGGACTGTGCATGACCATAAGAACAGAAGTTGAAATTCAGAAACAATTCAAATCAGTTAGGTTATTGTTATGGAAAAGTTAGGTACCCTGCAGTAATGACAGTGCAGTTTTCGGGTAATTTAGTGGCAGAAAGGACAAAAGTAAATGTCTTACAAATTTAAGTTTCTAGTTCGACTCTCACTGAATGCAAATTCCTTTGAAGCCACTCATTACAAGGCATATGACCAGAGAAACTTTCTAGTTATGAATTGGGTATAGAAACAATGAGTGACGCTTGGCTATAATTTCGAATCCATTTATTATATGTTTGCTTTGGTAAATTTACCAAAGACGAAAATGATTTATTTGATATTATGGATGACTGATTACGGAGGCCATGGATTTAGTAGCAGTTGGAAAAATTGACCCCTCCGATGGAGTTCTTTTTACCCTTCCCTCACAATACTACTTTGCTACAAGTCACCCGGGAGTATTAAGTCTTGTTTTAGAAGGCTCGTGGGAGCCGAAGAATTTTTTTACTAACAAAACTGGAACAATGTTTGATGTGTGAGGTTCTCTTAATATTTCAAAAAAGAAAAGAAAAGACAATGCAGTCTCCCCATTCCCCCCCCCCCACCCACCCACCCTTCGCACATTCATCATGACATTACCCGATCACTAATATGAGTTTATCTCAAACTTGCCCTGTGGAAGATGACTCGAACTCAGACCTCACACCAGTTGAAAATGGTGTCTTGGTCATCTGACATCAACCTCTTGGGGTTAAGAATATGAGTTCAACCACTAAAAATGAAGTAACAAGCCTAACCCCATTAATAACACTGTTTGCATAGATAAAAGTTGAAAAAATTGAACTTTTTATGATGCAAAAAATGCAAATCCACATTTGTTAGTAATAACTTAGAAGATTTAGTTTAAGAACACAAATTCAAAGAAAAAAGTAAATAAATTTTCCAAAAAATGGTTTTATCTTCAGTACTTAACCAGTGGATGCTAACATTAGGGCAATCATCCAAAATTTAGCTAAAGGTTTTTAAAGACTAGCAAATTTTATTTTAGACCGCCAACATTTGGTTGCACTTTCATTATTTAATGATCAGTCAAAAATCTAATGCTGTATTATTTGAGATACAAAAATTTGGGGCAACATTGCAAATCTTAATCTTGTGGCCTAAAATGCACAGGACAAATTAATAAGAGAACCACTCAAATTTGTTTATTTTCTTTCCTAAAACTCGTGTTCCATACTTGACAACCCGAACATATTATCATTGTACCAGCCCTAAAAATTAATGCCAGAGTTAGGTTTGTCAACATACTCTATGATCAAGTAGTTTTTAAACTATTCTAGCCTTAATGAAGGCTAAAATTGTGTATCTCAAAGGACATTTTAGGACAGCCAAAGGGATCTAAAGAATAGTTTTACAAGGTCACAGGTTGCCATGAGCATACAGTATTTTGTTATCTTGGTTTTCAAGGGATATAGTAGTTGTCCTGATACGTGCCTATTTTTAGTTTAAAAATATATTATATATTTTAATTAGTTAATTAGTGAATGGGTTAGTAGTAGGGTGTTAGTAGACTTCCTAAGTTGTTATCAATAAAGTGGAGTTATGGTTAGTAGTGCTCAAGGTAATGGAGTCATGGTTAGTTACTATTTTCTTGTATTTAAAGAACTTGTTATGAATGAAAAAGGGGGATAATATTTTGATTAACTTTCATATGAAGGTTTTGGAGTTTTGGTTCTACTCAAATTGAACCTAAAGGAGAATTTCACCCCCCTCGAAGTGTGTTTCTTCTTTATTCTTCTTTCCTTTTTTATTTTATTTTATTTTCTAGAAAAATGTTTGTATCATGTCCCTCCCGGGTAAAAGGATCCGAAGTTTTGTTGCCTACCTTTCAAAAGAAGTGTATATATATATATATATATATATATAGAGAGAGAGAGAGAGAGAGAGAGAGAGAGAGAGCTTCTTCTTCTTCTTTTCATTCAGAATGATAAAAGAAAAAACTTATTAGAAAACGCAATCAAAGGCCCAGATGACTTACAATCTTGAAGAAAAAGATGCTCGAGCCAGCCAAGAGAATCCTCTCTCCAGCACACATCTAATCCTCTTAGAGCAACTCCAAAGGGAGTTTGCATTTTGGGGTGCCAAATCACCCATTTACAACCTTGAACAGTGTTTTGGCACTCCTGAATTATAAATCTGCTCTAATGACAGGTGCTAAAATGGGGTGCCATTTTAATATTTTAATATTTTTTATTAAAAAATATAATTAAACTTAACGGTTATATTTGAACGGGTATAGTTTTCATAACGATCGTTGTTTAACAGATATATTTTTATAGTCAAAATTTCAAATTTCAAATTTCGAATTTCGAATTTCGAATTTCGAATTTCTAATTTCGAATTCAAATTTTAAATTTCAAATTTTGTCCGCCGAAATTCAAATTCCAAAATTCAACCGTTGTAATTCAAATTTGAAAATTTAACCGCCAAAATAAAAATTCAAAAAAGTAAAATTTGTCTATAAATATGATCATTTTTCTCATGTTTTCATCCATCTATATTACATCCTCTCTATAAATTCAATATCTCATTTCTCTTTGACTATTTATCTTTTCATATTTTCATTCATCAATCTATATGAATCGTTATCCTAATATGTTAGGAGAGATCCTCAATATTGAGGAAGAGGATGAGGATGATTTGGATATGTTGTATGTTGAAACCAGAAGGTCAGAAGGGTCTAGTCAGGGACGGATAAGAAGGCATCGCGGTTCCGTTCCAGGCCACAAAACAGTTAATCGTGGTAGAGTTGAAGGTCATGAAAGACTCTACTGTGACTATTTTGCTACCCCTTCTATATATGAAGGTTTTTTCCGAAGAAGGTTCCGAATGAGTCGTACTCTTTTTCTCCGAATTGTAAATGAGGTTGAACAACACGATCCATACTTCATCCAAACAACAGATGCCGTTGGAGTTCTCGGTTTGTCATCCCTTTCAAAGATAACAGCTGCTTATAGAATTGTTGTTTACGGAACACTGACAGATTCTGTGGATGAATATATCAGAATTGGAGAAAGCACTACCATACAGAGTTTGAGAAGGTTTGTGAAAGTTGTTGTTGCAATGTTTGGCGACCATTACCTGAGGTCACCAAACAATAATGATATTGCTCGATTACTACAGACAGGGGAACAACGTGGCTTTTCTGACATGTTAGGGAGTATTGATTGCATGCATTGGAAGTGAAAAAATTGTCCGACCGCATGGCAAGGTATGTATACTGGTCATTGTCATGAACCATCAATCATTTTGGAAGCTGTGGCTTCTCGAGATCTTTAGATATGACATGCATTCTTTGGGCTTCCTGGTTCGCTGAATGACATAAATGTTCTAGATAGGTCCCCTGTTTTTGCATTATTAGCAAATGGTTATGCTCCTCCAGTAAACTATACAATTAATGGCTATGAGAATACAATGGGATATTATCTAGCTGATGGTATTTATCCTAACTGGTCGACATTTGTAAAAACAATTCCCTCCACAAGGTTTGAAGAAAAAACATTTTGCTAAAGCACAAGAGTCGGCAAGAAAATATGTAGAGCGGGTATTTGGGGTACTTCAAGCCCGTTTTGCAATCGTGTGTGGACCAGCACGCTTTTGGGATGAAGAAACACTTGTAGATATTATGAAAGCGTGCATAATAATGCATAATATGGTCATTGAGGATGAAGGAGATATTGGTAACAATGACTTTGATAGAAGTGATGCAAATTCGCCTGTAGAAGTGTCGCATGCATATACGCCAGAATTGGAAGACTTCATGCAAACCCATTGTGAGATCAAGGACAGTGCAACTCATTCTCAACTGCAGTCAGATCTTATCGAGCATTTGTGGGAATGACATGGCGAAGAATAATTTTCTCAATTTCAATTTGAAGTTGTATTTTCAATTCCAATTTCAATTTCAAGTTGTATTTTCAATTTTACAAGTACTTTCATAGCAATCAAACTTAATACATAGTTTTTCATAAATAATAGCAACTCATTAAATAATGACTAAAAATTAAAAATATTAGCAACATAATAAATAACGACTAAAAATTAAAACTTCGCTTTTTCATAATCTCTATCTTCAGGTTATTCCAATATGATGCAGAAATTGGGTCTATGCCAGTAGTGTCAGTTTCCATGATTTTCATTTCCTTCTGCCATTCATTCTGCCTTGCAATTTCTTGCACCTGCCTTTCTTCAATTTCTAACTGTTTACGATGTTGCTCCAATGTTATCTCCTGTTGAGAATAAATTTTGTCGTGCCGCTCAACTTTCTGTCGTTCCACTCCCATTCTTTGATTCCAGTGGTGATGATCTAGTGATGCTTTAACATCGGTTTGCTTCTCTTTGTTTGTAAGTTGTTTCTTCGAAGCCTTCTGCCCAATGGCCTATCGAGGTTAGGAGTGGACGAGGGTTCAGCGTCATCCCCTAAATATGGAGTTGAATAGCAAGATTCAACATGATTTGATTCAGTAGGACTATCAGTTGAATGGATTTTTGCTCTCTTATTGCTGGTGAGATTATCAGTCCATTTTTACTCCATTTTCAAAATATTCCAACAATGCTTGTATTGAAATGGTCTTCCAATGATCTTAGCAAACATTTCTTTTGCTTCATCAACCTGAAAAACATATGAAATCATTCAGTCAATAGTTCAAATATCAAATCATAGTAGTGTCTATCTAAAAAAGCTCAATCATTACATTATTTTGCTCGGTGTATCCACTTTGTCGCAGTCTTTCAATTTGACTATAAAAACCGATAAGTTTGCCGCATTTTGCATTTATATTAGTCCAACGGCTTTTAATAGAAGCTTGCGAACGCTCTTCTTGATTGCCTCCATGAAGTTCTAAGTATTTCAATATTCTATGCCAGAAAGCATCACCTTGTTGTTCATTCCCAGTAATTGCATCTTTACTCGTGTTAAGCCACGCAGACACAATTAATTTATCTTCTTCTTGAGAGAAGTTCTTTGTTCTTTGTGATTTTCTCACCCTTGAAGCGACTTCATTTTGTACTAGCACCAATACTGCGAGATTGGTCTACATAGCATCATCATATAAATCGGTGTTGTTCATAAGCAAATTAGTGAAAGAACCGTCAAATTACGAATCCATCTAAAAAAAAAAATTTATAATCAATTTAAAGAATGAGCATAAAATAATCAATTAAAAAATAAATAAAATCACCTTTAATTAACAAAAATAAATAAATAAATAAACTAAAATTAAAACATTCAATTTAAATTACACAAATTAAATTAATTTAAGAACTATTTTAAATTGTAAATAACAATTAAGTAAAGTAGAAAAAAATTCTTCAATTATAAAAATTAGCTAAATAAATAAATTCTTCGCAGATTTAACAAAAATATATACATAAATAAATAAGCTAAAATTAAAACATTCAATTAAAATTACAAAAATTAAATTATTTTAAAAATTATTTTAAATTCTATATAACAATTAAGTAAAATAGAAAAAAATTCTTCAATTATAAAAATTAGCTAAATAAATAAATTCACCCTAAATTAACAAAAATATATACATAAATAAATAAGCTAAAATTAAAACATTTAATTTATTAAATTACAAAAATTAATTTAATTTAAAAATTCAATTTAAAATCTAAAACAATTAACTAATGTAAAACATACAAATATAAATATAAATAAATTATATATATGAAGGAGATAGGAACAGATATATATGAAGGAGATAGGAATAGAGAAGGCCGCTCTCTGTATTCCTTCCCCCCTCCAGCCGTTCTTCCCCCCTTCCCCTCTGCACCTCCTCCTCCTCCTTCCCCTTCCTCTCTGCGCCTCCTTCCCCTTTCCTTCCCTCTGTGCCTCATTCTTTAGATCTGCCATCACAACCACAAGTTTTGAAGAAAAATCAAGAGCAGGGAGCAAGAAACGTACAGCTTTCACAGCAAGCAATTTTTCGGCCTTTGGTAAGTTTTTTCTTTCAAAATCTCTGTATATATAAAAAATTTTGGGTTAAATAAAGCCGTTGAGTGAACAGTAGAATCTGAAAATGGCAAAACGGCTCTTTGCAACCTCTCTCTTTCTCTCTCTAGAGTTTGAAAAATTGCCACCTCAAGACTATTGCTACTATTTTTCAACCCTTGATGCCACATCCGTTGGAGTTCAAAATAGTAGAATTTGAAGTAGTATTTTGACGGTTACAGGTGGTTATGGGTTTGCCAACCCTTATACAACTCCACCTTAGAGTTGCTCTTAAAAGGACAAATTTTGCCACTTTATAAGCATCCCTATCGAAAGAACGAGGAATATAGACAAAAATACATGATTGAAAAGATCGAGCTAACCGAATAACATCCCGGACAATCACATAATGGCTAGCATCTGGAGAAGCCTTTCTCAGGCATTCACTAATAATATTTTGGGCGTCACCTTCAAGAATCACCTGTGAATAACCCCAGGACAAGGCCACATCTACCGCCTTATGCACAGTCAGTGAAAAGCACATTGAAAAAGTGCCTAGAGCATTACCGTTATCCTACCGAGTCACTATAGCCAATGCCCCCATAAGAGTATCCGAATGAAAAGCACCATCAAAATTAACCTTAACCTGGCCATGCTCTGGACACTGCCACTGAAATCTGAAACAGCCAAATCTATAATGAAATCCTAGGACCTTGGAAGCTTAAAAAGGGTACCCTGAGCAATTGCAATAATAGGGTTTACTGATATTTCTTGGTTTGGATATGGCATGAATTTGGGTAATCAAAACGCTATAAAACATATTCGTATTCCATTCTAAGCCAGCTAATACATTTTCTTCAAAAGGATGTACAAAGATGCACATCAAGGCATTGTCTAAAAACATGTGGAAAATTCTGCATATCAGGAGTGAAAATAAACGGGCAGAAAACATATTTCCAATCCAAATTCCAGCAACATATATCAGATGACAAAAAATTATAATAAACCAATCAATTGATTACTCGCTTCTCAATCTAAAATTACAATATATATTACTGATCCCTCAAAGTGTTACATAAGCAACACTTGAGAATCAAAAAGATAGTACCTCACACTAAACCCAGAAAGGAGGAAAATGGAAGGGAAAAAATTATAACACCTACTCAGATTTTTCGGCGGCCTTTGTTGACAACTTTCTTTTCATCCGGCTAAAGGGCCCAACTGTCTGGTACATAACATACATATAAATTACTTGGCTCCAAGATTTATACGAATCTAAACCCTCATAATATTCTGGTGCAATCTCCTTCACCTTGTGAAGCTTGTTCCCTGGTATCCTGGGGAAATCATGGTGCTCATTGTGGTAACCTACACTCCATGTCATAAGATTCAAGGGGCCATAGTAAGAATACGTCTCTTGGTCCGTATTGAAGACATAATGTTCTGAGATAAAGTGACCAGCCATAGGGTGCATTCCACCCCCAACAAAAGTGGAAAGGATCAAATAGGCAAAAGATTTCCAACCCCAAAAATAAACCGTGGCAGCATCAAGGCCCAGCTGGATAATCAGATTGACAAACTCCCATATACCAGGAGGTTTTGGTTTGAGAAATAGAGGCCGGAGAGCATAGAAGAAGAGTTGGAGGATGACCCATATTGATTTTGAGACAACATTTGTCACAAGATGGGCTTCAGTGAGGCTTGGGATGTCCATGTCTATGCCATCCACTCCTTGGAAGCGATGGTGCTCAAGGTGATATTTTTGGAAGGTGACAGACATGGGAACACCGATGGGAAGGTTAGCAAAAATCCCCAGCCAGCGGTTGTAGACAGGAGTAGAGAAGGCGAGGTTGTGGCTGAGCTCATGAATGGCTAAGAAGAGGTTGTGGTTGAGAAAAGAGCCGAAGAAGTAGGCCACCATCAATATCTTCAGCCAGCCTGCATCGTGGAGGAAAGTAGCGGTCCATAGCTGAAGCGAAACAACCACACTAATCTGCAACCCAAAGTTTTGAGGATATCAACCAAAAATATTTCCCAACCGGAGCAGACTTAATATTACGGTTCACATATATATATATATATATGGAAGAATAATATATCAGATTCAATGGTCATGATTTTCCAATATAATATATTAGGTTCAGCATTTACGGATTCCTAATCAATGAACAACCTGTAGCAGACATTGTGAAATATACAACAGAAGTTTATTTTACAAAAACCAACCAGTTATTTGATTTTTCATAAACCTGTTGACTTGTATTATTCTACAATATGTAAAACAAAATTACACTTCAATCACTACTTTATTTTCAAGGAATTTTTTTTTTTTTTTGTAGTATCAATCACTTTCAGTGAACCTGGTAACTTCCAGCCATAAAATCTCAATAACACCATCATAATTGACACAACACTCAATTCTCTTTGCCATAGGAATTAATCTCCTTCAAATATTTATTTTGAAAGAAACCCTGTCAGCTCAGGATAACCAACACATAGTGGGCAATAAAAGAACACAAACATGTATCAACAGATCATCCCAGATCCCCAATAATGTATTCCATTAGCAAACTCAAGTCACCTACTCAAAACAGAAATCGTAGTACGTATTTAATGCAAGAATCACACAGTTAATAGATTAATAGGTTTTATCAAAGATTTCCTACATGGAGACAATTATCCCACTCACATTTTTTTCTCTAATTAGAAGAAAAGATTTTCTCTTGTAATCAGTTCTGAATCACACATGCTGTTCAAAGTGTGCTTCCACCTATTTAGATGCATATCTCTATACCAATACATCGACAATTAAACTAAATATGATATAACCATCAACGTTATTATAGAACTACAAACAATGACATTAACAATGGAAGACATATATTAGAAACTAGCAAGGCATATTATGTATCAAAAAACTGTTACAAATATCAAATTAAGCAACAAATATATTGAAATCTGGAAATAGATTTATTGGAAAAAGAATGAAATCAGTTATGCATAGCCTTCAGGCTATTCTATTAAGAGATCAGAAAATGCAAATCCTCTACACTATTAGATTTCATAAATTATTTATGTTAAGTTGGTGAAAGAACTATCTTTGTTGGGCTCGGGACGAACCTTGTAACTAATTTCCACCCAAGAGCGAACTAGAGACAAAAAACAATTCACAGAATTCAAAGCTACTACACACACAACATTATGCAGATAGTTCAATTCTTTATTAAAAAAGGCAGCCCAAGCACGAGGCTCCCTTTATTGCCGGAGTTTAGAGAGGATTAGATGTATGCAGTCTTACCCGCAAAGGTTGTAATGGAACAACCTTACTATTGCACCAAGGTCCGCCCTCTTAGTTCAATTCTCTAATACAAAACTAAAATATATAAATAAAAAAAAATACAATCATCCAACCTAAATTAACAATGCACTTCATTCTATGAATTAATGAATTGCCAGTTGAAAACTAATATTGCATATGATAATAAATATTAATATTTGTGTGCTTCCAAATAGAAGAAAGATAGTTATAATGATATAAATACTTGGTTTAATGCATGCAAGAAACACCAGACTGACTTACAACATTAATAAATCACAGTTTTCCCACAAACAGAACTTAAGAATTCGAGCAAGTTTTATAAAAGATCTATTTGAATCAGCTATGAACAGATTCCATAAATCGACTAAATCCTAATCCATATAGAATACAAACGTGAAAATTTTGAAATGAGATTTCATAATATGCAGCAAATTTTAACTTGAAAGAGAATGACTTAAAAGAAATATATGACAAGCAAAAAATATATAAATAAACATATGCCAAAAAATTGAACATAGAAAAAGAATGCCATTTAACTTCAAATGAAAAGGAATTTCTGAATTTGAAAGAGAATTGCACGAGGCATTAAGAAGAAATCTCAATTTTTTTTTTTGAAAAAAATGGAATATGGTATCTGATGCATAACAATATTAGATAAAATTTAGAGAGTTCATAAAAATACAAAAAAGCAAATGAATTTGGGCATTCCGTGGACTTCGAAAGACTTTTATTCCACATAGCATTTGAATTAAGAACTTCATGGTTATAATATGGTCATTGAAGAACACACTAGCCATCAACTCAATTTTAGGTACAATTGAAACAAGACCCACTATAACAGTTCTTTGAGATGGCTGCAATTGTGTACAATTGTCCCTTCCAAGATGATGGATTTATCTTGTTGAATGCTAATGTGAATCATAATGGATACATTCATTTTCCACAGGGAGTTCCAACTTATCCTACTGTTAAACGGTATAATTCAACAGACCCACATAGGAACCAAAGAAGAGAATTGAAAAATAAATAAATAAATAAAAGATGAAAAAGAAAAGGCTAACTTTCCAGCACACTTAGAGAGAAAAATATGCATTATCCAAACGGATGTCAAACTCGAAACATTTTTTAAACCAAAAGAGAGGCAACATATTCAAGATTCAGATTAAATGTCAAAATAGGAATTTTCCCATCAAATCCACGCAAGCATAAAAAAAAAAAAAAAAAAGCCTACTCTGAAAAGTTTATCATACTAAAATCAGCAAAATGAATAAATTCCCACAAATAAATCACGTAATGGATCCAAAAGTAGTAAACACAAGAATGGATAGCAATCGAAAGAACAACAAAACTCCCCAATTCCACTGAGAATGTAACAAACAGACAATGTAGTGAATAGAAAGACTGAAACGGACCCATTCAGAGATCGAAATCAATAGATTCATAGTCCTCGATTCACCCACATTTTCGCAGATCTAAATCCATACAGGGACTACATCCATTAAACCTACATAACTACATATATATACACACACATACGGACATACATGTCTATTTATATATACCTTGAAAAAAGCCCAGGGATCGGGGCCAAAGAGCTCTTTGATTTGAGGATACTGAGAGAGAATCTGACGCCTACGAGAAGCGTGGGGCTCGTCCGTGTATGACCAGAAGAAGTCCGTCGCCATTACTCCCTCTCTCTCTTCCCCTCCCATTTCTCTCTCACCTCTCCTCCGGTGGCTGCTTCCGATTTCTCTCTCTACAAACCGTCTTTCCCTCCTCTCTCTCTCTCTCCTATATGTAAATATGTGTATATAAAGAGTTAAACAATGAAATTTGCTAAATCTGGAGGCCCGTTTTCAATGGACCATGTTCCCGCTCTCTCTCTCTCTCCAGCTGGGATTGGGCCCTCACCGGCTATTCTCTGATTCTCTTCTCTGTGCACGTGACTATGCACGTGATTTCTATCCAATGTAATTTTCAATATTTGTTAATTAATTTAAATTTGTTAATTAATAATTTCAAAATTTAAAATTATTTATTAAATAGATTACACGTGTCAACATCGTTTATTTATTTATTTTAATTTTTAAAATAAAATGTTACCTACTTTTTTATGTATATTTAATTTTTAAGTTGAATAACTTTGTATACTGAGTAAAATAAAAATATAAATCTTTTTTTTTTAAATAATTTTTTTTAAAATCTCTGATAAATTTTAGATGTGAAATGAATTAACTTAATTCAAATTATTTTTTATAATTAAATATGTTAAGTCATGTTAAACAAAAATTCAAACACGACATGATTATTAATTGTATTAAACATGTCAACTTGTATTTAGATAGGCGGTTCCACCGTCTATTTTGCCATTTTTACATTTTAAATAGACTTTTAAAATAAGTGTGTGTTTGATTGAATTTTTCGAAACGTAAATTTAGACATTTTCAAGATCAAAATAGACGTTTTGAAAAAATGATAATAAGTAACTTTTTCTAAGACGCCTGTTTCAAAACACTATTTTTCTAACTGCCCGTTTCTACCGTCCATTCAAATGAGTACTGTGAATCAAACTCGTTAATTTTGTGTCATGTTCAAATCGTATCTAAAATTAATACTCCTACTTAAAACGATCACCCTACAATCAAGACATGTATGTATGTATCTATATATATATATATTACAGACAATTTTTTGTCACAATAAAAATCATAGGATGAGATTAGATTGCCATAAAGTAATTGTCAATGCTATTTAACAATGTGAAAATTGTGATGGATACAAAAATTAAAAATACAGTAGCAGAATTATAAAAAAGAAAGATTAGCATGAGGAGTTTTTATATATATAACGAATATATATATATATATATGTATGTATGTTTACAAAGAAAAATGAATACGTCTAAATGTTATATGATTTTATAAGTGTTGCACATAAAAGGGTTTAATAATAAGTGATGAGTGTAAAGAAAAGATGAGAACTTTTTTTCTTACTCGTGCGTTTTTAAATCAAAATTTTTAAACTAAGTAATTTATAATTTATTTTTCAAACTCATGCTTCAGTCAAAAGACTTTTGAATAGGCATCGTTTTTCAGACACAAAGTTGTCATATATATATATATATATATATATATATATATATATGTATGTTTACAAAGAAAAATGAATACGTCTAAATGTTATATGATTTTAATTTTATAAGTGTTGCACATAAAAGGGTTTAATAATAAGTGATGAGTGTAAAGGAAAGATGAGAGCTTTTTATCTTACTCATGTGTTTTTAAATCAAAATTTTTAAACTAAGTAATTTATAATTTATTTTTCAAACTCATGCTTCAGTCAAAAGATTTTTGAATAGGCATCGTTTTTCAGACACAAAGTTGTCATATATATATATATATATATATATATATATATAATCCTCCACATAACAGTTCTATAAAGGGGGTGGATCAAAAACATAAATTTTAATGGAATAAAAGTGTTAATATTAAAATTTAAGAGAGATTTATAAGAATATATAAAATAATTTGGGGGATCAATAATAATTTTTTAAAAAAATTCAACAAAATTTTCTTCTCAGGTAGACTAACTCCACTGCATCAGACCAATCACAATATGACATTTGTATAATTAAATTATAAATGTCAACTTTATTTCACATTAGATATGACATTTATAAATTTATTGTACAAATATCATACTATAATTAATTAAATTCACTACCAAGTAACGGACTTGATCCACTTAATTAAAAATCTCTCCTACCTCGGACATCGGTAGTATTTGAATAGGTTTTTTTGTAAATTTCAAGATAAAATTGTCATTTTTATATAAAAAAAAAAAAATTAAAAAAATGAAACTCCACATAACAAATCTATAGTATTTGAAAAAGTTAATTGTTTCTTCTCTCAAGACGAGTATTTAGTCCTTATGGCTTAGAGTGTAGATTGAAAAGTAAATTGCAAACAGCAAGAATTTAGAAATTTTGAATCAATAACATATGGGTAGTCTCAAAAAATAAAATAAAATAAAATCATGGAGATAATTTCTCTAGTGATTGTTAGGTTGATTCAATGCATTGCTTGCCTCTTGTCCAACTGATGCTAATAGCATAATATGCCTGCCGCTCTCATAATCCCTCTCACGTTTAGAATGATTCACATGAAAAGCACTTGCATAAAAAGAGCAATACTAGAAACTCCACCTTCCTACACCATTTTGGATACCACTCTCTCAAATGAAGTAAATCTCATTTATGATTTTATAATGATGAGACCCACTTAATATGAAAGAATGATGTCCAAAAATAAAAAAAAAACTCCGCATAATTTAATATGTAGGCAATACAATGCTTCTAAGTGCTAATTAAGTACTATTTACAAATAAACATACATTGTCACTCTTAAAATTAATATTTGAATAAGTTAATAATCTTTAATAATTAATATAATTTTAAAAACCAATTTAATTCTATAATAAATAATTAAAATCTTATTAACTAATAATTAATACTTTTAAAAAAAATATTATAAGAGAGATAAAATAACTATATATATACTTATATATATCATTCATGATTATATTTATTTATTTTAAGTATTGTAAATAAAAAAAATTTACTAATATAACAAGCATAGAAAATATAACTTATTTAATTCAAAAAGAAATTAAGATTTTTTTGAAACATTATATGTATATTTATTTTTTTATAAAAGATTAAAATACCATTAAAAGGTCTCATTCACACCGGAAGTCAAACATATAAAAAACACTATTATGATGAATAAGAGTACATGAAAACCAACTCCAACAACCCAAAAAAAAAAAGAGACACGAGTTCAAATCTCACTCACTACTAAAGAAATGTAAACATTTATTTCTACCTAATTATGAATTGAATTTGATTACTTGTCCAAGACCCATATTCCATATTAAAGAAACTCTTAGATTAGACTACGTTTAATAAGTTAATTGTAATACATGAATTGTAAACAAAAATTGAATAAAAAAAAACTTAATAATTAATAAATTTTTCTTCTCTCATGCTTATTAATTATAAGAGAATTAATTGTATAAGCCTGAAAAAATAAAAAAATAAAACTAACTCGGCCTAAAAACCATAAAACTACTGCACGAAAAACTTGAAACCGTAACTTCTCCAAATGAGAAGAGACCTGACCACTTGGCTACATGGACTGTACTTGGGCTAGAACCCTTTTGGAACACAACTTTTGGGGCAAAAGTTTGGAATGGGCAGAATTTCCCAGGTGTTAAAGGGGGTTTTGTCTTACCAATAGGCAAAGAGTTCAGCGTGACAGCAGCTTACAAAAATAAAATGGACCATGCACATTGTGCATAGCCAACCTCTAGTAGATTACAAAGTGTACGAGTGTGCTTTGTGCAGAGAGAAGGTATACCTATATATCATTTTTAAGTGCATTAGATGTAAATATATCAAGTTTTAAAAGGTAACTTTATCCAAAGAAAGTAGGGGCCAAATATTCTAATATAATTATAGGGTATTTATAAAAAAGAACGAAAGAAAAGAAGAACCGGTAAACTCTTATGCGCAAACTTCAAGCTATACAAGCATTTACAGTTGATCTAGATACAATTTATAAGAGCCCCTTCTAATTTAACTATCTTCAACCCTCAGGCCAACAATATCTCAGGCTGGGTTCCAGCTATTTGAGAGCAGCACAAAACACTGCATTTTTAACCTAAATTGACCGAGTAAATGTCGGCCCTTATGTAAATAAAAGGGAAAAGGGAAAAGGGAAAAGGGAAAATACTACTCATACGAAGACCACATGAGATACGTGGATTCAGACATACCAACTTCCTATCTTAGATGAGAATCATAAGGGTCAAAAAGTGTATCAGGAACAATCAGAGGCAACTTATCTATATACATGAAAAGCCTTTTAAGATTCTCCCGCGTTAGTGCTGCCATGTCGACTATGTCCCTGCTGTCCATGAATACCCAAAGATCGCCGGAATTCACTCTTTTCAGACTGTCACGGCAAAAGGGGCAAGACTGTGATCTTGTGCGCCTGTAATATATTGTATAAAAGCATATATTAAACCAGCAACCTGAAGAATGAAATAAGCATGTTTTGATGAAGTAACAAGCATGACACAGCAAACTAAAAAAGCCACAGACCAAAAAGGCACCAATTTGTGGTTGTCTTATTTCATTTGAAACATAAAAATCAATCATGAACATTTTGCTGATTTCCCTCTTAATAGTGGTAAGAGTGCAGTTCAGAATTCAGCCACAATCCAACTTCTTCCAATTCAACATTAGAAAGTTGTATAAGATTCTGACACTTGAACATCTAATCCATTTGGTTCAAGTACAGGCTAAGCAAGGATAACCAACTTATTGTTCAAATCCAACTTCATGCAGTTTATCCATCCCTCCCTAAATTAACCAACACATATAATATGTAAATACATAAAAAAACGTACATAAATACATATTTAAATGTATGAGAGTGTGTATATAGATGTATATCTATCAAAAACCAAAATATACTAGACAGACAGTCATGCCAAAAATGTATACCACAAGGACAATAGAAATCCAAACAATATTTTTGGTCCTTTTGGGTATAACCAAGAATTTATTGCACCAGGAAAGATTCTGTTGCCATTACAACCAAAAGCTGGCTGAAACTTCCAATATGTCATCCTACAGTCTTCAGAAAACCATTTACATGACTTAACTTCAGCTTTCTTTCTTTTTTACAAAAAGGTAAGTAACTTCAGCTTGACAAATGTACAGATAAGAACTCACTGAGATGAAACAGAACAGAGCACCACTCACACTTCCTCAAATTAACCAAAAAAGGGGTATCACGAGAGGGAAAGAAATTTCGAATATGAGAGAGATGGAAAAGGAAGCCAACATCTCTTACTTGAGTCTCGATTTTTTAATAGAATTTCCAGAAACAAGAACTATAAAAAACCATTGTAAGCAAAAGACACCTACACCATACAGCTTGAATTATTATCATCCACTATGCTTTTATTCCACCTCTTAGATTGGGCTGGAGAGGATGATATGGTCGAAAAGTTCTTATCGAAAAGTAAACATACTTGGATTTGATGGTTTGGACCCATAACAAAAATCAAACATGAACAACTAGTACTTTTTTTACATGTTGGCATCCTTGCTCATGTCAATGATATTTTGGGAAGAGAGAGAGGAACTCATTGAATCACCAGGAAAAGAAATTTGATCAAGTCGCCAAGAAACAATAGGTCCTTTAATCATTCCCATGGACATCCATGTCTTATATGAACATCTTCCCTATTTGAAAAGGAACTTCACAAGTTGCATGTTATCCACATAAGTAATTGGCGGGTTAACCATTCTTAAGCAACTTCAAATTCAGGTAACAACATCCAGAAAAGGTCTAACAAACAGGTTTGAAGCATTCAAACACAAAAAGTTGTGAATCCAACATATCCAAATAACTATGAAATTATTTTATTTTTATTCTCATTTTTTATATGAAAATTAACAAGAAAATCATTTTAAACGTCATGTGATTAAGAAATCATCATTTCCTAAACCAAGTTTGATAACAATCTGTACATTTTATAAATCACATCCAATGCAATATCGGATCAACTATACAAGTGATCTAACAATTTCGTGCTTCCCTTAAGGTTACTTTCATATTGGACTCTGAACATCATATAGGGAGCAAGAAATGGCATCACTATCCTAGTTCTATATGAGTCCTCAAAAGTTCTCATCTCCATATATCCCACCACCCAAAGGATCAATGCTTCTCTTCAAGTTTGAGCTCCACCATTCCAGCAGCTGGACTTTGTTTCTTCATATTCTAGCTTTCCAACAATCCATCTTCTATTCCTCAAACTTTGATAACAAAATATTTTTTTTGATATATGTAAAGCCTCTCTCTTCAACATTTGATGTTGTTCTCACTTCAATTAGGTTAAAATAATAATGAAAGGACATCACCAAGAACAAGGATAAGAATTTGGTAAATATCATAAGAGGAAGACTAAACAATGTAAATGACAACAATGCATGTGCCTTTCCTCTCTTGAAAAACTAACCAAAAAGCGACAGAGACATTAAATAGCTTGAAAGCAAACTAGAATAGAAGTAAAAAGGTTCCAGAAAAGTGGATTAGATGCAAATCTAATCTTCTGCATGCATAAAGTGGCTGCATTCAGATTTCACCGGTGTTCTCACATTTGTCCACCCGAGCTCTAACCACTACACCAAGCAATGGCACCTAAATGAAAGGTTAAAAGGAAATTTGAGATCCTTATTTCACAGTAAGTGTTAGAGATTGGGTCTTGGCTTTTTTTTCACCCAAGAAAGTGAACCCTAAGTTTTAAAAAGTAGAGAAAACCAACCCTTGTTTTCTTTTAGAGACCAAGGCTGGAGACATTCAAGGCCACCGGACACTAGGCAACATATAAAGAACTTGCTTCAAAGCTAGAGAGAGAGAAGAGGGGGGGGGGGGGGGAAGAAAACAAAGAAAAAAGCTCTATTGGCCTGAAATGAACCCAAACACCAGACATCATTGAATGCACTACCAACTGGGATACCAAAATTAATGTGCTTATAACCTAATATCTTCTGTTTCTAAACTGACTATACAATTAACTTCCAAAAAAGCATAATCATCATAGGTTCATCAACCATAACTAACAAGCGATAAACCACAATCAATGAAAAGCTTCGCAAAGACACCAGGTCACAGAACTAACAAGATAATCTCTCAATAATCAAGATGCATCTCCATATTCTCTTAACATCATCTTCGCAAATCCATGCCATCAAGGACTTCTCCCTACCCCTTAAGAAGTTAGTAACAATATCTCATACAGGGAAATGACAGTTTCCACAAACATTACTTAAAAAATAAATAAATAAGAAAGTCTGGTTCTTAGCAAATCACATTTCTTTCTCGCAGGTTCCAGCAGACATCAGCCTAGCACATTTTGTATATCATTTTTTTTTATCAGTAGCACACTTGTTATACACACACACACACACGTATATATATATATAGAGAGAGAGAGAGAGGAGTGCCCTGTCTCTACTACTTCTGATGCATTCACTAAATGATATTTATCCCACATAATGTATTTTTTTAAATTGATAAGTCCCACTTTTCCTCAAAACTAGAGTAAATATGTCAAAATGGATGCTACCCTATACCACATCATGTTAAGAAGTACTATTTCCAACAATGGTTCCTTGGATCAACAAAATTTATGTCTCGTATGGACAATGAGGGGAATCAGTGCAGATGAGTTTTTGCTAGATTTCAGAAAGTTCCATTCAAAAGTTTGACCAATTTAAAACGTAATAATACATATAACATCAAAGTGGCTGAAATTCTAAATTTCAGGGAAAAAGAACACCACATTTCTAAAAGAGCTCATCAGCTTGCTCCTGTTCCAATGCCCCAATTCCAAATTTTTTTTTTCTTTGCTTCCATGTATTTACAGAAAAAATTAAAACTGATATATAAATTCCCATTCCTAATGAAACTATAAATTTACAAATTACACAACAAACAGCAGCTTTTTTATATTGGCCACTTTTAGCTTGTATTCGTTTTCTTTCTTTAATTACAACAATCTCTTTAAAATATAAAACTTGTTAGATCAATGATTACAATTGTTTTCCTGTCTCAATTGACTTTTCCTCTTTTGCCTTCTTATACTATGTACGTGCCTCCAGTATCCAACTGCGGATACAGAAAAACTCTTATGTGAGAAAGAATGAGGCAACTGTTATCTTAAAGAGTGTAATTATGAACTCATGAATGAGGTAGTGTGAACACATCAGCACCTAAATGAGCCAAATGCGGAGCGAGAATACACACTAGTCAACTTTAAAAATCATTTAAGTTGAGAACATTGCGGGTGCCCATAAATGTAGAGTTGTAGACACATTAAGTTCATACATATATTTATGTGAATTCGTTACACTGTCAATGTTTTAAAAACCGGACCAGACCGGCCGTTTGAACCGTTGACCGATTCATGAAATGGTCTGGTTTGAACCAGTAAACCGTATTAAATCAAAAACTGGGCTAAAAAGTTAAAACCAGAAGAACCGGGCGGTTCAACTGGAAAACCAGAGAACTGGACCCGGTTCAACAGTTTGGGATGGTTCTGCCTCAACTATAAAATGGTGTAAAATTAGGGCAAAATCAGATATTTCTTATCAGTTTCACAAACCCTCACACCCGTTGGTAGTAGAAGCAGGCTGCGCAGCAGCTCACCACGATGGACGCCGACGGGGACGACTGATCTTACTTGGTTTTTCCGGCATCATCTCCGGCAAGTGGGCAACTCAAATGACTCTCTCTCTCTCTCTCTCTCTCTCTCTCTCTGTTTTTTTTTTCTTCCTCTAAACTCTGTTATAACTTATCTGATCTCTCTCTCTGTTATTTGATTTTTTATTTTCTTCCTTCCTCTAAGCTCCACTATGCGATCGTTGTAAGTTGTAACCTTCGCAAATCTGCAATTCCTCTAAGCGTTTTATTAAAATATTTTTCCAATGCTAAATATGCAATTCCTTCCTGTAAAGTGTTGTTCTTTTTTGGTATTTTGCTTACCTCTCTATGAAAAATGTTTAGTGGTATGCTAAATCACTGATCAGTTTTTTTATTTATTTATCTGTTTTAGTAGTTTACTATGATTTTAACTTGATTTAGCATTGTATATATGTTTTCTTTGAGTTTGAGCAACATAGAAAAAAAAAATTGAATTGCAACCAGTGTATTTTGGATTCCCATTTTATGTGTTAATTCTCTCACCCTCCTCACCTTTTCCCAATTTTGCTGCTGTTAGTACATCTACAAAAGAAGTTTTATGCTTGAACATAGAATGCTTAAATTGTGATTTGTACTTTGTTTGAATAATATAAAATTTCATTTATTTTAGGATTATAATGGTAAGAAAATGAGAGAATTTTTAGTGATCTTTTCATAATTTTTTTAATAATATTTTTTAATAAATTTATTTATTATGTAATTCTAACGTCGCGGTTTGATTCCGGTTGACCTGACAATTGAACCAGTTGACCCGACGGTTGAACCGGTGACTCGATCATTTTTCCAATTTGATGAACGGTCTAGGTTTTAAAACATTGGTTACACGTGCTCAAGGATCAAAATTTTGTTTCTTTTCCATCGAAACGGTCGAAATGTTTCCGTTTCTCAGGGAACCAAAACGAAACAGTAGTAGAATATCAAAATTCACATGTTTCTATAGAAACAAAATTGTTTTCGTAAAAACATACCGAATCAGAGGAAACATTTCTTTTGTATCAACAATAATTCTAGAAGTTAGTAAAAAATAATATCCATTTATTTTTCAAGGATTAAGACTCAAAATCACAAGAAGATATTTCTATTATTTTTCATAAAATAATAAAAAAGTAGTAGGAGAAATAATGTATAGAGAAATAACTATTTTAATACTAAGTTAGTAATTATAATAGGTTTAAATCACTATTTGTTTTACTTTTTATTTTATATGTAACTTGTGTCAAATTATCTAATTCGTGTGGATATTACATAATATATATCTATTATGTCATTTATCATGAATTAGTGTCATTTATCATGAATATGATATATATGTCTTAAACATGCACAAATATTCAATAAATAGGCTTATTTGTATAAATAAATAAATTTTAAGTTATGTTTCCATATGTTTCCACATGTTTCCAATTTTTCTCCATTTCTATTACGTTTCCGAAACGTTTCCATTTCTAGACAGACCGAAACTATACATCGAAACGATATTTTGATCCTTGCACGTGCTTAACCATCTATTACATGAAATACCTAGGAAGGGAATCTAATAACTATTTAACGAGAAAAAAAGAAGAAAAAGGTGTGGATAAGGCTTTCCATTATACATGGTTATTGTTAGTGACTCTTTTTTCTCAAAAATCAAATGTTCAATCACAGTTGCCTTTGTGCTGTTTCCACTGGGCGGTTCTGGCTTATATAAGTGGTAGGCATGCTCAAGTGCATTGGATCATAGAGAAATTCAATCCAAAATACCAATCAGAGATTTGAATGTGCACTCCCCCCCCCTCCCACCAAAAAAAAAAAAAAGGAAAGAGGGGGGGGGGGGGGGAGCAACATGGATTAGGGTGCGTCTGATAACAGATTTATTTATGCAGACAGTACAATTTAGTTGAAGAAAATGAAACTTTATCGAGGTAACAGAACAATATGTCAATGTGGACCAAGTGTGCATTTTACTCCCTTAAAAGTTAAGAAAAAACAGCACTTTCATAAAACAGCAGGGCTATTCAAAATTTCAAGGGCCCGGGTGATTAATGCACAGAGAGAGAGAGAGAGAGAGGGAGTACCACTCGCGGTAGCATTTCAAGCACATGGCATGGTTGCAGTTAGGCAAAACAATCTTACTGTTCATCTCCATGCAAATACCACATTCCTCTTCCCTTTCAATGTCTAAATCCGAGTATTGCTTGTGTTCCTCCTCGTCTCTTCTTCTGTACCTTTCCATGCATACTGCCTTCTGTTTTTTATCTTCTGTATCAGTAACTCCTCTTTGAAGTTGCATTAAAGAGGGATAAATAACCGCTGGCACCAGAATATACCAGAAGGAAACAGAGATTAGGGGCTGAAAAGATGACATCACAGTGCCAAATTAAATCATAGTGCAGAAACATACCATAGAATTCTCTAATACTTGCTTTTCTTTCATGGGTAGACATGGTTGTGGTGCCATCAACATAAACCTATATCATGAGACCACAGATTCAGCCAAATGGACTGAAAAAGGTATCTAAAAGATAGATATTCATAGACGAGTAAGTTTTGACCTTGTAAATTAGGATTCTCAACAGTCCAAGGGCACCAGCAAGGTGGCAGTCTGTCCATTGAACGAGAAAAAGGAACAGGTGTGCAGCTGGACTGTATGACATTCTCATCTGAAGGCAGGCGCCATCATACTCCCTAGAAAAATCAGACGCCCTGCACCTCTCACGGCAATATAAGAATTTCAACATAAGCACAAAAAATGACAGTAAATTATGTTACCAAGTAAATAAAGTCAATCAGAAAATAAAACGGTAAAGTATAAGCATAGACGGATTCTGGAGGAAGCAATTGGGAAAATATGAACACTGCTATGTAGGAAAACTGACGCTTCATTTCATAGAAAATTATTCCTCTACTAAAACAATTGCTCAGAAGTACACATGGGAGTTGAAAAAGCTCCAAGAAATGCTGTCCCTTTTGTCAGTACATCATTTTTTTTGAATGTTTAACATCTCTGCCTTAACAGCTTTTGTCCCTTATAGGTCATGCCCATCAGAAAATTAACAGAATCATTGTAAAAAGTTTCCACATGTACACTACTCCACGTCTTCAAATATTTTCCAATGCTGGGAATTCCAAACTAACCCAAAAACATAAAACTCGACTAATGTTTCAGCTATTTACAAATGAAGTGACCCACGACCTTGGCATTATGCAGAACTATAATTATGAAACATGACACAAACAATTTAGGACAATGAACGGATTAGGGCCACCAACCAAATATATAATTTTGGTGGTCATAGTCATTTGTTAGCATCCAAACTAGTGGGTCATCAATCATGCAGTGTGAAAACTAATTGCAATCGAATTATTTATCCCCGAAAACATTAATTCGAGTGGCTAAACAACAAACATATCAACGCTACTTTGTACAAGTGGTTAAAAACAAGTCGAGGCCAGTGGCTCCTTGGAGCTTCGGGAGTCCAAATAAACCATAAAGAAAATATCTTATGGAACTGTACTGACCATGTGAAATCAGGTGAACGCAGTCCACCATGACGAACAAGTTCTGTACAAGACACTTAGCCTCAAATGTGTCAGTGAATATCCCAAACAATTTTGAAATAATTGCTTCAATGCAGCTAAAGCAACATAACCACCAGTCATTTCCACTACCAAAAAAATATTCACCCCTCAATCCGATTAAGAGACTAGAAAAGAAGAATCGCATCTAAACCCCCGAGTTTCAAAAACAAATAGTTCTGAATCTAACAAATAAGCTTAAGATTGACACACAAAAATTTACCTGATGCTAAAAAAACATACTCCATAAGGCAAACTTGAAAGCAACACATTTTACAATCTCGTTCAAATCAAATGCTACACAAAATTTCTTAAATTACAAAATCCGGTAGATAGATAAATAAAGACCCGAAAAATATCCCAAAATTTTAAAATTGAAAGCAAAAGCAGAAAAAACAAAGGAAAATGATATTAAAGTATCAAAACAACGAATAAAATCTCAACTTTCGCAATCCGAATTCACAAACCTAATTCACACACAATTGAAGAAAAATAAAAAAAATAAAATCACAACTATCCCTACAATAAAAATGTTATCATATATACATATATATATATAGAGAGAGAGAGAGAGGAGAGAGAGACTGGTTCACTTACAGAGTATTGGCGTGTTGAATATCGACTTCAAGAACTTTGAGAGAGTCCTTGAAAGACTTTCGCATGGAGCCAGCGTACATCTCCTTCCCCAAAACAAAAATTCCCTCAGAAACGAACACACAGCATCGATCCACCCTCGTCGCTCACTCCAAACCCTAATAATAATAATTAATCAAACAAATTCCTCTCCGAACTTTCTCGCACACCACTTTACTCTTTGAAAGAGATGACTATCTTCTGCGTGCTTCTATTCTCTTCTTCAAGACGACGAAGAATGACTGAGCGGATGTCTCTATCCACGCCACGTACACAGAGGTGGTGTCACGGAGGCGTCAACACACACACACACATACACACACACACACATATATATATATATATAAATGGAAAGCGTCGAAATAGAGACACGAATGTAAGTGCGAGTCAGTGACGTTCTTATCCATTCTACTTTTGTCTGCCACTTTTTCCTTCGCCTTCGGTAGCTTTCTCTTCACGCGGCGTTTGATCGTTACGTAATATCTCGCTCCACTTTTGCCCTTCTAGATCGCCTCTATTTTCTAAATTGCCCCTTCTACGTTCTCTAGTATTAATAACTGCTTTTCTTTTGATTGAATATTTATTTATGGCTACCATGGCCAGGCTGCATTTGTCATTTTCTAAATCTTTTTATAACACTTACATTAATTTTTTAAAATTTTTTTTAAAATTACACTAATTTTTTATAATTTACTTGATAATTTATTAAAAAAATAAAAGAGAGAAAAAAAATTATTTTGTATTCGAATTAAAATTAAAAAAAATAACAAAAGAAAAAAATAAAAGGAGATGAAGGAATTTCTTAATCTTTATTTTATTTAATTTAATTTTTTTTTCAAAAATATATGAAGATGAAAATAAAAGAAAATGATCTTTTAATAAATTTTTTATAATATCATTTCTAATTTAAAAGTTATAAAGAAAAAGATATATTTATCTTCCAATTTTTTGATCTCCCCATTCATTCCATGTGGGGCCTTCTTTTCCTAATTCTTTTCATTCTATCAATGAATAGTCTATAATAATTCGTAATTTAGCTCGATATTTTATTGTATGAATGCAACTTCTTTTATAAAAAAAGAAATTAATAAAAAAAAATAATCACTCAATTTGAATTGAAATTTTCTCCATCACAATTATTGTGAAGAGACATTTACAACATTGGCACGAGAATAAAAAATATATATAATTTTTTTTATTTCTTTTCTTCTTTCATTGTTCATTAGTAAAATGAGAGAATTATTTTTTTCTTTTTCTCATTTATTATTCAAATATAAAGAAATGATTATATTTTTCTCTCTTCTTCTCTTCCCTCTCTTATAATTAATATTATTATTTCTTCTCCTTTTCATTCTACTTATCCAAACATAGTATTAACGATGAAAAATAAGTTCTGGTTTTCCATTCATATTTAAATTGATTAACTAAAAATGGCTCTAGATCAAATTCTAAAGAGACCTTTCACAATTTAAGAACCTTGATTTCCTTTTTAATTTTAAAAAATATATATTATACTCAAAATATCCAATACTGTCTAAAGATAAAAATCACTATATAATATATTTTAAATTAGAAAATTATTATTATATCATTTATATTAGAACATCATATTATCTTACTATAATAATAAGTTAAAATTTGAAATCATTAAATTATCACATGTCCCGGTTTAAGAATTTTAAAATCGTGACTTCTTTTATGAAAAAAGAATGAGATGTCACTCGAGTTATAATTCTTTTGATTGTGACTTATTTAAAATTATTTTGCCAAAAATTTATTTGGTGAGAGCCATTTTTATTTTATTTTATTATTTTTTGTTGAAAATCAGCTTTTGTGATTAGTACACGTCACGGGCTAGATTACGACTTCTAATTATTTGATTGAAAATTTCAAAATACAAGAGAATTTCCCTCAAAATTTTATCCAATCGTGTCCTTTTATATTAGAGTAATGTTACATATTTCAAATTTATATTCTGAATTACATCTCCAATGTGGTATATTTTTAGGTAGATGTTTTAAAAATCAAACCGTACGGGACCTAAAAGAATTACAAGATGCCCCGTCACATTGGAGATACAATTTGAAATGTATAGAATTTTCCTTTATATTATGTATATTTATTAATTATTTGAGTTAATTAATAATTGTTAATTATTATTGACTAACATAAATAATAAATATAACTCATAATTAATGACTTTATAATTAATAATTATTATTTATTATATAGATTAATTGACAATTAATTTGTTAGTTGTAATCATTATTATTTTTAAAAATCAATGAATAATAATCAATTCTTGTAAAATTTTAGCAATAATTATCAAATAATCATTTATAACATAGTGAAAATGCTATTTTAGCATCAAAAGGCACCCTTTTATCTCATTGTCAAACAGCACATCTAACAGTACTTTTGACTGTTATACTTTAACATGTTTAAATAACTTATCAATTGGTCACTTCAGTCATAATCTACTATGATAAAAAAAAAAAATACCATTAAATAAAAAGGTGTAGGTTGTGAAAAGAAAATTAAGATGCTTGAGCTCTAAAAAATGGTGCAGGTAACAAAATCATGTATTGACACATCCAATGCCTTCTTTTTGTGAGACAATGTTATCCCTTTTTTTAATAAATAAATAAATATACATACATACATATATATATATATATACACACACACACACTCACACTCTTGTAATTTGGTCCAAAGTAAAATCCCATATTATTTAAAACATGACACTAACATTCTGTAATCATAATCGAAGTGACAAATGTGATAAAATTAACAAAAAATATAAAATTATCAAAATTTCTAATGTCCCGGGTCAACTCCCACCTTAACGGCCACTTACTTATAAATAAAATCATAAAAATGAAATTCACAATTTACACATTAAAGTTCGATGATATTTTACCCCTTTGTTACTTCCTTTTGTTTATTTTGACAAAAAATTAATTATCCTATATTACGAGAAATATTAATGTCATATTTTAAATCACAAGAGTCAAATATAAAATGAGGTTTCAAAAAAATCCAAAACAAACAAACACCGCCTAAAATGTTTTTTCAAGCTACAAATTTTTTGTTTTTTTTGTAATAGGTAGAACCTGTGATCAACTGCTAAGTTCTATCCAACCAGTTAACAATCCATTCTTAGTAATCAGAAGATTATGTCAGAATAAATTTTTATATACTTATGTAAAGTCGGTTCTTTACGCAGATAGAGTAAATTTAGGATCGGTGATCTTCTAAAAAAATACGGACCTAATAAATTTTAAATTAAAGACTCAGTGAAGTTAATTGATTAAGCACTTATCACGTTTAACTCTTAGGATTTTCACCTACCCTTACAAGCACCAGAGCCTCACCAACTCGGATCATTTTCATATCGTGATGCCCATGTAGTGCTGCTCAATATACGGGTTATGATGTTGGTAGGATGGCCTCATGTCCACTTCCTTACCCATAATTCTATCATGCCCACCCAAACCAGTTCAATGGAATTCTGGTTCAATATGCCTTCTATGACCATTCAAAATTTTTCTACATAATTTTAAGAATGATAATTACACTAGTTTTTATTTATTTATTTATAATATCTGACAATTGTAATAATCTTCTTATAATTTTTGATATTATACTGATTTTTCTTACTTAATTTGTCAGGATACGGATATTAACGAAAAACATTAATTTATTATTTTACTCTTAAAAATAATTACACTAATTATATTGACCTTCCATATAATATTTGATAATTACAGACATCTCTCTTATTAAGGAGTTCTGTGTAATATAAAATGATATTTTAGTTATATAAAATTAATTGAAATTCTAACACTGAGATGTCAGTATAATACAATAACAACGGGAAAAAAAAAAATTTATAGCCACTCAACTGGGTAGGAAGTAAGCACTCGAACTACTACTCGAATAAAACATCTGATATTATTTTTTACTTAAAAAACAGTTATAAATTGTAACTAAAATATTGATTTAAACTTCACATAACGCAAGGCTCACTATTTCACTATTCTTTGTTGATTTAAACTTCACATGCCAAAATAGGTTGGTAAAAAGATTAAATTTGAATCACGGATAATCTAAATTTGATCTATTAAATCGCTTTAAAATTCGATTGATTACTGAATTTTAAATTCAAATTCGAACATGTAATTATCAAACGTTAAATATGATAAGATAATCTAATCCAATCCAATAAAGTTTAAAATATATATATATATATAATACGTAATTTTTCAAATATATATAATTTTAACATATTACGCACACATAGATAATATGTTATATATAATAAGATTAGACTGACATAGTTTAATTCATATTCGATTATCAAATTAGATTCTTTGTACTAAATACAAATAAATAAAATAGATTTAATCAAGATTTAATTGATTAATAGCTTAACAGATTTAATTCACTAACGGCTCTATGTTAAGGTATAATAATTCTGGTTGGTTGCCTCCTCCTCCTCCTCTCTTCAAATTAAATGTAGAGGCATTCTGGGTGAAGGAGACGGAGATTAGAAGTGTCCATGGTGTTATTCATAACTGGAATTGGGAGTTTATTGCAGAAGCTACTCCCCCAACCGGGACTAGTGGAGCAAGGGAAGGGCAGTACGTAATTGGCCTCGTTCTCACAGAGGCGCTAATTGACACTGCACTTTTCTGTCCTGACACACCGTAGTGTACACCATATTGTACATTTTGGTTATTAGGCCTGCCCGTAAGTCTTATGGCTTGCCCTCCACGAATTTGTTCCTCCTGGGCTTTTGTCCGGAAAAAGGCCTGATGCAAGAGAGAAGACGATTGGAGCTTATAAGCAATGTCAGTATCCGACTTCTAACCGATGTAAGACTCAATGTGACACAACAACCTCCTTTCCAAATTACCAGTAGATGAGATCCCAGTTATAATCCAAATTTCCCAATAAACTAGGAAGCAGGCCTGGTAAATGACTATAATGTCATATTAAGTAAACATGGTAATGAAGATAAAATATAAATGAAGATGGGGGCATTTAAGTCAACAACAATCTTGTGAATCTGTTGATACTTTAGGAGTACAGGTGAAGAATTAAAAAGATCTTTGGTGAGTCGCATTCAAACAATTAAACAAAATAGCGGATGAGAGGGAAGGACACGTTCACGGGCCATAATTTGGTGCCAATCCAACTCAGCTGGCAACATCACAAACATTATCCTCTCTCTCTCTCTCTCTCTCTCTCTCTCTCTCTCTCTCTCTCTCTCTCTCTCTATGTATGTATACTTGTGTATATATATATATATATAGGCACATATTCAATATAGGATAAGGACATAAATGCTCTTGTCTCAATTTTCTTATTAGCATATGCCATGAGAAATGACAAAATCCAATGAGTAATGCTACATGGGCCAGAATAAGTTATGTTTTCCTGACCTGATGGTAGCTCGGTTGAAATGTCAGCAAATAAGGGTGGAGTAGGAAAAATATTTAAGGGAGACTCAAAAGAATTTTGGGAGAATTTTTACCAAGATTTTTTTTTTTTTTTTAAATTGAAAAAATTTTACATGAAAATCTTTTTTTCCTCAAAGATGAAAATGACCAAGGATGAAATAACGAGTTTGTATTTTTTTGTCTTTTTTAAACTTAAAAAAAAAAACTAAATGAGAAAATTCTAGCAAAAGATACTTGAAAATCCAAAAAATAAATGACAATAGAAATTTTTTTAACAACCAAGCAAAACTTAAAAAAGAAATTTTTAACAAGAAAACATCAAAATTCATTAAATAAATGGCAAGTAAATTTTTCTTAAGCATCCAAACAAAGATTAAAGGATAAAATTTTAAAGAAAACATCGATACTCATCAAATTTCAATGGTTAAACTTTAGGAATTAAGATAATTAAAAGATTTGGCCAAAATTTTGGAATGAGAAATGAGAGAAATAATGAAACTAAGATGAAAATTTTGGGTTGAGATATGATAAAAATGATGGGTAGAAATTGGATTGAACCAAAATTTTAGGGTGGACTAATTTAAAATTAGCCAAAACTTTGTGTATAATTTTTTTAAAAAATTTTTTTAGGGTGAACTATAACCCACCCTAATCCCTTCGTGCCTTCACCCTTGCCAGAAAGGAATAAGTATTTAAAGAATGTGAGTTACCTAGTTCAATATTTCATGGGTTCTTTTGGGTTACCATTCCTGCAAACAAATGCTTGTACAAAATAGCTATAGAAGAGGGTTGTCGTTTTACGGTTTGATCACACAACTAAAGATTAGGGTTTTCGGGTTTCTAAAAAAAAGAAGAAGAAGTTTCATGTTCTCCTGCTAACGTGAATTCTTTAAAATCTAAATAATATAACAAAATATATTTATTAATTTCAAAAATATCCTTGACACATGGACACCTAAACAAAATTAGATAACCAAATCTGATATATCAAGAATTTTCTGATATCAAATTCCATATTGCAATTTAAAGAGTTTGTTATTTTCTCCCCTTCTCTACTTAAATCAGGTTACAACAATGCATGACAAGGGTATTCTTATCAATAAACTTTAATTATGACTTGTTTGGGTAGCTTAGGATTAGTTCAGCTAAACATGCCTAACTTAGTTTTGTTTTTGTTTGGTTGCACACAGAATAATCGGTTATGACTTGCCATTCTTTAATTCTTCCCCATAGAAAATTGACAATGAGATGATATTTTCTTAGTGCCCCCAAAAAGCCTCTAGTAAGTAGATAGAGATCATAAAGTGCACATGATTCTTATTCAATTTTTTTTATGGATTGGTAAAGAGTATTTTAGATCAACTTACGCGCATTAAATTAAATTTTTCTCTCCGTGATTATCAGACTCATTTTTTAAACTTTAACTGTCAATGACCGACGCAAAAAAAACTTGAGTTCGAGATACTTGAATTTTATTCTGGACCAATAAATAATTTTTAAGTAATGTTATTATAAGCTCGAGTTTATACGAGACATATTAATTTAGTTAGGAATGACAATTTAATTTGTTCTATTGTGAATCTATCATACCTCACCTCTAATGAGACGGGTTTTAAGGAAGTTATGACCAACTTGTTAGGATTTGGGATGGGTTTTGGGAAGATATGTCCAACCCCGCCTTATCCCGATTATATAAAATAAAATAAGAGTTTTGTGTTATATAATTAATACTTATAATGATATTTTTTAATCATTCATTAGAAGTTTAAACAAATTTGTTAAAATCATATATTTGAAAAAGAAAACAATATATTTCTTATTTTATCACATCCAACGTTTTTGTTTGAAATGTGTTAATAATAATTTATTTTATAAAATAAATAAATAAATGTTTAAAAATAAATGGCCTCCGATGGACTGATGGGAACACACTCTCGCTTATCACGAGATTTAAACAAATTTGAAAAAAAAAATCGCATGATGGGGTTGGGGGAGGGGTCCCCCACCGTTTTGCCATCCCTAGTTTTAACCATTAAATTATTTAGAAACTAGAGATGGCCATGTTTGTTTCATGAATTGGATAATGATGAATTAGCTATCTCTTTCACTAATAGTGATAAGATTAGTAATCCCGTCCCTCCCCTTCCCATTATTTTATCCATGCTATGAGTTGTTATGACTCTTGGTTTAGTGAGTTCCTTTCTTCTTTTTTTTTCAAACACTGACTTCACAAAGTCATTTAAACTAATTTATCCAATCCCCTCCCCAAACCAGTAAACAAACCATACGACGAATAAAAATGGCTCGATTTCAAAATTCAAATCAAACACAAAATGTAAGAAATTTTTTTTTTGAAATTTGAAAGAGTGATGCAACTAAAAGATCAAGCTCATACGAGCCACGAGGCATGCTATTTTAATCGTTAGATTGTATAGAAGCTAGAAATAAAATCATTGATATAAATAAAAATTGATCCTCGGGGTAATTCCAGACAAATGAATAATTTTTTGAGTTTTGATATCTAGACAATCTAATAATTAAAACGTCATGTCTCATGTGAGCTCGGACTTATAATAATATTACCCATATTTTTTAAAATTTTGAACACCCTTGTCTCACATACACATAAAAAAAAACATAAAATATTTAATAATCCTCGAGGTAATTCCAGACAAATGAATAATTTTTCAAGTTTTGAATACTCTCATTTCACATACACAAGCGAGAGTAAAAGCATTCGATGGTTGTGGACTAATGTAAAGCTATTATTAATATACTTTTATGCACATTTTTTTATTATACAATAATAGGAGGAAAAAATTTGAATTCATATCAATCGCACGAAGAATAGAAATTAACATCACTTGAATAAGATCATATTCATGTGCGCACATAATTCTTAGAGAAAAATTTAAAACAATCCCTCTATAAAATTCTTAAATCTAAAAAACCCATGAAAATATGCTTACATGAACATCTTAGACCAACTCTACTAGTAAAAGTCATTTTAGTCCTAGTAAGATTAAAGTTTAGTAGTAATACAACACCAAAAAATTATATTTTGACTTTTCTGCTCTAATGGTGAAATGTTAATTTTTTTTTTTTTGTAGAACTGTCATTTTTTTTAACTACCATTCTCAATCATTGAAAATAAGAAAAAAGTAACATCAAATTTGGACCATTTGATATATTACAATCTGAATCGTTGATGTGTATAATAACTACTAAAACAAAAGTTATATTTGGTAGAGTTTTTTATTTTAATCAAATTTTGATCGGGATGAAAATTATCCTTTAAGTAAAGAATTTTAACCAATTTATCAAAATTTAATTTTGATAGCTCTTTTAACTTTACTTTAGATTTACTGTTAAAAGTCCAAAAAAAAAAATGAATTTTTGTAACTAGAAAATCCAGCTGTTAAATTATTATTAGCATATGTTTGAAAAGAAATTTTATTTTATTTTTTTAACAAAAATGTCCCTATCTTTTTTATTTGTAATGATTAGTCATAATTGCTATTTATGCAAAAATCATTAATCTTTTTGTTTTTTTTTGCTAGCTGAAACATCATTCTCATTTTATGTTCTTGTAGAAAGAATAATTATTCGACAATTTATTAGAACCATGATCCCAAAAATTAAATAGATAATCACATTAGTAATAAAATACTGTAAATAGATATATGATTTATTATCTAATTGTTGAATTTGTCACGGACCATTCAATGATTTTTCCTAGCAGAAGGACTCCCCTTACCCTCACCTACCATACCCTTTTGTTCTCTGACCTGTAAATCTCAAACATCTATTCACAGTCAACATCTTGCATGTCCTTCCATCTTTTTATCTCTCTATCTTTGAGCTTTGTGATTTGGTATAAATTTTAAACTGGCATGCCTAATTTGGTGTTTGAGACAAGAGAATAGATTGTTGAGTGATATTCTTGCAAAATTATTTAGTAAAAGTGGGTTTTATGAATATGATTGGTCATTTGGTTGTCATTGTTGTAACAACTAGGAATAATGATGCTGACAATGGTGGTTGTAACAGTAGGCGAAAATGGAGATCAATTCTTCAAATTAATATAGGGGTGATGGTGCCAACTCCTAATAGGTGGCAGGGTTTGAGGCTTTAGGCTGGAAAATATTCGTAATAAATTTACTAAGAAATTGCATATAAAATTAATGTAATATATCCCTATCAAGCATGATTTTAAAGAATAATTATTATATTTTAAATTTATCAATATTTGATAATTATATTGTAATAAAATATTATTTAACATATAGTTGTATATGTTATTTATAAAAAAATAATAAATAATTTTTTTTAGTTAATAATATTATTGTCACACTTTATATGACTCAAGCATATGAAGATATGTATATGTTTAGACAAAAATAATTGTCATAAGATTTATTTTGAGAAAACTCATTTCTCATATGCCTTTTGCATACATATATGTATATATCAAACTTAAAAGGTATTTAATTTAAATTAAATAGACACAATATTTTTTATATATGCGTGTCTAATACATCGATTTGAATTAAATAGACAGTTTTTCAAATTGAATTGAAGAGAAACATTGTTTCAATTTGAATTGAAAAGTCGTGTCGTTTCTATTTGACTTGAAGAGTCATGATATTTCAATTTTGAATTGAAAAGACACATTATTTCAATTTTGAATTGAAGAGTCACGTCGTTTCAATTTGAATTGAAATGACACATTTTTTCAATTTTGAATTGAAAAGACACATTATTTCAATTTCGAATTGAAGAGTCGGTTTGCTTCAATTTGAATTAAAAAGACACATTGTTTTAATTTGTATTGAAGAGTCACCTCATTTCAATTTTGATTTGAAAAGATACATTATTTCAACTTAAATTGAAGAGTCACATTGTTTCAATTTTGAATTGAAGAGACACCTTGTTTCACTTTTGAATTGAAGAATCACGTCGTTTCAATTTGAATTGAAAAAACACATTGTTTCAATTTGAATTTTTTCCAAGTTATTAACTATTACATGGAAACTTGAAGAGATTAATGATTATACATTAAAATAACAATAATTCATTAATATATAATCATTTTGCAATCAACTTGTATTCATGCAAAAAATTTAAATGCAACTAAAAAAAGCTTATGATAGAATTGAATGGAGTTTTATAGAACAGGTTATAAGAAAATTGGGTTTCCATGAAATTTTTATCAATTGGATTAATATTTGTGTTTCATCAATCACGTTTCAAGTATTAATTAATAGTTGTCCATCAAATGAGTTAAACTTATAAGAGGTGTTAGACAGGGGATCCCTTTTCTCCGTATCTTTTTATTATGTGTATGGAGTGCTTAACTAGTTTCTTAAATTCTAAACTTCTGAATAGAAAACTTAAAGATGTGGGTTTTAAAATTGCCAGAAAATCAAATTCTATTAGTCATTTACTATTTGTCTAATTTTTGGTAAGGCGTCAATCCAGACATGTAATGTTATTAAGGATATTTTTAATATATTTGGTAGAGCTTCTGGGCAACTAGTCAATTTTAACAAATCTAGTATTTTCTTTTCAAGAAATGTGACTACACATGATATGAGGATAGTTAAGCTAGTCTTGGGACTGAATGTTGAAGGACATTTGAACAAATATTTGAGAGCCCCTTGGTTGGATTCAAAGAGTAAAAGTAATCAATTTAAATAATTAACAAAGAAAATTGAAAAAAAGATGCAGAGTTGGACGGCAAAAACCCTATCTAGAGCTAGTCATGAAACATTAATAAGATTGATATCATCATCGTTAGCTCAACACAATATGAATTGTTACTTAATTCCAAAAAGGATTAGAGATGAAATTGATCGTATGCAAAGGAAGTTTTTATGGGACCGCAGTGCAAAATGCAATGGTATTAATTGGGTTAAATGGGATCATATATGTTTGAAAAAGAATAAAGGAGGTTTGGACATACGTAATGCTAATGATATAAATATAGCAGCTATGGCAAAGCTAGGATGAAAAATTTTAACATATTAGAATAATATTTGAGTTTCTCATGTTAAGGATAAATATATCTCTAATAGTAATTTCTTTAGCACTAAGTCTAAATCTAATGATTCTTGGGTATGGAAAAATATTTTAAAGGCCAGAAATGTCCTTATTGAAGGAATTAGATGGTCACTTGGTAATGGAAGGAATATTCTATTTTGGGTTGATAAATGGGTTACTGAGCGCACTCCGTACTAGTACGCATAAAATTATAAGGGAGATGCAATTGACTGGGACTTAAAAGTTTGTGATTGTATTTTGAAGAACAAGCAGTGGAACTTAGAAAAACTAGAACAACTGGTGGGACATACTCTAACTTATATTATTAGACAAATTCCTATTCCTGTTTCAAATGTTGAGGATACTTTGTGATAGGGATTAGAGCTCAGTGGGTTGTTCTCCCAAAAATCAGCTACAAGATTGGCTAGGGATTTGAGATGTGAAGATAGAATTCAAAATTTACAGCAAAAGAAAACTTGTTTTGCTTGGATATGGAAATTACGATGTGCTCCTAAAATCAAATCTTTTTTATGACTAGTTCTTAGAAATAGGTTGCTTACGAACAAGTTACTTTGCAAAAGAAGTACCAATGTAGATATTTATTGTGATCTATGTCCAGATAAGATAGAGACTCAAGACCATTTATTCCTTCAATGTCAAGGTGCTAGATATGTTTGGAATTTAATTAGGAGGCATGTGAGAGTTCGACTATGGGAGATGATAATATTGTTGAATGGTTAAAAAAAATACATGAACTTAAGCATAGAAATGGGACAAATGGAGAAAAAGTGGTTAATATTCTGTGACAAATTTAGTGCCAAAGGAATAATTAAATTCTTAGAAAAGATAAATTTAATCATTTTTAAATCATTGAAAAAGCAACCAATATGTTTAAGGATTATTTTATGATTAGGGAGTGGCTAAGCTTCGACTCGTATGCTAGGACGAGAAATCAATAGGTGAGATTTGTTAGATAGATTCCACCAATAAGAATGAAAAAGTTAAACTTTAATGGATCTAAAAAAAAGAAATAACTTATCAGAAGGAATTTGTGCTATTCTCCGGAATGAGACAGGTGAAGTTTGTTTGGCATTATCTAATTGATATAATAGTAATTATCCGGTTCCTCAATTAGAGGTTATAACTTTTCAAGAAGTTTGTTACGAATTGATGTACAAGATGGTAAAAAGTTTGTGATTGAAGGAGACTCCAAAACTATTATTAATTGCTTATTAAGAAAGGAAGGATGGCCTTGGAAGCTCTATAGCATTTTGATGGATTGTGTAAATATTATTAAGGAAATAGGTTTTCAAGTTAATTTTAAATATGTGTATAGGGAGGCAAATTGTGCTCCTGATTGGTTAACAAATAAAGCTTGTACAGAAATGCATAATGTTATTTGGTTTGACAATTTTTCTGTTATTTTGAAAAGTATTGTATTAGATGATATTAGAGCAAGAACATTAGAAAAACTGGTGTAAACTCAACAAAAAAAAAAAAAACTAGCAAATAATTATGAATACACACTTGCATACATATTACATGTATATCTATTTAAATTGTATGACCTTTCATATGCAATAAATATAGAAGAATTTCTTAATAATATAATGTCATATTTGTAATTTAAAATACAAAAAACACACAAATTATATTATTAATTATTTCAATAAATATGAAAAATCTTTCAATTAGAATTCTCAATCTAATTTAAATAATGATATTTTTCCTACTAACACTAATCATTATTATAATTTCATATTAAAGCATTATTATCTTCTTATTTTAAATAGTAACATGACAAAATATTTAAATTAATAAATTAAATATCATGCCAAGTTCAAGTAATATAACAATTGTAAAAGCATAAAATTTTCAGTACACATAAAACTGGAATTAACCAAGTACTATATCTCATAAGTAAACTTGATATAAATATACACATATTAAAATCTGTATATTAACAAACCAGTAAATTAAATATAGAATCTGAAATTCTGTAATTTGAATTTAAAGTAATCAAACCAGAACTAATTATGGAATTCTGTAAATTAATACAATATATAAACTGATAAAGATAAAGTTAAATATTGTCTTAAGATTGTTAGAGAAATTATATACTTCATTAGAATATTGCACTATAAAAATTCACAGTAGTTTGAAATAAAATATTGTACTTTAAAATACTATACTGTAATTTGTATTTGTAAAACTAGTTTTGAAATTATGACTAAAACAAAATTAATTTCATAAGAATACAAAACAGAAATAACTTGAAATAAGCAAAATATAGAACTTACAAGTTGCAGCAGTAAAAATTTAGAAATACAACAGTGATGATTGATCAAGACTAGTTTTTTACACTATGTCCTTAAGACAATATCTCCCTCACATTGGTGCTTTCGAGTTTACAGTGACGGTTGTCTCCCAGGATACAATGGTTATGCACAGTAGAAGAAGCACTTCGATCTTCTATGCACAGCGAACCAGAGCTTGATTTGAACTCTCTCAAATTATGCAGACTCACAGTATGCATGAACTTGATTCTAAAACTCGTGAATTTGAATGAATGATGATGAGGGCGGATTGGGTTCATATAGGTGACTTGGTAGTTGTTCAAATAGACACAAACCTAAAGGGTGCATCTGTTCATACGAGCATATATAATGCTTCAATTTGAATAGATGCATTCATTGGTAAACAAATGTACCAATCTGAAGGGACGCAACTATTCTTTGAATTCAAAGAGACGCATTTATTCACGGTGACTGTTCAGTTAAAATTCAAAAACGTAACATTTTGGAAATATAATTTAAATAAATTTATATATATATATATATTTATATAACAGGTCAAGGCCCAAGGCCAACCCAAGGTAATTGTATATATACTCTTTAAAAACTTTGCTCCCAACCTATGTGAGACACAAGTTTCAAGCTTTTTTACCGTTTCCAAATGATGATATTTGGAGTCATTTTTTAATTCATTTCTTAATGGTTTTGAGCAATCTAATATTTGTATTTAATCTCCTCATGGGAGAGAACATATTTCTATGTAGACCCACTTAAAATAATATGTGGAGCCCATTTTAATTTTGACTCAAAGATGGCCAAAAATTCTTATTCAATAATCTATTTTTCCAACAATAGAATTTTTTATTTTAATCAAATTTTGACAGGGATAAAAATTATTATTTGAATATAATTTTTTAACCAACCTATTAAAATTTAGCTTTGATAACTCCTCTAACTTTATCATTAGAATTGTTGTTAGAAGCCTTAAAAAAAAGGAATTTTTATAACCAGAAAGTCCAGCTGTTAAATTATTATTAGCATATGTTTGAAAATATATTTTTTTGAACAAAAATGCCCTTATCTTTCTTATTTGTAATGATTAACCATAATTGCTATTTATGTAAAAATCATTAATCTTTTTGTTTCGTTTTGTATTTTATTTTTTGGCAGTTAAAACATGATTTTCATTTCATGCTCTTACAAAAAGAATAATTATTTGGTAGTTCATTAGAATTATGATTCTAAAGGTTAGATGAATAGTCACATTAGCAACAAAATATTATAGATATACATGTGACCTATTCTCTAATAGTTGGATTATTGTGACAAAATCATTCAATAATTTCTTCCTACAGAAGGACTCCTCTCACCCTCACCTACCCTACCCTTTTGTTCTCTAAACCTATAAATCTCAAACATCTATTCACATCAACATCATACATATCCTTGCATCTTTTTATTTCTTTGGTTATTGTGTTCGTTTAGATGGGCAATAGAAACATACGTTTAGAAAAAATAACGTTTTGAAAAAACTTATTTATTAACATTTTTTCAAAACGTTTATTTTGATTTTAAAAATATCCAAACGAATATTTTGAAAAATTTAAATAAATATCTATTTATTTCAAAAACTCGTTTGAAACATAAAAATAGTCAAACGGATAGTGAAACGACCATCCAAACACATCTATTATCTTTGAGCTTTGTGATTTGGTATAAGTTTTACATTGAGATGCCTAATTTGATGTTTGAGGTAAGAGAATAGATTGTTGAGTGATATTCTTGCAAAATTATTTAGCAAAAGTGGGTTTTATGAATATGTTTTGTCATTTGGTTGTCATTGTTGTAACAACTAGGTATAATGATGCTGACAACGGTGGTTGTAACAGTAGGCGAAAATGGAGATCAATTCTTCAAATTAATATAGGGGTAATGGTGCCAACTCGTAATATGTGGCAGGGTTTGAGGCTTTAACCTTTAACAGTGATTTCAAATGGTTTTTTTTAGGGGTAAATTAGAATAATATTTCTTGAAATTTTTTACAATTATATTAATTTTTTTGAGTTTTTTAAAATTACACTGACTTTTTCTATTTTATTTAATAATATACAGATATTCATTTCGATCAATTTTTTTTCAAAATAACAAAATTGTCCATGTATTTATTTATTTTTATATTTTTTAATTTTGACCAATGTCTTTTAAAATTTTTTTAAATATTTTTTAATTATTTTATTGAAAAATAAATTTAATGTTTTATCAATATTTATTTAAAAAATGACAAAAAAAATTAGTCAAAATTTAAAAAATTGAAAAAAAAAATATGAAAGGATTAGTTTTGTCATTTAAAAAAAAAAAGAAATTGACTAAAGAAAAGTATTTGTATATTATAAGCTAAAATAGGGAGAATTAGTATAATTTCATAAATCTCATAGGTGGTTAGTGTAATTTACCCATTTTTTAAATAATTTTTTTTTTTTTAATGAACTCCAAAGGGTTAGTTGTGACAAAAACAAATAGCTTGTAAAAGACTTATTTTTCGAGCTCTTAGTTTCGACTTCTCTCGTTGACAAATCTTACAATCATCTCATGTACCCGTTATAAGAATTAACAGCGCTTGAATTACATAAACTTACGTACAAACTAGTAGCCCACCATACCTTGACTATCAAAAATAAAAAATAAAAAATAAAAAAAACAGGAGATTTTAATGGGTTTTTTTCAGATCAAAGAAAATTTTATAAGGGCTTTGAACGGGTCAATGGAGAATTTCTGGGCTTTTGAACGGGTTTCACAAACACAAAAAAACAATAAAGGACCCAATCTAGAGTACCCCGTCGACATGGGTCAGTACTAGGCTTTGTTTGGCTTTATACGTAAAGTTCAGGGGGACGAAAAAATGGTTATTGGGCTTCAAAATTTTACCCAGGTCAAGCAAACCCGCCGGGGGCCGTTTGGCCCAGCGGCCTGTGGTTGCGTTTTGGGTTCAAAACTACGTTTGTATTTAAACATGGGTATGCAATGCATTATCAATGTCAAACGACAAAAATAGCCTTCGTCCTTTTACTAATTGACGAAAATACCTCTCTCATGGCAGATACGTACAGAGCAACATTGTTCAGCTAGGTGGACTCAGAGTTGCTGCCATTCAATAATCTCCGATCCGACCAGCTCCGAAATGAGAACTTTGATTGCTGAAACTATTACTTGCAAATTGAACCCGATTTTTCTCTACCACTTTCCATCACTTTCTCGGAAAAATCCCAACTTTCTGAATTTCTCCCACAGAAAATGGCTTCATCATCCCAAAACCCTGACATACTGCTCCGCCACAGCGTCTGACTCGCCGAGTTACAGCGGGTGGGACGATTTGGGACTAAGTAATGACTGGATTCAATCTGGTGAGTCAAATCAGCTTCGCAATTTTCGGAATTCCCTAGGAATTGATGACAAAAGATATATCTTTATGTATCTATTGGGGTTTGTGTGCGCTTTGGCCATTTCTAGGGTTAGGGTTTCTTCAGTCTTAGTGTTTCCAGCTTTTGTTCTTATTTTTGCTGTTGGGTTTTCGTTTGGGTTTGTTAATGGGGGACACGTAAACGAATTAAGCTTAATTGGGACTAAGAAAAGGACAAAAGATGAGAATTTTAAGGTTTCATTTGAGAAATTGAGGAATTTGGTGGATTTGTTTAATGGGTTTGATGGGAAAATTAGTAGTTTAAGGAATGATGTAAAGAGAGGTATTGAATGTAATCAAATTACAGTGGGTGATTTGGAAAGTTATGTAAGGGCCATGGATTCAATTAGCTTATCTGCTTTGAATGCTAGAAATTCTGTTGAAGCTTATATTGACAGTATGTTAGCTGAGAACCAAGAGGTGGAAAGAACTTTGAATCAAAAGTCAAGTAGGAGAAAGAAAGAAGTGGGTGAAATTGGTTTTGATTTGTTACAGTTGATTGGCAGTTTGTTTCAAGAAAATTCATTTAGTTCAAAGACTAATAAAATGAAAGATAGTATTAAGAGGAATTCAACACCTTTAGAAGTTTATGACCACAGTCCAGGAAATGTTGTAGCTCCTATAGTTGAAGAAAGGGCTTTAAATTCGGTATTGAATGCTAGTGCAGATTTTTCTGGTCATACTTCTAATAAGCCTGATATGGTCTGGGATGGAGCAGAAAACATAGTGAATAATACCAGAAGAATAAATGTACCTGTGGAAAATGATAAAATGAATTTTGCGGAGATACATAGTAGTGCTAAAAAAAATTTGGATGGCAAGGAATATAGTTACCAGAATGACAGATTAAGGTTTATGAACAATCACCAAATGTCTCTGAAGATGGGCCATCATAAGGAAGTTGAAACATGGGCATCTCCTGACGGTTTGCTTGATTCTGTGGGTTTTAGTGCCGGTCTGCATTTGGAAACTGAGGAATCTTTTAGGCAAGAAAGGACACTTGAGAAATCTAATGGAAATTATAGGCCTTCTGACAGAAGGGAGAAGACTGAAAAGGAGGCCTACAGATCACGATTCAAAGAAGATAGAATGACTACTGATGATGATTCCTCTCTAGCTGATCGTCAGTCTGCACATGAGGGTGACTTTCATTCCACTCCATCTTCAATGATTTCAGATGATATGGCGTTCAATAGGTATCTTATGGAAGCTAATATCCTTCTAAAACAAGCCAGGGAATGTCTGAGGCATAGAGGAGATGAAGAACATGCTGAGAATGTATTATACAAATCTGCCAAATTACTCTCCAAAGCCATAGACATGAAGCCCATGAGCTTATTGGCAGTGGGACAGCTGGGAAACACTTATCTTCTTCACGGAGAACTAAAATTAAAGATCAGTCGTGAGTTGAGGTCTCTACTTGCAAGCAGAGATCCCTTATCAGTTGAGAAATGGCGTAAATTACTTGAAGGAGTAGATCATCAGCTCACAGGCAAAGATAAAGTTGCATCTGCTCTCATTAATGTGTGTGAAGAGTGTGAAGAACTCCTTGTTGAGGCTGGAAGAAAATATAGGTTGGCCTTGTCAATTGATGCAAATGATATGAGAGCCTTGTATAATTGGGGTCTTGCCCTTTCCTTCCGTGCACAGTTGATTGCAGATATTGGACCAGTAAGCATTGTCTTTCACAGTTAGATTGTGTTTTATCAATTATATTTTGTTCACCAACTTTGAACTCATACAGGCTGAACTGGACTTTGAAAAGAATCTATACACCTTACTGCTAATTAACATAAAGTTGTCTGGTTAGGCAAATTCAGTTTAATTTTTGTGCCCTTTATATTCAGTATCTAACATATCTTTATAAATTTCAGGAAGCAGCTTTTGATGCTGACAAGGTGTTCTTGGCTGCGATTGATAAATTTGATGCCATGATGTCCAAAAGCAATGTTTATGCGCCTGATGGTATGATAATTAGCTTTCTGTCAGTAACTTCATGAGGCTGATGTTAATGCAAACAGTTTGGAAATTTAGTGTGAGCATTTTGTAAATAGAGATATTTGTGGCCTTAAGGCTCTGGTTGTTTCTTATAAATAGTAAGAGAAAAGAGAGGGAAAGGAAAGGGAGAGGAAAAGGAAAGAAAGGAATCCTTTAATCTTGGATTTCCTTTGCTCATGAATTTTCCCACATTTTTTTTGCTGTTTTACAAGGAAAATAGACTCCAGTTATAAAGATTCTCTCTGATTTTCTTTTCTCACTTTTTTCTGACATGACCAAACAAGAGAAAGAAAGATTTTTTATAATTTCTTTTTCTTTCCTCCCTGGTTCCCGAGTTCCAGACAGACTAAGTGAGTATAAAAACTGAAACTGACTGACTAAGAACATTATGTCCATAATTATTAGTCCGATTTTGTTTCTGATTCAGAAATTATTGCTTCCCTTACGAGATTTTCTTTTTTGCCTTAAAGCAACTTCTGGCTTAACACAGTTTATAGATGTGCTGTAGAAACTCTTTTCATTCACTAATATTTCACTTAGGAAGGCATTTACATCTTGTCTTACTCCAAAGGTTTTGTGATTTAAGTTGCCTGCTTGTGACTTAATGTATATGAAACCAGTTTCTCTTTTTGTTCACATATTGATTCAAAGAACAAAGATCTTGCTCTCACGAAAAATTAGATAACAAATTGAAATGCTCTAGTGTTCTCATTATCTGGATGACGAGTATAATTTGTATGCAGCTTAAAAATTTTCGCAACCTTGTTTTTGACATTTATTTCTAAAGTGAAGATACTATCATGAATAGGTACTAAATAGTAGAATTTAGTTTAACTTATGATGACATCGGTGGATTACAGCTCTGTTCAGATGGGGTGTGACATTACAGCAAAGATCTCGCTTACGACCAAGAAATAGTAAAGAGAAGGTAAAGTTATTGCAGCAAGCAAAGAGGCTCTATGAAGATGCACTTGATATGGACTCAGACAATCTCCAAGTAAGAGAAGCCTTATTGTCATGCTTATCTGAGCTCAATTTTAGGAACTATTAGTCATTTGGTGTACAAAGCTGAGGCAAGGCTGGATAGTTTCTTCTTGGCCATTCTTTAAATAAAAGAATCACTATTGGCATATGAAATATATACAATCTTTTTGTCTACCACATATATTATTGGGTCGTTAATAAATCTGCGGTGGATTTAGACTGAAGCACTCAATTTATTGTAAGAATTCATTAAATTGTGTTGTTTCATCCCCTATGTGTATATTGTTAATGAAGGTATTTGGATTCGAACAGAAAGCAGATTTCGTTGTGTTTCTTGGGTGTTATCTTTGTCATTGTACGAAGCCAATTCATCTGAAACAGTATGATTTGGGTGGAAAACGGTTGAAATCATCCTGAAAAAAATCATGACTTTTGGTGTGAGAAATCTTCAAAGGGGAAATACTTATAATATATATATATATATAGCACTTTAACCATGTATGATTAGTGCCTTTATTAATTACTATTGAACATGCTATGAGGGTTTTATATGGTGTGGCTTTGAGCATAAAATTCTCTTCTGATACCAATCTTCAAATAATCCATACGGTTTGTTGATTTGATAACTATGTTGAGATTCATAATCTTACTACTTAGTTCTCAAAAGTATTGTAAAATTTCAAGCTTGTATCTTACTAATTCCATAGAAGAATCCTCGAGTGAAGAGTTGTAACATGAAAAGATATGATCTGGGCAGAGCTAATGAACATTCATGGCTTTTAAAGTATTTGAGCTTTGCTTTAGATCAATTCAATTTAGATTTATGGAATCATCGAAGAGCAGGTTCAACTCTTGATGGGTACCAAAATTTTCCATCACGATTTTTTTTCTGTCTGATTTACACATTCTCATCTATTTATATTTTTCTTATCTTGTCAGATGATGTTTATAACTACATATACATGCCTTTTGAACTCAGTTTTTTCAAATGAGCCCCAGCAACCCAAGGCATTTTTTAGTGGGATCTGACCATTGGGTAGCAGTGTGCTTTTTTTAATAATACCATATCATATGTGACATGATATTATTGAAATGACACATAGCCACCTTGGTAGGTCCATTCAAGAAATTTTTCCCATCAACTCTATGTTTAGCCATTTCATGTATACGTGATCCATAATCAAACATATTGGCAGAAAACTAATTTCTTTGAACCGTGAATTAGAGCTGTTCTTCAGATTTTGGAAAATAAATTCTAAAAAATTGATTACGCGAAAATGAATTCTAAAGAATACAATCAATTTGTTATTTAAATATTTAATAAAAATCATGTAGAAATATTTGCAAACCATGATTTTACAACTGTGATTTTGTAGGTCTCATTGCAAAACTTTATTTGAAAAAAAAAATTAACAAATTTTTTTCCACTTGTTGAAGATAGTTTCATTATGAAAAACTAAATTTATAAATCCCCTTTGTTGAAGGTAGTTTTTCTATGTAAAAGTTTATAAATGGAAAAAGGTCCTACCGGGAGTCGAACCCAGGTCGCTGGATTCAAAGTCCAGAGTGCTAACCACTACACCATAGAACCCTTTTGTTGACCAGTCTTGAAATATTATAATATAAAGTATTAATTTGCTTCTAAGTGGGTTTAGCAACCATTAAATATTGTAAAATGAAACATCTCCCATTTTTATGAATATCAAAAAAAAAGGAAAACAAAATTTCTATGAATATTATAGTGGAAAAATCCTTTGAATAGGTTGCCTCATAGTTCTTTCTTGGAGTTGGCTTCAATAAGTTGTTAATTTTTTAAATTTTATTAATTAAAAAATAAAATGGAAAAACATATTCATTATCTTTTGATGTGTGATTTGGAGCTTACCTTGATCCCACTTCTACGTTTTTTTTATTTAATGAAATATGCAGCAATTAAAAGCATAACCAACATTTTTTTTTTCAAGATTTACAGAAGTATTTTGAAAAATAGAAGGAAGAATAATTTATAAAAAGGAAAACAATAAATTCAGTTTGTGATTTACTAAGGCTTTGTTTAGTTTGTGGAGTTGGTGCTGGGTGATTGTTATAAATTCATCCGAATTCTTGATGATTCGAAAAATAGGCAATGTGTAGGTTTTCTACTATTGCCATAGGAGTTCGGGGGCAGAGCCTCTGGAAAATTTTTTTGACTCCCTTTTTTTTTTTGGTCATTTTTTATTTCTTATATTATAACCCATTTATATAAAAGTATTATCTTTCAGGGTTTTGACTTAGGAGCAGATAGTCGTCATTTGAGAAAAATGGGTTTCGAATTTTAGAAGTTTTTGGCTCTTGTAATCTTTTTGATAAATAGTGGACTGATCATCGCTACCCGTAAATGTAAATCTTCTGTCTTCTCTGCGAATTTTGTTTATTTTTTCTTGCTTGTTTGATCGCTTCCGCACAACAATTGGCAATGAAAAGAAAAAGAAAAAAGAAAAAAAGAAACAATATCACACACGTTTTCTCATACTTTATTAAATTCATATCACAAAAAATTCTCAAGAATGAACCAAGACAAAAAATAGTGTAAAATTAGTTTTTCTTTTCTTTTCTTTTCCTTGTATTTTTCTCTTGTTTTCACGATAACTAAATTTAAAAAAATGCTAAATTCGTAAAACAAATAAAGCTTAAATTTCATTTGCTTTTGTAGAGGTAAGTGCAAGATATCAAACTTTAGAGCCAATAGTTTTCATTTATTTAATCAACATTGATTAGATTCATTCAAATTGTTTGAATCTTTTCCAGCTTCTAGGTTGTGAATGATTTGGAAAAAAAGGTCTAATAGAAATGAAAGATGATAAGAATTTCATTCAATGAAAAGCTTAGGCATAAATAGTATGATGGAATATTATTACACACATTGGCATTTTCTCATTCACTAGTTTAAGCTAAAATGAAGGTGGATTTTGGTTCAATGACAATATTGCCTACTTGTTTTACTCATTCACTATTGTCCATTTTGGATTTTGGTTCAAAGTTACAAGTTTGAGTTATAATCATATGCAGACCTAAAACATGCCTCGGGCCCAATGTAGAGCCAAAATGATGTAATATTATAATTATTTAACTTTTAAATGGACAATATAATGCATTTATTATGTAAAAGTGTCTTGCATATTTGGGCACCATCGATTTCCCACATAGACAATGCATTTTTTTATAGACACCCATTTCAAAAATGGATCCAAAGTGTTTCATCTTCTAGTCTTCAGATGGCTTTCAAAATGGACTGCATACAATGATATGGTGTTTGAAAATCATAGATCTTGTATGGGTGAGGAGTTTTGATTTGGTTTGTGGTTGAGTCAGTTTTAGTTAGGGCATCATATGACTAGTTGGATTCTAAAAATGGAAAGGAAATTGCAAAGTTAGATTGTGTACCAAAACTTGAAAGTAAGGTTTTCTTGATATATTTAGCTGCCTTTTACAACTTTCATGGTGGAATGGAAGGAAAATGGCAATGGAAACTGATATTATTTTGAAGAAAGTTTTTAACAATACAAAATAGCTACTTTAAAAGATATAGAACTTTGAAACGCGTGGTAAGTAAGAGGGGGCCTTGGTGACAACATAAGTCCGAGCGTGACGAAGGGCGAGGAGTAAGAACCAAGCCAAATCCTTGATCTCTTTTTAGGTGCTCTAATCGCCTTGTTAAGTTATGAAGGGTAATATTGGTATTATGAAATATATTTGTTATATTAGGGTATAATATGGTCATTTCCATTAACAAACATCAAACACATATTCATTTCTAAACTGTATGAGTTGTTTTTGTTCACTTTTAAAGCGTAAGGAGGTTAACTGAAAATTTGATAAATTATGAGGTGTGACTGTGTAATTTACCTTAAACTTTATTTATTGGATTAGATTGAATTGAATATCCAATATTTAATTGATTCAAATTTATATCAATTATTAAGTGGGTTGTTAGATTATTAGATCATGCATTTTGTTTAATGAATCAATTTCGGATCACCCCTAATCTGATTCATATTCGATTTGTTTCCATGCCTAGTTCATATTATCGTAAAAGAAAAAGTAATCAGGGGCAAAATAGGAAAGGTATGTCAGTTAATGGGCCGTTTGGGGAATGTATTTTTCTCGGGCTCAATCGCTTACTTATGAGCCCATCCATCCGTTTTGCTGATACCGACAATCATTTGTCAAATAAAACCCAGCTCAAGCCCATACCAGTCGTTCTTTAGCTGGAAGAAGAAGGCTATACCATTCATTCCAACGCTGAAGTAGGGCACAAATAGTGAAATCGAACCTTTATCACTTTCCCTTGCAAGAAACTAGTAAAGAAATTAGGGCCTAGGTTTTGGGATTTAGATTTGAGCTGCGATGTCTGGTTCCGATGCTCGAGATGAAGGCACCGACGATGGATACGCCAACAAAGGGGATGATCATGGACGATCGTCACCGTACGACCCGTTCGATGATCGAAGTTCGCATCGTCATAAGGTCATTCTTTTGCGTTCTTGTTTGATTAGTAGCAGGATGTGAAACATGATATCGCTGGTTTAAGAACAATTCGACGATAATTTAGAGTTTTATGTGGCATTGACACGAAATGACTTGGGTTATTTACGTTTGATTACATAATTAATTAATGAGCTTTTAGCATAGAAATGATGAGCCATATATGTTGTCTATATCGATGATGGGCTGTATCATTGACCTATGAAGTTAGCATACTGAGGTTATGATATTAGAATTTGAGTCTTTTATTGATGTTAGACATGGTCTACAAAGTTACTTTGGTTTACCAGATGAGTCGGAAATGAGACTTATAATAAGTTGAGTACAGGTTAACACGACACCTTTGATTTATTGTGAGAACTGTGAAGATATTTGAGACGGGCAGTGGCATACTGGCATTGCATGTTATTGAAAAAATTTCCATTGTTATTTATCTAACCAAAAAGAGAAAAAATTATCATCCAGTAAAAAAGATAAGAAAGGTTGCCTTTGGTAGTATATCACTATAGATTAGTGTACCGTACCACGCATTGGATTTAAAATGAACTGTGGCAGGCAAAACCACAATTCCATTTTATTCAATGCAGCAAGTAGGGAAAATGATACCATCAACTCGAAGGCTTATTGAAAGGTAGAAACAACATCATTTCATGAAGTTTTGAAGTATTCATTATACAAGCGAGTATACAGAGTCATTTTGAATGTTATGGAATACAGTTTGCTCTTTCTGAATGCTATTTAGAGTGTACTGGAGTCTGGAATGTTCAATTCTCATATGTCATAATTTAATTGATTAAGACATATTGAAGCTGTTGTTTATAGACATTTATTGTTCTAATATTATTTTCTAAGTTAATTTTTTTTTTTTGTTTTAAGCAATTCCAAATGTTTTCTCTTTCTCTCTCTTTACATTATTGTTGATTATCTCTTTCTATAAAGTTTATAGGGTAAATTGCAGTGACCTCCTGTGAGGTTCCTGACAATTACAAAGACCTCCTTCGGGGTCTCTAAAATTATATTGCCGTCCCCTACTTTTACAGACAAATTACACATACCTCCCCGGTCCTTTTTTTCTTTCAAAATGATAAAAGTATCCATTTTATTTTATTTTTTTTGCATTTTTTCAATTTTGATCAATTTTGTATTTTTTTTATTTTTAAATAAATATTGATTAAAACATTCTTGATCAAATATAAAAATAGAAGTCATTTACTTTGATTTTTTTTTTTTATAAAATGAAAAAATTATTTTAAAAAATGTTAGAAAAATTTAGTCAAAATTAAAAAAATGTAAAAAAAATACATGGAATGGATATTTTTGTCATTTTGAAAAATAATTGGATAGGAGGGGAGGTATGTGTAATTTGTCCGTAAAAGTAGGGGAGGGTAGTATAATTTCAACTACCTTAGGCAAGTCTTTGTAATTGTTAGAAACCTTAGGAGAGGCTAGTGTAATTTACTTATGTTTTTTATATTATTCATTTTTCATGCTCTCAATGTTTTTGGTAGACCTTACTTTTGCAGGCTAAATGACTGATTATATTAAATTATCTCAGCACAAATCTCATAAATCAGATGAGAGGACGAGGTCTAGAGAGTCGGATCGAGGTAGGGATAAGGACCGAGACCGCCATCACAGGGACTACAATGAGAGAAATGTGAGGCATGACAGAGGAAGGGACAGAAGTGAATATCAAGGCCATCCTAGGAACCGTTATAATGACAGGTTACAATAGGAAATAGCATTTTGCTCGTTGCTTTTGTTTTTTGTAGTTTATCGTTGCTTGGAAGCAATTCATTTAATTTTCATACCCTTTTTATGGTCCATACTGCATGTCATTTTATTATTCTTCTTCTTTGAGGTGTTATTAAGTCTTTCTTTGGAGGATTTTTCATCCCTCCGCACTCTTGGAGAGTTCCTTATCTTCATCAATATTATAGTTCTGTGTTTTTTATATTTTATATAAAATGAATGAATGCTATTGGTTTTACATTCCCCCACCGCTCCCTGCCATCCCATGTGATTGTTTGATGATAAATAGATGTCTGTTTACTGATGACACACTTACAGTGGGTTTGGATGAAGAATTTTAAAGCATGAGATATTTGAAATGAAGGGATTTTTTTTTTTTGGATCAGTTTGAATTCACATAATTTAAAATCTCTTTATTTATAAAATTCCGTGCTTGGAAAAAAAATCTTAAATATAGGTACTTCTAAGAAAAAAAATTAGATTTTTTATCCTGTCATCCATATTCAATATGAAGTTCTAGTTGAATTTTATTATTCATGCTCCTTTAAGAAAATAACTGATAGTTAATCAAATACATGTTAATTAATAAAAAATTAAAATAACTGAAAGAAAAGATTCCAAAATTGTATAGATCCTTCATAAAATGACTGTTGTTTTTCCCGATCCAAAAAATAAATAAAAATTTGATTGTTGCTTTAAGACATTGAAACAAAAAGGGTAACAAACAAAGAGTTTCTTGCAAATTGTTCCCCCGCGTGGGGCCCTGGGGTGGGGTGGCCTTTTAATTTACCAAGACAGTTCAATAGTAAGTTAGCTCTCAATTGCTTTATTTTAAGAAATTGGAAATAACACCTGTTTTGAAAGAATTTCATCTGAACTGCTAAACCACCAACTTATCTAAAATTTTAAGTTATTAGAGAATGGGTCAATAATGTATATCAAGCGCTCAACACTCCCCCTCACGTGTGACTCTAGACTTGCACATGGGGAGACAAACAAACCACATAAATACGAAGAAGGATATAGTGCAACTTTGCACAAACAAACTAAATGAAGAATAAATACAGATGGATAGACTTGAACTCAAGACCTCCCATAAACAAGACTCTGATATCATGTTAAATCACCAACTTATTTGAAAGCTTAAGCTCTTAGATAATGGGCTAACAATGTATGCCAAGCTTTCAACATGAACATTTAGAGCCTTAAATCCATTTTTGAAATCCTCACAAAGTTTTGAAGATCCTTATCTCTTTTTACCCAAACAATGAAATTTAAAACCAAGTATTTTGAAATGCTTTTTTGGTTTAAAATCCTCCCACAAATCCTACACCCAAACACAACCATAAGAGTGATGTTTTACATTTGGAGTCCAATAACCTGGGACAAGCTTTTCATTTTTCTCTTGGATACTTATAAAAAAAAATACTTTTTGATGTTTTGATGATAGTTGTTACTTTTGCAGGCAGAGTGATTATGATCGAGATAGAGAGAGGCAACATAGACATAAATCACCTTCCCGATCAAAGGATAGATCTAGGAATCAATCTAGATCTCGCTCGCCTTCGAGAAGGTCTTCAATAGCTTCACCTAAGCATATTCAATCTCTTTGCCGATGACATTTTTTTTAGCTTAACATGTTTTCGTGTTTTATATTAATTATATATGTTGCAAGGAGAAGTTGCCTTACAAATATATATTGTACAGAAGCTTTACATCTTACATTATCTACTTTACAAACAGATTGTTATACCAGTAGTTTATCTTCTTTGACCACTGATAGTAATGTTTTCAGACGTTGACATATTTGCTTCCCTTTTGGATTGTCAACCGGCACGGCGTTGTTTATTTAACAAACAGATTGCTTCAATTTTAGTTTTTCTTAAACCACTGTCAATATTGTTTTTACTCATTGACATATTTGATTATGTTTTGTGCGTCAACATTCACTGGTGGATGATGTACTACTTCTCTTTTAATTCATGAACTTTTTGTTTTTCGATAAGTGAATTCCCGAGATCTTTTGATCAGCTCTTTACATTCACTGTTGCTTGTGCAAACTAGTGTTTCCTTTCATTTTTTTCTGGAAGTATATTGTTGCATGCCTTTCTTATCTTAGGTAGCACATGCCATATAGTAATTTTTTAATGGATAGAACGCTTTAGGTTAAAATGAAAGGATGTTTTTAAGTCACTTTTCTGTTGGAGTTCATCTTGTATTTTTGGGAGGCTCAGCTTATTAGTTCTTTTAGTTATTATAGTTTGATTTAAGCATGTAAAGTCAATGTTATACATTTTCTTTCTCCCTTTAAATAGTTACATTTTTTAATTTTAATTTTTATTATATTAGATATGTTGAATCCCCATTTTGCAATTTGGCAAAGTGATACTCCTTTCTGACAAAACTTTTATTCAAAACTGATGCTATTTTTAGTTTTGGCTTTGAAGGAAATTTCATTAATACTTATTTTGTTTACAGCAAGCGGACAAGTGGTTTTGACATGGCACCGCCTATTAATGCATTGTTACCTGGTGGTCCAGCCCTAGGTTAGCATCTAGCCCCACTGATATATGTACATAACTAGCTTCCCATTAACATTTAGTCATGCAGCATCATTATGCCAACAGTATTTTATCATTTTCATTTTGCAGTAGCTTGTGATTAAATTTCTCTTTCTTTTTTGTGATACTTTTATCTAATCACTTATAACCGAAACTGAGAACAATGTTGTGTTGGTTGGCTGTTGTGTGTGGTTGTTTGTTTGTGTTTTTGCCTATCATTTGGGTATGAAGGTCATGTTGGGCTACATGTCCCACCGTACTACCCATGGACGTGACCGCTGTAGATTTTATGTTCAGCGAGGAATCATTGCATCGATTAGCTGGATCTTGTTCGCCTTCAACCAGCAACTGTTGTTATTGGTAGACTTGCAAATATTTCCTCAGCATCTGCAGTGATGAAATTTATTTCTTATTATGTTACCTGATTGATATGTAATTTTAGGTACGAAATAGGTTTTTATTTTTATTATTAGTTTATTTCTTGTGCTTTAGTGTTATGGTGAAATAAATAGTTTTAGACTAATAACTTATGAAACAAAAAAATAAAAAATTTAGACATCTAGATGTGTTGCTTCTCCACATGAAGTAGCAACACATTTTCATTTTTTAGTTATGTTATGCTTAATGTCATATTTACTTGTTCCTAATTGTTAATTACGCAGGCCAACTTCCAGGGGTTCCTCAAACAATGCCAGGAATGTTTCAAAATATGTTACCTTTTGGGACATCACAGGTGTTTGGCGTTCACAAGCATCAGTTCATGACTTCTTCTGTGAGTTTTTCAACTCCATTCATATGTTGCTAACTTAAATGTACTTAAATAGGTTAATCAGTTGGGAACTCTTTCCTTGATGCCAGCCCAAGCCATGACTCAGCAGGTAATTATTTGATGCCTTTCTGTTGCACACAATTTAAATGGTCCCACTGTTCAAGTGAAAACTTTTCTTCTTATTTCTCTCTATAGGCTACAAGGCATGCACGTCGCGTATATGTTGGTGGTCTTCCGCCCATGGCTAATGAGCAGGTTTCACAATTGGATTATTCTTTTCTTGCTAGGAACACTACAGTTATTAATTATTTACTCTCTCTCTCTCTCTAGGATCAGTAGCGCCTGTTGCAAAATTTTCCTTACTGAATATTATTGACATGATGCTTGGTTGAAAATTGCCTTTTCTACTTGTTAATTGGTATCATTTTGTAGTCTGTGATTCTGTCTGTCTTTTAGTTTTCTTTCCCTTTTACATTATTTGGTATTTTTGTACAATTTTTAACTTAGTTTGATACTTTGACATTGTTGGGTTTACAAATTGGTTTAAAGTCAATTCTTTGTTTTAGTCCTCTAGTCTGAACAAACACACATCTTTATATGCTAGTAATTTGTTTTACTTATTTATTTAGATTCTGACCTACTTGAGAAATAGTCCTAGTGCAGCCACTATTAAGCATGGATATATGCCTTTGGTTTGTTTTTTGTAGCCACTATTAAGCATGGATGTTATAACTTATCAAAAAAAAAAAATTAAGCATGGATATTATTTGAGGATCGCTTGGAGTGTCTATGGAAGGAAAGATCAGAAGGATTTTTTGAGGGAATTGTGCTATTCTTGGAGTTTTAAAGACTTTTACACTTGTTCTTTTGGATTAGGGAGGCAAATCCCATATATTTAGACACCTTTATAGATGTTTTTGAGGGAACTTAAACTTTAATATTTAAGCCTCTTCCTTCTCTCTCTCTCTCTCTCTCTCTCTCTCTCTCTCTCTCTCTCTCGTAATTATGGATTCACCTCCCTCAGGCGCCTTTTATGCACATATATTACCAATAAAAAATAATTTAGGAACTACGAACACAAATCTGAAAATAACACAAATTAAAATCAGCAATGGCAAGGGAGGGCCTCATCACCATCGAGACATGCAGTGCATTGTCCTTGGAGGTTGATTTGTGCTGCCAAAGTCCTTGACGTGGTGTGAAAGGGTCATTGGTACTCAACCTCCCAGGATTCTTGATTGACCCTTCAGAGCATGCATGAATAACACAGTGGAATAGAAAGGATGTGAGTGAGTAGAGAGAGAGTTGACGGGAGAGAAAGGTAGTCAACTGGAGAGAGAGATGTGCAGGTATATGTGTACATATGTATATATCAGCTGCTAGTGTGTGAAGAGTCTGAAGACCTAGCTAAGAAGTACTTGTGGTGAGATAAATAAGCCCCATGGATATAATCTAACGGTTTAAAAATAACAGGCCGATTTCAACAATAAGAACTAAATGGTGACAAAGAAACAGGCTAAGAGCAAAAAGAAAGAAAACGCAAGGAGCTTGAAGTAAAACTCAGCCCAATCACACTTGCAGACAATACGAGATGGGGCGGGGTGCACATGTGTTTGTTATGTAAGCCAATGGTCCATTCTTTGGTCCACTGCCATTCGATACCATGTGAAGCCCATCACCAAATATAAACACATGGGGATTTCTCTTTATAACCAATGTGGGACAAACATAAGACCAAAGGAAAGACTAGTGTTTTGGTCCTTTGGATCACTCACCCACACACATATACAGTAATGTGCAGTTTGTATTGAGACTGCAAGGAGGCACTAAAACAATAATATGCTATCATCACTAGTGTTCTATGGGCACTGCTTTAGTTTCAGGAAACAAGTCTTTCCGGCTTTTATCTGCACTATGCTTTTTCTAGATGAATGGGAGGTTGCTCTTATAGAGTCTGCTTATGTCTGGTAAATTCTTGGAGAAACTAATGGAGCCAAATTTGGCGTAGAAATTTTCATCTCGAGTGATGGAAAAAGTATTATTGTCTCTGGCTGGGATAATGGAATCCGAGCTTTTGATTTGCTTGCGAAAGCTGTATCAAGCAATCATGTAGTTATATTTGTACTTCAGGCACATGTTATGGCTATAATTAGCATGATAATTGTTCCATGAATTTATGGAATTCAGATTCTATCACTTTATGGAATTACTATTCAATCACTGAGTAAAAATATTTTTTGTTTAAAGCTATTAATGACATATTAGTTGCAGTTATGCTAGCAAATGTTCTGATTTCTTAACTCTCACCTTCTAAGGATTTTTCCCCCTTTTTTTTAAGCAGACAATTGCAACATTTTTTAGCCATGTAATGACTGCAATTGGAGGAAATTCTGCTGGCCTTGGTTAGTTTAGTTAATCAGCTTCAGATGTTGTTCTGTATATGTTTGCCCACTCCTTTTACTGGTTTACTATCAGATCATAGCGAATATTTTTTTTTTTAAAACTGTAGGTGATGCAGTTGTGAATGTGTACATTAATCATGAAAAGAAGTTCGCCTTTGTAGAGATGAGAACTGTTGAAGAAGCCAGTAATGCAATGGCATTAGATGGGATCGTGTTTGAGGCATGCTAAATTCAAACTCTCTCTGTCACCTTGTTTAAAATACAATCCTTACTTTGCTGATAAAAAAAAACTGTGTGTCTGGAGCCATTGGCTGTAAAATTGTTATTGGAGAATTGGGGAGAGTGAAATAAGCACATTGTGGCTATAATTATTAACTTCCATAGTGTCAGACTTGTACCATTCTGTCCCTATTCTCCAATATCACAAAGCATAAAGACTAGAAGAACTCTATCAATTATGTAACGTTGTATGGCAAAATTGAAGAAAGAAACATTATAATCTTCATTGCTAATAATATTGTTATTTGTATCATTCTTAATTGTTTTTTGGTTTAAATTTCAATTGAATTGAGTAATGTCTAATAGTGAATAAAAGGTTTGATGGTAAGCAATGGTCAATAGTACTGTAATCTTGTACTTAAACTTAAAAATTCCTGGGGCAGAGCTGTTAGAAAAAATTTCATTTGTGGATATGCCCGTCAGTATACGCATGATGGCCATTACACTGAAAATCAGGTCTGAGTGAACACAGATTTTACATGTTTTATATTACCTTGCCCAGATTTTTTAATAACATGTAACTTTTAGTGAAGTGGACATCGGTTGCACAGGAGCTGACTTGGGTTGTGTAAAACACCGGTGATTCCTCATCTGACATGCTTCTTTTTATATGATCTTACTAGGGCGTTAATGTGAGGGTTCGACGGCCTACGGATTATAACCCTACATTAGCTTGCGCTCTTGGTCCTAGCCAACCAAGTCCTCACCTTAATTTAGCTGCTGTTGGACTTATACCAGGGTAAGTTGGCATTCTAATATATTTTTCCATGACTATTGCAATGTGATTCGCATTACCAGGATGATTATGTTGCTAATACTTATAGGTCAAAAGCAAATGATTAAACATGGATTATTAGTTCAATTTTTTAGGGGCTTGAGTTATACTTGGAAGCTCTATTCTGCTGTCTTTTGTTTATTTATTTTTTTAGTTTTAGTTTTTATTATATATTTATTTTTTAAGGAAACACAATGTTTGTATTTAGGATTGGGGAGAAAATACAGAGAGGAATAGTGATCCTCCAAAACTGAAAGTAATGAAAACAAGGACCCTAACTAAATTAGCAACCGCCAACTTGCCAAGCCTCAACGATCAAGAATGAACTAATGTGGGAATTTGAGGATGCCAGCTAGCTTAGCTGGTGCCTGGTAAGGCTTATTGGTAGTGAAGCTACATGTTTTTCTTCGTTCCTGCTTTGCTATCAAAAAGAAAAAAAAGAAATTAAAGTGGGAGTCATTCCGAAGAAATCTTCTGGAGTAGGAGGAGCCCTGTTGGCAACGTAATCTGCTTGAGTTTGGCAAACTGCAAATCCATGTGAAGGACCAAACGAGTTGTTGGAGAAGATCAATCATCTTCTCAGCCAGATTGGAATGGTCCCATGGACAACCCTGCTGCCAACCTGACAGCTCCACATCCCGGAGTTTCACTAGGGTGCTGCCTTGTAACGTTGTAGAAACATTTACTTATTTATTTCTCCAGCCTTTTATTCTTTCCCAATGACAAATTTTTGCACAAACATCTACCCCGTGAGAAGCTCTTCTTGTAACGTTGTAGTCATCTACTCCTTCACTGCCCCCTTCACCCAACCCAAAACTGCACGCATTAAAAAATGTCTCAGCTTTTAGTGGAGTGATGCCATCCCTAAGAGTTTTTACTCTTTTTTTTAACCAGAGCATCATTTATCATTGTTACAAGCTGTTACTTCTTAGATCAATTTGTATAGATTTTTTTTTAAAGAAAAAATTGTATGCTGATTCTGGATTTGATTGACAGTGTGATTGGTGGAGCTGAGGGACCTGACCGTCTCTTTGTTGGTGGGTTGCCATATTACTTTACTGAAGAACAGATACGAGAATTGCTGGAGTCCTTCGGGTGTGGGCCTAATTTAGTGGCATTTCTTTCAAGTTTCCTTTTTCCTTTTCAATTCTTCAGTGTTCTTTCCCTCCCCCTCTCCCTCTCTCCCCTATATGCTGATTGATGACCTGCATTTTTAGGCATCAGGATATTTGCTTCCTCGTCATACTTATGTTGTCATTCAAATTAATTTCATGTTCTAACGATAAAGTATTTCATTGTTGCAGACCTTTACGTGGGTTTGACCTTGTTAAGGATAGAGACACGGGAAACTCTAAAGGATATGGCTTCTGTGTCTATAAGGTGAATAAAACTAATGTTAGAGGCCTTTGATTTGGGCTGCTATCAGAGAAGCCCTCCGAGCTATTGATATTCTTTTGTTTCCTGGCATTGCAGTTAATTCTGCTCCATCGGTAACTTGAATAAAGTCATGACTGGTGCAAAGTTACCGATACAACTTGTTTTTGAGTATTTAGAACTTGCTTTCTAATTTCTGCTTTCAAAATAACACTGTTTGATTTGGGCTGTTGTCAGAGAAGCCATCAGAGCTCTTGATGTTCTTTTGTTTCCTGGCCTGGCAGTTAGTTCAGCTCCTTTGGTAGCTTGAATAAAGCCATGACTGGTGCAAAGTTACCGAGACAACTTGTTTTTGAATATTTAGAACTTGCTTTCTTATTTCTGCTTTCAAATGACACTGTAACTTGATCACCCCTTCTCCCGTCTTTAACATTTGTATCACTGTAATGCTGGAGGGGCTTCCATTCTTATAAGATCCTAACTGTCTAGCGTATATTAACTTCAGGATCCATCGGCAACAGATGTTGCTTGTGCTGCTCTTAATGGTTTGAAAATGGGTGATAAAACATTAACCGTCCGGCGTGCTACCATCAGGTTGGTGTACTTCGATTAAAAGAGCCTGTATTGACAAGTCATTTTCTATAAAGTTCATTCTGACTTTTTCGTTGCCTTACTTTCATTTAGTCTTCTAGTTATTAGGCAGAGTTTCATTGGAAATTTTGTCACAAATGTGAAAGCTTCTTTGTCAAATAAAATGTTAGATAAATTTCAAGTGGGAAAGATGACATATCTAAAATGTTAATGCCTTTCTCTTCCAGCATTTGGGAATCTGTCATGAGATTCTTTTCATTTTTTTTCCTAACCTAACTGACAATTAGTGGTATTCTAATCTTTGAGTTTTATTTGTTAACTTTTGTGACTCTCGTTAATCTGCTTTTGAGAACAAGATTGCAAAAATTTGATTCAAAAGCTGAGTGATATGAGTCTTCTGAAAGATGTGTTGGAGACACGAGGTTTCTAGTTCTACATCTCCATGCTGTTTTTTAATTTAGAAAGATAAGTCATGTAAATTTTCATGTTGTGCTTCTACTGACTTTTTGTACTAATGACTTCTAATAAATCTGCAGGATGAATTCTTGTAACTAAAAAGTCATTTGTTTTCCACAAAATATAGTTTAATCATCTTCTCCTTCATTGTACGGTAGCTATGGATGTTTGGTCGATGTTTTTTTGCTAATTTTGAGGTTTTTTGGGCCATGCCAAGGTCAGTCAAGGATCTCTTGTGGTGTTGGTTGGCTAATAGGGTTAGAAGTCCATGGTTTTAAATCGCAACAGTCGCGATAGCGGTGTAACGGTATTGGGAGTATTAGTTGATATTTAACGGAAATCGGGAGTCGCACTCGTGAATTTTTTATAATCACTAGAAAATTTCTTAAAGGTTACTGATATGCATGGTTTTGCTTCAATTTATTACTTTTTAATTATTTTTAATCATTTTTATAGTTCCTATGAAAAAAAAATACTTATTGTATAGGACTTTATATTAATTTTATATCAAAGTAAGAAGAAAGTGCAATCTATTATGACTGACTATGACAACTAATAATTAAAAAACTATAAGTAATTTCAGAAAATATAAAAAAATAAAATAAAACATAGACAGAGAATATGTTAGAAGTGGATATTAATTGTTAACTAAAGGACTTAAAGCCAAACAAACACATAATTTAGCAAAAATAATAAAAAATATAAATGTGATTAATCATATTACAATACTTTTTGAGTTTTTTATTTTCAAAAAAAAAAAAAAACTTTAGATACCTTTATATGATTGTAGAGTAAAAATATTAATACAAAAACAAAAGTAGCAAATAAATATTTTTTACAATTAGAATTTTTTTAAATTTTTTTGTAGAAGTAACCTAGTGATAAGATTAATTCATTTTTAAGCAACATCTACTAAATCTAATAAGATAAATTTTTTTTTTTAAAGATTGTGGTAATGAATAATTAGATATAATTCTACGACTTACTAAACACTTTGATCATATCCATAATTCCAAATCTCGTGTTTGATAAATTTAAATTACTAGATTTATGATCAAAAATGAGTTTTTTAGCCCTTAGAATAGAGAAAAAGAGAAATGTACCATTATTATTACATATCGGCCGATACTGTTATACATCGGTCCATAACGATCGTTACGTAACGGTATCGGTCGTTACGCCTGTGAATTTTCTACACACCGATATATCGGTGTGTAACGGTATTGGAGAGTTCAAAAAAGGTTACATAATGGCCATTACGTTACAGAACGGCCGATATTTAATACCATGGTTAGAACTGCTTAGAAAGTAGCTCCTGTTTGCATGTAGTGTATATGGTGGGAACACAACCAGGTTGCCTATGTATAGGCTAAAAAGAACACTCTTAGACACTTTTCATTTTTGGACTTATCAAAAAGTAAGAAGATACTTTTCCTTTTTAGATTTTAGGAAACTATCCTATTTCTCTGTTTTTATTTTTTATTTTAAATTTTTTTGGATGATTTGAATTGTAATGGGGAAGCCTCTTAGATTCCCTAGCTTTTTTGTTAAGGTAATTTGGACTTGGACACATTGGCCTAGGTTGGTTGCGCGCACAGTTTTTACAAAATGTTTTAAGTTTATTGGAGTGCGTATAAAACCTTCTTGATTTAATTGACACATGGTTTTTTAATAATAAAATTATTTTCTAAGTGTTTTGTGTCAATACAATCAAGAAAGGCCGAAGTTGAACTTTAGCAGTTCAATTTTTACAAAAAACACATGAGGTCATTCGCCTAGTTGTTTGAATGGCCTCAAGGAATTTTATAGTGAGTGCTCCTTCTACCTCATCCTCTACCTCATTTGAACCACCTTTGGAAGGGTTTTTAAATTGAGTTCCAGAGGAGGTCATTCGCCTAGTCATTCGAACTACCCCCCTCCCCGAGGATGGTCGCTTGCCTCGGGCAACCAAGGTCGTTCAAATGAGCTTTATAAGAGGGTCATTAAACAACTCTAAAATAGGTCGTTCATACTACCTATGTGAATATGAGTTTCCTAATTTGATTTAAACACTGTTTTTTTGCATTGAAACCTTATCTATTATTTGAAAAACGACACTTTTTGCTGCAATTTTAAAAGAGCAAATCTTAAGTTTTATAAAAAAATTCTTTAATCAAATTGATTGAGAAATCACATATAGATTCAGCCTCCTTGCTTCAAAATCCCAGCTTTTTCATCATCAATCATCTATGGTGGAGTATAAGTGCAGAGGATTTTGGCTTGTGTAATCGGAGGAGTCCGAGATAGCAAGGAGTTGTTGTGATTGTGTTGAAGTCGTTCAAGAATTCGAAGGTGGTACAAATGTGAGGATTGCTTGAGGATACAAGTTTAAGGAAAGATCAAATCAATTTTGGCAAGGCTTGAGGTACAAACTAGTGATGATGGGAATCGTGCTAGGGAATTCCGCACCTACTATAGGTGCAGGCGCAAGAAGACCGAACCTTAGAATTAATTAGGGATTCTATCATATTTTTGGGTTGCCATAATTATAGAGATTTTAGTATATTTTTGCACTTTCCATAATTTTAAGGATTTTATTTACTTTCCTTGCTTGTTGGGAACATCCCTTATAAATAATGGGTTAATTTCTTTGAGTCAGCTTTTGATATTGAATAATAAGAATATTGAGATTAATTGAGATTGTGTTTAGGGTTTCTTTGTGGTTACTTTCGTTCTACACCAAATTTTGGTATTAGAGCCAAGATTTGATCTGCTGTTTTAACAATCCCCGGCTACAATTTCGATCAAAACCTTCCATCGTGCTATCAAAACACCCATCACAAAGCTTTCATCAACATCGTCAGAGTACAGTTCGATTACCACCCACGTCAACACAGCCATCGTTGACTTCCGATGCTCGCCCTAGACCATGATTAGTAGCATCATCTCGTATTTGTTGTTTTAACAATTGAGATTGTCTAACAGAAAAGTCCAATTTCAGATCTGAAATTTCCACATTCAGTTCAAAAAAAATAAAATTACCACTTCAGATCTGAACTCTCCCACTGTACCATCGCCATCGTGTGTTGCGTTACCTTCGCCGCCTCATCACTCTTGCAACCAGCACTGCTAGAGATTCTGGAGTTCTCTTATTTTTCTTGATTTTAGATATTCTGGAGCTTTGTCCACGTAAGAGGGCTGGAGACTTGCATCTAATAAATGGAAGAGCAAGTGGTGTGTTCCAGCTGTTATAAAAGGAAGGGCAAGTGGTGTGTTCCAGCTGTTATTTACTTACCTAGCATGATCCCCTTCATCTGATACCAAAATTTGGTGCAGCACGAAAGTAACCACAAAGAAACCCTAAACACAATCTCAATTAATCTTTATATTCTTCTTATTCAATATCAAAAGCTGTCTTAAAAAGAAATTAACCCCATTATTTATAGGGGATGTGTCCAACACATAAGAAAAGTAAATAAAATCCCTAAAATTATGTTAAGTAAAAAATTAGAATAAAATCCCTATAATTATGGCAAGTAATCTACCAAAAAATATGATAGAATCTCTAATTAATTCCTGGGTTCGGTCTTCTTGTGCCTGCGCCTGCGCCTGTAGTAGGTGTGGAATTCCCTAGCATGATCTCCTGCAAGTGAGAGTTGAATTGAGTCAGTAAATCTTTCTAATATTTCTTCATAATAGATTTAACACTAACTGGACGAGCTCCCGTGATTTTCCCACATTGGGTTTTCACGTAAAAAATAGTGTTTACTTTTTGTATGTATGCTTTTGATCATTATTGCATGCTTTGCTATTGCACGCACTTGAACCATAAGATTGGCACTAATCCAAGTGAAAACACAATCACTCAATTTTAAAATTTGCAAAGAGAATCAATTTTCAATTTATTAGACCTATTCACCCCTCCTCCAGGTCTATTTCCTGTTATCTAGATCACCTTAGGGCCTCTCAGGATCTTTTCCTTGATAGACCTTCCTTTTCTAGTTGTTTCTCTCAAAAGTATTCCTTTCTCCTCAATAAGTGGCCACCTGTAGAGCTTTGCTTCTATCTTCACCCCCAAAGCTACCAAAGTATTTTCCCCGAAAGAATTAGAAAAATAATATGGAGCCACCCAAGAAATACCCTACAGAGTGAATGATCATTAATATTACTACATTGACATCATATAACACAAATGCTGGGACATAAAGTCTTGTAGGGCCTCTACCATCAAGCATTAGCTTGAATGGTATCCCCTACACCTCTCAAAGAGGAGGTTGAGGACTCAAGTCCCATTTGGGACACAGTGGGTGCGTGTCTTACCTATCCAAAAAAAAAAAAGGTCTTGTAGGGCCTCCCATATTGATCACAATTTCATTTGCATCAACCTTCTTGTGTGCAACTGACAAAGGAAAGGCTTTCACTATTAGGGAAATAGGCCTTCCAAATCAATTTTGTGGGAGTGAGAATGGTAAGTATCATCCTTAATAGGGAGAAATGATAGTAGGATTGGGGAGCCTGCCACTGCTCTCCAGAGTCCTTCAAATCTCATTGGGGTAGGAAGACAGATAAACTTCATTCATTCCACAGAGAAAGGAATGAGTTCTTTGTTTTATGTTCTAATAAATTTCTGTAGAATTTGGACTCCCAAGAGATGGAATTATTACATTGAATTGGTAAAGATGCAATGGGAAGCTTTTTTCCTCTTGATAACAAGAAAAGCTGAGGATAGGTTTCTTTAGAGGTCCAATCTTAAAGTTTAGAATTTAGTTGGATTCTTTTGGCTTTTGCTATATATGGGTAGTGGTTGCAGATGTACTCTTCAAAATTTGATTTTTCAGCAGCATTTTATGATAATATGTTGTCTGTAGTTTATGAAGTATGAAATTAGCTCAACAAACACTTTAGAATGCTTGTTTGATATATATAAAAACATTTACACCTTCTGACTTGTCATTGTATGAACAGCAATGGGCAGGTAAAATCAGAACAGGAAAACATATTAGCTCAGGCGCAACAGCATATAGCTATCCAGGTAAGCAACCCTATTTTTTTCTCCCCAGTTAACTTTGACATTTTTGTTCTTCATTTATCTACATTTCGGGCTGTTTTTTTTTTTTTTTTTTTTTTAAGAAAATGGTCTTGCAAGCCGGTGGGGTGAATGTTCCTGGAGTAGGGGTAGGACATATAGCAACTATGGAGACTCCAACCAAAGTCTTATGCTTGACTGAGGTACAGTCAGCCTCCTACCTTTGCTTTTTTTTTTTTTCTTTTTTAAAAAATTATTGGGATTCCATTCGTGCTAATGGTTTTTCTTTTGAGGTACCATGAAGGTGATTAGTACTACAGAACTGATGGATGATCAAGAGTACGAGGAAATATTAGAGGACATGAGGGATGAAGGCGGCAAGTTTGGTATACATGTTTCATCCCTTAATAATTGGCTGTTTGCGTTTATCCTTTAAATATGCTGTGTGTGTGTGTGCATGCGTGCGTGTGTGTGTATGAAAATTAGGTTTTTAGGTCCAGTTTGTTGCATGTTTAAAGATCATTGCGAGATTTCAGAGATGGTTATCCTGAATACTCATAGGATCAGTTGTATCTAGAGTTTTAGTTTGCTATCCTTTCCATTCTCCAAAGTCCATATATCGATTGATATATATATTTCAAATTAAAAAAAAACAGTTCTATTTTGAAGGTTTAAGTTAGTATTATCAATGGTTATAAGTTTGGGGAGATGAGACCTTTATTAGTTGTTATAGGTACACCCAGATAAAAGAGTAGAACTTCTTAGAACGAAAAACTGAGCTTCAGTTTCTAAATGTTATTTTTTAGCATTCCAATATTTTTTTTTCTTTTCAATCAGTATATGTTGTGTGGTTTTTTTTTTTTTTTTGTTTGGGGGGGGGGGGGGGGGGGGGGAATTGAAGGCTTAAATTTCCCAAAAAATCAATTAGTGTCTCTACATACATCAGGTGCTTTTTGACCCAAAAATGTTGGAAATGCAAAAAAGCTATCTTTAAAACTAAAAAAGGGGCTGCACAACCCCCTCTAAGATTTGCCTATATATCTCTTCCTCTATAAACACCAAATTAGGCAAATGGGAGCCATCGTCCAAACTATCCGCACCTTCTTTTTAGTCCCGTCCCCTCTCCAACTAATGAACACCTCACTAAGGATGGTGGGCAACACCCATTGGCACCCTAAGAGAGAGAATAAAAGACTCATGCCACGACACAATGAATAAGAAGATGATTTCAGTACTGCACTGCAAGTAACCGACCAAGCAAAAAAAAGCTACTTTATTTGGAACACGTGAGTACCAACTTCCAAGGGAACTTCGCCTCTTCCCTCCTCATCAATTCTCCAGTGAACTTTTTTAGGCTGTTCAACGTCCAAGCAAGAGTGGCCTTCCTGCCCGCAGCCACTCTAAACCTGCTTAGAATCTCCATTAGACTCATCACTTCCACCAACTCCCAGTTTTGGAAGTTTCTTCTAAAGCATGGGCTCCACACATCTCCACCCACCAAGGAAGAACAATCAGCTATATGGGCTTCCTTATGAAGAGCAAAACTGAATACATGTGAAGACCTCCCCTTCAAAGCCCTATCACAACACCAAGCATCCTAAAAAAAACTCCACCCTTGACCCCTCCCTACAGCAAAGCGGATGAACTACAAAAACTTTGCCACCCCTTTCCTAATAGACTTCCATAAACCACACCCATGAGCCTGCAGCACCTCCCTGGAGATCCATCCCCCTTTCTTGCACCCTTATTTTGAAGCCACAATCTACTACTAAAGAGCTTGATCCTCCACAACAAATTTTTGTAACCACTTACCCAACAACGCTTTATTAAATGTTCTCAAATCTTTAATTCCCAAACATCCCTAAGAAATTGAAGTTTTGCCCTGTCCCATTTGACTATTGATTTTCTTATCTCCTTCCATACCACCCCAAAGAAACTCTCTAAAGCTTCTCCAATTTTTTCTCCACTGAGACTGGCATAGCTGAGCTTTTAATAAGCATGATTCTATGTCCCTTCAAGAGATATTCTCTTCCACCACGCTAGACATCTCAAAAATCTTTCCACACTGCACTATATCTAGCAGAAGCTCCTAACAGCACCCCCAAATACGAGGAAGGGAGTGAATCTACACTACATCTCAGGGTCCATGCGAACTCCTCCACGTTCCCAACTTGGAATAATTGCTCTTGCTCAAGTTCACTTCCAATCCTGAAACTGCCTCAAAGCAGATAAGAACACAATGCAGGAAGTGCAAATGACTTTCCTACGCCTCACAAAAATTAATTGTATCATCTGTGAATAATGGTGAGAAATCTCCACCCTTCTGTCACCACCATCCTCCGCCTGAAGGCCCTTCAAAAACGCTCCCAACTCAGTTCTGGACAGCGACCTGCTTAATGTCTTCATAACAACGACAAACAAGAATTGGGATAATGGAGGCATGCCAATTTTAAACGATCAATACAACTGATTATACTCAACTGAATCAACTCAACAAGGCTACTTGGGGTTGGCTACATGAATCTTGTTCTGTCATTCTACTTGTCGAGGACAAGCAACCTTGGTTTTGGTCAAAGCATGAAAGCATGCATTGCCACTTTTTTTTTTCCAACTATTTGTTCCCACATTAATGATTTTCTTCTCCTTCCCCTATCATTACCCTTAATGTCGGCCGTGTCAGTCTTCCTCAATGTGGACGATTCCAATAGAACTGATTTGTGTTTATCATTAATGACAATTATCATATATTATTATGATTGCCAGTTGACTGAATAATGGCCTTAATATTATGAAATATGACAATTATGCCATTATATTGGCAATTATTATATGTTCCAAAAATAAAGTATGTTCGTTATGGTGGCTATAATTGAAATAAATAAATAAATAAATCATGATGTCTATTGCCATAGCATTTTCTAAATGCAGCTCATCATCATGTGTACTGCTACAGAATTTTCTATATGTAAGCTTATTTCCGATTTCCCCTTTATTGTCATGATAGTCATTCTCCATTGAATTTAATGGATCCTTCATGTAACATTGTTTTTTATTCTGGTTCATGAATATCAGTTCTGCCAAACTAATGCAATAATCTATTTCCTTATGGTTTGTAGGAGACTTGATGAATGTTGTCATCCCTCGCCCAAATCCAAATGGAGAACTGGTTCCAGGTGTTGGAAAGGTACATTATTTTTATTCTGTTATGTATATTAGTACTGAAAGCATCATCCTCTAACAAAACTTATGCAACTTGAGGTTTAAGAAGTGTTATGGTCAGTGGCGGATCTAGTCCTTGAACATAGGGGGGGCAAGAATTTAAAAAAAAAATCATTTTAAGGAGATATTTTGTGAAAATATTAAAAAAAAAAATTTGGGGGGTGGAACTTCTAATTTTTAAATAAAATTCCATATATAATAGGGGTAAAAAATCAAAATGTTAGTAGTTTTTTTTTTGGGGGCGGGGGGGGGGGGGGGGGGGGGAGGAATTGCCCCCCCTAGGCATAGAGTAGCTCCGCCTCTGGTTATGATGTTATTCACAAGATATTTCAGGGTAAGCCATTTTCCTACTCTACATTTCTGCTTGGTTGGTTGGTTCTAGTCTTCTAGTTTGTACACGAAAGGGGGGTTTTGTTTTGTTGGGGGGGGGGGGGGGGGACAATTTGGTAGAATCTGATGATATATGTTGAGTTGCCATGTTATGGCATTTGCACTGCATTATTGAATCATGTTGCATCATAATTCATTCGTGCATGTCATGAGTAGAGAATAAACTGGCAGTTTGATGGTTTTCTTTCTCATTGATGCCTGAACCAACAAGTTAATATACATCTAGGCAGTCATTCTATCCAACTAGGAAATATGTGGACAAACCGTGTTCCTCGGAAATGCATTATCCCCTTGTACATATTCATGGGAGTTTTAAGTGAGGAGTTTCTTACAAAGTGAAAAAGCAGCACTTGTACAACGTTTGATAGATTCAAGTGTGTTTAGATGTGCTTTAAGTTACCAAATCAGGGTGTTTCAATTGCAGGTGTTCTTGGAGTATTCTGATATTACTAGTTGTGCTAATGCAAGAGATGCACTTAGTGGCAGGAAATTTGGAGGCAATACTGTGATGGCCGTTTATTATGAAGAAGAAAAATATCATAACAGAGACTATGGTGCATAAGATATTGACAGGCTGCTTTTATTTTGGTTTTATCCCATTGTACAATTTCAAATGCTTGTAATTGTCATGGATGGACAACATTTTCATGTTAATTTAGAGCTGTTCTTCCCTCAATTTTAATTAATCTTAATAGCATTGTTAAATCACATTGAACAGTGTGCGCCCTACTGATACATGGTATTTGATTGCCAAAAAGTCGTAGTAGCTAGCACAGTGGTGGATAATGTTGGAATGGTTTTTGAAAGCAGGGATGGGTGCAATTCTTTTTTTTTCTCTCTCTTTTTTTCTTTTAATTAAAATTTGATGGAGAAAATGATTCTACCTATCATGGCTTTTGAAAGGTAAAATGTCAAAGAATTGGTAAAGTTTATCGAGGTAAAGAGAGTATTTAGTTTTAGAAGTCTTGCTAGGTATGCCATTTTCATGTTAACCTTGTTTTATATGTAATCCCCCAAAATTCTTATAAAGTACTGACAGCTTGATTGTTCAGCCGTTTAACTGATGCACCACATTCTGTAATTTGATTCTAATGTGCAGTGACTATTGATCCCAATATTATTCTTAACAGAACTATTGCTTAGTGGCACCTATTAAGGGAAGAGAAAATATGAATATTAATAGAAAGTAATGGTTTCTGCCGAGGATGGCAATGTTTCTCTTTTAACCCTTTTCTTATTTTTTGATTTTGATATTACTGCTGTTGATTTTTAATCGTTGTGGTTTTTTATAATCTCATGCTAACACTAATCGTTTGTAATAATCAGTAATAGTTTGACATGACTTGCCTATTAAAAATTCATTCCATGCAAACAGATATTCAATAGTAATATTGCAACATGTGCCAAATTATAAAAAATAAAAAGAAGGAAATGACTTCATGAAAATTATGATTTTTTGGAAAAATGAAATATACAAAAATGACTCCCAGGATGTTTGGTATAGCATTTTTTTAAAACAATTTTGAAAAATATTTTTTAAAATAGTTCAGTCAAAAGAACTTGAAGAAAGATTTTCCACTTCTTAAAAAAACTGAATCTACATATTAAAAAAAAGAAAGACAAACTCAAAAGAGACCAATTTTTTATTTTTTTTTGGAAATTTTAATTGTTTTCATTCTTACAAATTTAAATAAAAACAATGTCAAACAAGTGAAAGCCATGTGGGTTAACTAGACAGAAATCTTGAATAGACAGCGAAGGGTGTCCAAAATGTTTCTCTAGTACTGGCAACTGCCTTCTGGATGACCAAATGAACTACCCCCTACCCCTACCCCCACATCTGCAGGAAGCCATTAGCCACAACAGCCGCCGCCTCTATCAAAAATAAAGATTACCAAAATTCCATTAACTTATGAATTTGATGTGTATGTGTGTACGTACATGCATATGTCTATATACACATTGCATGTGCCAACTTGCAGTATGCTATATACTGCAAGAAAGCACGTGACTAAATGAGACCATTTAATTTATTGAACTCTTATGTTCTTTTAAAATAGAGTTTGCCATTTAAGAAATGCCATCGCGGTATGAGAAAAAGCCACTAAACTGTTATTGAAATGTTTAAAACCCTGTCAAAACTAATTATAGGACAAAGTTATCTCAGGAAAAATTGAATAATCAGAGAACCATTTTGATATACTCATAACACAGGAAGAATGATAATCAGTCCCTTCATCATTCCCAATACATTACTGCAATTGTTTGCGATGGTACATAAACAGCGAGGATCATCGATAATGAAAGAAGTCTACCTGCCCTGCCTTGATGGAGAATGGAAAGTATTTTATTTGAAAGCATGGCAGCAAGTTTTCCAGATATGACGATATACATCCATGGCCATCACACTTGACAAACCGAGGCTAGTCTGGCTCTCATCTGCTTTATCTAATGAAAGCCCCTTCACAAAAAAATGGAGCACATCATTGTATGTATTGTTCAATGGAGGAATCAATCCCATCCAAAAGAAGGGGAGAAAACTAGACTCTGCAGTGCAATCCAGTCAAACTGGCAAACAAATCAATCTGAATCCACAAATATCTGCACCATGCACAAAACAATTGATCAGAATGATGACCCAAAATTATATACTAGTTGTTTGAGAGTAGAAAAGGAAGAGAATACGTTGAGGCAATGTTCTTGAACCTGGAGAGTCAATCACTCTGCTGAAGTGGATGTCTAGCATCCAACCAGGTTAACCAGTCTAACTAAATAAATCTAACATAATATACACATTAGAAATTTAAGAAAATTTTGACACATTTAAACCCAGAATACTGAAATTAATTTTTTTTCCAAACTTCTGGGTCGGGGTGGATAAAATTAGTATTTATTGTGATAAGAGACAAAAAAGAAAAAGAAAAAGAAAAAAAGAAGTCAAAGTAGATGAGTCATATTTCATCTGTCTTGACACACTTGAGCAAAACCAGGTATCCAGGCTTTGACCAAACTGGTCCAACAAGTCGTCACTGTAACTGAGTTTGAAAAAATATTTTACAAAAAGCACATGAACAGCTAGTTGGCTTAGAATACAACTCAACAACTCATCTCAACAAGCCTTAATCCCAGCTACTTCAGGTCAGCTAGATGTATCTAGTGTCTCTTTCTTAGGATCCATGTCCAGAAGATTTACCTACAAGTTTTTACATTGGTCATCTATGATCTACCTACTACAACCCTCCTCCTTTCTAGGCAGTGGACTGGCTGTATGAAAGATAATAGACTAAGCACGACTCAGACAGTTAGTTGACTAGGAACACAGTGCAAATTAAATACAGACAACTAACCTCCAAATCTGGCAGAGGTTCATAAGTTTTTTTCTCTCGTGTGTCAAACACTGTTATGCCTGTAATTTTTTGAACCCCAAGTTTTGTAGCAATCAGATTCTGCACAAACAGATGCACCACTGAGGAATCACTTACAGAAGATGGAATGCACAATGTAGTAAATATTTATTCAAAATAATGCCAATACCATATGACAGGAGAATGACTAGTCGTAGTGTGGGAAAGTATAGTTTGAGGTTCAAAATCTCGTTACTTCCGGAGTTGTTTCTTGTCAGAAAGCATCCACTACCCAGGCAACCACAGTATATAGATAAAAACTGCAGCTAATATATGTAAACAGAATGTTTACATATCAACTATTTCTTTTAATATAATTCCATTATGATTTTTAATACCACTGTGGAAGTCCCGAGTCTCCTGACTCAAAACTTTATCCTAAAACCAAACTGGTTTAAAAAGCAGATTTCAGAAATATTATTCTTACCAGCTGGAAGTCTTTAGAGCTATATGCATCCACCTGAGGTAAAACCTGTAAATGGGTGTCGGTCAGTACATCAGTACAGCACAGCAATGCTTTCATGAACTCGATAAGACGGGAAACAAAAAGATGCATCTCTAATTATGTTATTTCCAGGACTTAAGTATCATCCTAACATGTCAACTTGAGGCTTGCAGTTGATATGGTGCACTCCCACCTTAAGGTCGCAAATTCAATTCTGGCTCTAAATGAAAAAGGTGCTTGCCAGACACACCAGTTTTTTCCCAAAAAAAGAAAAGAAAAGAAAAGAAAAAGGTGCTTGCCAGAGACACATGCAACTCCAATGTTATGAGGAGGATATTGTGATGATTAATTATGACTGAATAAAACGTCTAAACTAGTGAATGGTGGCTTTAGCAACACTCAGATCAGTTTCCAATTAAAATCCTGGATACAACACACAGTGCCTTTTACCAGAACTATTGGATGCACTCATGCCTTCCCCGCATCAAGTTGACTGCCCCCCACCCCAATATAGTGATTCTGTCAATTATGTACGCAGGAAGGACCCTTGATTAGGATGGATTGAGAAAATATAGAAGATATTGAAAGCCACTTAAATGCATTACCATTGTCTGAAGACCGTTAACCATAACAACCTTCTCACCATACGAGTCAGTTTGCGATAACCAAACTTCAAAGGGGCCCATTATCCTATCTGTCTGGTTTGAGAGATTCAAGCGTACCTACAGAAGCATGGAACCATCCAAGTTAATTACTTCGGCACCACACAGATGTTATAATTCATGTTTGAAGAACAAAAAGTAAAAGAAGCAAGATATAGAGTATATTTGGATTTGTGCAGTTATTGCCATTACCAGTTAAACATGACCCTCAAACCATTTCATCAGGGGAAAATTTGACCAATAAGAATTTTCTACCTCGAAATTACAAAAACAATCAAAAAGAAAAGTTTCTGCATGCAAGAAGTAATTTATTTTTAGGGATCTTCTCTTCACTAAAAGCAGTCAAGGAAACTATGCTTGGAAATGCATATCTAGAAAATACATGTCTAGCTACCTAAGGAATGAAATATTTCAACTCTTATCAATGAATAAATGGTATCTATATTTCTAGGAAGCAGTTATACAGTGATGTCCAATCAAATTGTACAATAAACTTGACATAGTTTAGGGGCTGACTTTTGAGAAAAATATTTTTCTTGCAGTCTAAAAGATTGGCTGTTTCAACTTCTCTCAAAAAGCAGATGTAACCAACACTTTTTAAGAAACCACAGCAGTGACCCCCAAAGAAATTGTGTTCACAGAAGGAACAAAATTAGAAATACTTTTTGCTCGTGCCATAGATATACACCCCATCTAACCCCAAGGGGTTGGCCGAGGGGTAAGGACCTAAGGATAAGATCCAAGGTCTCGAGTTCAAGTGTCTCCAAGGGGCCATTGGAGGCTTACACGGTTGTTAACTTCAGGGCCTCCAGGGATTAGTTCTCAGCTGTCCAGATACGAGGTAACTCGAGCCCAATTGGGCTGGGCTGGACGGGAGATACCTCGATTATCAAAAAAAAAAAACATATACACCCCATCTAATACAATACTGGTAATTCAAACATGAGTTCAATAACCAAAACAAAAATACTACAGTAACCTCTATCATCTAATTTCAAGCAAGAAAGTACAACATCTACAAGATAAGGAATGAAGTTCGATAACTCTCCAGGCCTACCCACACTTTTAAACATGTTTTATTTCATGAGAACGAGGGCTGAAACAAGAATATATTCTTGATCTTGTAAATTTATATGAACAGAGTAAATGACTGTACTACATGAACATGATTCTATGGATAACCAAATGGATCAATCATTTTCTATAACTAAATTCATGGTTAAAACAATTATTTATTTATTTATTTATTTTTTGACAAGTCATGGTTAAAACAATTACATGATTAAGTTATGCCATGATTACCAAAACTTACATGACTTGCTTAACCCCTTTAAACTACAACTTTCAGCAACTTGTGAACCAAGAAAAGTTGAGCATTATTCATCCCAAAACATGAAATAAATTTGAAAGTCACAAAAACCAAATAAAAAGAACAATGACATCTGAAACTTAAGGATGAGTACCATAGTTTTAAGAAGAATGATATTGAGATTGGAAGAATATGTTTACAAGTTCAAGGACTTTCACAAAGTGACTTTAGAGACAAGGGTTATCAAGGTCAAAGTTTCATGGGCCGATAGAACAGACAAAGTTTAGGATTGAGAATTGAAGGTGAAAAGAATGGGACTTTAAAGAGCCAACAGTGGACATTGTTACCAACATCAACGTCAACAACAACAAGAGAGAGGGAGACAGAGAGAGGAAAAAACGGGGAAAAAAAGAAAGGCTTTCAGTGACCTCTTAAGGTTCAGTTTTACAAGTTATTTAAATCCATTGAACTTAAATGTCTTTCCACTGTTTTCAAGAAAGTTTTCTTTAGTTGCCGAGTGGTGAGTTATACCAGACCTGTCTATTTTCTCTATATGTTGCCCCTTTTAAGCCTTGCAACTCACATTTGACAACTGACATATCGAGGCTAACTATTGATTTGAAATCTAATAAATCCAACCAAGATTTCCAATCTATAGTATGCTAGGAACAAGAAATACCAACCTTAAAATGACCCACATTTTCAAATGGAAGAATGAGGGCATAATTTTCACAAAATACCATGGAGAAGACAGAATTCATTGCAAAGAGTGGAAGGGCCACTAGCCAATATGATAGTATCATATCTTAAATAATTTTTAAATAACAGTGTCATAAATGAAATTCGGAAGAAAAAAAAAAGGGTCCATTTTCAAACACCAACTCCATGAATAATTTGCACACAGACCATTGAAGGAGGGATCATCTCTCCCCCCCCCCCCCCCCCCCCCCCCCGGGGGGGGAAAAAAAAGTCCAGGCATCCGAAGATTTTCTTAAGCTGCTTCATAATAAGTTTAGATGCATAAATTAGCCCATTAAATAAACAAACTTACCAAAAAGGGTTTTTCCAAGATGATAACAGATGGAACCTCCACTGCCTGCAACTCAATCTCTTTGCGTGTGGTGGGCTGAAAAAAAAAAAACTTATCAGATGCTGAACAAAATACCAACTCAACTCAATGTGCATATGAATTTCTTCACCCACAAATCCTTTGCTAATCCCATCTCACTGGTGGATAAGAAACCTAAAGAGAATTAGTGGAGTAAAATATCGGAATATAACCTAAAGGAGAAGGGAAGAAGTCAAAAAGAGGGTGTCTGGTAATTTGTAACCTATGTTAAATGCATGGAGTAAAATATCGCATTATAATGTGCGATATATAGCATGTTTTACACTTATGATACGATATTTGCATGCGAAGAAAATAGTACAAAATATCAAGATATATTGCGATATATAGCAAAATATTGCAATAAACATCATAAAATTTTCTGATCTAAAATTCTCAAAAAATCGCTTATATATCACAAAATACTTTGGTTGAAAACTACACAAGTTGGCATTACATATGCTTTTACTTAACAGCCTCAGAAAGTAAAAGAGCCACAGCCATCGGGCCATACAATGATGCAAGGTTGGAAAAAAAAAATCACTAGTTACTCGTTAGTAATATATAAGGGATTGTAATAGGAGTTCAGCTAACATTTAAAATATTGAATATTCATTGGTTACTTCGTTATTGAGATTCTCCATTTGTATATAAATGGAGACAATAATTATACCTTTAAATTTGAACCCATAGAAACTCAATGTAGTACTAATTGAAGGGTTGATTGTATTATTTTGTTAACGTAATGAACTATTATATTTAAACTTAATTTTATATTCATGCAAATTTGACCCTTATTTAAGTTATTATAGTTAAATTTTATATATATTATATTGATTGGTGCTATTTATATTCTCATCAGCGTGCACTTTTTTTACCTTACATATTACATACTTGTCAAATATATGTTTTATTTGCAATATATTGACTCAAAATGATTCATTAACATCCTAATTAATACTTCAAAAGATTTCAATCAAAATTTTCATGATTTGATATTAATATCCACCATTAAAAAAAATTGCGATATCAATATATAATTGTGATATATCCGTATTTTTAAACTTGCAATATATTTTTTTTTATCAATAACTTATTTCTTGGTTATATGGAATCAGGTATGCATGTAGGCTCTAGGTGTGTGTTTTAAGCATCAAACTTATAAAACCCTCAAACCCAAGGACGCTAGAACAAGGCTTAATACTCGTACTTCTAAATATTCTTCTTTTGTTTCCTAGGTTAAAATTATGTTTCTGTGTAACACTGATTCTTCCACATGGAACCGAAAAAAGGCACAAAATTTTTGGAAACTATAAAACAATTAAAGATTCATAGTTTCCAAAAAATCAACAATTTTTTTTTACAAGTAAAGTGAGTATATTAGATATAGAATGGACAGGGGTTGAACCCATAATTACAAAAAAAAGGCACAAAATTAAAGCCTTAGAGAACCCAAAAGCCCTACAAAAAACCCTACGTACATTGGGAAAACAGTTTTGACCTCAAAAAACACAATAAACTCAAAAATAAAAAATAAAATAAAATCTTTCAAAAGAAAAGGAGGTTTTTCCATCCCCTCAAAAATTCTATAGCTATGCTCCCTCCATTGACACCAAATCAAGCACATCAGAACCATCCTCCAAACTTTCTGAACCTTCTTCGAAGTCTAAACCCCTCCCCAACTTAAAAGAAGATCCTTTAAGCATGCCGGCATCACCAACGAACACCCAAAAATACATAAGACTAAATTCCAACAATCCATACTCATTGTACAATGTGCTAATAAATGATCCACTGTGATCTTGTTCATATCTCCTCCGCCTCCATATGGGAGCTTGAGGATTCAAGTCCCCTTAAGAGGGTAAAATGTGTGCATGTATGTGTGTGATTTACCTATCAAAAATAAATAAATAAATGATCCACCATCTCCATCCCGTCCTTGCACACACAAGGACGGCTAACCAATTGAAACATTCTCTTTTGTCAGTTGTCAATGGTTAAGATGGCACCCTACGCGACTACACAAGAAAAAAAGCCACCTTTGATGGAACATTCAAATAGCAAACCAACTTCCATGGAAACTTTCCCCCTTTTCTTTCCATCAACTCTCAATAACTTATGATAAGCCTTGACCAATGAGTGTCCATTCCAAAGAGTCCTCCCTTCTCGAAACCAATCTATGCTTACTAAACGCATCCATCAAATCCCCCACCTCTCCCAACTCCTAATTGTGGAAATTCCCAATTAGGAGATTCCCCCTAAAACAAGGATTCCACACCACTGCCCCTAAGAAAGTCTCTCTAGAGTTTGCCCAACCATACCTTGTTAAAATTTTTCAAATTCTTCACACCCAAACCTCCCTCTGGAATTGGAGTTCACACTGTGTCCTACCTTACTAATTGTACCTTACTCGCCTCCCCTAAGAAAGTCTCTATAGAGTTTTCTAGTCATCTCTCCACCGTAGCCGGGATAGGAAATAAGCACATGTAGTGTGGGAAAATTAGCAATCGTGCTCTTCATAAGAGTCAACCTCCTCCCCACTCTCCCTGGAAAGATACCTCCCCTTCCATCATGCCAAACGTTTTTGAAAGCGCTCCACTACCGGGTTCCAAAGCGCACATGATTTAGGAGATGCACCTAGAGGCAAACCCAGGTAAACAGAAGGCAATGACCCCACTTCGCAACGTTCGCATCCCAAAAACCAAGCCATTCGATTGATACCTCTAACTTGCCCTACCGGGATGATCTCGTTCTTACTAAAATTCACCCGAAGACCAAACACCACTTCAAAGCAAAAAAGGATAGAATGAAGGAAGCATAACTATCTATCTTTTGTTTCACAGAAGATAATAGTATCATTTGCAAACAAAAAATGAGAGACATCCACCTCCTCCTTTCCCTATGTGCCACCTTAAATCCCCTCAATTAAACCCATACCTCCGCTCTAATCATCATGCAATTGAAGGCCTCTATCACGATAACAAACGAAAATGGAGAGAGAGGATCTCCCTGTCGATGTCCTCTAGATGATTTCTATCCTTCCATATACACCAAAACAAGCAAATCGGTATCATTCTCTATACTTGAATTATTGACATGTTTGTTGGGTGCATGTCAAACCAAACATCTTAAACATCCCATACCCATACATATTTGTGGAGTGTCTAACATGGGTACTTCACACATTAGAAGAGTCCGTGTAACATTGTTTTGTGACTGAATATTGTTGACGGCAGTGGTCAAAGTATTTTTAGCAAGAGATTAGTCTTGACCACACTACTCCAATGAGATAGGATTCACAAAGTATTCCAACAAGCAGAAAGTTTAGTTAGCTTCGATGACAGTTAGGTTTACCCTTTGTTCAGGAGTTCTGCATGTACACACAACGCACGCACGCATGCACACACACACACACACACAAAACTCCAACATATCTCTGTGTGAAACACTGCAATATAATTCTAGTTGCAACACAAAACTCCAAAATCTTGATTGAAAATTCTGAGAGATCATCTATAAAAGTTCCCCTTCGATATTGAGTTTGCCAGACCATATGACAGCACCAAATTCTAAAACTATGCAGAAAGCTTATGGCCATCCCACTCCTTCAAGTTATCTGTCTATGAGCTTGAAGGAGGGCATGCGTGTGCACACACAATATAATGTAATATGCAATTTTTAATATAATACATCCACAGCGCACAAAGGAAATTTTTATAGATATGTCAACACTTCATATAAATGAAGCTTCCACATTAGATTTGCCTTCAAAAATATGTACTCACGCTACTGAGAATCTGCTGTGTCTGCAAGCGACCGGGTTCACCCAAATTTGTACGCCATGTTATCTGAAATTTACCAAGGATATTACTTCCGTCAACTTTCGTTTGTGCAGACCCATGCGAGGACAATCTCAACTGATAGAGATAGTTGTGAATTCCTCCCCCAGATCTGATGAGAACAGGTGACTTAAATGTCTCTCTGCCAGACCAAATTAGTGTAAAATTAAATGTTAAAAAACACATTTCTAATGAAAATAAAACTGTAAAATCAATAATAGTCAAATATTACATTAGTTGCACAACCTGGTCAAAACACTGTCCTCTGAATGGTTATCATCGGCTTTAAGTAATGTTGCGCTCCAGTACTGAGCTGGCTCAAACTCAACTTGGTCCATATAAAGGTTCGATTTTGTATTATTTTCAATGCAAGCCTCCAAAAATGTAGTTTCCTGAGACAAAAGGGGACTCAACTAACACATAATGATGAATCTTCAAAGAAAATTGTCTAAATTAATTTCATGGATTTGATCTCTTGAGGCCATAGTAACAAATTCGGCACTCAGCAATTATTCAGCAATAAAATAATTTGTAACTTAGGAGTTATTGGAGAAAATATCATTAATAATTTGGAAAAATTTACCACAATTTTGCAAAAGAAGTAACATGTTAAAATTATATTAAAAAAACACGAAATCTCATTATATAATTCAGGAATTTTGGAAAAATGAAATAATAATTCGCAATGTTCACGATATATGGATATAATCAAGAATTTTTCAAATATTCGGGACAGATTTGAAATTTGTTCATATGATAAAAATATTGGGATAAAATCGGAGAGATTTTGAAATTTTCGATAACTTTATTACTTTGTTTGTGCCAATGCATTTAAACAAATGTGAAATGACAACATGTTCAAGATATATATATATATATATATATATATATATTTCAAATCAATAAATTAAAATCTGGAAAAAATAAACACCCTTGAAATAGAGTCCACCTGGCTTTTCTCTCTATTCTAATGGTCATACTAAATTGCTGCCACCTGATTTTTCACTCTACTCTATTGGTTGTATTAAAGTGCTTACGAAGTGAAAGTTTCAAGTATAAACATAAGAAATTGAGAATAAATAGATCATAGAAATCCAAGCAGCTGAGCAGGTTTCCAGTGCTGCTTATATCATTGGTTACAATGTGCAATCAACATTTAAGAAATTGAACATGGTATTGCTAAGGAAATACCCGCCTGGCTCCCCAATCCCACCCCAAATTCTGAAATATTAATTCCAGAATTTTGTATAAGTTTATGTAAACTTCCAATTTCACTTTTAAACATCCAATCTACCTACATGTAACCTAGCCATGATTCATGGACTTACACTCAAAATATCTTAAACAACGTCAACCTACCTTGACAACGCGGACCTGCACAAGGGAAACATTATGTTTTAGAAAACAAACGAGACATAAAAGTTAAAACAAAGATATGCATGAAATATGCCAAAACAACAGATCAGGCAGCAATATACAAATTGTTTGGTCATTTGAATAAAAGCGACTCATTTGAACATACAAATTGTTTAGCCAATGCCTACATCTCATGAATGATACCTTTGTCCTTACTGAAAGTGGATTTGCAACCATGAACTTGAAGAACTGCGGAAGATATTTACGCTCCCCATCCCCATCATTGTACAGAGCAGTGCAAACCAGCCTAAATATGGTGGAGCAACATTACATGGTAAGATTAGAATACAATTGTATAATTTTAAAAAAATGTGATAGCCAAAAGAAAGCTTTGATATTGTCAGCAAGGTATAACTTACGTGTGTGCACCAAGTTCTTTCACATCATGTTCCACAATGAAATCATAGCGCCCTCCTGCACGTATTGATTCAACAGGTGATTTTGATGTATCTAAAAGCAGTATTCTCTGCCTTTCCGTTTGAATTTCAGCCTGTAATCAGTCAATCAGTCACTTCTTAAGTATTGTGTTTGTGTTAAGGGAGTCTAATTTGGGCTAGCAAGAGAATAGGAATCAAAATCCTTGTTTCAAGATATGGAAGTGCCGATAGGTTTATAGAAGAATGTTCATAAAAGGATGCAATTTGATCTTGGAACTAAATTCTGGAAACTGAAAAAAATACTTTCTTATTCAATATGAGTTTTAAAACTTCTTGTATTCACTCTCTATTATAATACACATTAAGATGTTAGGAGGCAGGAAAATCCTTCCCAAGTGGGCAAAGCCACAACTTAAAATGCCCTGGGATAGTGAATAAGTTATGGCACTCGAAATCATCTAATAATTCTCAGTACTTCTCCAACAAAAGTAATCCATTCATCATATGCGGATGAAATCCTTGAATTTATTAACCTTTCTTAACTGGAAAAAAAAAAAGAAAAGAAAAAGAAAGGACTTATATGACACGGCGCATTATCACCATTAAGAAAGGTGCATGCAGAGGCAATTGACAGGGTTGAGCTCAATGACAGTCACAAGCATAGGCATCACAAAGGTATCGGTAGACGGAAACCATGAAGGCAATACAACATGTCACATGCTAAACCATAGCAAATGGAGCAATTAACACACACACACACACACACACACACACACACACACGGATCAGAAATTCATGAAAGTAATTACCTTAATTACGATGTCCCTGGCTTCAAAATTCGAACTGTTGTTGATGCTAATATAGCTACAAAAAGTCTCTCCAAGATAAATGGCCCTGTAAACCGCAAATTAAATCATAATCCCATCCATCATCATATACATATATGTAAGGAGAGAGAAAGGGAAGGACCCGAAGGCCTGGGGGAGGACGAGGAGGCCAGGGAGGCCCATGGCATCGGAGGGGTCATGGAGGAGGAATCTATTGCGGTAGGTGAGATCTGACTCGTTGGATTTACTGTTGACGCTTTGAGTGCTGAGGAGGCGAGGAAAGTGTGAGGCGGCGATTGGGTCATCGAAGAGGTCTTCGCCGGCAAGGAGATCAAAGGGGTCGAATCGGAGGGGAGTGTCCACGTGGAACGACGGTCTGCATAGTCTCATCACCCGAAAGGCCAGCGAGTGCGATACCTGCGTACTGGTCATCTCTCTCTTTGTTTTTTTTTTTCTGTGTGGATGTCTTTTGCCAATGGTATTGAACCAAATAACAGAGAGAACGAAAAGAGGGAAAAGCTGGTCCATGACAGTGAGTATATCCGTAAATTTGGATAGTTTTAGGGTCATTATGCGAAATTGTGTAAAATTACAATATATCCCAATATAATTTTATTTTCTTTCACTTAACAAATGTTTTCATATATTAAAAATATATCTTTTTAAAATATTTACAAATATATATATATATATATATAAAAGAAACTTTAAGAAAGGTGTCAACATAATTTACAAAAATAATGTAAATTTCTAAAATAAGCCCACTTCTTATACATTCAAATAATTATTTTATTAAATTTAAATATTTAAATTTCGAGTTTGAAAATAATTATTTCTTATAAAAATAATATCAAATGTCTCTAATTTATTCCTCCTATTACTGTGCATATGCAAAATCAATACACCACGATTAATTTTTAAAACATAGATTATTTTAATTTTAAAATTGAGAAAAAAGTAAGTGAAAAATAAGTAAATTTAGGTATTGATGTTGTTTTTCGTTTTGTAATGAATGGGATAGGTTCAAATAGATATTTTGAAGTTATATGAAAGAAAAAAAAAAAAAAAAAAGAAAGATAAATTATACTATTTTTTGTTGTTGAGATTTTTGATAATTACAACTTCAATGAGATTTTTGAAATAACACTAACATCTTCTATTTTTACTAACAAACTACAAAAATCTCTACTCTAACTTTAATTTCTTTTTTAAATAATAAAAATGTCCCTTTCATTTATTTATTTTTTGTAATTTTTAAATCTTGACCTTTTTCCAACTTTTTTAAAGATTTTTTTTCCATTTTATATAAAAGAAATAAAATTAAGATAAATCACTTATATTTTTTAATCAAAGAAATTTCTAATTAATATTTATTTGAACATGAGATAAAAAATGGTCAAAATTGAAAAAAAAAATATATAAAAAAATTTGAAAGGGTATTTTTATCATTTTTTTAAAAAATAAGACTAAAAAATAAGTTAGCGTCATTTCAAAAATCTAAATAAAAAACTTCAGAAAAAAAAACTGTAATTTACCCAAAAAAAAAAATAAACAGAGAACTCCCCATGTGAGAACATAAAACATATGCTATGTCTTTGTAATCATATTCAAATCACGTGACTAATAAATAGTAAATTTTTAAAAAGTGCAAGATAAAAAATAAAAAAAAACACGAGAGATATGTTGTTCTAATGCTTCTCTTCATGCTTAATGCTAAGAGTATATTAAAATTTAAACTTGGATTCATATTTGCTCGAATAAGTTAGTTTAAGCTCAGTATAACAATTTTTTTTTTTTTATGGGATAAGACATTTATTCCAAAGCAGAAGTTTCAAAAGTATTATATGGTGCAATTATCCTAGAAGATACGAGCGATAAGTTAAAGCCATTAGGTCTAAAATTTTCAATTGAGAGATTTTCCATCGTCCCAAACAGGATAATGTTGACACAAACGTTAGTCATTTATTATCCCATATTCCCATTCGGCATTCATATATTCTCAATTCAACTATTGGATTACATATTTTTATTCAAGTTTGGCTTAATAAAATACCAAAATAAAACTTTTATTTTAAACCTTTTTGTTAGTCTGATTAGTTTGACTTTGTGACTTGCAGGAAAAAGCATAAAAAGAACATTCAACAATTTTAACAAGCGGATTGATAAATTACAAGTCTTATACAAATTAATTGTTCTTACACGAGGTGTAAGTAAATCCCATCACATATAGAAGTGTAGGGTTACATTTTCAACCCTACATTGTTGAGTTGGGACATGGAAGGGACGCCTTCAGTATGTAGTATGTACAAGAGAGTTTAAAAGAACTACCAGCATACCACTTCTACATCATCCATTGCTTGGGATCAAGCCAAGTCCGCGCCATTGCTACGTGGACCACCTGAATTGGTGAGTTTCCCGTTGCAGCCGCATCAATTGATTGGCTGGAAGGCAGTTCTCCCCCTGTGCCTGTCACCACATAAAGAGGCCGCCTACTACTGTAATTTCTGCAACCACAAATCAGCATTGGTTGAAGCACACAAAAGCACAAAGCAACTGTAAAGAATTATCCATGCTGTATCAAATGATTTGACTCGACCAATTTGGATTCTCTCCATTTCAAAGTGAAATGGAAATGTCCATTTGTCTCACAATATGGACAGTGGACCCCACACGTGGTGAGTCTCACATTGTGAGACAACTAGTGTACAAGGATTCTCCCTTTCCCTTGAGTGAAGAACAGAGCACACAATTATTAACACAAGAAACATATAAATGGCAACCCGGTACCACAATTTCCAACAACAGCCCCCCGCAAGGCTGCAACCAACCAAAAAATAATAATAATAAGAAAGGAAATTGAAAAAGGCTCTAGTCAAAAAGTTGAGCCTGATGGGCAGGTGATGAAGAGTAGCAGAATGATGATGTTCGAGTAACACTTTTCGTTTGAAGCAGAATATCCACCACCCTAGTTTTTGCTCCTGATTAGACTAGTCAATCAAACTCAACCAGAAACTGCTGAGCTGAAAAGATCCATCTGATTTATCAGGCAGTCTCCAATGCCTCAAATGGTATTCACTTTGGAATCATTCACTAAGATAAATGCACATGGATTTACAAACTGCAATGTTGAAAACAGTCGTTCAGCAAAAGGCAAATATTCCACATGCGAGTAGTAGCAAAACATTGTGAAGTTCATCAACCAGGGATATAAGAAGCAAAATCAAGAAAGAACAGACTTTATGACCACAGAATAACTAAAATGATTCATTCAGTGTTTTTCCCCCCCTTTTTTTTTCCTCTTCTCAAGGGAATAGACAGGAAAGTTAAAATTAGAGCTCTACTCAGGAATTGAAAGGTGAGACTAAAAATCATAGCACTTATTCAGCAAAACATTACTGTTTCATCCTCCAAGATGAACCTCAATAACCACTCTAATGGGCAACTGGTAATAGCTACTTTTAAGAGATACTAAGAATCAAATTACTTTACATATCAAAGTGAAATATGACCTCTTTTCTCCAAGAGGTTTCCAAACAAACTTACCTTTTATTTTTATTTCTTACCGTAATACTAAAGAAAAGAGTTCTACTGTGATTTTTCTCTTTCTCCTGTGACTAGAAGGGTTCATGTCACGATCCATCAGGGGAGTGGCAGTGATGCCACTGAGTAAAGGGCCACGAAACATTGTTACAATTTGGATTTATCATCCTCTCCATCTGGTGACTGGTCATAGTCTTCCACATCATGGTATGGAGGTGTGTTGGTAGCCCATGCCATTAAAAAAACCAAAAGAGGACAAAAAAATGAAATTAAGAAATTACCCAAAATTTTTAGTGGAACAAAAGAATTAGCCCCATCATACCCTGAGATTGTGGAATATGAACTATCACCAGATAACAGGGTCACCTTTTGAAGGGACAAGACTTTTTTTTTGGAAAGGAATAACATCATTTTCTGCAGAAATCACTCCATAGATTGACCTTAAACTCATTAAAAAAAAAAAAGTGGGATGATTTCTGATTTTCACTCAACAACATAAGTTGCACCTATATTATGTGTCCTTTACCATGTTCTAGTCTACCTTTTATATGTTCAGCTCAGTACTTTGCCCTTGAGTGAGTGCAGAGAGCCCACCAAATAACAGAGAATTAATGTAGTCCTCTATACAACTCGAATCCACGTCCCACCACACATCGGACAACCATAAACCCAGCGGCTGATCCACCATATCTCCCTGTCATTCTGATTAGGTGCATTATTGGCACCTGGCGAAGCAAAAGCTGAAGTCTGCCGCAAACATCTTATGCACTGCATTAAAATATTTATTAAAAAAAGAGGTAAAAAATACATGGGGAGAGAGATGGGTGGAGAGAATAAAAAAAAAGGTGCAACACCAGTAATGAAAGGATAAATATATGTATAAATAATTCAACTCCGTGCCTCAAGAACAGCACGAAGTTAGAAGTGTTATTCACCCAATAATGTCATAGCCAACACGAAAGACCAGTTCAACTTCAGCAAATTTCTTCAAATGTTGTACTAAACATAGCAAGTTTTAGAGGAAGTATAATAAAGAAGAAAGCCAAAAAGAACAAAGAACACCTTGCTGCAGTAGATTACCAACAACTGGAATGAAATTAAAGCAACATTGAGGGCTTTTCCCCCTTTTCACAAAAGGGCTCGCACCCAAATAAACAGGCACACCCTCCCCCCCCGGGCCAGGGTGGGGTGGGGTGGGTTGCGCATAATTTTCCACAATAAGCATCCACTATCTAGCCAGATTTTAGATAGTTGAGGCAATCAAGCGTAAGAGACCATATTCACCCCAGTACTCCATAATCATGATTAAGACATCAAAGTATTAGTGAAGAAAATCCCCAACATTGACAAGTTCTAAAATCCATCTATAAGATCCAACAGCCCATTGAAGCATCCAATCATATCATCCAAAAAGTCCACCCAAACAACCAAAACCGAACTTCTTTATGAAAAAAAAAAAACAAAATGCAAGCCTTTAAAGGGAAATCCGACTTGACATAACTTCCATTGCTGGGTGCACACATGAAAACAATCTCAACTCAACTCAACAAAGGCCTATGAAGTACGGACACTCTATTTTGGCTCACGTGTCCGTATCAGATACCGACACTCTCGGACACTTCCGAACACTTGAATCATGAAGGTTGATGATAAAATGAAGAAGTTCTTTATTTTTTATTTAATGACTTTGTTATTTTAATATCTTAATAATATTTTTTAAATTTGTGTGTTTTTATGTCAATTTTAATTAAAATAACATTAAGTTTTTATTATATGGTCATATAACAATATAAAAAATTTATATATATTCAACGTGTCCATGTCCGTGTCCTACTTTTTTGAGAAATAACGTGTCTGCGTGTCCGTGTCGTGTCGTATCTGTGTCCGTATCCGTGCTTCTTAGACAAAGGCATATCCCAACTATTCGAGATCGGCTAAATGAATCCTTTTTTTGCTAGGCTGCTCTATTTAAGGTCATCCTCTCGGTTAAACCATATGCTATCATATCTTTTTTTTTTACTAAGTTAATATGGGTCTCCCCCTTCCCCTAGCATGACTCTCAATTTGAACCATGTTACTCTTTCTTATTGATCTTTATTGTACATGGCCAAATCATCTTAATCAATTTTCTCTCATTTTATCTCCTCCAAGTGTTACTTCCATTATCTCATGAATGCTGGCGATTAGTGAAGAAAATCCCCAACATAAGTTCTAAAACCCATCTATAACATCCAACAGCCCATTAAAGCATCCAATAATACCATCCAAAAAGTCCACCCAAACAACCAAAACTGAACTTTATTTTTTATTTTTTTTAAAAATGCAGTCCTTTCAAAGGAAATCCGACTCAACATAACTTCCATTGCAAGGTGCACATATGAGAACAATCTCAACTCAACAAAGTCATATCCCAACTATTCGGGATCGGCTAAATAAATCCTTTTTTTGCCAGTCTGCTCTATTTAAGGTCATCGTCTCATTTAAACCATGTGGTATTATATCTTTTTTTACTGTCTCAACTATGGTTACCACAATTCGCTCCTCCCCCAGCGAATTGCAAATTAGGATCGCACGATCCAAAACATGGATCGTTAGCAATTTGGAACGCAAGATTTAGCGTTTCGGTCTAAAATATCAAAAATTCCAAAAAAATCATACAAAATACACACACATCATTGGAATTTTATTTTATAATGGCTTAGATTCATTGAAATCATTTTGGTGTATATATATACGTACCAATATTATTATAAATACACTCAAAAAACATATCACATTCCAAATAAATGTATTTCGTTCCAACAAAACGATCTAAATAAGCCTACCCCTAACGAATTATGTTCTATAATATGTGACGATCTATGTTCCCATTTCGGTTCTCGTTCTCGTTCTCGTTTCCCGCACCATAATGATCCACGTTCTAGGTAAAATAGATCTCAACCCAAGTTAATTTGGGTTTCCCCCTTCCCCTAGCACCCTCAGTTTGAATCATGTTGCTCTTCTTTACTGATCTTTGTTATACATGGCCAAAGCATCTCGATCAATTTTCTCTCATTTATCTCCTACTATTGTTACTTCCATCATCTCATGAATATATTCATTTTTAATTTTATCTTTCTTTTCTTACCATGCATCAATGTCAATATCTACAATTCGACCACACTCATTTTATGAACATGTTTCTTAACTGCCCAACATTCTATTCCATAAAAAGCGTTAGTAAGTGTTTTATAGAATTTCCCTTTCAGCTTTAGAGGTATACATTAATCACACGATATGCCAAAGGCAAGAAACTAAATCTCGTTTCGTTTCATATGTTTTAGCTGAAAAGTTTCAATTTCGAGAAGAACTACAACAAAACCATGTTGGAATCTCGAAATTCCAGGGTTTCAACCGAAATATTAGGGTTTCGGTTTGTTTCGTAGGAAATGGAAGCGTTTCGTTCGAATCAATGGGTTATGTCGAACCCATCAAATCTATGTTAGAAAAAGACATTTTTTTTTGGAAAAAAACAGATTTACAGAGACTGTTGGAGAGGAAATCTATTATCAATCTTAGATTCTTGCCGAAAAGTAAAGAATCGATTGAAAAAGAGAAGAGAAGGAAGAATCCTGACTTGGTTTAGTTCCTTGGCTTCATTATCATCGATCTGTAAGACTGTATCAGAAGAAGAGAGTAACGACTTTTTCAGTTCTTCAACACTACCGTTGACCAGATTTGCACACAACACAGGTATGCCACGACTTCTTCTTCTTCTCCTTCTTCCGATCGAGCCAACCATCGGAGCATCTCTCTCTCTCTCTTGCTCTTTCACTTTCTTCTGCTTTCTCTCTCGCTCTCGATCCCCTCTGTTCTCTCTCTCCCTCCCTCCCTCCCTCCCAAGATCTTCTATGTTCTCTCTCTCTCCCTCCCACGATCTGCACACACTTTACTTTTATTGTTTTTTTATTTTATAATTGGTTGTTTTATTTTTTATTTCTTATTTATTTATATATTTGGAAATTGAAATTAGACATAAAAAAAACTAAATATTGCATGATGCATTAATATTTTTTTTTATTTTACTTAATATTTTTTTATTTACATAGGTCTCATCTTTATAATTTTCATATTAAAAATATATAATAAATTTATATCTACTAGTTGAGAAACTCTGATCATTAATATTTATTTGATAAAAAAATTAAGAAATATTATTTGTTGAATATTAGTATTAAAAATACATATTATGTATTAATATTTGTTTTGGTAGAAAGATGCAATATATTTATTTATAAATTAAACTATATGTCTAATGTATAATTGTATGTCTAATAAAATTCCAAAATTTAATTAATCTAATTTAATTATTAGAATTAAAAATTTATTTGTTTTTATTTATTTAGTTATTATTATTATTTTTAGGTAGTGGTGTTAAAATTCATTAATCATAGAATTTTTTATTTTTTTTATTGTAGATATGTCATCAAAATGTAAGAATGTTGATTCAGAACCACCACAAAATAAAAAAAAAAAAACGTAATATTGGATGGAATTATGGAGAACATATTGAAGATAATCGACAACATGTATAATGCAATTTTTGTCATAAAATTATGAAGGACAGTGGTGTGTCGCGATTAAAGTAACACTTAGTTGGCAGATTTTCAAATGTTGAAAAATGTGAGAAGCATCTTTCAGAGGTTGCAAAAGCAATGAGAGAATATTTGTATCGTAATAAGGGAATTGAGGTGATAGATTCAGACGATGATTTGACCATGGAAGAAAGAGATGAAATTGAGTTTGCAAAATAAGAATCCATTCGTGATTTACACATGGTTGAACAGGGATTTAGAGGTGGAAGGTATGCACCTAGACCATCTTCTCATAAGGGCGGTGGATTAAAAAAAATTATGCCCTCTCATAGTGTCAAGGATGCATAGGATAACTTGTCGATGAAATCACAAAAGAAGAAAGAGAAGTATCTTAGGATTGAAGAGATCGATCGAAACAAGGAAGTGAAGCAAGCAAGGTTATGTCATTTGTGGAATCTCAAAAAGTGGGCAAAATCGGCAAAACATGCTATTGCAAAGTACTTCATCTATGAGAATATTCCACCAAGCAAAGCCCCTGGTCATTTTACCAAATGATGATTGATGAAATTGCTTTAGCTGGAGTGGGTTTGAAGGGACCAACACCTTATGAGATTGGAGGGCCATTGTTAGATGATGAGATAAAAGAACTCTGGGAATACATTGAGCAGTTCAAGAAGAAGTTTGAGACTTATGGAGTTACAATCATGTGTGATGGATGGAGTTCAATCACCAGGCAATCCATCGTCAACTTGTTGGTATATTGTGATGGAAATGTTGTCTTCCACAGTCAATTAATACTTCTAGTTATGATAAGAATGCAAATTACATTTTTGGATTGATGGATTAGTTAGTTGAATAGATTGAAGAAAGATATGTGGTTCAAATGATTACAAATAATCATTTTGCATATAAGAAAGTAGGTGAATTGTTGATGGAGAAGAGGCCACACTTGTATTGGACCCCTTGTTCTGCCCATTCACTTAATCTAATTTTACATGATTTTGCTGAAATTGAAGCTGTGTAAAATACTTTAGATCAATCAAAAAGGGTAACAATTTTTTTTTAAAATCACAATAGAATCTTGGATATAATGAGAACTTATTGCACGGGGGAATTGATTCGGCCTAGGCAAACACAGTTTGCAACAAATTACATTGCACTTCAAAGCATTTTGGAGCATGAAAGTGACTTACAAAGAATGTTCACTTCATAAGATTGGTCTAGGAGTGCAACTAGTAAAGACCCAACTAGAAAGCGAGTACATACTACCATTCTTAATCCTAAGTTTTGGGAGAGAGCCAAAAAGATTGTGGATATCCATGCACGTATTGCAAAGGTTTTAAAGATGGTTGATAGGGAAAAAAAAAAAGCTACAATGCCATATGTTTATGAAGCAATGAAGCAAGCAAAACAAGCCGTTAGAGATTGCTCCTAAATCTTGCAAAAAATATCTTGACATCGTGGATGCTAGATAGAAAAAGCAAATCATTCAACACATTCACATGGCAGTTTTGGAATTATTGAATTATTTATTATTTATAAAGACTACTATTTAATTTTTTTCTAATGTATATGACATGTGATATGAATTTTGAATTGATGTAGCTTACTACTTGAATCCTGCATATCATTGTGAAGAAGATGTGAGTGTGAGACAGTTTATGAGGATCACTAAGGGTTGTGATATCTCCATTGGAGACAAGTCCTAATAGAGCTTCACAAGCACTCACAGAGGTAAAATTATTTATTATTTATAAAGACTACTATTTATTATTGCATTCATGATTTAATGTCATATAGGTAAAAATATTTCATATGATATAGGTAAAAATATTTCGTGAGGTTATGTATGAATTTGTTAATCAAGCTGCAATTAGAGGAAGAACTAAAACCGATCCAAGTAATATAATTATTAACATATGATGATTTTTTAAATGTTTTCCTTTTGTACTTAAAATATGTGTTCATTATGTACAACTGAATGGTGGTTTTTGTATGGAACTGATGCACCTAACCTCAGGAAGATTGCCATGAGGATTTTATCACAAACAACCTCATCTAGTGGTTGTGAGAGAAATTGGAATACATTTGCTTTCATTCATACTAAAGTGTGAAATAGACTCAATTATTAGAAATTAGAAAGGCTTGCATTTGCACAATATAACAGGAGGTTAAAGCTAAAGCACTTTATGAAGGAAGAGGGAGGGGTGGATTTCAGACCAATAAACTTAACCACTGTATTTGAGGAAGATGAAGGAGATGTAGGAATTTCAGAATGGTTGGATAATCCCGGGATGCACTTTTGGATGAACTTGATGATGATGGACAACCAACTAGGCCAACCACTTTCTTGGCCACACGAGCAAATCACTATTCAAATGTTGATATGGGTAGAGCAAGCCAAAGTCAAAGTTTTATGCCACCGCGTAATTCAAGGGCAGAATCAAGTAGAGCAAGGCAAGCCATTATCACTCTCGGTAATGATGAGGACGATGATGATGATGATGATGATGGTGGTGGTGGTAAAGAAGAAGATAGTGATAGTGATGATGGAAATGATCACATTTCCGGACATGATGGACCTAGTGGTGGGAATTTTGGTGGTTCACAAAGAGAAAATAGAGAGAGGCAAAGTACAAGTGGGATCATCTTCACAGAAGAGCAAGGTTTCACACATGCAACACAAGATGAGGATCATGGCTCTCGACGTATGCTTCAATATGAACGAGGTCGTGGTCGGCATAATCAACCTGGTAACCAAACTCAAAATCCTAACACTCCACATGGTGTAAAACATATAATGCATGGGATTGATATGATTAATGCCGGCCTGTCTAGTATGAGCATGAGTGAAAGTGAGCATCATGGTTGAGGCTCATCATCTTCACGTGGCTATAGCTCAGGTGGGTATAATTTGCAGGCACATGGTTATGGTTCCTCCACTTATGGGTATGGATCTGGTTATGACTCTCAAGCATCATCCTTACGTGAATATGGGCTTGCATCATAGCTGCACCAACTCAACAATTTGGATGCAGTGTCGCAAATTATGAGAGATTTCGGGTAGAGTAGGAGGCATGATACCGTAATTATATGGATTGGGCTGATTATTGTTGACATATTCATAACACACATAATATTCCTCTTACTGAATATCCAGAGCTTGGACCAGCCTACGCACCAGCTCGCCACTCCACAGCTGATTGGATGTGATTTTATTACGGGATTGGATGCAATTTTATAGTGGAAACTTATGTCTTGTCCACATAACACTTTTATTTCTACGTAATATTGAGTATCCCTTTTTTTGCTAATATAATTACTTGTTTGTTATTTTGTTAGTAGTTATTTATAATATGTATATCAACATATATAGAATATAATGGTTGTTATTTGATTTAAATAGTGTCATTAATCATAAATATGATGTATATGCCTTAAACATGTACAAATGTTCAATTAATAGGCTTATCTATATATATAAAGAAATTTTACGTTATATTTCCAAATATTTTCAATTTTTTCTCCGTTTCTATTATGTTTCCGAAACGTTTTCGTTTTCGGACAGATTGAAACTATACATCGAAATGAAATTTTGACCCTTGGCCAGAGGCACCGACTTAACTCATCTTACTTTAATTCTATGAGAAACATCATCTCTAATTTCTCATTCCTTATGAATAAGCGAACTTTGATAACGAAATTATTCACTTTTCATTATTTCCCGATTTTCAATTTTCACTACATCTCCATTTGTTTTCCTAATTTCACTAAAGTTGCACCTAATATATACAATTTTCGTCCTAGTTATCTTAAACCCTCTTGATTGTAATGCCTCTCACTAAATCAAATGGTTGGAATTAATAATCCTAGAACTCCAAGCCTCAAAACCAGTTTACAGCCTTATCACTTCAAAAGGAATTTATTTATTAAAAAAAGATATAACTTTTTATCCTTTACTCAGGAAATTCCTCATGGAATTACTGTGTTATTGATCCACTATCCTCCAAGGTCCAGGTTTGGGAACCTTTCCTGTGTTTGTAAGCACTTAATCAGTAATCCATAAGCAGATACAAAACTAACTCAAAAACATAAACAACTAACATTTGAAAATGAGGCAAAACAAACTAAGAAACAAGGGTAAAGATTTTATCAAACCTTGTACCAGACTCCTTCCAGACCAGTCTTCCACACTGCAGTTACAACATCCCTTCGAGATCCCATTATACCGAGATATGCTCCCAGGCCTACCGAAGTGCTCAAGCCAAAAGCCGCATCTCTTTCAGACATCCTGCGCTTCCTGGGCCACAGGCCATGGGCTCCATAGTAAATATCACAATTGTCTAATGAGTTCAGCTCTGGCGGGTGGTCAGCTGAAGTGCTGAGCATAGAAAGATCATCCACAGGACCCATATCATCTGGATCAGACCAGGGCTCACTAAACATATTCCGCCTGTGCCATTCTTCAGCTGGAGGATGGAGTTCCAACTCACGGAGTAACAGACCGGCAGCATCTGCACCTCGAGGTCGGGGCATATTCTGTATAGAAAGCCCATTAGGGAAGGGGGATCAAAAAGTTGATGAGAGTCTTACCAACAAAAATGTAAAATTAAAATTTCAAATATAAAATTTCAGATAGTTCAAAGAAACCATAGGTAGGGCATAGGTAATGTTAAGAATTAAAATCTAGTGCCTAGGCATGTAACTTCCATTAAATTCAATTTCAGCCACTGAATGGCCCAATAAAAATTTATACCAAAAATCATGTAGGATCTTCTTCTTCTTTAAGGTAAAGTTTATTTTGCATTATAGAACCTTCATTGAGATAAAAGAGAGGGAGGAGGGCTGAGTTCAGTGTACTTCCAACCCCGTCCAAGAATTCTGGACGTGAATACAGATTAGAAAATAAAAACACAACATGTACTCAAGAAATCCAAGGTATGCAGTTTACAAGAATTTTAACCAACAAGAATTGAATGTATGCTGATGGTCATGGTTCTTTGCTGAAAACTTTCCATCTAAAAACAAGTGTGCCCTAATAATATAGCAAATAAAAATGAAAATAGAAGCTCACTAGTAATAGAATAGCAATTGACAAAATTACATTCAGCAAATGCGAATGCCATTTCATATAATACTTTTGACAACACAGAATGCTAGTTAACAATCCTAAGTCATTGCACTATGATCTATAAATTATCTCAGAATCAAAATCAATATGGGAGAGACTTCAGGCAGCATAACTAGTGAGTCCAGCATCAGAGTAAAACAGATGCAGCTACCCAATAAAAGTGGTCATCTGCAAAATTAGAAACAATAAGAAGTACCTGCATATGTGGACCAAGTGATGCTTCTACAACCTCTGGTAAGACAGTATAATTCCCATCGATATAATGCAGGCGGACCTGGATGTTGCTGCTCCCCACCTGAGAAACTGGCAAGGGATGTGCTAGACCTGCTGTTCGCCGACAGAGATCCATGAGTATGAGGAAGAGGACCCTCACCTGCATGACAGTAAAACTTATCATACGAGACCCCTAATGCAAAACTAGACTCCCCTAATCAATTCCATAAAAGATAAAAATCAACAGAATCATCTAGGACATCGCAGAGGTGATTGCTGAATCCCAACATTTTGAAACATGCATTAAATTGTTCACAGTTAATATATTGAATAAACAATAATTAGCCACAGAATGACACTGAAAATCTAATGCAGATAATAAATTTAATGAGGGGTCCTAAAATCAAATCATAATACAATCATGTTTTACCTCCTCAAATGTGTAACCTTGACCAGCATTACCAGAACCTAATCTTGATCGGCTAGCAGGACCTTCCTCAGGTCCTTTTGGTCCAGATAATACCTGACCAGGCCGAGCTGCTGGAACTTCTTCTGACCTCGCCATAGTTGATGTTGGTTTTGGAGGACCAGAGCTGATCTCTTCTACCTTGCCTGGAGCATTAGGCTGAGGTTTTTGCATAGTTGTTTCAGTATTTCTCTGAGCACCTCCAATGAAGCGGGGCAGTTGTGTTCGTCGGAAGAAAAAACAGAAAAGCAAAAGCTGGCATAATCTATGAAGGAAATGGCAATCCCCAATGAGCCTAACAGCTGGAGTTCCCGGAAATGTTCCTGTATTAATGCTTATTGGCATAAAGGATGATGAACCGCTAATAGGGTTTGGAGTCGAACTGGAAACTCCATCAGCAGTGCTACTAATTTTAGCGATAGCTCCTTGTACCCAAGCTTGCATCTGAGTGCTTCCAGTGGAACTAGCGGTAACCCCTTGACCTCCTGGGATAACATGGTAGCACATCATTCACAGACATGAAACATGCATGACAAGAAGAAAAATGGAGAGAGAGAGGTGGGGAGAAGGGGGGGGGGGGGGGGGGGTGGAAGAGGGAGGGAGAGAGAGAATAGTTCAATGTTCCACCAACTGACCCTGATTTGTTGCTGGAGATGCAGAATTTTGGGTAGGACTAGTTACTATATTCCTGTTGCCACTTGTTCCTGCAGTAACAGCATGACTTGCTAACGTACGGCAGAAACTTGCATAACGTCGCAAACGTGTGATGAAATGTGATGCTAGATCAAGGACAGCATCAACATCAGCCTGCACTATATTATTATAACAATGAGAAAAGCTATACAACTCGGGGCAACATCAGAGATTGTGAATCATATGTTGACAGAAATGAAAGAATAATACAGAGGGGCCACCAAGTAAAACAAAAATATGGAAAAAGAGCCAAAAAGCAAACCTGGATACTTAAAACTAGTGCCGGTTCAACGGCCATTGCTTCAGGATCAATGCCAGATAACATCTCACCAGATGATTGCCACGGCTCAGGTACCAAAGCTGAAGGATTTATCAGAGCTGATTCAATTCCTTTCCCCAGCATATCTAGTAACAACCTTGCCTGCATATCTAGAACCATTGCCCTAACCTCCTGAGCATTTGTGCCTTCCAACAGCCTGCATTTTATCCTGTCTAGGCTCTGCAATGTACAAAATCAAATTTAGCAGAATACAGACGGGTCCAGATGACTCGGACAGGACTCCCATTAACATATGCTTAATAGTGAATGTGTGTGCACATGTTTGTTTCTAATCAAGTTTAGTAGAATACAGACAGATCCTGATGACTCAGACAGGACTCCCATAAACATATGATTTAAGAGTGCAGATATGCGCGCGCATTTGTTTCTTTTCTTTTCTTTTGGGATTTTTTTTTCTTTTTTTTTTTTGTGGGGGGGGGGGGGGGGGGGGGGGGGGGGGGGGTGGGTGGTCGGTGATTTAAATAAATGGAAAATAATTGGCAGCACGTGGGATCAGATAGCAGGCTAGCCCAGTTAGATATGGTGGTATTTTGCCCAAGCATTTGGCCCCATAGCCAGGAGAACTGAGATTTTCTAAACCAGTAACTCAACTACTAAGTTTTCCCTTCTCATGTGTTTTGGCCTGTCCTAATCACATTTAGGGTTCTCAAAACCCTATCAGAGGGTGTGGGCGTGACGTAAACATATCAAAGTATGGTAAGCAATCTAACTGAAATTTTGTATCTGAAACCCAAGGGAAGTTGCATTGTCAACTTGTCAACATGACTTGGTTTTCAAGGGTCCCTTCGATATCTAGATAGCACAAGGCTGGCTAAAATTGATGACGTTCAGGTTGCCGCAGGTCATTTAGCCTCGAGAGAAAGGCCAGACTTTGATCAAGTACCATAACTTCCAGAATGATAAGTTATAAATTCAACATCACAAGTAAAATAGGTCACATAAAATTATATTTTTAGTGGAAGAAACTTAAAAATCTATAAAATATACCATCAAACTTGTATATTTAATTTGCTAATAGTGGGAGCATAGAACATCTTAGTAACAAGATAATAAATAATTTTTGGATAGGAGATTGGACAGAGCATTGTTGTTAAGTGTGTGTGGTAAGCCATGATCCAGCTAAGAAGACAGATAACCTTTGCAAGTAAATAACACTTATGCAAGCTGCATATTCTTTACAGAATTTTTTTTTTTATAGGAATGCAGGAAAGGGAGAAACTCCCACAGACCACTGTCCATGAATATAATTAACAAGTTAACATATTTGAATATCATGGAGCTAACTGTTTCAATATAAAGAGCATGAGACATGGCAATGTTCAATGAAACATACAGGGCCATATTGTTGTCTGTGCTGACTGGAAGGGAGAGAATGGAAATCTGCATCCAGCACCGCAATAACACTGTTCAGTGAAACTGAAACAAAAGAAAAACTGTCATCAACAAGAGCCGAAGACCATCTTACAACAGAGATTGTTCTTGGAAATGCAAATATAAGGAGATTTGGTTTATATAAAGTTCTAGGATCTATGATCATTATGTACCATTCACTTATAAACTATACATCATAGAGAAAAATAGACATAATTAAGTTCGAATCCTCCACATCTGGATCAAACAATGAATGGAAAAAGTGAACCAAAGATCTTCATCAATGCACGATTCCAAGTAGTTGGAATGAGATCTACCAAGTGGGGAAAACTAAAACAAGCACTACACCTATCCCTCATCCTTCATATCATGTCAATACCATATGTAAGAAGAAGAAGATAATCTCACTAAGCGATTATAAGGAGACAACAATAAGGAAGTCCAGTACAACTTTGTACATGCCATCAGAAAGCACAGCTATATCCTTTCTAGCTTTTGAATCCTTATGGCAGCCGGTGGTGTCTCATCCCCTAACCTGTTTTAAAGTAGATTAACTACCTACTGGAAAGTACTCTAAATGGTAGAATCATAACAACACTGGGACAGAAGCAAACTTTTTAGAGGTGATAAACGTGGTCAAACTTTCTTCTGAGGAATCTATTCTTAAAATCATATAATGCAAAAGGGAACAGAACTATCAAAGCTTTAAAAAGACCTTGAAGGTAACAAGTTTCTATACTCTTTGATCTTCATTCTACTGAGTTCAATGTCAGTAAACAATTAAGGTTTAGCAATTTTCTCTAGTGTGTTCTCATAAATCACACAATATTCCAAATAATTTAAGCAACCTTACCAATGCCATCCTCAGCAGCACTCTGTGTACAGCCAACAGCATCCCACCAATCAACTCCAACCAAAAGGCTCCACCAAAACCTGTTCTGACAAAACAAGATATTCAGTCAAGAAAAAAGAGTCACTATGCAAAATACTAAATGACTCCCACCCAACCAACATCATCTATAAAATCGACATGGCAACATTAACAATCATTGCTACTGGAACATAAAAATTATTCCTAACAGGAATGCGAAATCACTTTACAAAGTACCTCTCTGCAATTGCACGTTCCCAGCTTGATGAGTTTGCTTTTACTTGACTTCTTGGAACAGCAGGAGGAAGAACACGAATTATCTTTAATATAGTACGATCCCTGCTGGTATCATGCCAAACAGATGCTGAACAGCAGCTCGTAGATGAGAAGGCAGGAGCAGCAATTGCAGAACCAACATTGATCTGGTAGGTATCAACAGATGCAAAGCTTGGACCAGAAAAAATGTGGACCCCGCCACATAGAAATGCAACAGCAATCTCACCACCATGAGCAGAATACACAATTCGAGCAAGAGTTCTTATATCACTTGGCAGATCAAAGGGATCAAAACTGACCCTTTTTGACTTCTCAACACCAGAATCAGATGTGTTTCGCCTGTCAGCGGATGGTCCAGTCAGGTGACACTTAAAATCATTAGTAGGTGTGATGCATTTATTCACTTTGGTCACCCAAACAGTCTGCATAGGTGCTTTTCCACCGAAACTGGAAGCGGGGTTTCCAAATATCTGATGGAGGACAACAGACTGAAGAGATGATTCCCAACGTTGAACTCTCCATCCTGTAATTGAAGGACCCTCATCCGGATCATAAGGGGACATGTACTGCCCTGGATAAGTAAAATCAATACTTGATTAGCTTCTAAGAGACAAAATCTTTAAAAGCGGACGACAGTTTTGAACTCCAACAAACACGGCGTTGGAAACAGAAACTCCCAAAATTGAGATATAGATAATGAAGCCATGTTAGTGTTCAGTACAGAACATAAATAATAGACCCCTTTGATTTTGCCAGTATGATCATATGCTTATGTGAAAGAAAAACAGAAAGGCATCTTCAACAGTAACTCATTTACTGTGACATCAAAATATAGTAGCTATAAGCCTACAATATAAGTAATATATTAAGTATTGGGAAGTAAAACAGCATTACAAATACAAAAACTAAAGAAAACATGTATCAACCTCATAATTATCACAAAAAATAAATTAATAATAAATAAAGATGTACTCATAGTCTACAACAATCTAAAGTAGGACAAGCATGGAACTGCATGTGAGAAAAAGATTTGGCACAATTATACATTGTCTCATGAATTTTAGCAAAATAAATTGATGAAGTACACTTTGTATATCTTCTGATACCTATAAAGAAGAACAAAGGAGATAACACAGCTATAACACATCAAGTAGGTCAAAATTACACATCTAATAGGTATTTAAAGTTGAAAATAATGAAGTAAAATATATGACAATAAATTAGAACCATCTACATTAACAATGCATGAAATAAACATCTTCAGCTGCTTGTAGCATGTGACAATCTGCAGATAAAAATAAAACATGAACCAACAACTTTTCACTTTCAAATGAACCAAAATATGCAAATAAACATGTGCAACACAATAGTAAATCGATAGGCAGAAAAAAATTGCTTGCCCAGCATAATATATTAAAAAATGAAAAGAAAAAAAAAAGATTTCCCAAGTAAAAATACAAATCAGTACCCTCAACTATAACAACAGCTATCACAGAACCACCGCAAGTTGGATCGAAGGCAACTGCAGTAACTCCAGAACCCCATGTAGTGGTTGCTGATGATTGAGCTGCAGCCTCAGGACTCACATATGCAGAAAAATTTGACACTGGTGAACAATGAAGTGATACCATGTCACTATAATCTTGATCTGTCTGCTTTTTCCCTTGCTTTGCTTCTAATAGCAAATATTCCTGCCAGCTAAACAAATAAGCAGGCAGAGAAGTAAAACCGTCCCAAGAAGGAGGATTAAGTGAAGGTGGGACCCCATTGCTTGCACTTGCCTTCGGAGTTGCTTGAAAACCATTTCCAGGGCCAGGTGTGACCTCCCAAACAACAACAGTCGATGGGTTTACAATCGGAACACCTGCTACATGCATGGCGCCAGAATCAGTTATGATAGCATCAGCAGCCATTATCCCACTAGGCCCAGCTCCCAAAAGCCCTTTGCTTGTGTAAAACCATTTTGATGCTGCACCACTTTGATTAGGAGGCCACTGGGACCAGTGGAGTTGAACAGAGCCTGATGAGAAAACGGAGCAAACACAAAAAAAATTTGGCCACCCAGCTGAAATCAAAACCCAAGCTTTGCATCAGATAATGAGACTGATGGTGCTGTTAAAATTTGTCAGAATTAATTTAGAAGGAAGTGAAAATCGATGGGGTAATTTCTAAGTGATGACAACAAAAAAAATGCAGAATGCACTACCACGAGATAAATGAAACACCCCCCCCCCCCCCCCCCCCAAAAAAAAAAAAAAATCCGATATTACCAACTGGTTACATAAATCAACCATGATCCCAAATGGCACAGGTATGACATTAGCCATTCTAAGCGACAGGAACAAGCAGATTCCACATGTTCTGGATGAATGGAAAAGGTTAGGCCTAAAAAATTTCATTATCATGTTGATCCAAGCCAAACCAATCGCAAATTATGCATGCAAAGAATCTCATCAACCCAAGATTGCAAGTTGCAATTTGCCTAATTTCAATTTTTGGTGATGGACCAGTTAGGAAGTACCAGTTCCTGAACTTGACCTTGTGATTGGTAAGACACCCACCAACCACAAGGCAATTTCCATGCCTAATTATGGATGCAAATACCTCATATAACTATTTACAACAGCATTCAGGGCTACAGCACCAATATTTTTTATATTAAGTCCAATCAGCATAACAGTATGGCACTTAAACTCTCAGCTCTCTCTCTCTCTCTCAAGATGAAGAGTTGAAATTTATGGGTCATTGCTTCGTTCAATGGAAAAAACTAGGGCTCTCAAACATAAGAACACCAACTCAATTATGAGGTCAGCAACTTTGTGCAAATAATATCAAAGGTTTGGTCTATACCCTGCTACCAGTACCCTGCATTAGTAGGACCAACACTGGGTATTGGCAATTTTTTAATCAAGAGTTCAGATGTATTAGAGAAAATGAGGGAAGGGAAGCATTGACAATGGAACGTCCAACTAAGATACCCTACCCTCCCATCCATCCACTACACAGCCCCCCCCCCCCCCCCCCCCCCCCCCCAAAAAAAAAAAAAAAACAAGAAGAAAATGGGCAGTGACAAAATTGACCCAAACAATGCTTTATTTTTGACACAAGTAAATGGCATGGTCCATAATTACAAAAAAAAAAAAAAAGAAAGGAAAGGCCAAAAAAAAAAAAATTAAGATCCCCCAAAAAATCTATGTACATATCTAACTACATGAGGTTTCACCTCTTTAATCCAAAAGAAAAGTGAACATAAAATATTATCCTCAAAGCACTTAGGGGATAGATCCATTTCTTTCCTTCCAAAGACTCCATATAATGCAAATGGAGAGTCATCCTCCGAGAAATCCTCAAATCCTTCCTTACCCGACTACATCTCCAACTGGTAAAAAAAAAAACCCAAATTGTGGCCGCATCACCCAACTACAACAAACAATGAGAGAATCAAACTCCATACATCTCTCGCCACCTTGCAATGAATAAAAAAGTGGTCCATTGTTTCTTCTGCACACTTGCATAAGCAACACCTGTTAGAGAATTGGTGTCCTCTCCTACAAAGGTTATTCATCATCAACATGGCACCCCAAACCGCTATCCAAGCCAAAAAAAAAGCAACTTTACTTGGAATCCGAGCCTTCCAAATTATCTTCCAACGAAAGTTCTCCCCCTTCCTTCCCATCAAGCCTTTTATAGAATGGACTGTGAACTTCTTCTTGTTATTCATCGTCCATATCATCTTATTCTCCCTACCCTTTCTCAAATTGTAGCTACTCACCAACTCGATAAGCCTCCTCCAACTCCCAATCATTGAAATTTCTTTGAAAACAAGGGCTCTACACTAAGTTAGCCCCCACGATAGCCATATAATCAGCCACTAAGGCCTCTTTCTTTGTAGCTATGTTGAACAGAGAATGAAACCTCCCATTAAAAGGCCTATCTCTACACCATACATCTTCCCAGAATTTCATCCTCAACCCCTCCCCCACCTCAAAGCGCACAAACTTGTAGAAATCTTCAACCCCCTTTTGAATAAACTTCCACACCCAACAACCATACACCTCCCACAGCTCCTTTGAACACCACCCTCCATCCTCACAGCCATATTTAGTCAAAATTATATTCCTCCACAAAGCTTGGTTCTCAACTGCAAACCTCCATAAACATTTCCCCAAGAAATTTATTAAACACCTACCAAGTACCGAGTCTTTAAAAACTAGCCCACCCCCAATTATAGGAGGCTTCATGTTTTCCCAATTAACAAGATGAATTTTCCTCTCCCCCTCCTTTCCATCCCATAAAAAATCCTGCTGTAGCTTTTACAATTTCCTTTCCACTAATGAAGGCATAGGAAAAAATGGACATATAGTATGTAGGGAGATTCGCCAAAGTGCTTTTATAAGAGTGACTCTGCTGCCTTTAGAGAGGTATTACCTCTTCCAACCCACCAATCGGTGCTGAAAACGCTCCACTACAAGGTCTTAAGTAGCAGTTGAGCTCATAGAGGCTCCCAACGGCAAACCCAAACAGATAGAAGGAATAAAGCCAACACCACAACCAACAACCCACGCTAACTCCCCCAGCCCCTCACCTCACCCACTAGAATTATCTCGCTCTTTTTCAAATTAACTCTTAAACCTGATACTGCCTCGAATCAAACCAGCACAAACAGAAAAAACTGAAGCTGCCTCTCTTCCGTTTCACAAAAAATAATGGTATCATCCACAAAAGAAAGTGAGATATCTCCACCCCAGCATCCTCCACACCAAAGCCCTTCAACATCCCTCAAGAGACCGCCTGGCCCAACAATCTACTAAAAGCCTCCATCATCATCATAAGAAAGAAAGCGGATAAAGGATCCCCTTGCTTTAATCCCGAGAAGACTAGAAAAGGCATGTTGGAGAGCTGTTAACTAGAACAAAGCCAAAGAGATGAAGGCCAACATCCAACCTTGCCACCTATCTCCAAATCCCATCTATTTCAACAACAAACATTAGAAAACCCCAATTGACATGATCATATGCTTTTCAAGGTGGTTGACAGTGTAAAGGAGGTAGCATATATCAAAAGGAGAAAGGATAACTCTCATAAAGAGCAGTTTGGCTAATCTTCTGACTCACTACATGTCACTTTTCCCATTGTCGGCTTTGGTGGAGAGGAAATTGGAGAAGCTCCAACGAAATTTTCTGTGGGAGGGCAAGGATGAGGAGAGAAAGATACATCTAGTTCGATGGGATAAAGCAAAGCTACTTTTTTTTTTTTTATTGGTTAGACCAAAGCTACTTATATCAAGGGGTGGTTTGAAGTTCAAAGATTTAAAGGTGTTTACTAAAGCTTTGATGGGGAAATGGTTTTGGTGACGTGGTAGAGGGTCAAGCTTTGTGGAGGGAAGTTGTAAAAACAAAGTACGGTAGTGAGGATGGGGGAAAGTTTTCGAAGGAAGACGTGGAAGCTTATGGCAGTGGAGTGCGGAAATCAATTAGGAGGGGAGCAGGGGACTTCCACCTTATGTGCGATTGAAGGTGGGGGAGGGGTTGAGAGTGAGATTTTGGAAGGATTTATAGAGTAGTAATGTTCCTTTGGAGGGGCAGTTTCCTTCTCTTTTCAGGCTATAGCAAGGAATAAGGATGTTTTAGATGCGGATTGTGTGGCACATGTGGGTGATGCACTTGTGTGGAGTCGTCCTTGCTTCCATAGGGACTTTCATAATTGGGAGTTGGAAGAGGTGGAGGGGTTGTTAGGGGTGTTTACTATTCAAGGTGGTGGCAGGCAAGGTGGGTGTGATGATATGGATGGTGAACAATAATAAAAAGTTTGCATTTCATTCTTTCTACAAGGTATTTGTGAATAGTGGTGAGGAGGTCTGTCCTTGGAAGATGGTGTGGAGTTCTTTCTACAGCCCAAAACATTTGTTCAATCCTTCAATTCCTAGAATCATCAGATAAGTCACCCTCCATGCCCCCATCATGTTAAACCAGCAGCGGACGAATGGATCTAATGCTGCATAATCTTGTTATGGCAGTAATAATTTGATCAATTAGTTCTAACTTCTAAATAACAGAGAACCACCTCCCCCCCCCCCCAAAAAAAAAAAAAAACAAGAGAGAGAGAGAGGGTTAATCACGCAAAACCATGCTACAAACCTACAGTTCACATACAAACACACAAGTCAAACTTCACAATTGATTGGCAGGGCAGTTATGAACACTTAATAATAGGCCATTGCTTGATGCAATGATAGAAGCTGCCAAGCTTCAGCAAGCAGGTTAGACTCCAAGGGCAGCTATTCGTGTAAATAATGTGAATGTTGGATCTATACTAATGTATCCATCCCTGTACCAAGCATTGCTAGGACAAACAGTTGGTGATGACCTTTTTCAGTAAGTTGAATCATAAATGAAGAACCAACCTGGAGCTTGGGGCTGCTGCGAAAGAAATTTTTCCTCAAAAGTTGACGAGCTTGTAGAACCACTGGATCTTGAGGAAAGCCACCTATACTACTTTTTACAAGAAGTAGAACAAAAACGAAAGTGAACATAAAAAATGGATGAAGTTTTCAAATTCAAATAACCAGAAGAGAACAACAATTGCATACTGGAGACACCCCTGATAGCCACTTCGTAACAACTGCAATATCCTGCTGCCACTCATGCTCCCGCTGCCAGCAACTAGCATCTCTGACTAGATTAGCTGGCCCCTGCATAGTCAGACCAAAAGTAAGCTCAGTAAGGATGTGATTTAACAAAAAAAAAGAAGAAAAAAGATAGCTTTAGTGGAGGAGCTTTTCCATTGCATGGCACAGTGACAGAAAAAATGGGGGAGGAGTCCCTTAGTTTATCAGTCAATATATTTCATTTTGACTGAATGCTAAGGAAAGCCATATTAAGGACTTGTGTATGGTGAAGCTACAGACCTACAACAGAAACAAAGGCCACTATTTAAATATTTGGAGAAAATAATCCAGCAAGGCTAGCTTACTTGAGAAGGCTGAGTCCAGATAGTTATCCGCCCATGGAAATTAGCTATTAGTAAAGCACGAGGGCAAGAAGTAGGGGACCATTCAATGAACTGAACAGAATCGCGAGGAGAATCTGCAAAAGGTATCAAATGCAACTTATCATACTTCATAGAACTAGAAACCAATGTGCATATATGAGTAACAACTCATTATACAGCATAACAAACAATAGATTGCTATGAAAATCCTAATCCTAAAATCCTTTTTTTTTATAGAAATTTTTTATTTCATTCAAGGAACATTATGCCATAAGAATCACAAATATGATAATAACCACAATAAAAATAACATTGATGATAATAATAACAATAAGAGTGATGAGAACAATGATAAATAAATTAACACACAAAAAAGTAATATGCCGTGAATATTCCCAGGATCCTAATCAATGATTTCAAGGCTCAAAGCATAGTTGAGGACTCAAATCTCTATGAGGCCCTTCTTTGGCCTCAAATAAAATGGCAAAATGATCACAATAAATGATAAAATCACTAGTGTCATATATCCGCAGAGACCCACAGGCAATTAGATTGACATCTTCTGTCAATTGGTAAGCATACTTTTCCATGTGCTAGTGGTTTCAACTCCCACATATGACAGTATAGAAATTAAATGGGCATAAAAATTTGCTGGACATGTGTAAGAGAAACTATCCAATCCCTGAGGTACAAAAACTACCAAAGATCGAGATAGAGGTTAAGTTTAGCATCAACAGTAACCACCTAAAAGAATTAGAAACCAAAGAAGGAAAAGGTAAATATGACGGAGACCTGCTAGCCACGGGGCGAGTGGCAGCCAGAGCAAACTCAGGGTGATGGGTGGCCCCAGACCCACACTACCAGGATAAAGTCAGGGGAGAGGGACTTGAACAGGGACCAGAAGATTCTAATCCCAAGCCCTACCACTCGGCCATTCAACCCGGAGGCTAAGTTTTACATATGTTTAATGAAGATAACAGCACCAATAGCTAAAAGTGTACACCAGAATTAATTAGGAAAGCTTCTTTCCTTGGTTAAAGAAGGAAATTGACCTTTCCACAGCTTTGCTCAGGGCAATTCTTTGGCCAACCCAGAGGAATTTATAGAAGAGACCTGTTTGCCTATTTTAAAACCTAGCAAAATGCTTTGACTAAGATATTAAATTAGTTCAGGGATTTTCTAAACTTCAAAGATGAATGAACCTAAAGCCTTGGCAATTTGAGAGAAGATCTCAGATGCAATATTCATCCATGTGGAAATCCAACAGTGCATCAATGATTTTTAGGGCCTGTTTAGCCCGGCATCAGGAAGGCAATGTCAGGCATTTTCAAACCCCAGACGCGGAAGCTGGTCTTGGGAAACAATTTAGCCTAGTGTCTGAAGCCTGCAACACAACATGAATTCAGCCCAGAAGGTGGGTTTTCAGCAGCAGCCCAATGGTGCTCCTTGGATCTGCGGTTTTAGGTTCAAAAATTGACTTCCCATTATGCCCTTTAGCTTTTGGCATATTTCTAGTATAACCTCCACTTCTTAAAGTAATTCCAAACCTATCCCCAGCTCCTTTTCATTATCTTAAACGTAAACATTTCATTATTTCGTATTACATATTTTATTTATTTGACATATTTATTTGACATAGTTGCTATTAATTCTCCTTTCAATTTTTAAATTATTTTGTTACGTATTTCTCTGCTATTTAGATCTCATAAATTAAGGATCATAAGCATTCTGAAAAAAGGAAGAAAAAAAAAAGCGATATCAGTCTTGTAACTGCCTAAGAGGCACGGACACGGGACATGGATATGAGACGACATGCCGACACGAAATTTTTCAAAAAAGTAGGACAAGGACACGGACACGACAACAACACGCTGAATATGATAAAATTCAATTCTAAGATTATTTTAATCAATTTCAAGATTACCTATCAAAATCAAATATTAATAATAAAGATCCATTTATGACAAGCTTCATTAAATTGACTTACTAAAATTAATACAATTTTTTTAGACCAATTTAGTGATATAAAATAAGGATATTGGTAAAGAACAAAATTTGAAAAATTAAATATATAAATAATAATAATTATTGTTATTATTATTATTATCTTATCCAACAAATAATAAATAAGGAATTTATTCTTTTTAAGTTTTTAATAATAAAAGTTAAAAAATAAATTAAATACATATTAAATCAATTTAAAAGATTAAATAAAAATAATACTATTAAAATAACTCATTTATTTGAGGTGAGGGCTTGTCCAACTCCAATCTTCACCACATGACTGAGTCATCAAAAGAAAAAGGGGAGGATCACTACAAAACAAAGTAGTCGTGGAGAGAGAGAGCAACAGAGAAGAATAAGGAGGAGTACCAGGTGTTCGATTTGATCAGTGGGTCACCAGTTGTTATCCGTTGTTGCAAACAATTAGGCGTCTTCTTTTCCACTCTTTCTTTAATTTTTTACTAAGATTTGCTTGATTCTCTCCTCTAAACAATTTTTTTTATAAAAAAATTCTGAAAAATGACCCAAAATATTGCCTCATATTCTTCTTCAACCATGTCTGGACATGTCCCGACATGTGAGAAATGTCTAAAATTTCTTTAAAAAAATAAAATTGGTTACTCATATTTAATGTCTTTGACACGTTTTAGAACGTGTTCGTGTCCCAAACGTATAAAATACTGATACTCTAGGCTAAGAGACGTGTTTGTACTTCTTAGACAGTACATAACAGCCATATCGTCCGATACATAACGGTATCAACCAATAAGACTACTAATTTTGATCTCACCGATAAATCGATCCATATAGGTATTGGAAGGTCAAAAAACCAATATGTATCAATCGATACGATATATAGAAGTCATTATTTAAATCCATGCAAGACAGACAGTTACCCGTGCAAACGCGCAATCGCATGACACTTTTAGTGTCTAATTTGTTCAAACAAAGTGCGTTTCATTTTCTATGTAATGGTGATTATTTTGATGTAAATTCAAACAGATGCCTAACACATTAAGTCCTTGTTCGAACAAACATCAAGACGTTTCCCATTTGAATGCACGTGTTCTTCATTCAAACGTGTCTATTTTATATTGTGCTTTGAGCTATTTCGGGAATTTGTTTCCTAATCTATCTAGGTTTCTAATTTTCCTATATATAGTAGCCTTTATGGTGGTTGTATTGTCTAACGCCTGTGGAATGACTCTTGAGTGAATTTGGAATTATTAGAGAACATATGACCATTTTTCTATAGAATTCTGAGAGTTCTTTGTCCTTGGTACAAGACTATATCATAGTGAGAGTAAGAATAGGTATGTGGTGTACTCTACATCGCATATAGCACACACAACCATTGCATCGAGTTGCACATAACAAATTTCTTTTGATTAGAGTTGGAGAGTGTTGTTAATCATGATTGTGGGTTCGTGGTTTGGGACTCTGCTAGTGGAAGAGCAGATTGGAAGAGTTTCAAGTGAAGAATGGAACGGGCTAGAAGAGAATTGTTGGATTGCTCATGGGACTTGAGTCAAGTAGCTCTTGTTATGAATCTTAGGCTTACGTCACCACAACTTTTTTCTCCCTATATTAGGATTATTCCCACTTAAATCTTGTGCCTTCTTTATCTTTGTGTGGTTGATTTAATTTTCTGGTGCTTAATTAATATTAGCCATATTTGATTTGTTAAAAACAGGTAATTAAATCAAGATCGAATTGAATAACGATTCCTATTCAATTCACATTGAATTGAAGAAATAATTTGGGGCTATTTGCGCACTCTGGCTGAAAGCTTGATTTTCAAAACCCGTCTCAACCTTTTTGAGTATGTGCCCCCTTCTCTTACCCGCATATGAGCACCACTCAAAACATCTTTCAGATATAGACCAAAAGCTTATTTGTTGCAGGAGCTACTATTCATGTTCTATACACCATTAGTTGCTGAAAAGAGTATTAGTGTAGAAGATTCAGCAGAAACAGAAATATATTGCCAATGAAGTACCTATTTTGATTGAACTCGTATCAATCTTAGGTAGAAGCCTTTTACCTTTGGGTACTTTTTTTAATTTGCAAACCAAATCCCATAAACAACGTTACGGAGGTCAAAGCACTCAAGTTCAAGGCTTGTATTGATTTTTAATCTGTTATATTAAATATAAATTACTAAACTAATTGCCTCAATCACCTGCATTAAAATATGCATGATCGAGTGTACTATTTAAAGAGCCCATGGTTCTCTTGACAAGACAGGTTCTTTCTTCGCACTTAGAATTGGTTTGTACTTTGTAACACTATGAATTTCTGTTTAATACATAAAATTTGGCTGAGATGTTTTTTCAATCAAGACACAACCCTCCTTTGTCCAACGCTTTTAACTGCCAATTAAAAGTACAGGTGAAGTTCAAGGATACTATTTAAAGAGCCCATGGTTCTCTTGACAAGATAGGTTCTTTCTTTGCAATTAGAATTGGTTTGTAACACTATGACTTTTCATTTAATACATAAAGTTTGGCTGAGAGGCTTTTTGTCAGTCCTGAAAACCCTCCTTTGTCCAAAGCTTTTGACTGGCAATTAAAAGTACAGGTGAAGTTCCCAATTTTTCCTCAGTTGCAAAGCAAAATGAAGAAGGGAAAAAAAGGAATTGAAATGAAGGCAATCAGCATAAAAATCTAGCAGAAACTATTTTTTTTATACAAACAGCTTGAGAGACTATCAGCATCACTCAAGTCCACCCTCAATTTTTAATAGCATAAATATGAAAAAACTCTACTTTGTTAAAAAAATCCACAACCAAATCATGTAATGACACCAGCAAGCTGCAGTCATAATACCTGCTATGACATTGAACACTGCACACTCCGTCGGTCGTTCAGGGATCATAATATGTATGGGGATCCAAAATGGTGGATTTGCATTAGAACTACAAGAAGAATAGAAAGAACAACAACAATATTAATCGTATGCAGTACACAAAGGCTTGGCTAAAAATAACACTTGGAGTGGTTATTGCACTTAAATGATCTTTTTTTAAACACGGAACTATATGAATAATATGGAGAAACTCCAAGAAAGAAACTTAACATAACATTCAACATGCTTCACCAATGGCAAGTGCAAAAAGGCAGCTGCATAAATATTGTATACAAAATGAATCATTTATTGAGTAACAATCAAAAAATAAAAGCTTCAACAAAATCAGCTCCTTGAACTACTATAGGCCAAGATTCTGAGTTTCACCAACCTTTCCACCTATCAACATGTAGGAACTTAGATGAAAATATTGTCAAAATGTTGATTAAGAGATGAAATATAGAAATGTTCTCAATAAGATTAGTTGAAAATATTTTCAGAGAGGTGTAGGGGAAAAAATCTTGAAGATAACATCATTTTTTTGGTAAGTCTTGAAGATAACATCATACACTCAGACCTAAAGATACAAGAACAAAATAGTCTTGTTTATAAATCTAATTTGTGAAGCAAGATGCTTGGAAGTAAACTTTGGCAAGTAAGATGATATTGAATGAAACAAGCTTTCACAAACATAGCAAATTACTGCAATATGTTAATCATATCAACTAAATTAAACTATAAGGGGAAAAATAGTTGAGGTTGAAAAGTGGACAAGTAAAACAGGATTTTGAAGAATATATTGGGAGGAAAAGAAAGAAATCTTAAAGGTATTAGTATATTACTAAGGGAATAATATTGAAAAATGTACCAAAAATTTATCAAATTTATTAGAGACATTCAAAACTTGGTGAAAATTTGTTAATAAATTTCAAAACCTCAACTAATCTCTAATCATTTGAGTGGTGCAATTTATTTATATACGGAAACCTATGGATGCATAATACATTTTTTATTGTAAAGAAATTTTTTGGGGTGGGATTGAGACTAGGTGGGGATGAGAAATATAAATATCAGGGTTGAGGTTTACATCTAGGCACAGTAGGGGTGGAGATATGGAGGAGATGCAAGAGGCAGAGATCCTCAGGGGCAACTTAGCAAGGAATCTCGAAGAAGACATCCTAGAGCAAGAAGCAGAGAAGAGGCAGAGTCTAGAAGAGGACGATGAGACAGATGGAATAGATTCCATGGGGTCGAGCGAACAGCAGCTGCAAACAGAAATGAACTTTCCACTGGGGGGACAGATGGATAGCAACAGCGAGATGGTGAGGCACTGTTGGGGTGACGCTATTAGTGAAGGGGAGGATAGTTTGGCATTATGCTTGGTAGAGGAAGAGATGGAACCTCTGGAGTGCCTTCCTCTCGCGGTTATTGACCCAGAAGAGGTTCAGTGGAGGAAGACTACTACATGGAAACAGGAAGCTCGTCCCTTCAAAACTTCTGCTTGGGTGTTGAGAAGGGCAAAAACAGTGTGCAAGTACCTTGGGGTGTCAGAAACCGAGGATGAAGATCGACTCATGAGAGACTGATTACTGAGCTTGAAGGGAGAATTGAGAAATCGACTCATGGCAAGCCCTAGAAGCCGTGAAGGGGGTGAGAGTTCCAGAAAGAGGTCGGCCACAAAATAACAACATGAATTGAAGAAGCTAGAATTTGCAGCGAACTATGAAGGCAGGAGGGAGGCAACAGAGGAGGCACGGGGAGAAGTAAGGGGGGTGAGGTTATTGACAGGTTAATGGAGCTCAAAATCATTTCTCGGAATGTCAGGGGCTTAAATGACCCCGATAAGAGGATCGTAGTAAAAGGGCTTCTCAAGAAGTGGATCCAGTGATAGTGTGCCTGCAGGAAACCAAAATCAGTGAGGTTTCAAGGAGCCTCATTCGCAGCATATGGGGTTCTAGATTTGTGGGCTAGAGGGCCAAGGAAGCTAGAGGGGCTGCAGGAGGTATTGTGGTTATTTGGGATTCAAGGGTGGTGAGTTGTACTGACCATAAGCTGGGGGAGCTTTCAGTCACCTGCAAGTTTCGGATGGGTCAAGACGACTTCGATTGGCAGTTCTCTGGGGTATATGGTCCTCAGACTGAGGCAGAGAGAAGAAGAATGTGGGAAGAGCTGAAGGCTGTGGAGGGAGGGGATAGCAACCCCTGGTGAATAGCTGGGGATTTTAACACTGTTAGATTCCCTGGTGAGAGATGGGTTGGCAATATACTTACTAGAGGTATGAAAGATTTTTCTGAATTTGTGGATTCCTTGCACCTGCTGGATATTCCCCTAGAAGGGGGACGCTACACTTGGTTCAGGGAAGGTGATCAGGGGACTGCCAAATCAAGATTGGATAGATTTCTTTTCCCTTCAGCCTGGGAGGAGAAGTTCCCTAATTCTGCGCAGGCCATTCTTCCCAGGTCTGTGTCGGATCATGCCCCGGTTATGTTAGATTGTGGTGGAGTTAGGTGGGGTAAAACTCCTTTTCGGTTTGAGAATATGTGGCTGCATCACCCTGGGTTCAAGGAGCAGGTGGCAGTTTGGTGGCAGTCCTTTGCTTGTACAGGATACCCAAGTTATGTCCTGGCTAAGAAGCTGAAGATGCTTAAGGAGAGATTGATGAATTGGAACAAGGAGGTGCTTGGCAACGTGGAAACCAAGAAAAAGCGTGTGTTAGAGGAAATCAATTTACTGGACCAGCAGGAGCCGCTTGCTTCTTTATCCAATGAGGAGAGGATTAAGAGGGAAGGCTTTCAAGGTGAGTTAAGCATTCTGCTGAAAGAAGAGGAGATATCTTGGAGGCAGAAGTCTAGAATGCTATGGCTGAAAGAAGGGGATCTCAACACAGGATTCTTTCATCAGGTGGCTAATTCTCGCAGAAGGAGAAACAATATGGGTAAAGTGAGAATGTATGGGAGGACCATGACTGAGGATCAGGATGTTAAGGATGGAGTTTCAGAGTATAACAAGAGACTCTACAAAGAGGAATATGAGTGGAGGCCAGAGGTGGAAAATGTCAATTTTGAGAGGCTGGATAGAGAAACTGCAATCCAGTTGGAAAGGCCGTTTGAGGAATAGGAGATTACAACAGCTTTGCTTTCCTGTGAAGTGGATAAAGCCCCAGGTCCGGACAGTTTCTCGATAGCATTCATGAGGAATTGTTGGGATATTAGACATGATGTGGTGGCAGTTTTCAATCACTTCTTTCGGCATGGCACCCTCGAGAATAGCCTAAATGCTTCTTTCATTACGTTGATTCCAAAGAAGGATGGGGCTAAATATATTAAGGACTTTAGGCCAATTAGCTTGGTGGGATGCGTGGCCAAAGTCTTATCCAGGAGGTTGAAAAATGTGTTAGGTAGCCTAATCTCCATAAACCAGAATGCCTTTATTGGAAGTCGACAGATTCTAGATGCTTCCTTGATTGCTAATGAGCTCGTGGATGATAAGAGGAAAAAGAGGAAGAAAAGGCTTGTATGCAAGTTAGATATTGAAAAGGCGTATGACCATGTCAACTGGAATTGCCTGTTGGGAATCATGAGAAGGATTGGGTTCAGTGAGAAGTGGAGGGGTTGGGTGAAGACTTGCATTTCTAAGGTGTCTCTTTCGGTTTTGGTAAAGGGCACTCCTACGGGATTTTTTAGAACTTCGAGGGGGTTGAGGTAAGGGGATCCTTTGTCCCCCTTCCTTTTTGTTATCATGATGGAAGTCTTCAGTCAGTTTATGAGACGAGCTGAGGAAGGAGGTCTTATAAAGGGTTTTGAGGTGAGGATCAAGATGGGAGTGGGGTTGGAGTTTCCCATTTACTGTTTGCAGACAATACTCTTGTGTTTTTTTAAGCGAGGGAGAGGGATCTGAAGTTTTTGAGATGCATTGTGCTTAGTCTGGAGGCAGTCACAGGGCTTCAGGTCAATCTAACGAAGAGTGAAATTATTCCCATTGGTGACATTGACAGGGTGGATGACATGGCTGCTTTGGTGGGGGTGTCGGGTTGGTGCTTTCCCAAACATGTACCTAGGTCTGCCTTTGGGTGCTTCCCCAAGGGCCATTGCTATATGGGATCCGATTATTGAAAAGTTCCAAAGGAAGCTCGCAGGTTGGAAGTGTCAATACTTGTCCAAGGGAGGAGAGTGGCTAACTCTTATCAAGAGCGCCTTAGCCAACCTCCCTTCCCACTACATGTCCTTGTTCCCCTTTTCAGCTAAGGTGGTCAAACGGTTGGAGAAGCTACAACGGGATTTCTTGTGGGGTAGTAATGATGGTGAAAAGAAGATTCATTTAGTAGGGTGGGAAAGAGTTACTCGACCAATAAAGGGGGGTGGGTCGGGTCAAAGATCTCACAAGTTTCAACAAGGCTCTGATGTCTAAATGGCATTGGAGATTTGGGGTAGAACCTAATTTATTATGGAGAAAGGTCATAGGTATTAAGTACGGGGTGGAGGATAATGGCTGGTCTTCTAAAGAGGGGAGAGGCCCTCATGGTAGTGGTCTATGGAAAGCTATTTGGAATGGTATGGGCCTTTTTGTTTGCTTTGTTAGGTTGGAGGTAAGAGGGGGGAGGAGGGTTAAGTTTTGGGAGGATAGGTGGTGTGGGGAGGTCCCCTTAATGGAAAGCTTTCCTCTTTTGTATAGTTTAGCTATCTATAGGGCTCTTCAGTGGCCGAATGTTTTTCAAGGGAAAGGGGAAGGGTGGTGTGGAATCCTCAGCTGAGAAGATATCTTTTTGATCGGGAGTTTGAAGAGGTGTTGGTTTTTTTGAAGCTTTAAGTGGGTGTACAGTGGCAGCAGATAGATAGTAGTCTTTGGTGTGGAGCCTGGATTCCTCAAAAAAGTTTTTGGTCTGCTCCTGCTATAAGGAATTGGCGAGAGGGGATGAGGAACTTTTTCCTTGGAAGTAAATTTGGTGGTCTAACGTTCCTCCTAGAGAGGTCTTTTTTGCCTGGGAGGCCTCCTAAGAAACTATTCTTACCTTGGAGAATCTTCAAAGAAGAGGATTCAAGCTTGCTTCTTGATGTGAAACGTGCAAAAAGAATGGAGACTCTGTTGGTCACCTTCTTATCCATTGCCCCATGGCATGGGATTTGTGGAACTTAGCTCTTTCTATGTTTGGTGTGCAATGGGTTATGCCGGCAAAAGTTAGAGATATGTTTCTTAGTTGAAGGGATCAAAGCATGTCTAAGAGCCGCTGCCGGGTGTGGAACATGGTTCCTCTGTGCTTAGTTTGTGTATTTGGAAGGAGTGGACCCGTAGAGTTTTTGAAGGAAATGAGGAGTCTTGCTTTTGTATTAAAGATAGGTTTTTACATACTCTGTTTTTTTTGGGCTGAAAAAACTGCGCTGTTAGATGCCCATAGGTTAGTTGATTTTTTGGGGACTTTAACGCTTTAGTCTCATAAGCCTTCCCGTGTATGTATGGGTTCGCCCCCCTTGGGCGTTTTTTATTACAGCATATTACTTATCAAAAAAATGAGTATCAATGAATTTTAAAAAGTTTGCTAGTATTTGAGGAAAAAAAATTCACTGTCACGATATCTAATTCTTGTTACAGATGGCCCTTTACTCTCAATACTATTACATCGCAACTGCGTCGTATCCCGCAACCGCGATTTAAATCCATAGGTTCGAACGAACTCAAGTAAAGGTTCAAAGATTACAACTTGAGACCACTTCGTTTAATATGTCATTAAAATGAGCTCACATTAGTCCGAATGAACCTACTCTCATTCGAACAAAGTGGTGGGATTAGGTTTCCTGCAACTTACTTCTTTTCCTACTATAAAAGGGAAACTATAATCCTATTTTGAGGGAGACAACACAGAGACTTGAGAGGCCTTTTGCACAAAAGTTGATAATTTTTTCAAGAGTTTTCTAAGTGAGACAGTTTCCTTACCTCGTTAATCACACAGAAAACACTGCTTCCAAGCAGAAAAACCCATACAAATATTTCTACATCTTGGGTGAGTAACAGTCGAAGGCAGTTGGGCTTGTGCTACCGGTGGCTACTGAGACTTCATGGATTCAAGTTGTGATTGTGGTCGTCGTTCAAGGATTCGAAGGTAGAATTGTGAAAAATGCCTGAAGATTCAAGTCAAGGAAAGTGCAGATCATCATCGGCAAGGCTTGAGATCTTGAGTCATTGTAAGTCGAGTTCAGTCATCATACTTTTCAGTTTCTTCATAGTGGATTGGTGTGCATTTGAACTAGGTCAAGTAGTTTTTCCCGCAAGGGCTTTCCAAGTAAAAAAAAATGTGTCTTCTCTTTGTGTGATTGCTTATTCTCATATTGTTGATATTCACATATTGCTATTGCACACACGAGAACATTAAAATTTTGCTCTAATCAACTTGAACCATAAATCACAACAATTTGTTTATCCATTGTGAGGTGACTAAAGATCCATAGAGTATGGTGTTGTCACTTTTTGGTGTAAAGTGGGTTATGTCAACTTCTATGTGAAGCTTATCATGTGTTGGCGTGGTATTGCACTAATAAGCGAGCTATGCATGTTTAGGAATTGTTCCCCTATCCAGTATTAAGGAGAAAGTAACCGTTGGACTTTTGAAGATGTACTTAAGTCAACTAGACACTTCTTTGAATTTTTGGATTACAAGAAATTCCAAGACGTTATATTCTTTTTTAAAGTTTTTAGATGATTTATATTTTTAAGGAGCTTTTCTTGATGATCCCATATAAATCTTGTGTATTTAGGCAGTGCCTCTTTTAATGATACTTTTACTTATTAAAAAAAATGATACATATATATATAACTCAAGACTCTTTAACTAATAGACCTACTAAAGACTCCATATAAAGACTCCATATAAAGACTCAATAATATAAAGACTCCATATAAATCTTGTGTATTTAGGCAGTGCCTTTTTTAAAGGACGGCAAAATTATAACCTAAGATCCCCCAAAAAATCTACAAAAAAGGGGACGGCAAAATTATAACCTAAAATCCCCCCCAAAAATCTACAAAATAATCTAAGTACATATGATTGTTCTCTTTCACTTAAAATTAAAGAAGAGACGAAAAGGAGTCCTTGAAACACAAAATAAACTGCTCATGGCCCTCAAAGATTCTACATTTTCCTTCTCTCCATAAGCTCCATAACAAGGCAAAGGAGGGCATCTTCCAAGCAAATTTCACTTTTCTTCCAACCTTGCTACACTACCAACTTAAGAACAGCTCTTAGATAGAGGCAGGCAGAACAATGTTCTGAAACCCATACTGTTAGACAAACCGGAAAAAATATATCGGGTCACTGGTTCAACCGTCGAGTCAAGCAGAATCAAACCATGGTGTCATAAATAAATTTATTATTAAATTATTAATATTAATAATACATAAAATTATTATTACCCTATATAATATATAATACATTATGCATAAAAGGGAGCAAATCTGGAAGATCATAAGGTAATGTTTACAAATAGAAAAATTGAAAATATTTAATGAAAAATAAGAATAGAGTAAGAATTGTAAAAGTATGATTTCTAGTTCTGTATCCCATAAATTTTTAACAAGATACAAGGTGTAAATGTCCATTGTATGAAAGGAGATTTTGATGAAATTGATATCCATTTAGCTAGAAAAAGGGTTGATGCAAAGATATTACTCTACCAATTTGTCCCACATCAGTTGTGAGACGAGAAGTTAAGAGTTTGTCTGCTTTTATAAGCAAATTTTCAACTGCAGATTTTATACAGCTTTTACTTTCCCACATCGGGTAGGAAGTAGATCGCTAAAGCTACCAAAGTCTATAACGGTAGTCCCTAGTCCCGTGTTGAATATTTTATAATAGTAATACAATATGCATCTGCCAATGCATCAGTGCATTCAATGAATGTGCTGAAACTAACCTGAATAAAAGTTCAAAGGTTTTTCACATATACGTGTAAAGATGTGTCCTTTGAAACGAGTAAAATATTTTCCTTGAACCATGCGGATCACTTAAGCGGTTAACAATTTGGAAGAACCATTGGTTGAACAGCCGGTTTAATTGGTTTTGATTAAAAATGGCGGTTTTGTAGAAGCAACAGTTTTGCCATAGTAAACCAGCCGGATTTTGGGCCGGATCCCAGATTTTCCAGTTCGACCAGCTGGTCCAGTTTTTAAAACAGTGCAGCAGAACCCAATGGCAACCAAATAAGGAGAACAACAAACACCACACCTCTCTAGCAAACTTGCAATGAATAAACAAGTGGTCAATCGATTCCTCCGCACATTTTCACATACAACACCAATTTGCCCTGTTCCCCTTAAGCAACCACCCCTGGTTCCCACCCACACAAAAAAAAAAAAACTACCTTAGAAGGCACTTTGGACTTCCAAGGGAACAAACCATCTTCTTCTCCCTCCATAGCTCAATAATAGGATTGAACGGTGTATCTTTTAAGGTTATTCACTTTCCACGCCATGACATACTCCCTCCCAAGCATTAGCTTGACATTACTCAAAACCTCCAAAAGACCCTCCACTTCTCCCAACTTCCTATCATGGAAGTTTCTACGGAAACGCGGCACCACAACACTTTCCCTCCCTCAACAAAAACATAATCAGCAACAAAAGCCTCCTTATTGCAAGCAAGGCCAACCAACTAAGGTAGGAAATCTCCTCTTCAATGGCACATCACAACACCAAACATCCTCCTAGAATCTCACCCTCAAGCCCTCCCCCGCCTCATAACGAACAAACTGTTGAAATCCCCCTATCCCCGTCTGATGGACTTCCACACCCCATATCCGTAAGGCTCCACCACCTCCCTTGAATACTTAACCACCATCACACTTCACAACCACATTTGGAGACAACCACATCCCTCCACAAAGCACTTTCCTCCATCGCAAACCTCCACAACCACTTCCCCAAGAGAACTATTTTACAAAGCCTCAAATCTTTGAAGCCCAAACCACCTTTAGCTAATGGAAACTTTGCCTTTTCCCAGCAAACAAGATGCATCTTTGTTTCCCACTGTTTTCATCTCACAAAAAGTCTCGTTGAATCTTTTCCAATCTTTTCTCCACCATCGCAAGCATCAGGAAAAAAAAAGACACAAAGTATGTAGGAATGTTGGGAAAAGTACTTTTTATAAGAGTAATTTTACCTCCCTTACATAAAAATTGCCGTTTCCACCCCGCCAATCTTTTTGGAGGAAGAAGCAAAACAAAGCAATTATAGTTGCTCCAATGGCAATTAAAGCATCCATTTGACACTTTTGCTTGAAATGCCACAAATAACCAAATAGCAATATCGTAACACTTTCACAGTTTTTATCTTATTCATAATGATACACTTCCACTACATTCTTTTTTCTCATTTCTCTTCAAATATTGGATTCCCATTGCAAAGCATGCCTTTCAAATTCAACAACCAAATGGCATATTGCACATATAAGAAGCCAAACTGATTAAGATTCTAAGCCATGGTGTAAAAATTTGTTATTGATTTTGGTTTGAGTGGAGTTCTTCACTAAAATTAGCATTCCGCCCCTTTAAATACAACATGTATAATAATACTAGTGGCCAGGTAAAGAGTTAAATATTAAATTATGTTCCCTATGTCAATAGTCAACACAACAATGTACAACACGGAACCCCATTTCTTAATATAAAGAAAAACATATGCCGTACTTATACTATGCTAAAAACAAGGGTACTTCAATGTAATATACTAACCTTGGAATTCTTGCACAAGTTTCTGATGCACATGCTATAGCATTTAGCTTTCCACACCATGCAACAGCACTGGAAAACAAATAACAAATAAAAGAATGATAATGAACTTTAAGTACATCCTTAAAAATATAAGAAGAAAAAAATGAGATGCATACAATCATAAGGAAAAGATAGCATCCACTTTAAAACAATGGATAGTTAGACTTTAAACTATTTAACAAAGCTAATCTCATAGGTTAGTAGTAGACATTATGCAATTCATGGGCCGTTGTATTGAAGCCAAGATGATGACAGCATATTAGCAAAGAGGGTTCTTGTTGTGCAAGAAAGAATCCTGCAATAACTATGACAAGGGCACATCACGATGGTTGTAAATTGAGGAGTACAACAATTATAAGAAACAGGTAAGGTAAAACATACAGGGCAAAAAAAATAAGAAAAATTTGTTCTTTAAAAAAAAAAAAAAGGTAAATAAGAAACAAAATGTCCTTTAAAAAGAAAAAAATCAAAGGAAAAGAATCCCAAACTCCCCCCCCGCCCCCCCCGGCCCCCCAAAAAAAAAAAAAAAAGATGCACACAAACACACGCACAAACACACACACACTGAAAAAACAAGATAAAAACGAAAAAAACACCATGTAAATTTCTTAAACCATGATCACTTCCCTCTTAGTGAGATAACCTACCACAAAGTTAGCTATTCTCTGCATCCAAACTAAGCTAGACATCACAACAAAGGAAATGCTAATGATTTCCCAAAGAATATAAGAGACTGAAATGCCTCTGGATATATAACATTTTGTGCCACCTAAGATTTCTTTTTCCCACATTTCTCTCACTCTGTGATGATCACGAGGATGGAGGCAGAGTCATCGCTGCTAAAGCTGGCCAATCCACAGACCAAAACTTGCAGTCTGCGTCCATCTCTCTAATCAAATGTCATTAAGGGTTAACATCTTCATCCACGCATATTTTTCATTTAAATGGTTGAAAATTTATTTAAAAATGTTAGGGTTGTGTTTTAACCCTAGAGATGAATATTTAACATACAAATCTATTGATATAGTTGTTAGGATTTTAGTTTACTGTGTATATTTCAATCGATTTGGGAACTTTTGTTCATTTGAACCGTGAATCTCTAATTTCGATATGTTGTTGGAGCGTGAAGTTGAAAGAGAGTAGAAGCCATTTGAGTTTCCATACAAAATATTGAAAAGACGTTGAAAAAGGTCACCTGAAGAATTGGTTTCCAGTTTTGAATTCCAGATTCTACACTCTCATTCAAAGATAACAAAATTCTCAGATGATTACATGAAATGAATTCCCATAAACATTGACTTTCCACTTGGTTGCTGAAAATCCGGAGGAAAAAAGATATATAGAATCTTTCTCAGTTTTCCCCTTTGTTCAAAACCAAAGGGAAATCATTATGGGCTTGGGTTTTGTAAGATATTTCTCAACTTTTATATATCTTATGATTATGATTCTATAGATCTAATAATCTCTTAATTTTATATTTATGGTGCTCTTATTGTTTCTAATCATTTTAACTCAGTAAACATGATATAATTGATGAGTTCAGGAGACCCGGAAAAAAAAAAACCGACGACAACAACAACATAGAGGCTTGTTAGAGGCTCGTGAAGACAAGTCCAAAAGCTGTCAAGTCTCCCATGCTAGTGTAACCTGTCGGGTACCCTCATACACTTATGAACCATCATTGTATTCTAGAACCTTGCCTGAATTCTTGTTATTCACTGTCTTTTTTTTCTTTTTTTTTGTTATTCTAATATAAAACCTTGCTGAAGATGATTCTCATTCAGGAAGCAGTAAAGAATTCATCAAAGGTGACCTAGAGCTCAATGATTCCGTATATTTCCCCTTTCATCAATTGAGTTTGCTCTTTTTCCGAAAATGTCTTATATGTCTGTGTGTGTGTGTAAGCATGTATATATGTATGTATTTCTGTCTCTGTGTTTTATGCGTGTGTGTGTGTGTGTGTGTGTATTTCTGGGTAGTGAGTTGAGTCTGACTTATAGTTGTGTTTGGGTTATTTTGCAGGCTATCGTGGCTGATCGGCAGGAGGAATGTATTGAAGTCAGTGCTGGATATGATTCTATTATCACTAAAAAATTTATCAACTTTTACTTTGGGTGAATGGAATAATCCAAACAACCTTCACTACATTTACTATTGAACAGCTGTATCAAGTTAGTGATTCCTTTGGTCCTACAAAAATATCATTATTGGTTTCCGACAAACCCCTTTTTTCTGTTCCTAATAAAATTTAAGGATGTTTGTCTTTGAGATGCCTTGATTTTGATAGAAGGATGTTCAAATGTTGAAACATGTCTACTCTTTTGGGGGCATTACTCTTTTAGGGATGCGTATTCTTGAAGGGAGTTATGATGCTGGTTATTGAGACGAGTTTTCTTGCAAACATTGTTTTGAGGGCTTGAGGATTAGACCAATTTCACTTGTGCACCACTATGTCAACCTTGCAAGAACAAGGGCACTGGAAGCAAATGAAATAGAATTGAAGCGCAGAAAGTCACCAAGAACAGCAGCAGCTCCTATGCCCATGAAGAAGCATCAATACCTGCTATGTAGCTGGACTTCTGTTTTTCTTTTATTAAATGATTGTAGTGTGGGCATGTAATTAGACACTCGATGCATTGTTATTCGGATGCTAATGACAGATTAAAGAAACAAACATTTGTTTGGCATGCATAAATTTTTAACATTGTACAATTTTTGGAATATTTTACATTATTACATGTTACATGTGCTTCTATTATCTAAGTTTTAGAAGAAAAAAAATCTGTCTTGAAATATAAGTTCTTTTTGTTAAAATTGTGAATTGGTTCTACAGGTTATTTTCTATTTATGTCAGAAGTATGAATGCGGGTTGTATTGATTTCATAACATGCAGTGCCTCATACGTGTGCACAGATTGCAGGGGCATTCTGCTAATTTCATTCGTTGTCCTACCTTCAAAATGTACAAACACAGGAATGGATTATAAAGTGGTATTATGTATTTTAATCCGGGCCTTATAAAACCTCACACAAAGAATTTAAGTTGGATAACTAGTCCCTCTGACTCTTAGTCTCTCACTCCTAGTGAGGGTGGAAACAATCCATCCTTGTCCAAAGGCAGCAACCAAACACGGCCGATATGAACTTTGACCACTTCAAAAATAAAAAATACACTTGTTCCACCAGTCAATTCATATTTAATAAAGAATAAATCTATGAAAGAGTAACATATCACATATCCAAAATTATGAGGCAATGATCACACGTCAACACATATGGCTGTAGGTAGGGTAACCTGGACAAAAGTGCATGGCCAATCATGCAACAGAGAACTATATGCAATTAATCCAGATAAGAATGGTGATTTCAGCCCAACCCAAAAACTCAACCTATGAACTTCCCAGTCAAGTAGCATGGAGTTAGGTTTGGTTGAGTAAACACAACCCAATTACAAATTTCTTAAATTCAGTCTTGAGACGTGCTGAGTTATGGTATAATATTTGTAAGTATAGAATTTTGTACGCCAAAAGTGGGAGGCACAATCCATGCCTACCAAACACGGACACTCTATTTTGGCTCGTGCATCCGTGTCGGACACAGACAAGTTCAAGCATGTCCCGTACACATGAAAAAAAAATGTCCAAATTTTCTGAATTTCAAACATGTCCCGAACACATTCGGGACACTTTTTTTTTTTTTTTTGCCCCTCTTTCTCTCTTTTTTTAAATTTTTTTGGGTTATATATATATATATATATATATATGTGTAGTAGTTAGTAAATTTGTTTTGAAACTTGAATCATGGATGTTGATAATAAATGAAGAAGTTCTTGAATCTTTATGTTATTTTTTTTATCTTAATAATATTGTTGTGAATTGTGATTTGTGTATTTTTATGCCAGTTTTGATTGTAACATTAGATTTTTATTATACGATCATATAACATTATATATATATATATCATAGGTACACTGGATATATATAATGTGTCCCTGAGCCCTACTTTTTTTTAGAAACACCATGTCCACATGTCCTTATCGTGTCATATCCGTGTCCCATGTTCGTGTCAATGCCTCTTAGATCGATGCATATCAAAGATATACAACTTATGCAAAAGAATCTGAAACAAAACTCATATCTCCCAAAAACTCCACTAAATAATCAACAAAATTGGGATAAGACTCTAGAATCCAAAAAATAAAAATAAAGATCCCAACAAAACTACTCCAACTAGCCTCTCCACCCCCTCAAAAGTTCTCTTGTTCCGCTCACACCAAATGTACAACATAAGACAATGGAATTGCATCCCGCATCCCAAACCCTACAACGAAGACAATTACCCCTCTCTCTCTCCAACTCCCCAATATGTCCTTCCTTGACCTTAACATGGTTCACTCAATGCTAAAGAGGGCAAGGAGAGGACATCATCAAACCTCCATTGCCACACTAAGTTATGATATATTGTTAGTGCATCAATCAATCCACACAAATGAGAGATATACAATATATGCAAAAGAATCTGAAACAAAACTAATATCTCCCAAAAACTCCACAAAATAATCAACAAAATTGGGATAAGACTCTAAAATCCAAAAAATATAATAAAGATCCCAGCCAAAATTACTCCAATTGGCCTATCCACCCCCTCAATGTTCTCGTGTTCCGCTCACACCAAATGTATAACATAAAACAATGAAGTCGCATCCCACACCTTCTAAACCCTACAACGAAGACAACCCTGTCTCTCTCTCCAACTCCCCAATACGTCATTCCTTGACCTTGCCATCATCCACTCAATCAGTGGCGGATCCAGAATTTATAGTTAAGGGGCCCGAAGTATATGTATAAAAGAAGCAGGACAAGAAAGTTCTAAAACTATTCTATAAAAAATAACTAGAAGATTTATTCCATAAGAGCAAAAACTAAAAATGTCATTATAATTTTACCCAGTTAATATTGACATCGGTAGTTAGCAAAAATATACATCAAAAAACAATAATATTGGCATCTTTTTTTCACATAGATTTACTTTTTACTAAAACAAAACCTTCACATTCACTCGATCAATCTATCAAAGCTAGGCACGATGCTCTTTCATACAATAGAAATCATCTATAATTGAATCGGTAACAAACCTTTGAGCAATTTCCTTCTCAATTACTATCTTATAACGTATAGTATAAGATTGAAAATACTACTACAGTAATACCACAATCCTACAAAGCGCAATTATACTAATTATTATCCTCGTGATATTTTATCACCCACATAATTTGACAAATTATAATGAAATAATGCCTTTGATTAAAGAAAAATATATTGTTAAATACAAATTGTTGCTAGGTGCAGCATAAAAATTATACAAATGCATATATATATATATATAGATATATATATCAATATGTGACTCTGTGTATATTATATGTGTGTGTATGTGTTACCGTGTATTTATATGTAGAGATAAAGAAACGAATAACAATAGACTTCCTTACATGAGGTTATTGAATTCCATAGTGCGCTAGTAGACTGTGGAGGAATACAAGCTTTAATCTGAGAAAAATTATTTGCGAGAGCCAGAGGATTCACAATGAGAGAGAGAGAGAGAGAGTCGTTTCATTGCCCTACTTGCCATTTTACAGGATTTTTTTTTTTTTGATTAATTTTTTAAAAACCTAAAGCCCATCTTAAATCCCATGTGATAGATTTGATAAAAGAGAGAATCCCTATACCTATTTGGCTATTTTCCCGTGGAGGGGGGGGGGGGGGGGGGGGGCAATTGTTATAAACTTGGAAACTGCTTGAAACCTCATTAGAAAGAAAAAATATTCGGAAATTTAGGGAGGCCATGGCCCCGACTTGTCTACCCTTAGATCCGCCACTGCACTCAATGCCAAAGAGGGCAAGGATTAGATGTCAAAGCTCCATTGACACAGTAAATTATGATATATTGTTAGTGTATCAATTGATATACACAATGCTTACTTCTTTACACTTGAATTTTGAAAAAAAAAATCCAGAACCTTTGAATTCATTTGTAGATATTACATGTGATTTGAGTTGCATAGGAGAGCACGTGGTCTGTGTACAAGGGTTGTGGCCCCTCCGGCACCTTTTTTGTAATAATTTTTTTCTTGTCAAAAGAAGAGAAAAAAGTCGTGATATATTGTTAAGAGAAAATCATATTGGGGGTGATTCAACTGAAGTGATTGAGTGAGGAAAATCCAAGTACTATTTAATGAGAACTGTAATGATTACATTTTACAGTTTTATCTTGGAAATTTTTTTTTTTTTGATAAGTAATAATATAAATATAAACACATTGACCAAAATTAATGTCAAGCTGTGTAGTATCACCATGATTCAAAAGGAAGTCGGTCTTTAATTATAAGAACAAAAATTAAAGGAAAATTGAACTAACTACAAGAATAATTGGCCTCTTGTAGTGGTGTTAAGCCATTTCAAGGATCAAAATGATGAGTAAGATTTTATTTTTATTTTTTTGATAGGTAAATCTCACACACACGCGCACTTTACCCCTTAAGGGACTTGAACCCTCAACCTCCCGTATGGGGAGGACCAGAGATGGAGGAGGTACCAACCAAGCTACAGCTTGCTGGTATGTGTAAGATGATTTATTTATAAGCTGAAATCTGTTCCCTCAACCTTCATTTCCAATTTGCTTTCACCTCTTCTACCAGTAACCAAAAATTAATAAATGCCAACACCAAACAAGAACATAAGATTATACGGACACTTAACCGCTATTTACCACCAAATAAACCCATTCGAAATAAATGCTGAATAATTGAGCAAATTATGCCTACTACAATTCAACAATTAAGCAAAATTCATTATATTTTATTCAGCCAAACTCGAAAAAAACACAGAATTACCTGAAATTCCGACAAAGCTCGGGAACAATCATTTTATGCTGCAAATTGGACCTAGGCTGTTTAAGCCTAATACAGAAGACAGTAGCAGGATTTACCGAATCCTCCTCCATTGGATCGTCTGCCTTCTCTCCCACCTCCTCTTCGCCGCCGCTGCCTACCGCTTCGGCCTTCTCCGAAACTTTGGTCGCTTCGAGAGCTGAAGAGGTGACGGGGGACTCTTCCTCAGAGTCCTTAGGAGCAGACGAAGGACTCATCTAAATAATAAAACAAAAACCCTATCTTATATGTAGAGAGAGAAAATGTAGAGCGAGAGGGGGGACTGAAAGAAGTGGTGGGAAAGTCGCAATTGAGGGCGACAGGAATCACTGTAGAAAGAGACAGACAATAGACAGAGAGAGAGATTATAAGGGGTTCTTTTGTGGGGTTTATGGGTTTAAGAAATGTAATTGGATCTTTGGCTCTGTCTTGCTACAATACAAGGAATGCACTTATTGAGGTTAGGGTTTGCGTGAATCGCACTTCGAGTTGGAGACAAGTACGAGATTCCAGGTATTGGCTCCAATTTTCTTTCAGTGTCTGGGACTCTGGGGGCCTTAGATACGCCTTTTCCCAGTGTCCATCTTTTTGTTTGGTTAAATAAATTACATTTACTTTTTTTAAGAATTTTGATAATTATATCAATTTTTTTTGAGTTTTTAAAAATTATATTAATTTTTTTTGTTTTACTTTTAATAATATACAGACAGTTTTCTCTGTTAATTTTTTTTTAAATGAAAAAATTATTTTTTTCATGTTTTTTTTTTTAAATTTTGACTAGTTTTTTTTACTTTCTAAATAAATATTGATAAAAACTTTAAATTTATAAGTTATTTATCTTAAATTTATTTTTAAATAAAATAATAATAAAATCATTAAAAAAAGTTTTAAAAAAAATGGTTAAGATTGAATCAATGCAAAAATAAATAAATAAATAAAATAGTTTTGTTATTTTGAATAAAAAAATTGACTAGAATAAGACATCTATATATTATCAAGTAAAATAATAGAGATCAGTGTAATTATCAGAAATCTTAAAAGAGTTATGTGTAATTTACTCTTTTTATTTTGGGCTTAATGTGGGGTTAAGTTTGAGAAAAACCAATATTACATATTAATATATTTTAAATTTTATTATAATTTGATAAGGCATTTTTAGTAATACAGTGATTCACATTTATTTATAAAAAAATATATAAATTGAACAGAGTTAAATCAGTGAAAAGTTAATTTTTTTGAAAATCAAATAACTTTTTTTTGAGAAGATCGAATTTAAAAAATTCTAAAACATCCCATAAGAGATATCTGTCAACCCAATTTATCAAATTCGCCTATCATTTTATGTCACGGGAATGATAAGTGATTAAAATTTTAATTTTTGAGCAAGATTAAATTAATTTTCTATCTACATTACAAAGGATAATTAAGAATATGATGAAATGGGTTGAATGCATGTATCAAAATTAAACCCACTTTGATTTGTAGAATAGGGCATCCTTTCAATCATGTCTTGCTTGTAGTTCTATTAGTATTGTATTGTATTTGTTAGAAAGTTGAGGTCTTCAAGTTGGTAGAGCAAAGAAAACGAATGTTTGGTTGCTTAAATTTGTAGAGAATTGCAAAAGAAAGAAAGGGGAAGATGTTTTGTTAATTTGCAACCTGATTTGTGGTGTATTTATAGATTTCGGGTGTCTCCTGCAACAAGTTGTGACTCTCTGAACAGGGACATGTTCATTTAAACAAGTGTCTATTCATTTAAACTGTTGCAACACAGCCCATTGCTCCGGCATTTCTACCGCGTCGCGCACGGGCATGCTTGCCTGCGATGCTTCGCCCCATCGTAGACTAACCAATTTGTAAAGTAATGACTTCCCTGCAAGAGATTATATGGATCTTTTAACTTTTACGCGGATAAAGCCACCAAAACCCATTTTCACTTTAGCCCTATATTGAAAATCCCCACGGAATTCATATCGCTTTATGATGCTCCACTTTTTGGCCAATGTGAATTCTGAACTCTGCTTTCTGAAGAACACTCAAAAAGAAGATCAGAAGGCCACTGGATTAGCTACGGCGATAGTCGCCTACCTTAGGGTTTAAGTTATAGGCTGTGACTATTTGGAGCCATGAATATAAAGATTTGATCATCGGAGAATGGCAGTTTCCATGTTGGACACTGCGCTTGAGAGATATCTGTGAGTGGCAGTTTCCTTATTGAAGATTGTTTTCTTTTCCTTTGCTCAGTAAGGTGTTAAGGCGATGATGAGCTCTGTATTCTGGAGAGCGCTCTGAAGGCCTTGTGCTCAAGCCTGTGAGTTCTGGAGGATATGGGGGCAAGTATACTCTGAATGGTCGAGTGTCTGAATATGTTCTGGATGGCCGAGCTTTGTAGTCACACGTGTCACATGAGGACTGATCTATCACTTTGTGGTATATCAGTTTATATAAATAATATGATTGATATTAAATCGTCAATGAAAATATAAAGCAATACTGACATAGTTTAAATTAGGAAGAAAAAAAAAAGTATTGTGTTCGCCCCTGTTAAATATTTGTTTTTGCTTTATGGTGGATTTGGCGACTTCTCTCTATCGACTCTTTAAACAGGGCAGTTTGGATTCAGTTTTAGTTGTTATTAATTTCATTTTTATTTTTTACAATAAATTACACTAATCTCACTTGATATTTTTGATAATTACACCAATTTCTTTTGAAATTTTTTGAAATTACACTGATCTTTTATGTTTTACCTAACAATATACAGATTCCTTATCTAGTCAAATTTTTATTTAAAATGATAAAACTGTATGTTTTATTTATTTATTTTTACATTTTTTAATTTTGACTAATTTTTTAAAAAATTTTTACAGATTTTTTTATTATTTTATTTAAAAATAAACTTAAGGTAAATAACTTATTTTTTATATAAAAATAAATTTAAAGTTTTTATCAATATTTATTTGAAAAATAAAAAAATATTGGTCAAAATTGAAAAATAAAAAAAAAAAACATGAAAATGGTAGTTTTTTCATTTTGAATAAAAAAATTGATAGGATGGGAGTATCTGCATATTGTAAGATAAAGTAGCAAAGGTCAATGTAATTGTCAAAAATTTCAAAAAATGTCAATATAATTTACCATATTTTTTATTATTTTCATTTTATCTTAGGATAAAAATACATGTGTGTGTTTTCAAGTCAATTTATTTTTTAATAAAATTTACTTTTAAAAAAATGAAAAAACTACATTAATTGTTTCCTAAAATGATTTTTTTTTCCAAAAAAAATTATCAAAACAAATTTTAAAAATGCGATGGCAAATGTGTTTTTTTTCATAGATGTCTATTTCAACTAAAGCCTATAAGCAAGCCTGATTCCAACTCTTATGGACTTGTTCAAATACTTAGGCAAAAATATTAAAAAGTTCTTAAAATAAAATTTTCAATTCAAAAAATTCATGATATATTTTTTCTATCTAAAAGATTAAAAAAAAAAATTAATATAAAAAAGTCTAATTATTAATTTCCATCTTAACACCGTTAAAAAATATTATTAATTAGACCAAAATAACCTTCAAGATACATTTTAAAAAACACTAAATAATGATGCAACAAATTATTCAATCCAAAAAAAAATATCACATTTTTTTTATTTATTTAGAATGCCTAAAAAATAATTTTTTACTTTATAAAATGTTACGATTTTTTTAGATTGAAAATTTTATTTTTTATACTTTTTAGTATTTTTTTCTAAAATGTATCTTGAAGGTCATTTTAGTATAATTAATAATATTTTTAACGGTGTTAAGATTAAAGCTAACAATTTGACCTTTTTGTACTAAAAAATTCTTCTTTGAATTTTTTAGATAGAAAAAATATATCATGAATTTTTTGGATTGAAAATTTTTATTTTAAGGACTTTTTAATATTTTTTCCTCTACATTATTGAGTTTTTACTTTTTTGTCCTGTCTTATAAAGAAGTGTTGTGTTGAGCCCAGACCAAGACTAGTAATTTTGTCCACTAAAATGACCAGAATTTGTTGAACCAATGTCAAATATATAATTCTGTCCACTCCCATATTCCATAGATTCACGAGGGCTTGTTTGGGAAACTATTTGAATTTGGATATCTCTTCAGCACTCTCAACCATCAACCAGATAGAGTTGCAAAATTAATTAGAGAAATCGTATGAAAAGTGAACAAGTTTTAGTAAACTTGGTGCAATGGTAAGGTTACATTGTGATACGAAGGTTACGAATTTGAGTTGCAGAAACAATCTCTTCATTTACGAAAATAACGCCGCATTTATTTAACCCTTCTCAAATTTTATAATAACGAAAGTCTCGTGTACTATATTTATTTTTTTTAGTAGTGATTTTTTTCTTTTTTTTTTTTATCACATGTGATTATCAAAATCAACGGTGATGACACACTTTTATATTTTGAAAAGCAAAATCAACACAAAGTAGTATTAAAAATTTGGCCACAAGGGCAAAATGCTTTTTTCGAGACAACTTTTGTAATTACAAACGCAAAAATAGAGGTGCAAATGCAGCAACGCTAGACAAAGTTTGGAAACAATTCAAGTCGAAACTGACTCAACTGAAGCTGTTTAATTCATCTTGCCCTATTTGTTTGCCACCTACGGATAAGGACCAGATTGAATACACCCGGCCACCTCCACTATTGGTGAAATGACTATTAATCTCAACCTCCTATCCTCACTAATTAATTCCTTATGTTTGTTTTTCGGCTGAAGGTGAGAGTTGGATAAATTAGTCTACATGACTTTGTAAAGTCGATGTTTAAAAAAAAATAAAGAGGTTCATTAAATCAAGAATAAATAATGACCTATAACATAAATAAAATAATGAAAGAGGGGTAGAATTATTAATCCTATTATTAGTGAAAGGGATAATTAATCTACCCTTATTCAATCCATAAAACAAACATGACCTTATGAAGGTTATAATATAATCCATTACTATGTTTGAATGGTGGGATAAGAAGGTTAGATAGAATAAATATTATCCTATCACATGTTGCGTTTTCAATTGGATTAGATATCTATAATCCTTATAATCCTTGAACCATTTATATCCCACTCGGATGAGATATAAATTATCCCAAGGAGGTGGTGGTTTTTGAGTTACCCTATTTCATTGAGATAAAAATATAACGTTACATCATAAAAAAATTAAAACGCCGCAAAAAATTACGACGACATATTTCACTGGTTATGAAATGTGTAAATATTAACACAATCACAAAGTTTGGTAGAATCGTTATTAAAAAAATTCACAACCTAACAAGTCAGCACGCTAGATTGCACAGTAAATTAGCCGCACAAACTGTCCTTTACATTAAATACATTACACCCATATCCTTTAAGATAATAAAATACAAAACCCAAGGACCTTAGGCCAAAAAGCTCTAATTTGTACTACTTTTACCCTGTTTGACATCCAAAATGCAACTCAAAAACTAAATAAAACTAGTAACAAGCAAGAAATTCATAGCAAAATTGAAAATTTCACTAACTTCTTTTTAAAGTGTGAAATTTTAAAGTTTGAGAAGCAATTTTTTTCTTCAAAATTTTATATTACATATGGATTTTGTTTTGTAAATTTCAATTTTTAAAATCCAAATATATAAATTTTATTAAAAATAGATTTATATATTTTTAGTTATTGAATCTTAAAATTATAAAACGGCTTCTTGAACGTTGGACAGAATTCACAGACATCCAACTCCATTATTTTAAGAGAAAACACTAAAAGGCATTTTTGTCCAAAAAAAAGATGATAGACTTAATTGGTTACTAAGTTTGAACTTGAACTTATTGATAATTTTGTTACCTTTCATAAACCTGCGACTGAACGACCCTTAATTTTAAAAGAATGGATTATAGAATGCTTGTCGAGCCACTGAATTACTGCCTCGCCCCCAAAGCTCTGCTTATTTACGAAAAATTAACAGCTCGTTTTACATGTGTGCCACCTTCCTTTTTCAAAATTTCCTTCCATATCCTAATAAGGACAAAAGCCATATCAGATTCCTTTTTTTTTTCTCTCTCTTTCCTTTTTTTTTTTCCCCTCTTCTCCTGGAGGGCCAACCAGCCACTAGATTGTCATTTTTTAAAAATATTCAATTTAACTTAATCAATTTATTTCATATCATTTTTTTTAAATAAAAATACCAATATCTATGATTAAAGCCATCTAGATTTTTTTAAAGTAAAGCTTTTGCAAGACAAAAGATGCTATAAAAATTTGGTTGAAGGTAGAGGGGTAAATTGGGCTAGGGAAGGCTCAACACGTAAACCTAGCCCGACATAAAAAATGGTGGCTCAACACAAGTCATTGTTGGACTGTATGGTGTCTGGGTCTAACCTGTGGGTTGTGATGGATTTACCTACTCTTACCCACAGATTGAACCAGGCTCGGCCCAGGCAAAGCTGTTTAGGGTTAAACATGGCTTGTTAAGGCTAGTTAGTTAGGGATTCTTTTGTCATTTTACACCAAATGATTTACCCCTCCAACAATGACTCATTTGAGGGGTAATTTGGTAAAAGTGGTTAAAATGGTAATTTTAACTCTCTCAACAAATATTTAATGGTTAGTTTTAAGAGTAAAATTAAAATTTAACCGTCTAAATTTTTCTACAAAAATCTAAGATTCCAACATTTTGTAGAAGAATATGTTAATCTTGCTTATATTAATTAGTGTTTCTAGAAACACTATTAGAAGTGATACTTTAAATTTTTTTTAAAAGAAATACAAAAAGAAAAATATAAATAATTTTTGAATTTTCTAAATTTTAATGCTTCAATTTCGCGTACTTCTAATATAATGGTAAGAATTAATTAGATTTTGTTTTTGTTACTGCATAATATATTGATAATAATTGGATGTCAAATAAAAAAATTATTACTTTTCGTGTTGTAAAATATGCTCATAATGCTAACAATATATTTAATTGTATTGTGTTTGTATTTAGGAATATGAAGTTTTAAATAATTTTTTAGCATTATTTTTTCTAATCATACTACAAATACTATTATAATTGTTATGTTTAAACACGTTGTGTCCGCGGATTGGGTTAGGCAGTGGTGGGGTCTTTGAACTTAGGTCTGATTTGTCTTGTTGGTACTAATGGACCTCACTTAAATGAATCGAGTTGTGCCAGCCGACCTGTTTGACATTTATAATTGAAACCTGAATGTTACTTTAAGTTTTGTTTTTTTAATTACATAGACATGCCAGCCAATAAGTCTTTGGTGTGATTCGAATTGAAGACATATTGAGAAGTGAGAACATAGTCCTTATCATTACGGCATTACCTAACATTAGAGTGGCAAAATTTATTCAAACTCATGAACCGTTCAAACTTGTTTAATAGTTAATGAGTGTTGAGTGATTCATTTAAAATATGAGCTAAATATGAGTTGGGTAAGAAAATCAATCCTTACATGGGTAAAAAATGGGTTGAAAATGGGTTTTAAATGGGTAATGGATGGATTGAGTAATAATTGGCACCCTACCTCTATTTCTCACAATCTCATCTCAACCGCTCCCTCTCTCTCTCTTTCTCTCTTTCTCTCTCACATATTCTCTCTCTACATTTCTTAAACACATATGGTGGTTGTTGATAGCGATAAAAGTTGTGAACAGCGAAGCTCGGTGATGCAAGGGGATTGTGGCGGTGAAGGGCCAAGGTTGGTTCAAGACAATTGGAGGCCTAAAATGACTACTTCAAATGAGATTTTTTTTAAAAAAAAAATTACTTAATATTAAAATATATAATAAAACTTTAGTAAATATATAAAAATGTTTTTAATGCTTTGTTTCTTATATACAAATATATATATATATATATATATTTGTAATATAAAATTATAATGGTGTTTAAATAGGAGAGATGTATATGTTTAATAAAATTCTAATAATAGAGTTCTTATATAATCCAATAATTGAGTAATTCTAATAAAATTTATAAAATATAAATTAAGCAATACAAAAAACTATGGAATAAAGCTCTTTTAATAGAATTAAATTTTTTTTGGAGTCTTTATGGGACCTTATTGATAAAATTAGACTTTTATTCAATATATACACACAAACATATATGTACACAGGCACACATACAATAAATGATCTTTCAGAAAAGGAAGTTTTTTTCAAACATGTATAGAAAACTACCAAAGTTGATTATTGAACTTGATTCTCCATATATGAATATTGTATTAACAAGCCACTCTGGGTAGAACACCTCTCTTATCATTCTAGCATTAAGCAACCTCTGGACCTCTTCATTGATGATCTTATGACATTTTAGGGCAAATGTCCTCATTTTTTGTCTCATTGGGGGATGGTTTGAATTTATCATCAGCTTGTGAGAGATGAAATCAGGATCTATTCCCTCCATATCTCCGGTTTCCCAAGAAAATATCGAAAAATTGGCCTTAAGAATTTAACAATATCCTCTTGCTTAGAAGGAGACAAAGTTGAGCCAATGTGTATGTACTTTTCCTATTCTTTAATGTTGATGAGAACTTTAATAGGTTTCTCCATTGGTTTGATTGTGTTGTTTCTTCCTCTAAGACTTTGTGGCTCGTCAATCTCGGAAGGACATTCTTCTATCTCATAAAGATTGGAAGATAAGGAACTTTCGATTTCATGAGGGTACTGTAATTTCTATTTGGAAGACTTTTTATTTAGTGTGAGGGCATGACATTCCCGCGCAATGGGCTGACAACCCTTAATGGTAAGAATTTTACTGTTGTGGACACATTTCAAGCACTGATGGCGGGTTGAAGTTGGTGGATCCAAGGCCTCCCAATAATGACATTATAGGGAGATTTAGCGTCTAGGACCATGTATTCAGAAATCAGTGTCTTCTGGCTGTCTCAATTTCCTATCGTGGTCAGTAGGTCAATTTTGCCCATTGGAACACTGAGATTCCCATCAAATCCTGCCATAACAGCAACGGTAACTTTGATGTCACTAGAGTCGAGTTTCATGTATTTAAAGTGTTCGTAGAATAATACGTTGGTAGAACTTCTAGAATCTACGAGAACCCTTCTGATCTCAAAATTAGCAATTTTGATTAAGATGACAAGAGCATCGCTATAGGGACAATGTATCCCAATAAGGTCTAATTCAGAGAACTGGATCTGAGGTTCTAACTTCACATTTTTCTCAATGGTCGAGATCTGGATGATATGGGACTTTGCCCTTGCCTTCTAAGTATATCTTTTGCTAGCTCGATTAGATGTCCTTGTCATCGTATTGTCAACATGGAACACAAAGATGAATTGATTATTTTGTCGTTGCTGATCATTCCAAACTTTCCTTTATTTAGGCCTTTGTTCATGCCTCCTTTGAGATGGTCTTTCGTCACGGGGGTTCTGCCTCCAATCCTGGCAGACGAACTCTCTTGGCCGTTATTTCGTGATGAGATGCTTTATTTCCTATTTCAGAGCCCTGCACTCCTCATGTTGCATGCCCCTTCTCCTTATCAAAATCACAATACTTGTTTTGATTCCTAGAGTTGGGGTGGCTTTTTAATGGCTCCGGCCACCTTAGGTTTTCACAAATTTGGATCTGTTGGAATATGTGGGTAAGAGAGGGATTCAGAGGGGTGTGAGTCCTATACCTTTCAGAGTTAGAGTTGTTCTAGGCTTTAGGTGTTGTTATATTGTTGGAACTCCTGATCCTCTTCTTATTGGCACTGTTATCCATCTTCTAAATTTGCTCATCATTCTGAGCTTGTTCTTTAGCTTTCTAAAAAGAGGTTTTTGTATCTTCAAAATTAATATACTTTCACGCTCTATCCATGAGTACTAGTGCTGTCATAACGATAAGAGGATTCTTGGTCAAGGAATCCTGAAAGCGCTCAGGCCCAAGACCTGAGATGAGAGCGACTACTAGGAAACTTGCACTGCAATTGGTTATCTTCGTGAGTTCAGTATTAAAACGAGCTATGTACTCCCAAAATGATTCTCTCTTTGCTTGTTTCACAGTTAGCAAGAATTCTAGTCATTTTCTCAACTTCTTACTCGTTAAGAATCGGTCAAAAAATAGCCTACTGAGCTCATAAAAATTGCTGATCTATTTTTTGGGAAGGTTATGGAACCACTTAAGGGCAGAACCCTTGAGGCTCGTCACGAAAGTTCGACACATGAAAGCATCAGTAGCTCCATGTAGAGCCATTGTGTATTGATAATGAGATAGGTGGTCCCCAGGGTCCTCAGGCCCATCATAGAGAATGAATTTTAGGACAACAAACTTCTTGGATGGCTCATCTGTTATTATGGCAGAAGTGAATGGCATGGAAAACCTACCGAGCAGTTTACTTAGTTTGTCTTGCTCTAGAGGGGCGTGGAACCCCTTGGGTGAGATCGTCTGATCCTAAGAGTCTACTATCTCCTCTACCTTCCGAGGGGCTTTGGGTAGGATTTGTTGTATGATTGGTACCCGTTGTTGGTCTTGTCCCGTGTTTTCGAGTTTTACGTTCGTGAGGGGAATTCGTTTGGCAATAGCTAAGGGGTGCTGCTCTCCCAAGGCTAGTGGATCAGGGACCTCGGGAGGCTGAAGTCCTGGCCGCATTGGATTGTCTTTAGAGACCATTAGGATTGGGATTCTAGTTTTGTTCTAGTAATGGACAATAGGGTGAAACATGGGCATTCCTTTCTCTATAACTGTTGATGATTGGGGGTCGGTCTCTATATGGATGGTACCATAGGGGTGTACCAGTTGCGTGTTAGGAAATTCCTTATTATAGGATTCCTCGCCCATGGTGGTGGCAAGAGACTGAGGCCTTCCATGAACAACGTTAGTAATGAGAGGATGATTATTCTGCTGGTTTTGAATTAGTGAGGCCAGAGCTTATGACATGACAATGAGTTGTCCCGTATCTGATTGGACAGTCGTTGAATCCGATTAAGTTGCTGTTGTAAACAAATGGATGTTTGTCCCATTCCTTTTCTAGTAGGAGGCTGATTCTGAGGGTTTTTGAGAGTTCTTTCTAGGACGAATGTTGGGAGCCATTGACTTTTAGAAGAAAAATATAATAGATTTGTTGTTTGAAGAAAAAAATAGTAAGAACGATTGTCGTTCCCACATACGATGCCAAGCTAATGTTGCTCTTTTCTGGTCAGAAGGCTTCTCGTCTTTAACTACATGTCAAGAACTTGAGATTAGAGGGTTATCAGAAAGGCTTCAATGGTAGCTGCTCCGTAAACAATAATTCAATAAAAGAATTGAACATAAATTAAAAGCGTATCTTATGACCTTATTAATAGGTTTTAGATCTCCTAAGTTGAGTAGAATTAAGAGTTGTGAAAATAAGAATCTGAATATATCCTGAAGATAGTATTTACCATATCGAACTCTATTTTCATATTATGAGGTTGGTAGAATATGAAAGGTAGTGTTAGGTTCTAGACCTAATATCTCTGAATTCTCCATACCTGTACTCTAAAAAACTCTATACAAACACATATCTTGCTTCGAATATGTTTATCACTTTATATTATATCAATACTAATGATTGTTTGATAATAGCCAAAAATTTAATAAAAAAGTACACCAAGCAGAGCAGTTTTCTATAGTGCTTTAGAGGGAATTAATCTTCATCTCGTGAGTAAGAATATCTTGGATGTGACCCAGTAATTTTCTTGACTATCTTATCAATATGTCGATGACAGCAAAATAAATAGATAACTTTATGTAATTATCTAATAATGATCTTTACAAAAAGTAAAAATATAAATATATATCAACTCTTATATATTTGTTTGATTCATAATAAACCCTTAAATATAATTTATATATATATATATATAAAAGTTAAGTTTTAGATATATGCAATTACTGGCAAATCACTTATGACGTTCAAAAGTTAATAGTCCATACATTTCAATTATTTACCACTGGATGCGGATTATTATTTTATGTGCTTTAGTTAATTAATAAAAATAAAATCAACTTAATAAAGTTTTCTTTCTATTATTTGGTATGGTTTCATAAATCTTGACATGTCATTTCTATTTTATATTTAAAGCTATTTTTTAGAATTCATATTTATATAAATTTTGACATAATATCTAACACAATTATCATTCTTTATTTAAATTTGAGATGAATTGTGTCATGATATGACATTAAACATAACACAGACAATCCATCATTGAGAGAGAGTTAGTTTCTTTATATTCTAGTTTTAGTTCAAACATATGGAAATTTGTAGAATAATTTCATATTTAAGTAGTGTAAAACAATTAAATAAATTTGTTTTAATAGGTGAATAAAAGACAAACTATATGATTTCAAATTTTAATTAAGTGAATGTCCAATAGTTATGCAGTTGATTGTCAATATGCAAAGCAAAATCATAAAATGTGGTAAAACTATTGACCAGCAAATAGAGTGCAAGCCAATGTTCATGTAGATAGAGAAGAGGGTATATATATATATATATATATATATATATATATATATATATATATATATATATATATATATATATATATATGGAGAGAGAGAGAGAGAGAGAGAGAGAGAGAGAGAGAGAGAGAGAGAGACCTGGCACTAAAAGTCTAAACTCACTCAAATAAGCAGGATTGGGGATTGTGTTGGCATGTCCAACGCTGTGTTTGATTTGATTTTTGGCCGTACTTAATGAATTTTTAAGTTCAAGATGAAATTTAATGATTTGTTAGGAATTTATTTCGATTTATTAGTCACATTTAATGAATTTGTACTTAATTCAGAATAGATTTTTTTAAAAATAATCTAGTGAATTTTTTTTTTAAAAAGTAACCTAGTGACACTTATTAATAATTAATCCAAACACTACAATATCATTTAAGTACTTATTAAATACGTTCATTCAAACACTTAATAACTTAACTTAAATAACACATTTTTGCAGTTAAATTTATTCAAATCGTTATTTAACTCAAACTACACTTTTTTTTAACTCATTCAAACAAGTACTAACTCTAGAATTCCAAACCCCACCTTTACTGCCCTTGAAAAGTATTCATCTTAAAGTTGAAAATTTTATTGACAAGAATCCACAAGAAAATGGTTTTTCTTAAAGTTTGGTTGAAATAGATGAACAATTTTTTTTGGAATTATCCCATACTTCTAACTTCTTGTTTATTTTTCCAAAGTTATATAAAATTTAAACTTTGGATTAATAGACTTTTCCCAAGTTTAGTTGGAGTGTTGGACCATTCGCAATTTATTTTACAGTTTAATGTTGAATGACATCATTTTACACAAATAAAGTACTTCACAACATTTTTTTCTTATTTGAGTGGAGACGCAAACCCAGAGGTCATGAATTCGAGTCATAAAAATACTTTTTGTTTGTAAAGATAAGACTGTATACATTTAATCCTTTCCAAATTCAACAATAACAGAAGTCCCGTGCATTGAATTTGCCCATTTTGCCTTCGAGTGACTAACATATCTTTTTAAATGAATAACATTTTCTCAAATAATTTCCACTCAATATGATGAATTATGCAATAAAAGCATACATAAAAAAAAAATGGAAGATTTAATAATAGGTCCCTTGTAAAGTGATAAATTAGCCTAAAGTCCAACCAAAGTATTATTAATCCCAAAAGTCTCTACCTATTTTATTGACAAAAATACCCCTCTATGAAAAATACAGAAGAATATCTTTTCATCCCATTCCTGCACTCCATCCATTGCCACATCATTACTTTTTGTTTTAGAAATTTCAAAATTAAATAACTTGTAATATATAAATATTTTTTCGTTTTAAATTATATATTTGAATTCTAAAAATCAAGATCTATCAAACAAGATCCATATTGTATGAGAAACTCTATCAAACAAATTAGTGTTTTTTCAAAATGAGAATTTTTGTTAAAAAATTCTTTGTCAACTGAACATGGATAGAGAAATGTCTCTATCCCAGAACAGAGACATTTGAGAAATTACTTTAACAAAAAAAATATTACACGTGTTTTAACAATGCATCAAACAATTTTTATTCCCTAAGAAAGTGGTAATACTCTAACATTGATAAAAAAAATTTAATTAAAAATTCTATCAAAAAAAATCTCTGTCTTCGGATTGAGAAATTTCTTAAATAAAAAAAGTATTACATGTGTTCTTAATACTGCATCAAACAACTTTTGTTTCTTAGAAAAGTAGTAATACTCTAATATTGATAAAACAAAGAACTAGATAGCGAAAATAATACATAACTAAAAAAAATATAGCAATAAAAAAAATTATTTATCCCAAAAAAAAAATTGTGAAAATTTCTTAAAAACTCCAACAAACATATTTTGAACATGAGCTCCAACCGCATAGAAGGTGCAATGCCACCAAACATAAGTCTGTGCAACAAACTTTTAGCCCTTGACATGATGCAAAATGAGATTTTATGAGGAATTCCTGAAGAGCTCAGCCACCTCACATAGCTACAAGTTCTACACTTAGGAAAAAACCATCTTTCAAGTGCAATTATACAATATACAACATGTCTTCACTGATTTATTTGGCCTTGACTTTCAACAATTTGTCTCTAATAATTAATATCATAAAAAATAATTATTATTAAGTAATAAAATAAGTAATTATTTATCATAAAACCAAGTTAATTTTTGAAAAATTTATTAATTTATTAAATATTAATTATAAAAGTGTCAACTATACATAATTTAATTTGCACTATCTACCAAATTCATTCCCGAAATTCAATTCTCACATATTTTTAAAACTAAAACTCGACTGAACAGAAAAATGTCTTAATAAAATAGTATAAACAATTTCTATGTTCATTTAAATCAGCTCATGACATATAGATTTATATTTAAAATTAAAATATCAATTTTAAATTATTTTTATTACATATTTAAATTTAATTTAAATAAGCATGAAAAACTTTCCTACTACCATACCTTTCGACTTTTTTTTCGGGCCGAACGATCCAGCCCAACAAACGCCCATGGAATCTAGTTTAAAGAAGAAGCCGGAATCGCGGATTAGGGGGAGGCAAACATAAAACGTTCATTCGTGAAAACATAGAAAATGGCGTAGCCGAAATGTAAAGTCAAACGGGCAGCTTTTGTCGTAGCTTAGGTTGACTGAGCCATAAACCGAGAATTTTTTACCAAAATAAGGTTATTTTAAAACTTTTTTACCACTTGTTTCAAACTTATTTATCAAAATAGAGTGGTTTGAGAAAGCGTCTTTCCAAAAGACACTTTCTACATCGATATATTCTCTATCTCTCGGTTTTCACTTATCTCACCACAGGCTTCGTCTCTCTCATATCTCTCAACCTCTCTTCCCTGACCATCTCATACATCGAATTTTCTCACACCCAATCATCTCTCTCTCTCTCTCTTCCTTTGTCGTCAACGTTTTGATTTTTACTTGCCAGTCCCTTCAAAACCCTTCAATAGCAAAACCCCCCAAATTGACAGACTCGAATCTGCAACACAGAAGTATTGATCCAATGGAAGCCACGGCCGGTGTCTCCGCCGTACGTGGTGTTTCTCTGCCGGCGCCGTCTTCTCAGCCTTCCCAGAAAGAGTGGCGTGCTATCTCAGAACATTCGGTTCGAAACGCCGGCAACGAGGTACTAATTTACGAAGCATCAGTTTCTTTTGTTGCTCAATTCTGTATTTGCTGCTATGACTAACCTTTCTATCTGCTTTGATTTCATTTTTCTATAATTATCCAACTTCAATCCTGACAATTTTTTTCACGTTGGCACATGTAAAGGAGATTGAGTTGCAGTGCAACATCCCACTAGAATGATATTAGATTTGTTGGCTTTCGGCAAGTATTAAGAAAAATATTATTTAGTCTCTCCTTCTGTGATATTGTCATGTATTGTATTGTTTATTGCTTTTGGATTGAAAATTCTCAATAAATTGGATAAAACAGGAACAATACCCCAAAAAAAAAAAATGTAGATTAAAATTTGTACAACCATGAATGATAGTTGGCATATGGAGATTTAAATATTGAAGATATATCCCGTTATATATAATTCTGAAATTGTTGTTCAGATGAAATAATATAGAGTGGAAGTGATATATAATCATGCTATTTGGGCATCCATGACATGTTATAGTTTTGAAACTTTTGTATTGTGCTAGTGTAAGAAAATAACCATGTAGACATGCTTGTACAATCTTTTGCAATGTGAAGGTGTATTTCAAGTTCATAGTTTCCTTCTTGACATTTTTGCTCTTACTTAGTACTTAGTTCTTAGATTTTGGATTCCATAGTGCAGGGCTTGCTCTTCATGCTTTATATCCTTAGCCTTGCTATGGTTTCTTTAATAGTTTTGATTGTATTTTGTCCTCCCTGTTTGGGGCCCTTTATTTCTCTCCTTTTGTTTATATAATACACACCTTTCCTCCCAAAAAAAAAAAAAAACATTCTGTCTAGGTAATAAAACTACATCCCATGGTTGAAATTTCTTATTTGTTTGTCTGTTGACTTGCACTTTTGTGGACATGTATAGGCTAAAAAAATGCTAAAAAATATGAGGGTCAAAACACTACACAGCAACATGGAATTTAAGATTATAGGTTTAAGCGAAAAGCCCTGCAATCAGCAATTGTAAATTCTTATTTTGTTCTGTATAAATTTCTTTTTGCTTGGAATAAACTTCTGAACTGACATTGTTTATATTTCTAAGTTTTCCTCTGAAAGTGAAAGGCAGTGATGGTGCACATGATGGAGGGCAGACTACTGAAATTACTGTTTCCGAGTATTTTACTAATCACCGTAAAATAATTTATTTTTGAATTTCCTCTTCCACTCTAGAAAATGAGAGAACTTTCTAGAATTTATTTGGTTACCTAGACAGTGGTTGCTAAGTTTTTTTTTTTGTTTTTTGTTTTTTGTTTTTTTGGTTACCTGGACATATGGAATTTGGAAGATTCATCCTTCATTTGTCTTTCATTTATTTGAAACCTTTTCATTTCCTGGTCATGATGATATTCCAAAATGCTTTCAAATTTTAAAAATGGAAAAACGGAAAGCATGTTAATATGACATTCTATTGATCTAGTTACTATTTGTGAAATGTAATGCTTTGCATGCTAGTGTAGCCTACTGCCGCTAGTATTATAAGGAGATTTAGTAGGAAGTTGATATACAGTGTCAGCTGGTTTTGGCTGAGTAATAATTATAACCTGGAAACACATGCTTACCTACAAAATTTCAACCCCCCTGTTGGTTAGTTATTTTATGTCATCCCGTTAAACACTTGCATTACAGTAAGTTCCTTTAGTAATTCTCTCATGAGTCTTATCTTTTAAATTTTAGTTTAGTCTCATCATCTTCATTAATTGATTTCTCATTGCACTTAACCTTGAAGCCCTTATAAAATATTTAAACATTTTCCTTAATGCAGCCCAATACAGATCCCCGAATCAATGAACCTACAGTTGGGAAAGTCCTCCTCAAGTCAAGAGGCATTTGAATTATGTGCAAAGTTTTGCTATGGTATCACAATCACTCTTTGTGCCTTCAACATTGTATCAACTCGATGTGCTGCTGAATACCTCCAGATGACAGAAGATGTTGAGAAGGGGAACCTAATATACAAGATTGAAGTGTTCTTCAATTCTTGCATACTTCATGGGTGAAAGGACTCAATAGTGACCCTACAAAGCACCAAAGCCTTTCCTTTGTGGTCAGAGGACCTTGGTATAACAAGCAGATGCATTGAAGCAATTGCTTCTAAAGTTCTAGTCCACCCCTTGAAGGGAAACTTGTCACACAGTGACTAAGGGGTAGGGATGATGTATCATGTAATGGAGCAGAGAGCTAGAGACATAAACCAGTGACTAAGGGATGGTGGGCTGAAGATATAACAGAATTGGGCATAGATCTTTACTGGAGAACCTTGATAGCAATTAAATCTAGTGGGAAGGTACTCAACACTTCCTCTTCATCAAAGATGGAATTGGCCAGAAGAGTTGGAATCCAGTTAGAGGAAGCAACTGTTTGGAGTATACCTTGTTTTAGTTGATATATTCCACAAACAGTATGAAGCTTAGTTACTGTAGCTAGTTGATATATCAAATGATATGGTATACTGTAGACCCTTAGATGTCAAGGTGTACTATAATGAAATTAGATTATGCCAAAGTGGCTGGAATTTTTGTATTGGATATCAATATTCAGTTTTCAGTTTTATAGTAATTCTTTTATTTGTTTATTAGAATTGTTTGAATTTCTAGTTAGAAGTCTACATTTTGCTGATCTCAGTTGATGCAGTTTGCTGTTTTTTAGGTTACCTTTGAATGTTATATGTTTATACAGATATATATTGCAGCGTATTAACACACAACATTTTGGTTCCTATACTGTATATGGATACAGTTGCTTGTATTTGTGATTGAATTCGTATGTAATTATTTTCATCTACATGCACTTATAGTAGTCAAATGAGCTGTATAGATGCTTCTTTTATTCAATGAAATGTATGATTCATTAGATCTAATGTTCTCTCTCCCTCTCAAGTATCAGATTCTGAATTCTCACAACTAATAATAATAATGAGTAATGCCATGTCAATTAGTTGAAAAAAAAATATTAATTTAACATTTCTCTTTTTCAATTGAAATGTTCAACATTTTTTAACTGGTACCTAATTTTTAAGTTTTCATATGCCTTTCCTTTAAATGTTTCTGCTGGGCAGTGGGCAAAACAGCGATATTGGAATTGCTTGAAAATTGAGAAACTCAAGAAACTTGATTGCCTGAAAAAAAAAAAAAAAAAAAAAAAAAATTAAAAGTGTTTTTTGAACCAAGTCATCACAAAAAATTAAAAGCGTAGATAAATTGTAGCTCACTGAGGTTTTCTATTACAGCCTTTGACAAAAGAAACTTATAACCTATATATTTTTTTCTTAATTTATTAACTAAGTCATCACAAAAGTTTATTTTTTTATATTTATTCTTGATTTTTTTGTGCAGATTAATTAAGAAATCAAGTGTAGATATGTCATCCAAAATCATCAAATTTTTTGAAAGATAAAAAAAAAAAAAAAAAAAAATTGGTTAGAAAGCGTCTTTTCGAAAGACGCTTTTTTAAAAGCGTGTTTCCAAAACACGCTTTCAACCGAAAATAAGCAAAAAATAAAGTGTCTTTCCAAAAGACGCTTTTGAAAGCGTGTTTTCAAAACACGCTTTCAACTGAAAATAAGCAAAAATAAAGCGTCTTTTGGAAAGACGCTTTTGAAAGCGTGTTTGGGAAACACGCTTTCAAGCCAGTTTTGCAAAAAAAAAAAAAACGAAAAAAAGCAAAAATGAAGCGTCTTTTGGAAAGACGATTTTGAAATCGTCTTTCCAAAAGACGATTTTAGAAACAACCCTATTTTGGTAAATAAGTTCAGAATAGCATTATTTTGGAAAATAAGTTTTTTTTTCACCCTAGTTTAGGATTTAACTCCATAAACCGAGGTTAGGTTTGGTTAGCTGGCATTATCATGTGTTGATTCTATGATTTCTCGTGTTGATTGGTGTTCCTACGAACAAACTGAATTTAGTTGCCTGCCTCTGTATTTTAGTAAATTTCCATCCTACCCCTGTGCTTTTACAACATAATATTCTTTTAAACTAAATAAACTATTGACTCAGATTATGTAAAATTAAAATATATAATTTTCAATACATCTCATTAATAGGATATATATAATTAAATGTAAAAAAAATTTCATTCTAATAATTAATATTATAAAAGAATTTAAAAAAAATATTAATTATTAAATAATAGAATTATTAATTATGTATTGAAAAACTAAGTTGAATTCTTAAAAATTTATTAAATATTAAATATTATTAACTTATTGAATATTAGTTATTAGAGGATTGATGGTATACATAGTCAAATAGAACTATTATTTTTATATCAACATAGTCATTATTTTGGTATTTATATCCCTTTACTTTGTCCTAGTAAAAGAAAAATATTGTATATCTATATCTTTATTATTATTTAAAAATGTAGTTTGATTCTGTCAAATTGGGTTAAATTAATACATCAATGAAATAACTAGTAACTTAATGTAAAATCAAAATGTATTTGATTTTTAATTTTTATTCAATTTTTTAAAGTACAATGATGGGAAAGAGAAAATTTATATTTAACTGTGTGCATGTACGTGAGACAACTAGGTTAGATTGCTAGTTACAATAAAGGAAATTCTAAAATATTTCTACAATGTCAAAATATATATATATATATATATATAGAGAGAGAGAGAGAGATATGCACGTAAAACAAAGTGACAAAGTGATAAATATATAATAACTAAGGGAAAAAACATCATTTTTCATTGACGAACAACCTTTTCATTGGATGTTTATATTATTTTTGGACTTAATCAATCATTGATGTAAAAAAAGAGTAACAAATTGATAAATATATAATAAATGAGGAGACAAAACAACATTTTTTCCCTGACAAACAACCATCCTTTATTATATGGCAATAGATAATATGTGTATATATATATATATATGTTTGGATAAGTGTATGAATGTACAATTTTACATATGAAACCGAGTGTTGACTGTTGAATTGAATATGTCAAATCAATTCGATGACATACTGAGTTGAGCTGGGGTTTTCAACTTTGCATTCTCGTCTAGAAGGAAACAAGGTGTCTATTTGCTATTTCACGCAAATTGTGGAAATTCAAATAAAGTAGAGTCCCCACTTGCCATCACTCTCACATTTTCTTAAGACTTAGTAACAGCCATTCATTTGTGTTGACCTTATAATCCACCTTAATTTAAAGCCTAATCAGTTCTTTACTTTTAATAGCTGATTCTCTACCCTTTGATAGATAAATCAATTGCTAAGTAAAACCTTAATATCTTATTAATTTTTTCAATCACGTCTCTGTTGTGCTTTATAATCATATAAATATCAAGGACTATAATTACTCTGTTTTTAAAAACTAAGTCAAAACAAAATTAGTCAAAGATCTCTTAATTTTTGTGTGACTAAATACTTTTCAATGTATAAAGTTTTCAAAATTTGGGATCATGAAATCTAGAATGTTTGAAGAAAGTTGTACAAAATTTTAAAATTCAATAACTTGTAATTTATGATCTATTTTTAATAAAAATTTTATATTTAAAATTTAAAAATCACAATCTATCAAACAATCTCCATATTACATAAGAAGAAAAAAATTATATTTTGGACAGTAAAATGTTACGGTTTCTGAAAACTAAATAAATTTTTATTGTCTTCTTGAAAAGCAATCAAATTTTACTGATTTTTGAAACCAAAGTGAAAACTCATTATATTAAACCCATAAGCTTGAACAAAAAAAAAAAAAAATGAAGGGAGGAAGAGAATCGTCAAAAAATAGCAATCGAGGAAAAAAATCGAACTCGATACACTAAATTTTTTCACATAGTAAAATTTAACAGTTTTTATAAATTGTAAAATTGTAAAAACTGTTAAATTTTACAAGTCGTAGAGATAGTAATTTAACAAAACTTCCCAATCTGAATACAATAGCTCTGGTAAGCTTATTGTTTTCCAAATGGCAAAGGACACAAAACATAAAACACAATATTATTTTTCAATTAATAACATAACAAATCATGCATAATATAAATTGAAATTATGAGAAAGAAAATAATAGCAGTTCAAAGGAAAAAAAATTTAGTGAAAAGCACACTCACAACACCTTAGAAACTGCGAGACGACAAAGCATATCATACTAAATACTAAGGGATTCAAAGAAATAAAACCATCAGATTGACCATCTATGTCTTGAGATCAAACATTGCATCACAAAATTAATAGACGATTTCCATTCTTAATTAGTTCATCCAAAGGCGATGAATCTAATGAGATCAACAATTGCATTGCACAACCAATCGAGGTTTGAGACAACGGTGGTGGTTTGCAATTTTCCTACGGTTTCTAGCACGGTGGATGGTGGCGGTGATGCATGAGTGGCAGGTTGTGGTTTTGGCGAGATTCCATAATTTAAATTGTACAAAATACACAGTTTAAATTTGACCAATTATTTTTTATTATTCCAATGCTTAAATTGTCATAATAAAAAAAAACAGTAATAATAGTTTTGACAAAAAAATAATATTTTCACTATTATCCAAAAATAAAAAAACATTTTGGTACTATGCTAAAATTTGTATGACTTTTATTTTAATTTTAAGGAGAATTTATTGTTTGATTCAAAATCAGCTAATTACGGATTGTTATGTGCATAATATGTTAGATAAAATTTTATTTTTTATTGTATTGACGCGATAATTTATGATTAGTGAATATAAGTTTTTAATTTTGAGATATTCATCGCAAACAAGGCACGAAAACAGGAAATTACCTGTGAAATTTCAACAGCGTTGGGTTGAGTACAGCAAGAACGGCAACGTGCACTCTCTACCAGTCACTTATCTCTATATCTAACAAGGTGGGAACGTGGAAATAATTGTACGAGCTATGACCCAAGACCGTTTATTATACACTACCGCCCAAAGAAGAAGCCGGCCACCAGGACGATTACGATTACGAATTCGAGTAGTTCTTTTTTTTAATGAAAATTTCAATCTTTTTCCTCCCGTTTTTGTTCATTATTTGGTGATCGATTATTGAAGCCTCGTTGACCTCTCTGAGCATCGATCGGGTTGATAATTCTTAAAAAAGAGGTAATTAATACTATTTTTAGTGTTCTTTCTACGAGCTTGTTCGAGTTGTTCTATAATACTGGGCATTATTATGTAATTTAATTTCGCAGTATGATTGTTATTTCTGGATTTGTAAATAAAAATGGTTGGAATTTATGTTAATTTTAATGTTATACATGAGTTTGTTAACGAAATTCTAAATTTGATTTGAAAAACCCTAGCCTATATATGTTTCTGAAGTGATTGAGTTAAACATGGAAAATATAGTATTTTTTTTATCTAGTTTGAGTTCATCTCGGCTGGTTCCGTGAAGTTGAATTAATCAGTCGCATTGAATTTTTAGTTCCAATTTAATATATTGACATAAACCTATTTTGCCATCATCACTGGATGAAGAGGAGCGTGCATGGTGCACCCTATAATAATTAGTGTGTCCATATTCAACAATTAGAATTATTTTGTTGTTTTTTTTTACTAAAGCCGGGATGTTTCTAGATATGTATCTGAATTTTGATCTACAAAAATTGATAAATCGAGTGGCTCTTTATGGCTTCATCTATGATTGATATTGCCTATATTCATGGAATAAGATCTAATGATAAGGTTTTCTTTGGAGCATTGCTTGAATCTTATTATATCTGAAAAAAAATGAAAATGGTTCATATTTATCATAGTTGTCAAATTGCCAAAGCCACCTTAGGCGGCAGACCTAGTTTACTGCCTAGGTGACCGCCCAACCAAAAAGCATGGTACAAAAATAATATAATCATTGTTTTAACTCATAATTTCATTCAACCCATGTTGTTTATAAAAAATTAAATCAATAAAGAGAACATTCTTATTCCTACATATATATATATATATTTTAAAAACACAATAGAAACTATTTAGTAATAATATTATTTTGTGCAAACAAAAATACAGTTTAAATTTTAGAAACATTGTAGCATTTGCAAAAAAATTAAATAGAATGGCTAATGCAATAGAAAGCACTTAAATAAAAGTTAACCCATTTAGATAATAGAATTTGTTAATAATTCAAAAACATTGAACAAAAATGAAAAAAATCCAAAGCAATGACCATTAAAGTAGTCATAAATACAATTTGTTTTACTTTGGCAACATGATATAAACAGCTGGGGGATCAATTAATATTAGCACTTTTTTAAGGAGATTGGCTTTATCTATTGTATGTAAATAGCATGTAAATAGAATAAGGTCTTACTTTATATATAAGAGTTTCAGGTACAAAGAGTCAATGTTTGGGATTTTTTCAATCTCTCCATTAATTTCACCTCATTTATTTACAAATTCAAGATTTGTAGATATATTCAACTCCTAACAAAACAAAAAAAAAAAAAAAAATGAAATAGAAAGTTATTTATGTATTAAGATATGGAGTTTAACTGATGACAAAAGTCTATTGCATAGGCAAACTGTTCACCTGGGAGCCTGGCCAACTATTTGGGATCAGGCGGGATCGCCTAGACAATTTTATTGTATGAGGGCGCTCAGGCGAGCACCTAGGCGCCCGCAACAACTATGATATTTACTGTGTGTACTTGGCCTTGTTATTGCCTTTAAGTTAGTAATTTTCATTAAGCAACATCAAATTGAAAAAAAAAAAACTATAAATATACAAGGGGCATACCCCAGGTGTACATCAGGAAACAAACACAAAATAAAGAAAAATAACAAAGACATGGACTGGTAGGCTAGTAAAACCTTCTTTACTAATCAAGTGTGTATGTGTGTGTATTATGTTATAGCGCCTTTAGGCATCCTAAAGAATTCACATGTGCATTGCTGTTTTTATATGCAAGTGCATCTCCCGTCATTAACAACATTTCCTTTGATGTTGAAAGTGTGGAAGCTACGTGAAATGACAATCTGGATTTAGAAAAGTTCATAGATTTTAGGTTTTGCTATATTGTTATAAATCTTATTTTAGACTTCACAAAAGGTAATTAAAGAGGAAAAAAACCACTGTAGTTTTTGTTCGCATGACAACATTCAATGCCATATTGTAGCTCTTATTTGGATTTTTTTTTTTTTGGGGGGGGGGGGGGGGGGGGGGTGGGGGATACGGTATCTAAAGAAAATAGAGTTCTGTTTTGTGTTTTGAACGACATTTTTTCTAAATTTCAGACGATTATTTTTATAAACTGCATCCAGACATGAGTTGTAGTTGCTTTGGTGCCTCAGTTTCAAACCGAAAAAGGGGTAATACTCATGCTGATCAAGACTTAGAAGGTGAGAACTTCATCACAAATTGGTATGGCAGTTGATAATGCATATTTAAATTAATTATATCCAATTTATCTGAAAAACTCTTACATGTTGCCCACCTGATCATGGAATGCATTGGTATATCTTTTGTGTTATTGCTAAAGTCGTTGTAGCACAGTGCAAAAAATTGTCAGCATGACATTTAAAAGGGAGGGGAGGGTTAAAGATTTTGTTCTTATCACTAACAATAAAAAAAATTGTGTTATTAGTGGTCTTTTGAGTACTTTGAAGTTTCTAATGAATGGGGTGTTTGGATGATCCTGTGAAATTGAATGAACCCGTTGTTTCTTATAGGGGGTTTGAAACAAATACAATTTCATTTTAAGGTGTGGTTGTGATGTTTTAAGTTACTAACTTTGTGTATTAAAATGCTATGCCAAACACATCAGGCTAATTTATATTCTCACAAATTTGTATTGAGCACTTCATGAGGATGGCATTTTTTTTTTGTTTTGTTTTGGTTTTTGTTTTCTGTACTTTTGCATCATACTGTTGTGTTTACTTCATAATTATTTGAAGCATTTACTTAATGAATGTTTTCTTGGTTTCATGAATGATTCTTTTTTGCTTTAAGTGTTGATATTGTAGGATCATCTTAAATAAAAAGCAATGTTAGAGTATCGCTTTGACATCCCCAAGGATATGTTGTTGGTGTTCCCTCGGTGCTTTATCATTTTTGCTTTTCCAAGTAGAGAACTGAGCTTTAAAATCTCTATTACTCTTAGGGCAGAGGTTACTTTGCATTGCTCACTTGTTTTCCCCCCATCGATGTGCGTGTTTTTTTTTGGGTTTGGGGGGGGGGGGTGTTCATCTGTTGTAATTGTCCTATTAACAACTCAACATCCCTGGTATTTAATGTTCTTTGAACCCCATCTGTTTCTTCATGGGTTTTTCTTTTCCATTTTTTCCCCTTCTTAATAATGACTAAAGATGCTAGCTTGGACTCTTACTCTAGGCTAGCCACAGCATATCCAATAGATTCAACTAAATATTGATGGGTGTGTTAAACACCTGAGTGTGCTAGTAGGATCATCAAGACAAACTATGAATATTGTTTGCTTATTAGCCTGCTAATTGTTTTCATTAGCTGATTTTGGGAATTTGGTCTCTCTTTTGGACAGAGGGCATTGTTTCAAGCATTTCACATGTATATGGTCCTTTGAAATTCGTATACAATAAGCAAGATCAATGTACGTAACTTTTACGTAGGATCTTTGTACTCAGCACCAAAAAGTGAATAATTAGAGGTCAGAGCAAACAAACAACTTCGGAAAGAGATCTTGAAGAGTTGAAGAAAAAGAAACAGGGAATATAGAATAGGAAGGAGAAGCCTAGGCAATTACAGCTGGAATTTTAGGCACTATCACCTAAGGAGGGATGAATCACACATCACATATGATACATTTCTGCTGATAAACTTGCAAACTCAAAATGAAATTTGTTCTATTTGCCTGTTAGAATTTTTTTTGGTAATAATAGATCATATCATTTTTTTTCCTTGGGAAAGTATGCTATTGATCTTGTCAAAGAAGCTGGTGGAATAAGATTTTTATTGGGTGACCTACCACACATTTCAGAAGATTTTTCTATATGTGATATCACCAGAGGAGGTTACGCCACTTCAGTGGCACTCAACCACTGGCTTGACCTGGTCAAAATATGAATTACTGAATGCTTAAGCTGGCTGGCTCTTCTCAATAAATCAGGTTAGTTGCATGAATTATGTTTCACCACTCCTTTCTAAATCATCAGTCATAACCTCATAGGCCAATTATGCCCCCCCCCAAAAAAAAAAAACTCCCTTTACCTCAACATGTCGATTCTGGCCCTCCACTTTGCCTTAGATCTCCATCTACTCTAATCAAATAGCTCCTTTCTGGAATGATCATTGGCCATGCAAATGGTTTTAAAATGCCACATATAAGTGAAAGTATGAACCCTAAATGCATCGGAATGAAAGATAGATATAACAATTGGCTGTAAATTCAAAATATTTGAAAAGAATTTCAGTTAACATTATTTCTTAATCCAGTGCTAGATTTGGATAAATATACAGAAATAGACCTGAATAATTTAAACATAAAAATTGAATTTATTTAACAAAAGTTCACTATTTGGGTAAATTCAGATGCAACTAGACCTCTGATTTACCTGCCAATTAGTGACTTAATAACCGTCATTACACATCGCCAAACTATCACAAAAACATTCTTCATCTTGTCTCCTATTGATATTTGGTGCTAGAGCACAAATGCATTCATTTCATCTTCGATTCTTTCTTGTATTTTACATCTTCCATTCCCTTTTCTGCTACTCTCATCCAAAGCACATGCTATTTCTAAACATTGATGGGACAACCCTTTGAGACAGCTCTAAACTTTATGGATCTTCCTCTAAGACTATGGGCAATATCTCCACCCTCGTTAATGAGATATGAATGTCACTGTAGGCATTTCTACTATTTGGCCATCAATCTCATTTCTCACTTGGTTCAACTCGCAATATTAATAACAACACTCATTATAGTTGTATATTTTCCTTATTCCTGAACCTACTTATTATAATTCAAATTCTTCCTGATTTAATTAGCATTGACCCCAAATCTAATTTTTGTCAACTAAAATAATATTGTCATTTGTCATGGCAAAAATACACCTCGGGACCTCCTCTGGCATATGATAATCAATTGAAGGAGATAAATGACAAAGAGGGGCTGCATCCCTTTTTTTGATCGACTACTCAGCTCAGCTTTGTTTTAATACATTGGCTATAGTTACTTCTGACATCTTTTTGTAAAAATTAATAAGCAAGGATGGCGATCCCAGCTTTAACTAAATAACTTCTACATCAGATGTTTTTCTCTACACGTCCATATATGCTTTACAGTGATCAAACAATGTTAGGAGAGTACCATGGGGACTCCACCAGTTTTTGATACTATTTTCATCTTACTTTATTGTTAACTCAAGCAATACAGGGAAGGCTATAGAAGGATGATTTTGGTTTATGATTAATTGTGATGCATTATTTTTTTCTCAACCATTAAAGGTGATTTTTTTGTTATCATACATCAAATTTTATTTTCCCATTGAATTTATTCTGTTTCCTTGTTGTTGCTCAGTGCATTCGCTTGGGAATATAAAACACTTCTCATACAATGAATTAAGAACAGCAACACAGAATTTTCATCCAAGCAATAAGATAGGACGAGGAGGTTTTGGAACAGTTTATAAGGTAAAGTTTTACAGAAGCTTTTACCTCTGCTTTTTTTATTAATTTTTTCTCACTTACCTAAGTTGTTTTTGTGGCATTAGTAAATATATAAGCCCCGTGCTAATATAGGAATAGTTGAAATTTTCTTGAACATTCTTTGAAGACAATTATAACTATGCAGATTGTGCATTTGATAACTGCATCTGTCATATGACATTGTCGCACACTTCTTTCTTTTTAAAAAAGGTTGGTAGCAGTTTTTCTACACATTGTTCATTGATCTCTGAGGGGCCACTTCATGGGTTCGTTAATCATAATCACCCCAAAAACTGTAAACGTAACTTACAATGATTTGGATTGTTTAAACTAAGACCATCCAATCCCTCCTGGTTTATTAATCAATGTAGATATTTAAATTATATTGACATAAATTTAGTTTTTTTTTTAGGTTGACAGCAGAACTATCATCTAAATTTCCTATACACTTGCAAAGGTGATGATTCATGCTTTATAGAGGATACCCAGACCGTTTATTGCTAGATTTTTTGCATTCACTTTTCGTCAAGGGCACAATCATGCTAATTTGCAAAAATCATGTTGAAGATCATAAAACAAATAATGGATGGGATTGCTGGATATTCTACTTAAAAATGGACCATATTCTACTTAAAAGCAAGGTGTTGGGAGGGATAGACTGGGTGTAGACCTCATCTTTGGCGTTATTTGCACAAGCGGCTGCCCTCATACTTGAACTTACATTTTCACACTTGATGGCCTGACTTTTACCATGCACCAAATAATGAGCCTGCATAATATTCTTTATAATAGTAATAATTAAAGTGATTTTTGACTTTGGTGGAGTTTATACTCTCACAGGGCATTTTAATTAAAGGAATTGGAAAGAAAAGAAAGGGAAAAAAAGGAAAGGTTATATCATGATTGGTTTAAAAATAAGGAGGAAAGGAAAGGAAAATGAGGGAAAAAAGGGGGAGCCCGCCCCATTTTGCTTTCGTCGTGAAAATGGGAGGAAATGGAGGAAGGATAAGGGATTAGTGATTACTCATTTTGTCCCTAGTTTTTTAATCAATAAACTTATATTAACAAGGCGCCCGAGCCCCGGGGGGGGCGGGGGGGGGACCCATATACTCATTTGGCCCGTAGTTTTTTTTTGTTTGATAGGTAAGTGTCCCTTGGAGTGGGAGTTGTTTTGCCCCTAGTTTTTATAACAAGTAAATTTATATTTTACCTTTTCTACTAATATAATAAAACATTCATTTCTTTTCTTTGCCCTCCTTTATATTCCAAAACAAGACGAGGGGATTACCATTATCCCTTCCCTTCCCTTTCCTTTCCTTCCCTAACTATCCAAACAAGAGAGGTTAACAATATACGTTTCTTTATTTTCTTCTCTCCTAATCAATGCTATACTTTCCTTTCGTTCCTTTGTATCCAAACACACTGCTTGGCAGGCCATAATTTGACGATAGATGAGCATTTTCAATTATTATTCGATACTAATTATTTAAGGTGTATGCTTGATGGTTTTGTTCATCCCATGTACATAATTGTTCCCATGAATTAACTCATTGCAATTTCGCAGGGAGTCCTCAAAAATGGATTACAAGTTGCTGTGAAGACACTTTCTGCTGAATCGAAGCAAGGGATGCGTGAATTTTTGGCTGAGATTGATACCATAGCAAATATTAAGCATCAAAACCTTGTTGAATTAGTTGGATGCTGTGTTCATAATACTAACCGGATTTTGATCTACGAATATTTAGAAAATAACAGCCTTGACCATACATTATTAGGTAATTCAACAACATTAGTGTGGAATGTCAACAAGTTTTTAAGATCCTTATACACAAAAGTACTGAAAATTTAATTTGATTGTGCTTGAAGGTTCAAATAGTGGAACTACAAAACTGGACTGGGGAAAAAGATCTGCTATTTGCTTGGGTACTGCTAAGGGTCTCACGTATCTTCATGAAGAACTTGTGCCACATATAGTGCATAGAGACATCAAAGCTAGTAATATACTTCTTGACAAAGATTTCACACCCAAAATTGGAGACTTCGGGTTGGCTAAACTTTTTCCAGATAGCGTCACACACATTAGCACGAGAATCGCAGGAACAACGTACGTCATCCTTTCTAATTCCAACTTCAAGCTTTGGCTGCTATTTGTTGTTTGACATTGTATCTTCTCTTTTGCTTAACATTAAAAGATTCTTTCTGGTTATAATATTATTTGAATTGCTTTCAGAAAATTTTTTAGCAAAAAGTTGATTAACTAAACTGATAGTTTGCTGCAAATGGACATCCATTGTCTGTTGCAAATGGACATCCATTGTCTGGAGATTAGAGGTGCCAGTTATGAAACTAATGTGCAGTGCACTGCATCCTGCATGGATTGACGTAATCACTGCTGTGAATTGCAGTGTAGATGTTTCCAATAGGAGATTAGAACAACACACTTCTGAGCAGGTAAAATTATTTTCGTCCACCATAGGAAAGGCTGAGAACGTATGATATAAAGTCTTGCCTGCTTGTCACGGCACCCTATGCACACAGCACCATGTATGGAGAAAAAAGAAAATAAAAAAAAAACTTCACTGAGAAGGAATTTAGGAGAAACAAGAATGAGAACCTTCCCTCCCCAAAAAAAGAAAAAAACTCTTACCTGTTGAACCAGCTGTACTTACACCATGCTACAGTTGACATTCAAGAGAGATTTCAGTGAAGACAAAGCTCGGAAATCTGTACTTCTTTCACATGCATCACATGGAGTTGGGCAGCGGCCTAAAACCTTAGGGTTTATATTCACCCATGGCATCCTGATGGTTCAGAACCTGCAACTCTATTGATCACCAGCTCAAAGCAGTGGCTCTACTTAGGGAACTTTCAAGAACATGTAAAAAAAAAAAAAAGATTCTGGAGAAGTCCCAAAGATTTTGAGAACGATGAAGGAAAATATTCTTGAGAATATAACAATTTCTTAATTTTATTATTCTCTAATGAAAGTGAGGATATGAAAATACAAGTAACTATTGAAAAAATTATGAAAATGAGGTTTACATAGAAATTTCTGAAAAACAGTTACTAGGAACAAACTTTTAACGTACAACCCATATCATTTTTACTTTTTCTGTTTGTGCATGGAATTTTTGAAAATGGAATCACACACAGTCTTCGTCATTTTATTCATGTTTGTTCTGATTAGAATTAGTAATATCCAGATATGCTGTTTCCTTTGACCTGTTAAAGTTGAACCAGTATGAATGAGTAATCCATTACTGATGGAATTTTTTGAGAACAGAATAAGGCACATCCTGCTATCATTTTACCGTTGTTTGTTGTTGACATAATTTTGTACTATATAAAGATACTATTTCCTTTGACATGCTAAGGTTGAAACAAATATGACTTTTGTTCTCTCCTTTTAAGAAATTCTGGGGACTACAATTTTAACTCCACATGTCAATTTGAAAATTCTGCTTTGTCAAATATGCATCACTTTCCTAGATCTGCTCCTGGCCGGAAGCATTAGGAGCTTTAGTCAATAATGGACACTAAAAACCTTGAAAGGACCATCGGAAATGCTTGGAGTGTCTCGAACAACCGAAGATATCAATATATTGTCTTTAATGATTGGTAGCTGATGAGGAGATGTGCAACAATGCAGGCGAGTTTGAGGGGAAAACCTTTGAAATCTAAGAGACTGGAAAGACAGAAGGGAGCGAAATTCCAGATTGTTGAGAGGGACAAATCTAGTCATTGACTGAGGGTTGCAGGGGAGGAGTTCGAGTAGTTGTGCAAAACCCTCAAAGACGTGATGACTGCGAACAGTTGAAAGGGGTTCACACGATTCCTACATGAGAGAATCAGAAGAGGGTGTGGTAAAGATGGAACGAGGATTTTGTGTTTATAAAATTGTAGAGGCATCTACTGGTGTGAGGGTGACGGACATGCGTGAAGCTCTTTTCCTGTTTAAGCTACTGTTGAAAGAAGAGGCTTCAAAGATTCTTAATTAGTGGGATTGGAAGGTCAATGGAGAGCCCGTGTTCACAAAGTCCCATCCATCTACGTCCACAGTTTCTTTTGCCCAACAGCTTCATGATCTTCATGCCAATATATGTTGTGAAATGGTTTGGGGTAATGACAATTATAAGGTTGTTGTAACATTGCACAAAAACACACCATAGTTTCTTGCGAGAAGCCATGCCCTCATTCACGTTCCCCCACATGTTTAGATCCCTGACCTTGCTTGTCTTGTCCATAAATTGGCCTTATTGCATGTTTACTTGCCTTGTCATCAAATTTGGGTACTAATATGAATTTTCACTAGGACAGGGTTTTTTCTTACTGAGATACCTTTGAGCCTCTTATGTTATTCGTAGGTGTTCAGACTTTAGACAGATGTAGTTGCTTCTGTCGTGGAACACCCCACGAGTCATTCATATTCTATCCTTAAGGATATTATGTCTAGTTTTTATTTATTATAGGACTTTATTATTCTATTTTTAGGATTTGATTGAGTAGTCTTTTTTTTATTTTGGTATTTGTCCTTTTTGGGAATTTTGTTTTTATGGTTTGCTTATAAATAGGTTGGTTATAATTGAATACTCGTTTTTGGGACAATTTAAAAATTTCTTTTCGCATTGGTGGGGATTTCAATGCTTTCCTCAAGTGTGAATGCCTAGGGTTTACTTTTCTAAGGTGTGGATTCGTAAGGTTGTCCTGCGTAGGCTGGTTGTAATTGAATACTCAGTTTTTGGATGAATTAAGAATTTTTTTTTTTCATATTGGTGCGGATTCTAATACTTCCCTCAGGTATGGATGCCCAGGGTTTTTACTTCCCTTAGATGTGGAATCCTAAGGTTGTTGTGCATCAATATTACTACCTTTTATTATAAGAAAGCCTCGCAGAAGTATTACTGCCTTTCCTTATGTGAAGACTTACAGAATTAAGGCATGTGGTATTATGATGAACAATTGATGATAGAAAGGATCTAAAATGTACTTGTATAATGGGGATATTTTACTTATAGTTGCTTTGGGGAAATCTTACTTCCACTCCCAGTATTTCTAAAATTAAATTTTACTTTTTCAAACTTGCCCAATATATACTTTTGCCCGCAGAATTTGCTTTTTTTTATTATTCCTTAATCTAATGTGCGTTTAATGTTTTCCTTCTATAATTAAAATGGTCTGAAAAGTTTCCATATCACCGTAATTGTAGATCTCTTAAGGACTTGTAACCTAATAATGAAGAGATTGTCGGTTAGATATCTCCTTTTGAAGTTTGAAATTTGTTCCATGGAATTAATCGATGAGAACATATTCCAACTCATAGCTTCGGCTTGTTCCATGCAGTGGTTATTTGGCACCTGAATATGTATTGGGTGGCCACTTAACATTGAAGGCAGATGTGTACAGCTATGGGGTTCTCATACTTGAAGTAGTGAGTGGCAGAAGCAGTGCAAAGGCAAACTGGGGAGGGATGCAGAAGTTTCTTCTCGAATGGGTGCGTTAGTTTTTCTTCTTCAAGTTTTGACAAAAATCTTGGTATTGCTGTTTCGCTGACCATTATATTAGCTGTCCGTCCTTTATTATTATTACTCGGTCTGCTTCCTTCATAGCCATCATTGCTTCTATCTTTCTGGTGATTATTCAAAATGAAGTATGCGTGTGTATTAGATTTATTTATGTACTCCTGTTCCATAAATCAAAGAATTTGTTTGAAGCTCTAAAATGCATATTATTTGTGTATAATTTCAAATTCTTGCCATTGGCATGATTAGTTCACTAATGACCGCACACTTCGACACTTCAAGTGTTAGGAAGGCAGAGTTTTTGCTGTTTGACCTACATTTAAAACAAAGTTGAAAGAAAATCCAGAGATTAAGTATATAGATTATCAGATTCTAAAATTTGGTGATTTGCTGTTTGATCTGTCGTCCATTTATTTTTTCAATTTTTTTTTGTCTTTGAGAGATTCTAACATCTTGATTTTTATAGGTTGTTAGCCATCTTCTTCCTTTAACAGACATTGCTTGCTTCAACAGGCATGGCAGCTTTATAAAGAAGGGAAACTCTTAGAGCTAGTGGATCCAGAACTAGAAGAATTCCCGGAGGAGGAAGTCACCAGGTACATGAAAGTAGCCTTTTTCTGCACCCAAGCAACAGCAAGCCGAAGGCCTATGATGAGCCAGGTTGTTGAAATGCTCTCGAGGAACATCCGGCTCAATGAGAAGCAACTTACAGCCCCAGGCTTCCTCTCAAATTCCGACATAAATAGTGGAATTCCTTCAAGTAAAAAGTCATCTGAAAGCTCTACTAGCTATCAAATGAGCTCTGTCCCCATTACCATCACTCAGGTGACCCCAAGATGACGATTGAAGTCTAATACCATTATTTGAGCTTCCGGGATTGTGGATAGCAGGCTTCGATCCAACAACAGAAAGATGAATTCAGGGCCACGAGCACTACTTAGTTTAATTCACACACTTAAGTTTCCCATTTGTATTCACCAAGAAAAAAAGGTTTTCCGTTGTATTTTTCTTTTTTTCATTTCTTGGTGGTGGCGGTAAGGGAACGAAAGCAAAATATCAAGTTTGCTTTTGTGAAGTCTAATTGGTCAATTTTAATAGGTATTACAGGTTTTCTTTCCTGCGTATTATTGATGGATTTCTTTAATTTTATTTAGCTCAATGGCCAGTCATTTGTTAGTGTTTTTTTTTTTTGGATAAAAAAAAAAGAAGGGATGAGTGGGATATTGTTGATTGACAGCAGAAATTTGGAATGGAGGAGCTGAACAATTAACGGAGGGTAAGATCAGACGATGCATATCAAGATCAGACACGTCTGATCTTAAATTCTTAATAAAGTTGAATGATTTTTTCCTGAACTTACAGTAGTTTAGGTGTCATTTAACCAAACTCATGTAATTTTTTAACTATTTTATAAATTCATGTAATTTGAGAAATTACATTTTTACAGTGCAATTTTACTGTTAATTTTTGATTGAAGTCCCATCTTAAACATACGATTTGAAAATTGTATCTTAAACATGCGATTTTAATTAGCGATTACAAGTTAATTAGTTGTTAATTAAATTTGGATTGAAATCACAGAATACGATTTCATTGAAATTGCATCTCTATAATACGATTTCATGAATTCGCATTCTCGAGTTACAATTTCATCAATAACCTAGCTGCCCCTTATTAACACTAAGTGATTCCAAAAAAAAATATATTTTTTTCTCGTGTGATCACTTCACACAAGTGTATTAATGCGTGGAAGTGTGTTAGCTCCCGGTTTAGAGTGGTTTTCACAATTTTTTGAAAATTTGGCTCCCCCAACTCTACAAATCAAGTAATCGAGTAACTTAAGTAACTTCGGTTGCGTTAGTAATAATCACTTCATGCAAGTGTATTAATGAGTGAAGGTATGTTAGGTCCCAATCCGGAGTGGTTTTCACAATTTTTTGAAAATTTGGCCCCCCAAATCCTACAAATCAAGTAATTGAGTAACTTAAGTTACTTCAGTTGCATTAATGATAAAAGTATTCCTCCGGGCTTATTTTGTCTTGTGCGATCACTTCACGCTAGTGTATTAATGCGTAGAGATGTGTTAGCTCCCAGTCCAGAGTGGTTTTCACATTTTTTAAAAAATTTGCCCCCCCCCCAAACCCTACGAATCGAGTAATCGAGTGACTTAAGTTATTTTGGTTGCATTAGTGATAAAAGTATCCCTTCGAGCTGATTTTTTCTCGTGTGATCACTTCACACAAGTGTATTAATGCGTGGAGGTGTGTTAGGTCCCAGTCCGGAATGATTTTCATAATTTTTTGAAAATTAGGCCCCTCAAACACTACGAATCAAGTAATCGAGTAACTTAAGTTATTTTGGTTGCGTTAGTGATAAAAGTATCCCTTAGGGTTTATTTTTTCTCATGTGACGAAAGTGTATTAATGCGTAGAGGTGTGTTAGGTCCCAGTTTGGAGTGGTTTTCATAATTTTTTAAAAATTTGGCCCCTCAAACACTACGAATTAGGCAATCGAATGACTTAAGTTCCTTCGGTTAAGTTAGTTATCAAAGTACCCATAAAAAGAGGTTGTTGTGAAGAAATATGTAATAATGCATTATATATAATAAAATGTGTTTTATACATCTAAGTTTGATTTATAGATTCCAAAAATCTAATACATTCAAGTCACTCATGTACACCAAAAAAATGAAACTAAATGCCATAAGGTGGCATCCTCCTATTATGCACCGGTGGTCTCCACTGCTGGTTTGGGATCGACTATTGTGTCTTGAGTAACCTGCGATGGACCAACGTCAGATTGATGGCCTGCACCTCTGCCACGAGCACTGCCCCTTGTATATACTTATAGTGGTGGTGACTCCATTTGTGTCACCACCTATGACTCAAACCGTGTGACTGGCTGAGGGTCCACTTATGTCACTCCCTCCATAGGTTGCTCCTCTATGACATCATGCCCCCAATAAATAGGAAAGGCATGTAGTGATAGTGAAAACCTCGAAGGAGGAAAAGCCTGATGTAAAGGCACGGTAGGCATAGGCGACTCAAATGCCTGTGAAAATGATGCAGAGGCTTCTATGAAAAATGGTAAGGCTAGTCGAGGAGGTATAAACTCTCGTCGTCGTTGCCGTCTTCGTAGTTGAGGCTGGGGATCAGGTTATGGCAATGGCTGGTGCTCATGTAACCGTCTGTCCTCGTAGACAGCCTCCAAGCAAGTAGCTGACATCTTTCTAATATGTCACATGGCGTCTATAAACATCAACTAGACAGGGAATGAAGCCTCAGGAGCAGTCTGCTCTGTGTGGAGTGAAAACTGGTATATCTGTGAAATAGTATCCTTTTGCAAGAAAAATTTAAAACACTGTTGGTCAAAGTATAATTTATACTAATTAAATATACTAACGCATATGGAAATGAAATTGTACTAGTAACTCACGAATGCTTGCTACTGGTTGGAACCTAACTGGGGGCCTCTCAATAGGAGGACCTATACCAAAGCAAGTAAAGGTCACATCAACCATCCGAGTACCCATGCTAGGAACCCCAGTGGTGAGGTGATCACGACAGTGTACCTATATCTCAATATACTGTCTGTGATGGCTTGCCCAATCGTACCCAAGCCTCCCACGCCTATCAATCGAATGTAACTGCTGACTGGTATCACAGCTAGACAAGAGCAGTTGTAGTAGACCGAACTTTCGCAATACATGATCAGGTAGATGCCACTTAACCACTAAGAAATAGATGAGTGGCACCAGGCAAGACAAATGTCGTGACTCGAGAGGCAATAGTCCGGCAACTCAGCGCGAACCTCCGCGGTATATGACTCTCAGATCATCTGGACACTAAAATGTAGTTGGTTATATCATTTTATGCTAATGCCATTACATATAGAGAATTACCATACCATAGATACATGCTCCTCTCTCATCTGGTCTAGCTGGTCCTTTTAACGTCGTTAGACATGAGAAGAAACGGTCGTCTACGATAGTTTAACATCTCATCTATTCCAAACAAACATTCAAATTTCAGGCATATAACAATAAAATAATTGAAACAAAGATGATAGAAACAATTATACATGCACCCTAGTGGACTAGCTGGAAACCCTACGTGTGGTGCGTGACGCTATATGGCAGTTAGCTAGGGGCGAATATGTACAAGCCTCTCCCATGCCCATTTACAATCTTATTGTCATAGACAAGCATTGAACAAAACCCCTAGTTGTGGACATTGGGATGTCAGGCTCAGCAACAGGCGATTCTTAAACATTTTGGATGTTGGGGCCAGCAGTAGATTGCCTATAGTGGGCTAAAAATTCCTGAATTCTGTCATATACTGGTTGGGCGATGGTGTTGGTCGATAATTTTACACTGCTAATACGGGGATCTCAAGTGACGAGCTCTCATACTCCTGTGTGAGTAATGTAGTGTATGAACTGGGAGCCTGACTCGTACCCCAACCTTTTGTCATCAATGATTTCCAACGGCATATCGGTTGTCTGAATTCCTAGTGTCAATAAAAACCTACAAGTCAACTTCAACAGACACGAATTTCTGTTTAGCTGCATCACACAGCAAATTTTGTCCAAAAGTTAACTGTAGGTAGTTCCGAGCTTCACTCGAATGTTGCGTTGGGGAGTGGGTAGATTGTAAGAAAATCCTGCATACCCGTAACACATATTCCCCCGAGAAAATCTTCACGCATGCGCTTCTTTCTGCCATTTTAAACCTAATATTAGCTAATTTATCACATTTAACATTTCTTAAAGATGGTCAGTCTGTGATACATAAACAAACTAAATGCTTTCAAATGATATATAAAATCAGGGAACTTATTGTAATCTTAAGCAAGCTCGAATCATTTTAAAAAATCATTACGCATTTTGGCAGTTATGTTCTTCCTTAAGATTAATTTTGCACCATAACAGATGTTTATGGAAGAATTTCTTATGAATATAAAAGAAAAATTTTACAATCTAATATAAAACTGAATAAAAAAAAATATTCATAAATGTTCAAGAGGATTTTTTATTTTTCTTCTAGTTTGAAAATTTAACATTAATTGTTGATTACAAAAGAATATCACCGAATTCATAGATCTACCATCTAAAAAATAAAATTCATTGACTACAAATTTCAATATGAAAAGGATAAAAGATGAAGTGAATGTGTGGGGTTACAAATTGATTACATTGTCTTGATCAAGTAGCGACCCTAAACTCTCACTTATGCTAAGCATAGTTCTAAAAGATAAAGTGAATGTGTGGGGTTACAAATTATGGAACTACAAAATAAGCATAAATTTTTTTTTGTGATGCATAAAAGAAAAAAGAAAGAACTAGGAAATTTAATATGAAAATAAAGAAAAGCAATAAAAATATCAAGACGTGTAGAAAATATGATAATGTACTGCAACATAATCATAGTTGTTCTTACACTTGTGCTTCAATTCATATCAAAATTGAACTTCCCGAATTCATTAGGGGGTGAAAAGGGTAGAATATTACATACAAAGCATCATGAAGCTATTCAGTTTCATTGGTAATCGTAATTTTTCCTTATTGAATCCCAATAGAAACAAAAAATTGAAAAGTAGAATAACAAATCTATATATATATATATGTGTGTGTGTGTGTGTGTGTATGTATAAAATGAAAATGCATAATGATGAAAATGATAATCTTGAGGGTATAAGTTTCATATTATGGTTTCTATTTATGTAGTCTGCATGGATTGGTGCGTGGAGAAAACATAGAACTTAGAAGAGATTCGGATACAGATGGTCAGGTAGTAATATAGCAGTCACTTGTTTGTCTAACATGGTAATAAGGCTTTAAAAATCGAATACAATTTCGTTGACTAGGTAGTAGATGGCACTTAGTGAAAGCTTAGTTTATGCCATCAATGGCCTTTCAATCAACAAAGAATACAACATGAAGTCTCACATATCACATCTAATTTATATGATTCTGTATAAGGCTATTCCAGTCTTTGAACCAGAAAACTTACCCAAATGTTTGGAAATCAAATTTCAGAGAGTAATGCAAACATAACAGATTAGAGAATAATGCACAAGATGAGTAAATTGGACAGATTACCCATTGGCACATTTCATCAAACATATCTTCTTCAAACAAAAAAAAAAAAAATAGAGGTTAGAAAATACTTGTAATGGAGTTCGCAACCTACAGGAAGAAGAAACAATGCTTATGTTCCACAGTGGAGTTGCAACCAATGTTATATGTTTGAGAGTAAAAGAGTGTTAGACTTAGAGATTATGTAGAGTGAAAGTGAACTTACCTGACAGTGATGGTGGTGGTGGTGGTGATTTTATAGCCGAAATGAAGCTACCGGCTATAGAGAAGCTAGGGCTATAGCTCACGGGTCTAAAATAGAGATGACACTCTTAGTTCCCGTGCTTTAATGGAGGTGTGACAGGCCGCGTGCTCTTCTGAGTTGGAGGTGACCGACATAGAGAAGCAAAGCTTCAGAGAGAATTGTTGCAGAGAATAAGAGAAAAATAAGAACTAGGGGTGTAAAGTCGGGTTTGTAACTTATGAAATCGCATGTTGGTAATAAGATTTCATTGAAACCACAACTTTGGAATGCGATTTCATACGGAGATGCGATTTCAATGAAATCGTGTTCTGACTATGCTATTTCAGTCCAAACTTAGTTAACAATTAATTAACTCATAAACGCTAATTGAAATCGCATGTTTAAAATGCAATTTTCAAATCGTATGTTTAAGATGCGATTTCAATCAAAAATTAACAGTGAAATTGCATGGTGAAAATGCGATTTCTTAAACTACATGGGTTTGAAAAATAGTTAAAAAATCACATGAGTTTGGTTAAATGACACCAAAACCACGTGGGTTAAGGAAAAAAATCAAGTTGAATTGGTCACAATATAAATGATGTCATGCATATCAAGATCAAACATGATGTCATTGTGATACTTTAATTTGAAGGACACATCACCTGTCATAGTTTAATTTGTAAATTTTTACATACCACATTTTCACTGTACTTTTTCCTAATTACCACAGGAAATGATCAACCTCGAGTTGTGATGTTCATGTAAATTCCTAATCTCCCGATTTCAGTGATGTGTGAGCATGGAGAAAAAACCTAACAACAGAACTTTAGGGGGCTCCATAGCTTCCAATGGAATGCAATCCCCTTTCTTTTTGTTAGTTCTCTACGGCAAGGCTTTTTCATTTTTTCCTTTCCAAAGGGGAAAAAAATGGGTTAATTAGTCTCAAGTCCTTTTAAAATATGTTTAATTATTGTAGAGTTCATGAATTTTTTATGTTTGAGGTGAAGGACAATTAGTTTTTATTTTTTAGGTTGAGATCCATTTTTTTATAAGCTGACATTAAATAATTTTTACATATGACAATAATACCCTTAATATAATTTAACCCTACACTACCGACCACCATCTTCCTCTCTTGATCACTCTCTTCTCCCTTTCCACCACCCACCACCATTGCCCAACCACGCAGGCTTCTCCACCCACTACCGCTAGAGGTGCGACAGTCTCCACCAAGCAACAACGGCTCCTCCATCAGTTACAACCCATGACGACCAAAATCTACCGGAGATTAAAACAAGGGGAGCCGCACATGCATTATACTTCAATGATCTTTAGTTTGATCTCCATTACCCCCACCCACCACATAAGAACCTTGGATCTTTAGTGAATGTTGTGGCTTTTTTTTAATTTGCGGGGCAATTTTTTTTTATCTTCATTGAATGTTCCTGCATCTCAAGAAAGTTTTTCATTTTGTGATCTAAAGGGAACTTGATGTGCGTGTATATATACTATATATGTGTGGAGGTGATTGTGTAATATAGAAAGTTATAGGAAAGACGGAAAGTTCAGATTTCCTTTTCTATTCTTTTTCAAGGGTTTGCTTTTGTTGTTTTATTGGGTAAGGGCATGTTTGTCTTATCTTTGATTCCTGGTAAGGGTTGCTACTGAGAAAGTGACAAAGTTCTAAAATCAGAATTGGGAAGAAAGAGTTACAAATCGCTGGATTCAAGCAAAAGTTGGAAACCATGAATTACAAGCAAAACAAAGCAAAATATTTTCTTTTTCTTTTTTCCAAGTAAGTATAAAATAGACAAGTTTTTTTTCTTCTCAATCTTAATTATTATAGAGCAATTTTACTGTTTTCACTTTGGGGAGTGGGCAATTGAGAAATGCAGTCAATATATTTGATTTGTTCCCAATTATTACACTTTTGTGAAAGTATAAAATTTTACATTCTTTGGATAATATGAAATTTTACACTTTTGGGATAGTGTGAAATTTTACACTTTTACAACTAGTGAGTTTTTAATCTTTCATGCTTTATATATTGATTTTTTTTAGATAAAACTTCACAACCTTGAAACTCAATTTTGAGAATCCATTATGTGGCTAAAAGCTTAATAAAACTAATAATAATTGAGAATTTTCTTAGTTTTTGAGAATTAGTAAAATTTTACAATTTTAGAAAATGTATAAATATTTACACTTTTGCTACAACAAAGTTTTTCACTAGAAAAATATAAAATTCTACAAAGTCAAAGTTTTACAATTTTAGATCGAATTTTTTCTTTCAAAATCTCATATGCAGTATAGATATTGTTTGATAAATCTCGATTTTTAAAGTCCAAATATATAAATTTTATTAAAAACGAGTATATAATTTATAAGTTATTAAATTTTAAAATCTTGAAAAACTTTTTGAACAATGTGACACTATTCACGCGGCTGATATTCGAAAATGATAAGCTAAATAAGAATGCAGTGATATTTTGATCCTTGAAGCTTTGAAGGACTTGTTGAGTTACTAATTTTAAGTTAGACTTGATAATAATTTTTATACTTTTAGTAGTTGTAACTAAATGAGACAAAAAATAGAAAAATAAAAACCTTAGCTAACAAAAAAGCCAATAGCATATGTTTACGAGAAAAAAGAGGCCAATAGCATTTGTTTCACGGTAACAAGATTCAAACAAATGGTACTGTAAAATCCAATGTCCCAACGAGAAATCATGTTCAAGATACCCCCATTGCAACAAAAAAATCAGAGTACAATATATTATAGTTTCATACAACAACCTAAAACCAATCCAAATCGGAGCAATGTAAGAACAAGCTTCCATGGTTGGTCAACAAAAAATGGAGCAAATTATGCCTAATTCTTATTATCGGTAATAGGCGTGGTGAGATAGCAAACAAAGAAGATTAGTATCTTGGGAAAAATAAAACAGACTGCCTAAAATTTTTGAGTTAAAAGGAAATGGTATATGCAATCAGACTGTCGAAACTAATTCAGGTTCTGTAGTAGACTGGGCATCAACTGCAGCAGAATGTTCTTGTTTGGATGCGTCTGGAGAACCGTTGGAGTTGGCATCTTTGGCAGGTGTAGCAGGTGCCTCTCCTGTTGCATCAGAAGCTGCTACTTTTCCATTTTTGGCATCTTTTCCATCCTTGGTATCCTTCCCATCTTTGGTATCCTTAGCAGGCGCTGGTGGGGGTGGTAACATGTGAGGTGGGGGTGCGTGCTTCAACTTCACCAGTATGTGACGCATTCTTGAAAGATCAGTTGGCTTCCCAGGCTTGGGTCCCTGGATGACTCTGATTGATGGCTTCTTGTCTTGGTCCTTCTTGCCTCTCTTCTTCTCAATATTGGGAACCTCGTGAGGAATGAGCTCTGCTATGGCCTTCCAGTATTGTTTATCAGCATTTTTATGGAACTTCTCTTGATTAGCCAGGTACAACTGCTCCAGACAAAACCAATTGAATACAGGTTAGAAAAGAAATTTTGACCCCCAGTGAGTGAGAGAGAGTAGTAGGATAAAATCTCTTTAATGTTTCACCTTCTCTTTTTCTCTGTTATTAGTCTTGTTAGTCTCAATATTAAGCTTTCTTTTCTCATAGAAAGCTAGTTTATACTCTTCTGCTTCTTCAATAATCTGGTTTCGAATTTCCTTCTCCCTCTTCTCCTTCTCCTCAAGCAGAATGGCATTTTGACTGCACCGAAAAAAACAGTTACTGTTTTGTTATTTATTGGTAAAAAAAGGATGGTGCTGCTTTGCCAATCAGGCCATGATTAAAAATTTCTTATCTCTATTTTTTTTTGGATAAGTAAAATAAAAAGATTCCATTTCTTCAGTTTTCTAAGGGAGGAGGGGGGGGAGGGGGGGGGGGGGCGCTAGTCCAGTGCATAAGACTCCTGCCATTATAGGATTTGCGAAGGGTTCGATATACACAACCTTATCCCGCAAGTGGAAAGGCTGTTTTCCGCAACTCGAAGCTATGACCCTTGGGTCATTATGGAACAACCTTAACTGTTGAGCCAAGGTCCACCCTCTTCTCTTCAGTTTTTTATAACTAAGAGTACTGCTGAAAAGTTTTGTATAACTATATACTGCACCAGCTCTGAGAAGCTCGTATACAGATATTCACTGTAGATAAATGGCACTTGTGCTTAAATAACTAAATAGGTGGATCTAACCCACTGGTACTACTCTCTCTCTCTCTCTCCCCAACCACGCAGGGGAAAAGGTACTACTAGCTTCTATATGATTTCTTGATTGCAATGAAGAGCGAGGATGCTGAAATCAATATTAAGTCCATGAAAGCTAAAATAGTTACAATTTTATACAATATAAAGTTAAAATTTATCAAAATCAAAATCGTTTTGGGTGGGTTTGGGGGACAAGGTTATCCAATACGTCAACACCAAAACCAATTTAGACATTTGGATACACGAGTAGGGCATATGCATCCAAGTTTGGGGTTAGTACTTGCTCCATTCATTCTTAGTGATTGTTCATAGCTCTCTTTAAACAAAGAGTTGCTAACAACTTCTATATAACATAAAGTGAAAAAAAAAAAAACAATCATTGCTAAGATTAGGATGCTCAAGAGAACACGTAAAAATCCAGTGGAGTAATGCAAACAAGCCTACTCCCAACTCAAACTAGAGAACAAGAGAGAGGCAAAGGGATAGGATGAAATAAGTTTGTCACGTGTCAACTCAATCAACGTTTGGATTTACATGCAGTTGTTTGACATGTACTTGTCCTGCAGCTCTTAATAGAAGGCAGACTTATTTTTTTACAACAATTAATTATTCCAATGAAAAGATTGCAGCCTAACCATGATTTCCAAAAAGGAGTTGCACCACATAATTATCGAAAAAAATAAAGAATTACACAAGACAGTGGTGATGTAAAATTGAAAAAATCTTCTGGAAGAGAATCAAGAAAATAACAAGAGATGCAGCAATTAAAATGAATTTGCATTCTGACATCAAAATATGAACAATTCTCTTAGAATAGACTTGATTATGGAAGGGGGATGAAAAAAGATGACATGTAAAAAAAGAAAAACAAAGAGGAAAAAATGATTTGCTAATTTTTTCCAAATTAGATATATGGGAAAAGAGCTAGCCATCTAATGAAGAGGGGGGGAAGGACGAGTTTCATTCCTCTAACTTCCAATCAAAGAGAACTAGAGTCTGTTTGATCCAGCAGCTGGGCCACTATTTTTGGCGTTTGCCAGAGAGGAGCTTTTGATGCAAACGTGAAAAATTGTCCCTACGCCGCTCTGCCAAATGGGGCCTAAATAAGAAGATTTTATTCAAGTTTTACATGACTATTAACAACAAATTTTACAGTGTTATTCAATCGAGCCTGGTGGGTCAACCAAAGGCCAAACTGTTCTGGTTTTGTTATTGGACTACTCAAGGATGTGAACTGGTAAAAACCGGTTAACCAGGTCAGTTTTATGGCTGACCCAATAAACAGGACGGGTTTGTGTAAACATGCTGGATTGTAAATAGTTACAAAAAATGACTTAATAACCAAATTTAAGTAGTTTATCCCCATGAATGATATTAAAATACCTTTAATATATTTCGATACTTTTACTTTTTATTATTATACTTCTGTGATATTTAACTTGAATTTTAACAATAATTTTGATACTTTAACTATAATTTAGTAATTGAAATAAGGAATGATAATATAAGAATTCATATAATATAAGAATTTTTTATCTAATATTAATTTATGAGGTATGATAATACAATAATATGTTATATAACATGTTACATTCATATTTTATTATTCATTTATTTTGATTTACTCTGAGATATACTTTAAAATATATGTTTAATATTTTCAAATATTTTAATAACATGACCGGTCCGATCAGTTGATTAATTGGTTGAACCGGTGACCCACTAACCCAGTCCCTTTACCGAGTGAATGCTTAGGCCGGGTTTAATAACTACAAGATTTTATTCAAGTGTTACATGACTATTAACAGCTTTACTTCATTTAAAGGACCAAATCCAAAATATGATTCATCTCATTTGACACAGTCTAGCAATACACCAGCCGTACCTACAAAGTTGGAAGAATTCACCTCTAGGACTTGCATCTAAGGACAAGGATCAAAATATCGTTTCGATGTAGAGTTTCGGTCTGTCCGGAACCGGAAATGTTTCGGAAACGTTTCGAAAATATAATGGAAACGGAGAAAAAATTGAAAACATGTAGAAACATAACTTAAAATTTATTTATTTATACAAATAAGTCTATTTATTGAATATTTGTGCATGTTTAAGGCATGTACATCATATTCATGATAAATGACATAATAGATACATACTATGTAATATCCACGAATTAGATAATTTGACACAAGTTCTATATAAAATTAAAAGTAAAACAAATAGCAATTTAAACCTATTATAATTAGTAACTTAGTATTAAAATAGCTGTTTTTCTACACTTTATTTTCCCTACTACTTTTCTATTATTTTAGGAAAAATAATAAAAATATATTTTTTTGTAATTTTGAGTCTTAATCTTTGAAAAATAAATGGATATTATTTTTTACTAACTTCTAAAATTATCGTTGATATAAAAGAAATGTCTCTTCTGATTCGGTATGTTTTCACTAGTTTCGGTATGTTTCCACGAAAACAATTTTGTTTATATGGAAACATGTGAATTTCAATATTCTACTAGTGTTTCGTTTCAGTTTCCTAGGAAACGGAAACGTTTCGGCCATTTCGATGGAAAAGAAACGAAACTTTGATCCTTGTCTAAGGAAACAAAGAGAAGAAAGTGTGATGCCCAAACTTGTGCATAATGTAGTGCTTGCTTCAACAAACTACATAAACTTTAACAGAACAACAAACTTTCAGCTAAACTGACCGTTTTACCCCAAGTCAATGCTTTGGTCTTAAACTCATAGCGAGCTTCCATAAATCCATTTCAACCCACGATTTGACTAAAGTTTACTAAAAATCAAAATTAAACACCTATCAAAGACCATGTAACCATTGCAATTAATCCCTTACTAAATCCCTCCCATTTCCCCATTACTTTTTTCACATAGGATACACCCCATCAAAAAAAATATAGATCTAAGATCTTTTCAAATTCAATAGTTGGGAATCTAAATCAAAGTGGATCTAACTACATAAATTAAGGATTTCTACCAAAACCAAGGGGTAATAATATAGATCTAGAAGGAATTAAAAGAAAATATAAGAAGTAGAATCCGCAAGCATCCAAACCATTAACATCAAGAAAAGACCTAATAATTATACCTAACCATCTAACTATGACCAACAGAAATGGAATCTTATTATAAAGACTGAAACCATTCAATAACCTTGAACTCAGTTTCTTAATTCCTTTTAATGAACCAAAATGAAGTGATTCAGTGTCATGACCATACATTTCTCAGATCAATAACAAGTAAAGTTAGAAATCAACACATCAATGCAACAGTATAAGGTCATCTCCAGTGGTTACTCAAACTCAAATTTAACTTAAATATTTGAGTAAAAGTTGAATTTGAATTTCATGCTCTCCAATGGTCTAACTCAAATTACGTTTTGAGTTTAAAACAGATTTGATATGGTTTGAGTCCCTAAGGTTGGAGAAAGTTTTACTCAAACCCGAGCTCAAATTTAAATTTGAGTTTGGGTTTGAGTAACTACTGGATGCCACAGTTCAACAAAAAAAAAAGGGGGGGCAGTTCCTGTAGTCAATAAGTTAACGTAGACTTAAGTCAAATACTATAAGCAAAGCTAAAAAAGTTCAATTTAATCACCGCCGAATAGAAAAAACTTAAAAGACATTTTTACAAAATGCAGCAAACAACAGATCTGATCAATTGAATGCACAAAACCACAAGAAATGAACTACTCAAGTAAAAAAAACTCACCGACGCCATTCGCGAAGAGCAAACGCTTCCTCGGACTGCATTTCACTCGGAGGCGGAAGCACCGGCCCATCGGAAGTGAAAATACCGTCTGCGTCTTCACCTATATCATATTCCTTGCCATTACCGTTCGATATAGGGATCGAGGTAGAGAACGGAGAAGATTCCGAGTCGTTAGAGTTCGGATCTGAGCCGAAGCCATAGGTTTCAGGACTGTGGACGGAGTGAGACACGTGATCTACGGAGACCTCCTCGTCCACCGGCAATCCGTCACCATGGTAAGGCGGATCGGCAACAGCTGTGTAGTGTTCTTCATCGTCAGCGGCGGCGAAGTAGGATTCGTTGAAGCGTTGTGACGGGAGGCGAGGGTCGTAGCCGATGTAGCCATCGTCGTCAAAGGGGCGAGTCGACGCCGTCGTAATGTCATCGGCGTCATTGCTGAAAGTATCGAACGCAGACATTTCTCTCTCTCTCTCTCTCTAGGTTTTCTATTCTCTCTCTAATCCTATTACAGGCAGGGAGGGGGAGGCAAGGAACATATATATATATATATGACTCCAAAGGAGACAACGAAGGATGTGTCGGTATAACCAACTTCTACTTTCAGACACGGGAATTTTCCGTATTGACTTAAACATGTGAATTCAGATATTTGTTTAATTTTGTTGATTAATTAAAAATGTAAAAGATAAATTACCCTCCCCTCAATTATACAGGTCTTTGCTGAATTTTTTAAAATTATATTTAATTTTTTTTGTCTTATATAATAATATATAATTATTTTTATTCAGTCAATTTTTTTAAAAAAATAATAAAATTATTTATTTTTATATTTTTTAATTTGATCAATTTATTTTAACGTTTTTTAGAGAATTTTTTTATTATTTTATATAAAAATAAATAACTTATTTTTATTTTATATAAAATTAAATTAAAATATTTTAGCCATATTTATTTAGAAAATGAAAAAAAATAATTAAAATTTCAAAAAAAACATGAAAATAATGATTTTATCATTTTAAAATAAATTAACTGAAAAAATATATCTGTATATTATTATGTAAAATAGAGAAAGTTAGTATAATTTCAAAAATCTCAAAAAAAGTCAGTATAATTATCAAAAATTTCAAAAAAAATCAATATAATTTAACCAAACAAATAAAACTCAAATATTCATTCTATCATATTTTATTTAATTCAAACAATATGTGTTTTTTACACTCACTTTTTAAAACAAGAAATTCACAGTTGAAAAGTAAAAGATTTCTATCACTTTTGTGTATTTTTTAAAAAAATGTTTTGTATTAAAGTTCTCAATTGTGAAATAATATCTTGTATTTTTTTTTGTTTTTATAAGATTTCTATCATTTTCAAATTTGACTTGGTCAAGAAAAAAAAAAACTCTGCAGAATCCTAATTTGCTCCTACCTATTTAAAGTAATATTAGCTTAGCTTTTTGGTTTTAACAGTGTTACAGTATCAAAAAAAAAAAAAAACTCTCATACCAACTTTAATGGTTATTTTACTTTTATTAAAATTAAATTTTAACAGTGTTACAGTATCAAAAAAAAAAAAAAGTTTTTGAATACGCCCAAATATTCAAGTTTCAACGCTCTAAATTATTGATGCGCTTCTTGCACATAAGAGTGTTGATAGCATTTCTCTATGTAATAATACTAAGCATCAGTTGAACCTTACAACTTGTTTTGAAAGTTTTATAGAAAAAAAAAAAAAATAATTTAAAAAAAAAAAAGAAAATACTCATCTTATCTTATTTGAATATTGAGTATTAAACTATTTGATAATTATATTTTTTTTTATTTGACAATTATCTTAACTTTTTTCTTATGAGTTTAAGGATATTTTTAATACTTTAAAAGTTTCATTAAATGAATTTTATTTTATCTTCAAATCTCTTTGCTTTCATAAAATTTGAAAAATAAGTCCAATCATTCAAAATTTTCTCTTGATTTTTTTTTCCTCTAAACGAGAAAAAATAATCTCACTTTACATAGATCTTTTCTTTTCTTTTTTCAACTCTTTCCATCCAATCTAGTTGTTAATTTTTTTTCATTTTTTTATTTTGCCTTGGGGGAAATCAACCAGCCATGGAACTTTACGTGGGAGTGTGTGTTTGTCTGTATAAAAAGAGATTATATATTTACAAGTTCTCTTGGAATGATCTGGGTGTTCAGATCAGAATTAACTTGGTCTTTCCACTAATTTTCATTGAGGGAAAATAGATGCTCTTACGAGAAAATCGAAAGAGTTTTTAAAATCCCCTCACTTCTTGACCAAACAAGACATCTCTTCAATTCTCTTTCCATTCTATTTTTTTCTCTTTTTCTTCTTTCTTTCTTTTCCTTATCTTTTCTCCTTCTACAAGGAAGAGATGGTTTAATATTCCTATACTTGTATTTTCTCATCTCTTTCCTTTCCTTTCTTTTCTCTACTTTGATTTTTCCCTCCCCTTTAACTTTTCTTCTCTCCACTCAACCAATCAAAAGACTATTTTTTTCTTTTCATTTCTTTTCCTCATCTTTTCTCCTCCTACAGAGAAGAGACAATTAATATTCCTATACTTGTATCTTCCCTTCTCTTTCCCTTCCTTTCTTTTCTCTACTTTCATTTTCCCCTTCCCTTTAACTTTTCTTCTCTCCACTCGCACTCCTCAAGCAATCAAAAGACTCTCTCCCCTTCACTCCTCTTATTTTCTCTTCACTTCCAATCCCTTCCAAACGCAGTTTAGAGCAAAACTGCATAAATAAACAAACATAAGCTCAACTATATGGCAATTCCAACTCAGAATATGACGTGAAAACTATATTCATCAGCTCAGTATATATGGTGGCTCTGCAAAGTCCAACAGGGTCAGCGCTTCCACAGTACAACAAATTTTTATCATCCAACCAGTGCACAGCCACTAAACAAGGAGGAAAGAAAGAAGAAAACCAGTCATTGAATTGCAGTAAAACTGTGGATGGTTAGCATATACTTGAGGGAAAGCCAGAAGCTACCTTTGATTGACACCATTTCTGTTGCTTTCTGCTCAAATACACGTTACCGCTTTAAAAATGAATTCGATGCGAGTGAGCACTCCCAAAAGTCTTGGAGACTGATAGCATCATCCACAGCAAAGTTGGGTGCTACATGCATCGCTTTTTATCACATTCCAAGGTTTCTAAGCATTCTGAGGGGGAAAAACTGATACAACACCCCCCAGACATTCCGCAAAATGAACATCCTGGAACAGCAATGGCAAGACCAATCATCTTTCCTTGCTTCCGAAGAATTTAAAAATAGGTCAATTAAGATTGATCCAGTAAGTTTCACTCTGGCCAGAACCAAGGTAAGAAGCCTCAAATGCAAGCCGTCAACTGGCAGGACATGGATTTCAACGGTTGTCGGTTCTATGGGTGTTGTGTATGATACAAATCATTCAACAGATGCAACATCAGGAAGCGAGGGGGAAAAGGATGTACAGTCTCTTCAAGGTATAGGAGAAGCATTTTTTGGATATCTAGCAGAAGATGGCATTCGCTGCAGAACACGGGGATATTCTTGCTTTGGTCTTTTACTTGACATCCCTTGCAAAGACCTGCTCCACATAAGAAACTAAACAATATAAGAGTGAATCAAACTAAGATTAGGGGCACTAGAAATCTATGGCAGCATAGACAATGTGGGAACCTGACTATTTGACCATAAAGAAATTAAATACAAGGCAAAATAAGACAAAAATGACCGCAAAAGAATTCATCCAAGTTCTATTTTGTTTAAAATGGAAAGTCAGGGGAAAAATGGTTGTTAAAATCCCTATCTGAATCTTATAATCCTACGATCTTACGATCCAAAAATACCAAATCAATCCAAATCCCATAAAAAATTCCTAGAAGGTAGAATCTTTATGAATCCCTCTGTAGGATCACTAGGATCCCGAGTTGATTCCCGATTCTACAATGTAACCATATAATGTTATTCTCACATATGTCTGTTAAGTTACAATCCGAAACCATAATATTATTATAAAACAAATAGCAAAGTTTACTTTAATATCCTAAGTGAGAGAATCATGTCAAAACTATTTTCACGTTTTAGCTTTAGACTAGTTAAGTGTTATACTAGTAAATTTAAGTCAATTTTCTTTTTATGCAAAATAAATATTTTAATACATGTAATATTTTAATGTATTATCCTAGTGAAATGTTATATAAATAAAACATTTGTACTCTAAATTTTTATTATAATTTTGTACTCTAAAAAATAAGGACTAGTGGAATTTTTTGTACTCTAAATGTTTATTATAATTTTTCCATTATTATTCACGAGTTTTAAACTTTTTCATTGTGCACCGATTAAAAAACAAAACTTATTCATTGTGTATTTTTAAAAATCTTCTTTTTTTTTATCGATAATAAGAACTTTGTATTAAACAAAAGTCTGAGCAATATTTAGCTAGTTTTCCAAGATCTAAAGCAATTTTAGGAGCACATGTAGCAACACAAGTTGAATGGGACCCAACCATGCACCCCCAACTAGAAGTGGTGGGTCTGGCTAGCGATAACTCGAATCCTCTTCTTAAGGTGTCCTAAAATCGAGAGTTTTTATACAAAAGGAAAAAGAATTTACTACCAAACACTAGCAACAAGTTGGAATCACCCACCTTGGAGAACCCTGGCGTTTTTGGGAATATTGACCAAGCATGTATTTTAGACTTCCCAGAGCCTTTTCAGCAGCCTGAAGAAAAGCATGTTTATGAAAGAGTAGGTGCACAGAACTCAAGTTTAAGAAAACATGGAAGTTTCATATAAGAAAAGGAAGAGAGAGAGAGAGAGAGAGAGAGAGAGAGAGAGAGAACGAAAAAAACAACGTAATACCTGAATCTTAGCCTCGTCCCATGTTAACCCAATTCCCTTGCCCAACACCTGTCCATCTATTTCAACCTAAAACATGATGCCAAAAACAAACAGTTAACAGAATGAGGGGGAAACATGACTCCTAAAATGTCATACAAAAACCCAGGAGGTAATTCGCTTCTATCCACCACAAAAAGATGATGTCATTCTTAAAGGGCCTTGCCAGCAAGCAACCTATGTAGTTCAATTCGCCCCCTGAATATCAAGAGCCCAAAGATATGAAAAATTAGAGAATGTCTAGGTCACATGGTATTCTTTATAAGCCCTCAGAAGACTGATTGAGCATTCTTGATCAAAAAGACTTCTCACCACAAAAATGACCTAAAATGCACATAACCAAACCAATTATGCTGTACAAAATCCAGAAGAATGGTTTCAATGAATCAAGTACAAATTCTAAGCCTTTGTACAGTACAAGAATATAGAAATCTGGCACTTCTAATGATGCTTTTAATTACCAAAAAGAAGAAGAAGAAAAAGATAGAATCGGGTCACTGGAGTTCTTTTATTGAATTTAATTTTCTCAGCATTTAAACCGAAGGGTTAAAAGAAACATTGTTAGACGTTCAGATCAAACTTGTAAGTTCAAACAATACATGAGTACTTAATAAGAAAGAATTCTCAAATTGATTCCTCCATATTAAAGCATAAATTGCTAACCTGTGCATATACTTCGTTTTTTTGACCTTGATTAGCTGGAAGTGGAGGCTGATTTTGAAAAGTGACACTAAGCCCCTCCATCATACACTGAAGAAATGGAAAGTAAATCCAGTGCATGCCAATAACCAGAAACCTCACAGTTATAAAACTAAAAGAAAGTACAATATGGAAAACATCATCATTCAAGGTATTGAGATCTTACTAGTTCTTTAAGTGCAGAGACTGAACCCATTGATTTTTTGGAGCCCTCCAGCCTTGGGTCTAAAAACCTGAGTGGTTCTGATGCAGTTGAAAATGAAACAGACGACTCCTTGGGCAATGGCTGATACCCAAAAGAATTCGCATCACTAATAAAACCATCATCATCTACATTAGGAAACCTGCTCCCATCCCCATGCACAGAGGTAGAATCTGGCTTAAGACGTGACAGATATTTATCTGGAAAAAAATAGTCCAAGATGATCAGGATCACCTAGAGACCATGTTATTAGGAGAAATCTTAAACGGGAGGAGCTCCTCTCAAATTATTATTCAATAAAAATATGCCAACTTAGGAATTTTAGAAGTAGTGACAAAATTAATAAGCATGTTTGAGGCTTATTGCAAACTAAGCATGGAGCTAGCTCAATTTGGGCCTGAAATTTAACTTTAAAAATGGGCCTGCAGTTTGAGGCTTAAGCTCAGATCCCCAGCTTGAGACATCTAAGAGTTCTTTCTATTTAATACGGTTAGCAAACCGAACAAAACATTTACGCTCCATTTGCGTTGAGGATTTAGCAAGGTAAAGGAAAAAAACAATACATAAGAAATCACTTTTTCTTGTTTTGTTTTTATGGAAAACAAGATGGAAAAAATATTAGAGAAAGGAAAAATAATAATTTTACGTCATTTTCATTTTCTATTCAAAATTTCTGCTTGTTTTTGGGAAATTTGAATCTCTAATTTATTTAAGTGGAAAAGGAAATGTGAGGGAAGTAGTTTTCCATTCACTTTTTCCTTTGCTTTTGCCTTTCCTCACCAAATCCACGAACCAAACGGAGTCTTTATATTGCTTCAAATCCAATTATCTTAACTGAGACAAAAATTGCAGCCCCAAAAAGAGTTGGAACTTGGAAGTATGTATTAATTGATGCCAAATTTAAGAGCCTGACTATTGACCATATGATTTTCAGAATTTGGCCAATTCATAACTATTGCTCGTTTTCTCCCCCCATAAGGCCTGCCTTGCTTTCACTCAATTCATTATGCAAGGGGCAATGCCAGGAGATAATTATTGCCCTTATAGGTAGCTAAATCTTCATGTCTTGTTATGTCAGGATCCTTATTCTTATAAGTCTCAAATTTTGCCATCCTTTGATCATTTAGCTGAAAGGAACCTAAGGATTTCTGACAAATAACTGTTAACTACATCATCTTATTCTTTGGGTTTAGCCTCTTGTACCACTGATTTTGTGGCACTTTCGGTTCAAGTTTTCATACATTAGAGGCCACTATTTAACCTAGCTAGTTTTTGCCTTTATTTTTCTTGTCAGACATCTATACTTTATTGAAAGATAAAAAACTAATAGGCCATAAAATCATTATGCGTTTATCTAACTTAAAATTCACAATGAAGTAATTTCAACAAATATGAATTTAAAGACCAGAAAAAAAAAGGATAAAAGGACTAATGACTGGTGGAGTGTTAATTAGATAATAGGTGTTAGGTAGCTTGTAAGATCATTTAAGAAAAATGTAACTGGCTGTAGGTTGACAATATTGATCATAAAAAGCTTCCCCTGGGAGACTTATCGAAAATAAAAATAAAAGCTCCCCCCCCCCCCCCCCGGCGGGAGGAAAATGCAGAGAAAAGTAAAAGGAACACAAAAAAAGTTAAGGTAGTATTTGGCACAGTTTCATGGGAAAGTCCAAGCATATTTAGGCCCCAATGTTCCTTCTGTCAAAAATGTAAATGCTATCTTTGAAAACAATAGGCTAAGAAGGATTTAGTAAAAAGCACTTGTCCCAAGGGCAGTCTTGTAAAAGAAAGGGACCTCCTATAACTGCATTTGCAGGAAAGCCTATATTTCTGCATGCAACGAAAAGACTAAAACCTTTTTTGTTTGGTAAGTGCATTGTCAGCAAAACCTCAGATATTATCTCATAGCTGACTGCCAGAAAATCCTGAAGTGAATGTTTCTATACAACCAAAGTATTCCTCCACGTGAACCAAACTTTTTGACAAGTAAACTTGTATTAAAAGAGTGCCCAAGGGGGGCACACCCAACAATACAAAAGAACACTATACATCTACAGCCTTAAAAGACCCCAAGAAATCTACAAATGAACCTACATACGAAGGGTAAGTCTTTTTGGCCCAAAAAAAAAAGACATAAAAAGCAATCCTTCAAAATAAAAGGGGGGTTTTCATTCCCTCAAAAACTCGACCATTACTCTCTCTCCATAAACTCCACACCAAGCAATGCGGGCACCATCCTCCACATGAATCAAACTCAAATGATCTTTTATAAGGACTAATACAACCCTTAATTCTTATAAAATGCTTCTTAACCACTTACCACCAGCCGTTAGCTTAAGTTGTATCTTCTGCCACCCACAAAAGAGAAGGTGGATAGTTAAGTACCAATTGGGACGTGTCTGTGTACTGTGTGTGAGACTTAATTTTAAAAAAAATATGTTTCCAAATGATGGAGTGCCACCTCAAAGTTTTAAATATTAAGTCTAAACTACATTTCATCCAAAGCATTTCCACCAAATAAAAAATCACAATCCACTTTCCTAACATATAAGCAGCGCCGTGAATGACTTAAGACAAGCACGAATTGAAATTTAAGACGGTAAAAAAAGACTGAACCATAGACAATAACAGAATGCATTAAACTATCTTACCAGCCAAAAAAATAATCTTACCAGCCAAATTCATAAGAGATCCCTCAGCAGCCTGATGCTGAGCTTCCCTTCTCGTCCTACCAATTCCTTCACCAATTTTCTCCCCTGCAAACCAGACCTACAAAAGATAATAGACAACAATATAGCATTTACTCATTAAAGCATGTAGTTCCTAATAGTTTCACATCCTTTGCAGATTTGACCAAAGAAGAAGGTAGAAATCAGTTCTAATTCTAACTAGACAGGAGAAATTTTCATACTAAGACTGTTGTAGAAGAATTAAATCTGTGAGGGAAGAGTTTAAACAACCTCAACAGAGAACTGCAACTCAGTGCTTGAAACCAAAGCTGACCTGAACTCCACCTATAATTATTTGTAACGGGCATAGAATAGAACTTAGATGGAAATTGCAGGATTACTTTTCAGTTATTGTAAAACCTCTTTCCACCCACCAAAAAAATTTCTTTTTTTAATACCTTGGTTCCACACTTAAATGCAATATCCTGTAAAACTCCAGCAGCAGATTCAGCATACAGGTCAACTCGGCCAGGTTCAACATCAAGATCCCTGTTGCTAGAGGATGACCGACCCAAGGGAGCATCATCACCTTCAAAAAAAGAACTCCTATTTATAATATGTGTCCACAATAAAGCATCATAAATTGGGTAAAACATTGCAGATACATTGGGTAAAACATCACAAAAGATACTGAATATTTCAAGCCAGAAAAGGATCACCAAGAATAATACTAAATCTATTTCAACATCTTTTTAATCTCATAAAAGCATGTATATCAGCAGGGGAAGCCAAGAACCAATTTAAAATTCCCTCTAAATGTGAATTTGATTTCAAAAGAAGCTCATAAGAACTCAAGAACTATGTAGAAAGAAACATTTGGTTTTATGTTCAGTTTTACAATAACTGAAAAGTCTGTAGAAAGAACTATGGAAAACCAATCAATTTGCTATGCAAATTCTGAACCATAGTCCAAAGCGAAAATGTTCAGTCTCTCCAAAACAATTACTAGTTTTTTTCTATCATTAAGTGTGGGAAGTTTCATAAACCATTCCATTATTTACTGGAATTTCCCACTCTTCTTTTCTTATTTAATCCTTACCCAACTCAACAAAGCCAAACTAAACCATTCTGGCCTTACAGAATGACTCGGATTTTAGACAATTTACCAGTCTCTAATTAGATACTTAATAAAACCTAATCCACTCCTTCGAGTAATCTACAAAAATCCCTTCATGCCATTCAATACTAAGGCTATTTCCTTCTACAACATAGGTCATAAATATAGAAGAATATTACAATCTTTTATCTTAGAAAGAAATGATATATTAAGTTTTAATTTGAATAATGTCATGTTTCCTAGTACAAGGAAAGAGGAAAGTATATAAATATTATTTCATTTCTTCATATGAAATAGATATGATTTTGGCCCATTATTGTAATCTTTCAATTCCTATACAAACCTTTCTTTTACCTGTGAAGCCTCTATTATATCTGTTCATCTTCAAGTATCAGACGGTTCAATTGGACCATACCTTGAACATCTTCATTTACATCCACATATCCAATGGCCAACAGTTTGGCACTCATCAACATAAATACGGTATTTTCTTATGACAGAGAATTTAAAAGCAAAGAAGTGGAAAGAAGAAGAGAAAAAAAATCCATCATTTTCTCCTAACTCTCCCAATAAATTCAGATCATTTGTTTTAGTTGAAAATTAGCTATTGTATTTTTTTATTTATTGGTAAAAAGTAGCTATTGTATCATGTTCATTACAGATGGTTTTGCCAGTCAAATGAAGCTGGACCATCAAATGTTGTCAAAATAACATCCGTAAATATCATTCCAAGTTCCAACACATGTGCCACCTTCTCCCTATCCTCGGTTAATTGTTATACGTATCTTTACTGAGCCTAGAGGCCAGGCCACGATGCCAACAAAGAAGTTGACCCATGAAGGCCTATTTTTGTTCTCATCAACCCAGACGACCATCAAAGAAGTTCTTCCTTCATCCATGTCAACAGAGCAACGCAACGTTAAACATATATCAGCACATACAGCATTCTTTAATCAGCAACCATTTGGTGAAAGCACAGCCAGGTTTTTCAAGATCTCCACGAGTTTGAGAGGAATGGTAGAAGATATAATTGTAAAATATCGTAATATTACAAGGGAAATATATAAAATCAAATTGGTGTATCACACCACAATCTTTTATATTAGGAAAATGAAGTTTTAGGTACAAATTTGAATGATGTCTTTATTCTTTAAAAGAGCAAGATGAAATCAGGGAGGGATTGTTTAAGTTTTCTTCATAATAAAAGATGGTATACGCATAATGCACATGCTATATCCCAAGTAGAGTGACAACACACCCACCAAAAAAAAAGAGGTATGAGAGAGAGAGATTATCAAATTTTTTGGCTGAAGGGGTATACTATATGTTCAAAGATTATTTTAACCCTTTCACCTATAAATAAATTTAAAAAAAAGATTATTTCAACCCTTTCTTTGCTTAATAAACATTTAAATATTTGAAATGTTGCAAAAAAATTCAAAGTTTTGAAGAAAGTAACACTTTCAACATGAAATTTTTTTTTAAGTAGTGATTGATATTTTATCTTCTATAACCAACAAACTATCATCATTCTTCACAAAATTTGAACTTGACCGCAATAAAACATTTTCCTTCCGTCAACCAAATTGATCACCCATATGAGAAGTCTTCTCAACATAGATCTGATTTTTTAGAATTAGTTTAGACGTCTACGAGCAAGGCCAGCTCTATACAATTGGAGGCCTAAAGCGATAAACAGATAAAATGACAACTCTAAGTTAGGCCTTTTTTTAATATTAATATAATTTTTTACTTTATTGCTTATATATATTATATTTACTTTTATAACATAGAATTTAATTGTTTTCCAACAAAAGAGAAGTATTTATAGTATTAAGTTTTTTTATTAATGGAGTCATTATGGCTTTTCTTGTAGAATTAGATTTTTATTAACTTTAGACTTCTAATTTCATTATACTATAGATACATAAAATTTGAGGCCTTCTCTTTAAGTGAGGCCTAAAGCGATTGCTTTGTTGGCTTTATGGTTGAGCCGACCCTATCTACGAGATTGACCCCATCATGTCTTCCATATTATTAGGACTAGCAAGTTTACAAAAAATTCTTCTATATAAGACTTAGCTAGAAAACAAAACTTTGAATATTCAATTAGAAAAAAAACACTAAAGTTTAAAATGGCTATATCACTTAAATACCTCATATATAACTTTTAGATTAAATTTTTTAGTATTACATGATAGTTAATTTAATGATAAGATATTATTTAACTTAAAAGTTAGAATTGATTAATTTTTAATGTGCAATATATATATATATATATATATTGATTATTTTATTAATTAACGCCTTGCTTCACTCAGGCTAACGTTTTTTTGTCGCCTCGCTTTTTGAGCAATGCGAGACCTTAGCATCTTAAGGGTGCCTTTCGCCTTTAACTACACTGAATCTATGACATATGGTGAGGAACAGTTTCATAAACCAATTAAGGAAGAGACCAAAAGGGCCATCTTGCTTACACTAATTGTTTTATTTTTATCAATATCAATAAAAGATAAAAATGCTTGCTTACATTAATAGTATAAATTAAGTAGATCTAATTTTGGTTTGAATCACTATTCGGTTATACCCCTTTAATCCCCATGGAAAAGGGTCCTAAGCTAAAATTTTATTATTTCTTTTTTTGATAAACAATTAGATTCATGATGTTTCAAGGACAATTCTTCTCCTCTACTATTATTGTTTGACTTTAATAAAGTCTTCCAAAGTTAAGAAACTTTTTTTATGTGGAAAATGTAACATTATTACATTAAATAAGGCCTTGTTTGATGCATTATATTATAGTTCTTTTTTTAACTAAATTTAAATGTCAAATTAATACTGCATTTATTCATTAACAATAGTGTCGGAATCATCACCAAATCCAACTTGCTTTGCTTATGATACATGTTGACACTCTTGCAGATACAACTTATAGATTCATAATTCACAAATCTCAACATGGAATTACAAAAGAAATGGATCTTTCAGTGTGATCCACATATAAACACAAATGCATGCACATGCACACGCACAAGTGCACAGATCGGCAAAACAAAACTCCAAGCCTGTGAACCCTAAAGAACGCATCAGTGAGCCACCAGCGGATTATAAACTAGAACTAAACTCCGCCAAAAATTTATGCAAATAATAAAAGAAAAAAATCCCAAATCCATAGACACCCAACATAAGAAAAAGACATTTGCTCATGCAAAAAATCAGGATGATCATCCTTGTCTAAGAAGATAATCTTAATGACCAAGACTTCTGAACTGCTTTGCTGATGCTAGACTGTCACCTTGTGAAAATTACAAGTATTTAGAACAATAACACCCACCAAAAGAAGGGAATTTTTTAAAATGATTTTTCCTGAGCCAAAAATTTAGGCAAATAATTAAAGAAAAAAAATCCTAAACCCATTGACACCCAACACGGAAAAGAATTTTGCTCATGCAAAAAAATGAGGATGATCATCCTTGTCTAAGAAGATAATCCTGATGAGCAAGACTTCTGAACTATTTTACTGATGCTAGACTGTCAACTTGTGAAATTTACAAGCATTTAGAACAATAACACCCACCAAAAGAAGGAAATATTTTTTAAATGATTTTTTCCTGACCGCTGACTTCACCATGGAATTATGTGATGTACATGTCAACTCGACATGCATCAACACATAGTTCAAAGCTTACCTGAGAATGAATGGTAACTGGGCAGTGAATGGTTTAATCTCAATTGATCATCTCTTTGAATAACCTGCAAATGTAACCCAATAAGATCAGTATGCTTATCAATTTCAATTACGCTTATTACCTTTCAGCATAGATACTCAAGGCTATAAGGCCCAAACAAAATGCTATTACCTCCTTCGGCAATCTCTGATTTTCAAGGACTCTATCAGATGGAATAGAACTGTCCACCTTATGAAGAAAAGGCAAATGACGAGGCCGGGGCTTCTCAATATGCATTGGCTCTGAATTTAATGGAAATTCCTTGGCTGGTACCACACTGTTCAGCTGTCTTGGGCTCATCTCTTCTTCCACTGGAAACCAGCTTCGGCGTGCTTGCACTCGTGGAACAGAGACTTGTATTGGGGGTCTTACTGGAAATTGAGGTTCACTTGATGCATGATCTCTTGTGTCTTGCCCGTGTTTCAAAATTAGAAGCCGCCTCCTTGTATCAGGATCTAATTCAGATTCTGGTACCTCACCCTCTTCCCTAGCAGGAGAACTTTGCAAGCTTGTTTCTGGGGGACCAACATAACCCAATGGCTTGACTACTGAAGTCATCTGAGGTAACTGATTATTAGAAAAAGGCATGATTGATCCTTGAAATGCTGATGGTGGAATTGGAATAGAAGAAGATGCTACAGTGTACTGGATAGGAGGAGCAAGCCTTGGATCGAGATTACTGACTGTCAAAGGGACTGTTGAGGAAGCTGAAATTGCATCCTGGATGACCAATAAAAAGTGAAATTGATATCACCTTCTATGCACATATAGAGGCAAAATGTTTTCGCTTAGAATAAGTACCAATAAAAGTAAAAAAATATATGAAACAAAACATTTCAAGATATGCACATTAGAACCGCCACAAGCCTTGCTACAAATGTGGATACCTATTTGCCTAGATTTATTAAATCCCAAAGGTATCCCTGGATTTAGACATCAACCAAGAGCATAAGAACATCCATATAACAAGATATATTACCTTTAACCTTCTTTCAACCTCAACATCTGCCATGCCATCAAAACAAAGAGAATCTTTGTTTCCAGTCAAAGCTGAAGTATCATCCTGGCCAGTAAAGAATTATATCACACCACAAAAAAAAATCCAAGTGAAATTTTGACAGAGGAAATAGTCAATAAACTAATTACATAATTATGGACATAACAACCATGAGGGATTTGGAACCATGACAAACCCACTGCAACTCCATGATTAGCCAAAGGAATCAAGAATTCTGTTACCTCTGAAATCAAATAGTTGCTCACATCTGGAGGCAAAGGAATATCTTCCGTATCATCTTCATATGAAACTTCAGGAATCCGTTGTATGAGACCCTCATCAAATTCTCTGTATCAAATTAGGTCATGTCATGCCAAACGAATGACAAAAAAATGCAGTATGGATAGGAAATTTGACTGATCAAGACTAAGGAAAAACTCTAATGGTGATCAAAGGTGTTCCAGTTAGTATTCGTGGTAATGTTCTACATATATTCTTACTTGAAAAAGCCACCCCTAACATTGCACGCAACATTTCTTGCAACACACAAGATAGGAACAGCATTATTTGCCTACAAAAATAATAATTTTTAATTAGTAGCATGTCACTACAGAAATGGTAAAACCTTAAAACAAGAGTAGAGGAGAAAAAAAAGGAACAGATTTCTCATTTTAATAAAAGATGATTTATTGTGGTTCAATAACATAACCAAGTGTACGCAGTGTATACTTCAGCTTGAGGAGCATAATATGGAGCAAATGCAGGAACAACATGCACCCGAGGCTGATCTTCCTCATCCCACACCTTCAAACGATCATCAATCACCAACGCCATCTTAGGATGGCAGATTCCATCTTGAAAAACGTTGAACAATGACTTCCTTGAGCCTATTAGAATGTTAGAGCGCATAAGTATGAAAAATCCTTGGAATGTACAGTTTCACACAATCACAGCCAAAAATTAACAAATAAATAGATCATAACAAAATATATATATTTTCTCAGTTTTTCTCATTTATCTGCTGTGGAGAAGTGAAGGATGGCTGCAAGATGGACCAAGGAAAGCAAACAGACATTTATCTCTTCAAAAATTTACCAGACTTGACACACACAATTCGATCCAACAGCTCATTTGAGTTTATCAAGTTTGAGTCAGGATCAAGAAGCCTCCACATTTCTAAAGCATAATCTCTTTCAGCCATTGTGCAAACATAAACCTCAAAACGCTTTCGACCTCTTGCAGTCAAGTAGCTCCGGAGGTCCTCCCATGCAGGTCTCAATCTCACAAGAACACTTGTATCACGAATCTATGGAGACACAAAAGATTTTTATATGTTATTGAGACCACTTCCAAAATTGTTAACAAAAATCATTATACAATCCAGGTATGCCCATCACATATTGTGGTATATCCTAAGGAAGAGGAGAGGACAGGAGATGGCATCAACACCATTGATTTATGATTTCTAATATAAGAATGTCAGGGTAATCTCAAATATGTTAAAAGCAATCTATCATATAATCCAGGTACACCCATCATGTATAGTGGTGACACCCTCTCAATTCAAGAAAAAAGTTTCAAGGGGGTGGAGGGGAGACGGCATCAAGACCGTTGATGATTTCTAGAATGAGAATGTAGTGTGGGCATTGTGGGAGCTGTAATTCCAAAAGTTAACAGGGATAAATCCAATCAAACTAAGATCTAACACTGGTAAAATTCAAGACTCAAAATATACATACCAGCGGATTGATGCGAGTCAGGATAATGTTTTTGTCCTGTAACCGTATAAGTGGACGAGTAATAGGTTGATGGTTGTCAGACAAAGCTGGAACCACCTCAGGCTGAGACTTAATCACCTTCCCATTTTCAATAACCTGATCATTTTCAGCATATTGTTTCAATATAACCTTGTCATCCTGATAACGCCTAACCTCCGCTAGCATGCCAGAAATGCGTTGTGGATCTGCCTCAGTGTTTATTTTCCGCTGCAGAGCCTCAATTCTATCCTCAAACGAGCGCATTGTATTCGCAACTATGAGTGTTTCATCAAGATCAAAAACAATGCCAAGACATCTAAGGTTAAGCATGACAAGGCAAGAATTGTAAAGTCCCGACACAACATTGAATCCCCAGAAAAATGGGAAATTTCTGTCATTCTTCCTAGAAGGCATTGCAACCAAATGAAGCTCCTCGCCACCTAGTGACACTACCGCAGTCTGTAGACATAAATATCATAATCACTATAGGATGTTGGCAAGGATATCAACGCCCACGTGTGTGCAAGTATGAATGAGTGAATTAAAGTATAAAAAGTTAAATTCATGTCTGCAGATGTACAAGGGTACATAACCACAAGCTAAAGGGGAAAATAGAATAAACAAAAAATTAATAGAAGGATTCTGTTCAAATGCCAGAATCTCAAAGTAAGACAAGTTTCGCAAGCTTGTTTTTGAACTTGGGGTATTTTTGGAGGGAAGAATATACTTCTTTTTTTCTGATTAGGAACTTTGGGCTATGCGTTTTATATATACTAATGTGTATGTTTTGCATAATGAACTTTGGGACACAAACAACTACCTGAAAAAGCAATGAAAATTTTTCGCATTCTCATTGAATTTTGAAACATATGATAAAGTTGAGAAAACAGCAATTAAATTTTTTCAAGCAAGGTTTTAGGGTTCACTAATACTTTAATATTCATTCCAAAATACCTAAGCAGATTATCATAACAACAAAAAATCCCATAACCCATATATGCATAACAGTTTTCTGTCAATCACATTCATTTCAAAATTAACATGATGTATATCAACATCATGTGACATATTCTTAGCATGAGAGAAGTTCCAGCAAAAAAACTAGCCCAGCTTATAGGTTTAGAAATTAGGCTTAAAATCAGTCAGTTTTTTTAGAGTATCATAAAGTGGGCTCTTCATAAATTTCCGGGTAGTGTCATTTAGTCCAAAACTGCAAAATCACAAACCAAGTCATAACTGGGTTTACTAATATTGTTCAAAACTCACTTAAATTTTTATGGGTCTTCGTTCATTTTCCCAAAGTCTTTTTTTTTAATTAGGCTTTTGATCCGCAGAAAGTCAAATTTGAGTTTAATTCAAGTTTGATTTTTTTTACTTTTGTTTGTTGAGTTGGGCAATACCTTGTTCTCTTTGAGACACGACCAGTGCAAAAGATACAGCGGCGAGTCCAGAGACTGCGACTTGGACTCCATTTTGAAGCAAACACCAGAGGAGGTAATGGTGTGAAGCACAGCAAGTGGTGGACACCTCTCACTCGGTTGCGAGAAGTGAGAGATCCGAATTTCCTTGTCCCTCATGTCAACAACACCACCATTCTGAGTCTGAGGATAAATCTCTACTTCTCCGAGTAGATTATCCCCTTCATACACAACCGATTTATACATTTTCATAGACAAACCCCAGTCACAGAAAAAAGAAATGAAATCTTTCTATCAATTTCGCTTCAAATCAATCGATTATTTGTTTCGCATAAAACTGAAGGTGGAGTTCATGGATTCAACATATGAAAAAGATCTATGAGTTCGTTCATGGAAATCGTCATGAATCCCTTTAGGTTTCTGTTGAATTCATCGTCCGATTTTTGCAAATTTATACACTAACTGAATACTGATCTGTTGTTGAGAAAAAAAAAAAAACAAAATTAGGGTTTTTTTGGAGGCTGTGCGAGTTTCTGAAAATTTTAGATCTGCGACGGAAAAAATATCAACAATGACCGATTTCTGAGTCAATTGGATTTGGTAATCGATTGATGTCCAAACCAGTTCTAGCTAGGGTTTGATGATACGACGAACGAGTTGTCACAGAAGAAAAAAAAACCTAGATCCAGAAAGTGAAAGGTCAAAACAGTACAATTTCTCCTCCGGTAGGTGGTACAATATATATATATATATAATATTTTATATCTATATGTCCTCGTATACAAGTTTTGAAAGAAGGGGGCTTAATTTGAATATTTACGGAGTGTACAGAATTACAATGGAATACGTCACATGATTCATCGTATCGTGATTCGTGACACGAAACTGACGTAAATATTAACAAGGGTGTAACTGCATAGAATCTCGTTTATGATGCGATGTGTCAGATTTTTTAAAATAGAAAGGAAAGTAGCTCAGCCCCATATTTATATTAGTTTACTTGACCAAATTTGAGTGGCTTGCGTCTGACGTGGTTTTGTGGTGCTAGATTCGTAGTCAGTCGTAGTTCGTGTGAGCAATGGGTTCATATTAGGGCTCCAAATCAACGGGGCGGAGCCCTACTCGGGCCGCGTAGGGTCTAGCTTGGGCCTTCTCATTGGAAATGCAACATGCAGAGTCCAAAGTTACCATAGTTTGAAATTGTCACACAAATTATTTTTTCATAACTTAGGTATAACAGTTTCTTTATTTATAAATTTCATTATGAATATAGAAACATATCAAACATATCAATTTTAATTATGTTATAACAAATAGAAACACTATTATATAAACATATAAAAAAAATTAATCATTATTCAAATCACTTCCGAAGTAGATCAATGATTCTTTTTCTTTAATCAAATCAGTTTCAATTCAATTGCAGTATTAAAGAAATAATGGAATTTCTAACATTAAGATACAATGAAATTACACTGTTTTAATAAAAAAATGGTTTCAATTCAGTTTAGGAAAGCAAAATTTCATTGTTATAATCAAAATTAGTTTCAATTATATTCGAGTAGTAAGAAACAAAAAATTTAACTATTTTAATCAAAATTAGTTTCAATTCAATTAGAATTGTAAGAAATAGTGAAATTTCACTGTTTTAATCAAAATAAGTTTCAATGGAGTTCTAGTATTAAGAAAATAACAAATTGTTGTTGTATTAATTAAATCATATTTAATTTAATTATAGTATTAAGAAAACTAAAAAAAATTCATTGTGGTAATCAAATTAGCTTCAATTCAATTTTAATATTGAGGAAACAGAGAAAATTCGTTGTTTTAAAGTTCAATTTCAATGTTAAAAAATGGATAAATTTTCATTAAGAAATAAAACTTAATGCCATGTCATTTAGCTTGGACCTGGCCTTTAATAAATAAGAAAGTCATAAACTTTTGAAAGTTAAACTATTTTAAGTTGAACCTTATTTGATATGAACTTATTTTTAGGGACTTTTTAATAATTAACACTAATAAATTTGTATGTATGTATATGTACATGTATATGTATTTATGTGCATATTTATCATATGTACATATATATAAATATATTTATGTATATATATATTTATTTATATAAATTTATTTAAGTATTCGTAAGAAAGTATATGTATATGTATGTGTATTTATTTAAGAGTTAATTGGGCTTAAGTCCTCCAAAAGATATTAAATTATTATAAAGTTTAAGCATTTTTAACTTTTAAGTTGAAGGACAATTGATTTTTTTTTTTTCTTTTTTTCTTTTTTTATCTCGAGTCCATTTGGATGAGTTGTCACTTTTTCTTCTTTAAAATCATAAGAACATCCATGTGCATGATTTATTTATTTACCTAATCTACATTCACATTTGTTAAACCCACTCACTGTCACTTATCGCAACCACCACCACCATTCCTTCAATCGAACTAATCAAGCATCAAATACAAAAGACGATGAGCTGTTTTTTATCCATTGGAGGAGGAGAAAATTTATGGCATGGGTGTTGAATAAGCACCATTGTTGCAAGTCAAGCAACTTTGATATCCACCCAAGTTATCTGCCAGAACTGATTTCAATCTTGTGCTATGTTGCGAGCCTCTTTGCATATGGCCACTGATGGTGGAGAATGCCAGTATTTATGAGGTGGGGTAGGATTGTCAAGCCATGGAAGAGTCGAAAAGTGTGTTGGGAACTTGGGCTTGAATGGTCTCTTTGTCGATGTCAAGTTGATGGGTTAGATTTGTTAGAGATTGTTTTTACTCGACATGTAGAGATCTCGTCATGGACAATATCGTCTTGTTGTAAATATCACTCAAATGTGTATAAATAATGCCTATCGTTTTTTTTAGAGATAAAAAAGGCATTTACTAACCTTTCAACAAAAAAAAAAGGCATTTGCTCTGGTACAGGAGATAAAAATTATTCTAGCTTATTTTTTGTCAAAAAAAAATTATTCTAAAACTAATGAGGATATTTTCTTTTGGTATAGTTCCATGATATATTCTCTAGATTAATTTTTTTTTTTGATCAACTGTTGTCAGGTTCAATAATATAAAAATTTACACATTTGCAATAGTGTAAAATCTTACACTTTTACAACTAGTATATTTTTTAATCACTCGTGTTTTAAATTTTTTTTTTTTTTTACAAATTTTCACACTTTTGAAATTTAGTTTTGAGCATCTAACATATGACAAAAGCTCAATAAAACTAAATACAATTGAAAATTTTCTCATTTTTTATGAAACTGTAAGATTTTATACTCTCAAAATTGTGAAATTTTACATTTTCATTGGAATGAAGACTTGCATTGAGAAAAATTTTATACTTTTGCTGAGACGAAATTTTATAATTTTAGATCAATTTTTTTTTCTTCAAAATTTTATATATATATATATATATATATATATATACATCTCAATTTTTAGAGTTCAAATATATTAACTTTATTAGAAACGGGTCTATAATTTTCAAGTTATTAAATTTTGAAGTCTAGAAAAACTTTTTAAAAAAGGTACCTTGTTCACTTGCCAAATATTTTGAAGTAATAAAATGATTAGGAATATAAGAGTATTTTAGTCATTAAGACTTAAAGAACTTGATGGGTTACTAAATTTGGATTGAGACCTAATAATAATTTTTTTTGCCTTTAATAAACTTCTAACTGAACGACCCTTTATTTAAATACATGCATAATTTTATTTTTTTATATACTTAATAATTTATATTTATTTAAGTATATATATATATATATATATACGCACACACACACGTGCGCACTCGTTCATACTTATATACATTTAAATAAATCATTATATATAGATATTTATATAATCTATTTATTTACATACAATTATTTATATATACACGTGTATTTAATTATATATATGCATGTATATGTATATGGTACTTGCATATATATATGTGTGTGTGTGTGTGTATTTATTTATATATAATATTTATGTGTATATATATATTTCAATATATGTGTATGTATATGTATATATGTAGGTATACATGTGCATATATCTATTTATTTATATATGGTTATTTACATATCTATTTTAGATTATGATATACCACAAAGTGACAAACCAATCATCACTTGACACGTGTAACTACGGGTCAGCTTGTGCTCGGCCGTTCAGCTCGCGCTCGGCCGTTCAGCTCGTGCTCGACCATTTAATTCAGGCTCGGCCAGTCAGAGCAGACCCACAAAGGCCGAGCACGTATCTTCAGAGCAGGTCTACTTTTTTGCAAAGCTTACAGGTCCGAACACAGGCCTTCAGTGCAACACATCGATAATCAGAGCTCATCACCGCCTTAATATACGCTGAGCAGAGAATAAGGAAACAATCTTTTACAAGGAAACCACCACTCATGGTTATCTCTATTTGATACAATATCCTACAAGGTAACTGCTATATCCGATGGTCAAATCCCTACTTTTATTGCTCCGAATCCTAATCAATTTAGGAAAGTCATTGCCTATAAATCAAGCCCTAGAGGTACGCTTTATTTTCATGCTCATTATTTGGCTTTCATTACAGTCTTTCAATTCAGTTTATTGACTTAAGCATCGGAGTGGCTACCGCCGGAGCCAACTCGGTGGTCCTCTGATCTTCTTTTTGAGTATTCCACTGGGAGCCGAGCTTGGAATATACATGAGCCAAAAAGTGCAGCATCAGATTATATACATTTATATGTATATATGCGTAGGTATATGCATACGTATATTTAGATATATATATATATATATATTATTTTATTTTATATATTGACTTATTTATATATACATTATTTTTGTATATTTTTTATTTACATCTATGCATATGTATATGTGTTTAAGTGTGTGTATATATATGTGTGTGTGTGTGTGTTTATGTATATACACATATATTTATCTCAATATATATTTAGACATATTTATTTGTATATATTGACCGTGCCGGCTCCAATGTAAAGTCATTAAAGCAATTGTTTTAGACTTCACATAGGAAGAAGACCCCAAATATTGTGTATATCTATACTACAATCCAACTAAGAGTAAAAGTGTACGGCTATATAAAAGTCTAAACCTTATAAAAAAAAAAAAAACCCCATAAATATTTTAACAAATTATATTTCATACCAATGCTTGAACTACAAAGTACAAACAAAGGCCCCAAATTTCATGTATATCAATCTAACTAAAAGTATAAAGTGTAAGGTTTGTAAAAGTCTCAGCCTTGTTTAAAAGGGTAAATTATACTAACCTCTCTTGAAGTATTGGATAATTATACTGACTTTGTAATACCCCGACCCAGAAAAATCGGGTCATAGGGCACATATTACGAGGCAATGAAAAATTAGTATAAAGGTATTTACATTTAAGAGGAGAATTAATAATTAATTAATTAAATCCAAGAAAATAAACCATTATGAAAACAAACACATGAAAGTGTATTGTGTATGGATAAGTATATATATGTATGCTTGTATAAGTATACGTGTGTAAATACATTTGAAAATGCAATAGATTATGTATATATGTATATATGAACATGTACCTAGATCAGCCGTGTGTGTGTGGTGTGTAATGTGTATAAAATATTATATATAAATATATATATATATATAAGAGAAGAAACATGAAATTAAGAGGGGTAAGGTAACTATGTACTATATGTGTATATTATATATCATTAGGTGGAAAGGAATAGGAGGAGGTATGGCTGCTGATCTGATGGAGTAAGGGGGTGAAGTGAAGGGCAATTAAGTGAGAAGAGATGGCCATTAATTGTTGGTGTGTACATATATGATATACACACCCCATTGCATACACACGACACATAAGATTCAGTCTCACGCAAAGAGAGAGAGAGGTAGAGAAAGTTTCTGAGAAGGAGAAAGAGCAGAATTGAAGAGGGCCAACAATCTCAACCAAAAAGGTGAGAATACACAAAAACCATCACTTTCTCTTTCTAGAAATTTTTCTATGTATAAACTGTTTTAAGCCTTCATTTTGTATATGCAATGTGTAGAACATGTTTAGACTTATTTAAGCATGAAATCTAAGCTTGAAAACGGTTAAAAACATCCAACCCAGAAGTGGCAGCTATGGATGGACCTTGCTCAAGCAGGTCTGAACCAACATCCACCAAACTAGTTTTGGCTTATCAAGACCTCAACTAGACCCTCCCAAAGTCCCAAAAACATATAATCGCGATCACAAAGCCTAGGAAACGAATCCCATATGATGAGTTGTAGGTTACGGGTTTGAAACCTTATCCTCTAAACTCAGTGTTAAACCGACATTTGAGAATGGGAAATGAAACCCCTTTAACTAAGGAACAAAATAAGCCCAACCCCATGAAAAATAACCAAGAAATGAGCATGAACCGTGAGTTTACAGGTCTGGCTATCGCGACCTAAACCGAGCCTCTGAGATAAATTCGAAGCTCTAAATCGATGTAGAAACATGCCATAAAGTATTAGGAAGTGTTTGGAAAAGAAAACAGAGGAAATGGATTCTCAAAACATCACGAAACTGAACTGTAAAAAAATTAGGGTTTCAGATGAACAGTATCGACCCTCGTGGGGAAGACGACACTGTTCGGGTGGACTTCGGGTCGGTTACGGGTCTGGGTTATAACCGGACCCAACAGGTTACGGGTTTTAGCAAAAGGGTAATGTTTTGTTTTAAAGCTTTAAACGCTAGGGCTGACGTCATCATGACGTCAGCATCACGTATAAAACCGGCTAAATCGGTTGGCTTACAAACGAATCGGACCGGTTCACTTGGATTTAAACCGAACCCACTGGTTTTCTAATTTAATTAAAATTAAATAAACCAAACCTTTTGTTATTTACGGATTGACCCTAGAATTTCTAAGAAATTCTACTGTGGCTCAATTGAGGGAAATTTTATGCAATTAGATCATTGGAACAATAATTAAATAATTAATTTAATTATTTAATAAATAAAGTTAAATTACTATTTTACCCCTAGGTCATAAATAGAGCAAATGAAGTCCAAATTAAACATATGAATAGTGTATCCTTACTATTTTGGATATTTTGAGACTAATGGTAGGGTCTGTTTTGCGAGACGGGGCCCTGAAAAATAAAGACACGTAAAGGGGTAAGTGACCAGAATACCCCTTGTCTAAAATTTACAAGTTATTAGTGTATTCTTACTATCTCGGACCTTCTAAATCCAATGGTGAGGTCCACGACACGAGACGAGGCCCCAAAAATTTAAAACACATAAGGGAAAAAAATGACCAAAATACCCCTAGTGCCCTAAAAGCCAAACTTAAACCAGGGAAGGTCTAAACTGACTTTCTTCGACACTTCGGACTCAATGGTAGAGTCTGTTCGACCAAAAAGAAATGTCTAAAATAAAATAACATAAATTTGTTGAATAGCATCTATCAGATGACTAAAGACTAAAGTATTGCCAAAATAATTAAACTAAGACAAGTACGAGGAAATACGATACTAGAAGATACGACACGTAGACATGTGAAGTAAATAAATTAAATTAAAGTTAATGGAGCTACTAGAAGAGTATAGTTTAGAACGAAATAAGTTCCTAATACATTAATTTATGTAGGTCAAGTTCAGCTAATTCATAATGATTAAGCCTCAGACCATAATTAAGGGTCAGAAACAGCAAGATTTTCTGGATGAACTAGATCGACAACACCAAGTACTCCACAAGAAATTGAGGATCGCTAAATACTGTAAGATTAAGTCCCTCACACCCTTCATACATTGGGAACCAATTGTTCCAATTGGTCGACACGCCCAAGAAGCAGCAACAAGGAGACTTGCTGAGGTGCAGTTTAAAGAAGAAGAGGAACGAGAGAACACTGAAACCTTAGCTGAAATGCGTCGCAGGTAATATTATTATCATTAAGTACATAAGTTGCTAGATTATAATACAGCTATAAGTCGGACCAGTATAAGAATTTAGGCTTTTCACAGTTTACAATTGGTGAGTCATGAAGTTGAATAAGTGCATATGGAATTTATGGGATCTTCATAAATCTTGATAGGCTAAGAAAGGAAAAGGGTAAAGGGAAGGCGCCTCTATTGAGCTGGCCCAAACACGTAAGGTGAGTAATCTTGCATTTGAAGTGGAGGCTTTAACTCCATGGATTTCAACGGATGTTTTTAAGTTCAAGATATTTACAGCATTGATATATCAAATTCAGTACTCATGATTTTTGTTTTCTTAAATATTCTGCTATGACATATTCCACGATTATTTACATATTTATATCCGTAAATGTTTCCTTTTCAAAATAGTTAGCATGCCTGATTTTCTCAAATATTCTGAATTTAATTATTGCAAGTATTGAAACATCACTGCAAAAGTTATATGTTGTATGTTTTAAATACTCATGAAAAGTATCAATATGAAGAAGTCATATGACAAATGTTTTGCAAGATAATAATAACCACATAGGTAGGTCTTGGGTTGTACGGAACTTAATGGGCCTATCATGTGCATCAACACATAGTCAGGATTTTGGGTTGTACGGAACTCAACTGACTTGTCATGTGTAATGCCTGGTAGCAGGATCTAATCCCACAGGCAATGAGATATCTCCACGTATACGTAAAACAGAAGTCTGGTTCGAAACAGATTCTACCTAATTAGAGAGAAAATATGACAAACGATTTTGGAAATGGAAGCAGGTTTTACCCCCATTTTCACTATGCATGTTTACATGATTTTAAGTTACATGTTCTAAAATACATATGCTCTTTTACGAAAATATATGTTTTAGCTTGAATACCTTGAATGTTTCAAAGCTACATATTTTAAGAATGTATGTCCTCTATGTTCAAGTATACGACCAATTGGTAGTTGAGTATTTTATAAACTCTCATGTACGAAACCTCTACCAATTGAAAACCCATGATAGATATAAGAATTACTCATTGGGCTTCTCGAAGCTCACCCCATTCCCTAACATTTTTCAAGTGATGATGATGGATGGACCCTTGCCTAATATGGGGAGTGACGTTGACAGCTTAATTAGGACCTGAAGATATTATGGAAGTATTAGGACTCATAGTTGGTCAAACTTTTGTAGTCGTAATTTTGGGACAATCATGTACTTAAGCTCGAGGGCACATGGATATGTATTATATAAAATCTTTAGTTATTATTATTATGCTCTGATTATTATATTTATGTGTACCGCTATGAAGAGCGGTAGTATCAGGCGGATATGCGACAACTGTTTTTTTTTTTAAAAGAAAAGAAAAAGTTTTTCACGCTTCCGCAACCACAGGTCGCATCACTGTCCGATACTATTGCTTATGTACGAGCCTTGCCCCAAGGCCTCTGGGCCGAAGGGCGGCGGTCCCGACTCAAGATCCGCACAGGGTGGGTTTCGGGTCGTGACAGACCTCCTATAATACTTATGAAATTACACTGACATTCTCTGCTTCATCTAATATTATATAAATACATTCCTTCCGCCAATTTTTTTTCTTCAAAATGACAAAACTACCTCTTTCATTTTTTTTTTCAATTTTTAAAATTTTGACCAGTTTTTTTTCATTTTCTAAATAAATATTGACACAAATCTTAGATTTATTTTTATATAAAATGAAATTAGTTTATTTACCTTAAATTTGTTTTTAAGTAAAATAATAAAAAAATCTTTAAATAAAGTTATTTTAAATAAAATAAATATAAAATTAAATAAATAAAATAAGTAGTTTTGTCATTTTGAAAGAAAAAATTGACTGAAAAGGTAAATCTATATATTATCAGGTAAAATAGGGAAGTTAAATATATTTTCACAAACTTAAGAAAAAATCAGTATAATTGTCATAAACCTTTGAAAAATTCAGTATAATTTATCATATTTAAAAAAGTATCAAAAATATTTTAACCAGTTATATAAAGTAACTGGTAATGTAAAGGAGTTTGTTGTATAATAGGTCTTAAATTTGCCTCAACATTCATAAATAATTTATTTATCATATAATATACTATAAATATTAATGCATAAAATTCTTTGGATTGTGGTTGGTATATATATATATATATATATATATATATATATATATATACCAATTATATTTATACATAGTAATAGATTGAAATATTGTAACATTACTAAATACTGGATAACAATGTAATTGGGATAGAAAACATTCGATATCCTTGTATTCTAATTATGATTTAATTATAATATATAGAAATATATATATATATATATATTACAAAAAGTAGTAAATGGTAAAAAAGAAACAAATAAACAAACCGTGTTCAAAATGAAACAGTAAGTCTAAAAAATTTGTTGCAAAATACAATTTATAAAAATATTTATATTAAAAAAAGTGAATAAAAAAATGTAAGCAGGTGGAGATGAAGTCTAAGGAAATAAAAAAAATTTATAAAAAATAAATTTATAATTAATAGAAAAGAATACGTTATTTGTTTTAAATAATAATATTAATTATAACTCTTTTATATCTATAAATTCATTTTTCTTATATTTTTATACTGAAGGTGAAAGAGTTTCATGCTCACATCAATTGTCAAATTTAAATATACTTTATGGGACGAATAGTAATAAATCAGATTTTATTGTTCTTTAGTAACAAATAAAATATAACAAAAAATTTAGATGAAAGTTTTCAAAAGTTGTCAAAAAGCGAGAGAATAAACTTTTAAACAAATTATAATTTAATAGTAAAAAAAATCCTCAATTAAAATTATCGTTTTAAATTTCAAATTGTCTCAAACCAGCCCTATATACTTGGTTATATATATTTTGGTATGTATAATATATATTATGTATGTGTAATTTTAATTATGTTTTTTTTTCTTGTGTGCTAAATGTAGTGTAATTGAAGACTTTTTATACTCATCCAATACCACTCATACACAATAAACAGGAGTGCATGAGATTAGAAGTGGATTATGTCACGACCCGAAACCCACCCTATGCGGATCTCGTGTCGCGGGGCCGACCCGAAGGCCGTCCCTACTTTTTTCATTCCTGTATCATAGTACTAATATGCAATGTACTAAAAATTTTAAACAATGAACAGCGGAAGTCTCTTTAAATAAATTAAACAGCGAAAGTCTATTAAATACATGACATAGTTCTACATAAAACAAAATGAGAACTAAACGTAACCAGCACCCGGAGGTGGTGAATACATGGGAGAACTAACATAGACTGATACAGTGCTTCAAAATGTCCCCCTACGCTCTCAGACTCCTACTGGGGTCTCGCAGCATCATCACCTGAAATGGGGGGTAAGTGGGGTGGAATGAGCTATGAAGCTCAGCAAGTAAACCAGATCTCCGACACTGGTATCGATGATTATAAGAACATGAATCCATGAACAAAATATGATAGCCAATCATAGGAAGTAAGATGTTGTGATAGCCAATGAGAACAGTTGCCATGATGGCCAATAAATAGTGGGGCACAATATACAATCAGGAGAAATGAATAGGCAGTGATAAGATTTCTCAACAATAATCTGTCACAATAAAAGTACTGCCACAATAAAACGATTTCAATCAAACCAATGAACAACGTAAGATAACCCATAAGAAACAGTAATCCATAAGGAACAGTAACCATTCAACAATATATCCATAACAATAATCCAATGGAGATGCTTATAATCTGTAGTAGGGGATGGCAGTCCCTCTTCGTAATTCGAGGCCCGGCATACCTCTCAGTTAAACTCACATCTTTTTCCACACGTCCGTTCACGGACTAGTTCGTCACAGAAGCATCGGATGGATATTGTGACTGAGCACAATTCCAGCATTTATAAACATAGCATGATCATTTGTGATTCCATAGGGAGTATGAAAATGGAATATCATATACACAGTAAAGCATAACAGTAAGCCTTTCAAGGCATGGTTCAATTTGATAACAATAGTACAATAGTCAATCAATGTCCACAAGATAGAACAATATCACATTGTGGATAGCAATAACATGAAGTACTTTGAAGAGTACAAGTTTGGCAGTAATGAATAAACTTGGCTTTAGAAACACCACATGGAAGAGAAAGTGATCCACTTACCTCTATCGTGATTTTATCTCAGAAATCCGTGAGTGTACCTTTGCCTTTCGAGTTTCCTATATATCAGTGAATACGTTTCAGAATAAATGCTATTCATCAAATTTTATGCCTTTCTATCATAAGTATTTCAAATACTATTTTAGACTTTACCATTGAGTCCGGAATGCCGAAGAAAGTCGGGTTAGGCTTTCGCGGAATTCCATTTGGACTTTTGTACTAAAAGGGCAAAATAGTCATTTTGCACTTTTACGGTATTTTATCCTTCGGGGTCTCATCTCGTAAAACGGACCCCACCATTGGACTCAGAACATCCGAGATAATAGGTTTTGACTATTCATTTGTATCGTTTGGACTTCGTTTGACCCAATTTTGAAATAGGGGCATTATTGTAAAATTAATATTTAATTAATTTTTTATGTTTGGGCAACAGTGAAATTTCTTAAAACATTTGGGGCCGGTTCACAATTTCCAAAACCTACGGTCTGAACCAGTTGGTTCATCAGTCAAAACCCTAAACCGGTCCACCCTTCCCCTGAACCAAACGGTTCACTTTATTTGAAAAACCGGATTTCAATAAACCTGGTTTCCTATCCCATCCCTGTTTCGGTTAACCCCAAAACCCAATTCCTCTTTATTATCCCTGCAACCAAACAGCCCAAAACCCGTTTAAATTAAAAAGCCAAACGACACAGTTTCACTTACCCATCTCTTATCCGGTCGGGTCCCGACCCGGATCCAACCCGGACCCGTTTCTTTTTAACCCGGTAGACACACGACTTTCCGGTCGTCTCCCCCAAAGCTCCGGTGAGCCTGTATTAGGGTTCCGTCACCTTCTCCGGTGATGGCAACCTAAATCCAATCATTTTTAAACTCGTTTTCAATGCCGTTCTATTCCTTTCCCTTCAAGGATCTTGACCCTAGCCTCGGCTTGCCTTAAAACCCTCCTCATCTTCACGAATAGGGATTTATTCGACTCCGACCGATTCTCCGGCCAAGATTCATTTTCTATTTCGTAACGTTTTGTTCACTGTTTTGGCCTCTAATTATTTCTAACAGTTTTCTGCATGTATAAGGACCATTTTCATAAACTTTAAAACAAGTTTTAAACATAAAATCAGTGAGACCCGATTATCCTTCCGAACCTGCAATTCCGTTTTCCTACCTCGTTTCTCAACCGTTTTTCATGATTCTTTTTGCATTATCTTCCTTATTCTATACTCTAAAATGCCCTATAATTAGATTTAGGTTTCATGCTCAAAAACAATAAAAACAGAACCTAACTCACTTACTTGGGTTTCGGTTTTTAGCCCACTGAGACCCTCCCAAACCTCTCTGTTTCTGCTTCAATCTTTCTCTCTTCTTCTGCCCTTCAGTTCCTGACCTTTCCCTTCTTTTCTAACCTCTCAACTCACAAACCCGTACATATATATGTATATACAAAACACCCACCGCCTCTTTCTCTCTCTACCTTATCACTCTCTCTCTGCCTCTTTCAGTCAAGAATGACTGTAGAGAACCTTCCCTTTAATCTCCTCCATCCACGTACCTCCAATATACATATATACACATATATTATATATACACACACACCACCTCACCAAGTCGGTTGGTGTGGTTTCCCAACACACACAAACACACAGTGATGCACACACACACACACAGTGATGCACACACACACTGATATTTGTTTGGAAGCTTCCTTTCTTGTTTTCTCTTTATCTTTAATTTATATACATAATACATTTACATTATACACATATATACATATAAAATACATAGTTTTATACATGTTATTATAATCATATATATACGTATAACGGTATTTTTAGTCACGTACACATACACTAATATTCCGTGAACTATGCATGTGTACGTACGTATGCATGCATGCACGCTTTTCGAGGTAAGGTTCCGAGTTGCTCGGGTACTACCCGACACTGGCCATACTAAGCAAAACATTTATCTTTTAAAACTAAGCTCAATTCTATAATTATTGTGACTTAAAGTTTAAGGCAGCTCAGGTTATGCTATTCAATTGAGTTGCCTCGATAAACGTGTCGTATCCCGGGTCGGGATATCACAGATTACATTTAGCCTCAAATTTTTTTCAATCTTATTCCATTGGAATGAAACTCATTCCTTTATGTTATGAGAATAATTGGTTATTCCTTTAAACTAGAGTGCATGAGATTAAAAGGGGATTACATTTAGCCTCGCTTTTTTTTTTCAATCTTCTTCCATTGGAATGAAACTCATTCTTTTTAAGTTATGAGAATAATTGGTTATTCTTACTTCTCTTGAGAATAGCCATTCATTTAAAATGGTTGTTCGTATTGAATTTGTTATATCAAATTTTGAGAAAAAAATTCTCCACAAATGAATGTTATCCTGCAAGAAAGGGAAAAGATTGTTGGAGTTAGGTGTGGTGTCGGCCAAGAGTTCTCGAGCGGACAAGTTAGTGTAATGTTAGGTTGAATACTTGAAAGATATAGCAAGAAGATTGATACCAAACCAGTGTACTTTTAAATTAGAGGTTTTGGTATTTAAATAGTTGGTGATGGTGCCGAGATGACTCCCTTGATCTCAATTGATTTCCTTTTAGTGGGATGATATGATGTCATGGTTAGCGATGTGCATGAGAGCAACGTTTTCTGATTTCTTGGAGATCGGAATCCCGCTCAATTAGACTTATTCAAACAGGTTAGACTTAGTCAACTCAACTATCAATCCGGACTATGGCGAGTGAGCGGGTTGGTCTCCTTATAACAAGAGGGATACCCTGAGAGGTTTGTCTGGGAAGTATGCTCGGGAGTTCCCATGCTGTTTTGTTTTATAGGTTACCCTGATAGGAGCAATCTGATTATTTTATCTCGACGTATGACAAATGTTTTATCCAATTTTGTAAGTTGATTTCATACCCATACACAAACGTAATAATAAAATGGCATTGAGAATAATCATTTCATTATTGGGTCTATTTTTGCCTAACAAATAATGGATCATTAAAATAAAAAAGTATAGAGTGTTTAGAGAGGCATGAAAAGTTCAAAGATTTTTATGTAAAATAGATAAGGTGGTGAAAACATGAGTAAAGAATTTTTAAAGACAAATAACGGAAAAATATATTATTTTTAAAATAATGTTAATTTCTAAATAATAAAAAAATCACAAAAATAAAATAAAGATGTCAAAGGTCAAGAAGGGGCGTGAGGCCGAGCTTGTTTGAAAAACAAATTGCTCCTATCTCGTTTAGGGCACACCCAAACCTGTTCATACTCCAAGCCAAAGTCTACACACATAACTAATTTAAGTTTACAATATTATTTTGTTTTAAAATGCAAAAATTTAATGAAAAAAATAATTAAAATGAAAAAAATAAGGTTAAATTACACTGACATCTCTTAAAATTTAGTAAAAATACAGACAATACTCCTCAAGTTAAAAAATTACATTGACTATCCATCTAATTTTGTTTTGAATTAGATTTTTCCTGCCTTTATATAGTCATTGAGCTTTATTACAATTATTTTTACAACTTTTGAGTACCAAAATTGTCCTTATTGACTTAAAAATACCAACATACCCTTCTATGATGCCATTAAATAACATTTATGCCCAAATTTATCATACCAAACACACACAAAATTCAAGTGTAAACTACAAAGTGCAAACACTATAAAAAAAAAAAAAAAAAAAAAAAAAAAAAAAAAAAAAAAACCTCCAATAGACAATCATTACAAACCATTCTTTTCACTTACTTCTACTCTTTTTTTATTTTTTATTTTCTCACTTTCATCATAAACTCTCAAAATTTTCAACCACTCTGTACAAACCATCAAAAACGCTCCTTGTACATAGTCAAATCACTTATTTAAAAATATAAATAAATAACAATCTCATAAATAATTAATCCATGTAAGATAAAATTATCGATCCCATCAACAAAATTAATTACATAAGAATAATATATCTAAGTAATCCTATGTTCCTCCAACAAAGACAATCACGTCTATTGAAAAAAATAAACAAATAAAAATTTCATAAATAATTAATATGTGAAAGACAAAATCATTCGATAAAAAAATGACTAACTCTCATATATTATATAAATAATACACAAATAATAAAATCATTACTAAAAACTAAAAAAAAATATATAAATAAACAAAATAGAACATGACGAGCTCTAAATGTATTTTCTTACTTTTGAACATAATATTAAGAAACTTACATATAATAAGGTAAGAAAAAGTGTCATGCATAATTTTTTCATATATTTTAGAATTTTTTTTTTTGCTTTTTACATAATTTCCTTTAATTCCTTAAATAGTCTATTTAAATCTTACTCAATGTACCCAATTATGAAGAATCCACTAAATAAATAGTAGTTATATAATGCTTGGATAGTGATTCAGATATAATTTTTTAAAATTTTGTAATTAATTTTTTAAAAATTATGAAAATGTATTTGAATATGATAATTTAAATTTTAAAAAATTAAAATAAATAACTTACCAAACACATATCCCGCATTTTGAAATTAAAAATCTTAGTTTTGAAAACGTAAACAAACGTATTAGAGTTGCAACTTTATTTTATAGCTTTATGAATTATGAATTATGAATCTAGGAATTCCCATATACAACCTTGATTGATCAATGAAACTATAGGGACACAAATACAACCCAACCAACTAATTGGAATTATTTTCTGCACACAATGATGCCATTTGCTGTTGAATTCCATGAGCTCAATATGAAATATTGGTAACAAAGAAGTAACAAATACTATATTCAGAAATCATAGAACACACCATCTGTGCAGATCTTTAAAGAATGTATAAGGTGCCTCCACACCAAGTGCAAAGAGACATGCGCACCAAAAAGGAATTCACAAGCAACAAGAGAACAATTTCAAGACTTTCCACAGACGAACAAATTTGGGTCCATTGAAATTTGAGATGTACAAAATAGAACTAAGAACTATAAAAGTCAATCAAGTCATAAGACTTTGCTGCTATAAGTAGCATTCGTCTAATATACATATAACCATATGCATGTGCATTCCATCCTTAAATCAATAGAAATTCAAAGCTCTAAATTGCAACTACAGAAAGCTATATTCTTCTCTTTCGAAGCGGCCTTTGCTTTCTGAAAAACCAAATTAAGTAAACCTGAATTGAAACTAAAAAAAAAAACAGGCCAAAAACCCTAGAAATTAGAGAAAATATGAGAGAGATCGAGGAGGACTTGAAGAGCAGCATCGATGTCGGCTTTGACAGCTGCGTAGAGGCAAGCGAAGGTATCGTCACCGGAGACTTTGAGATCTTTATGCTTGTTATTTGTCGTACTTCTTGCAAATCGTATCGACCCTCGTGGTTTGATAGCTTTTGATGACACTAAAAACTCTTTGTTCTCGTTGCAAAGAGAGAGGCTGAGAATTAATGTGAAGTCAGACTTTTATAGTTCGTTTAGATAAGTACGAAGGAAAGAAAAAGAGAGGAGAAGAGAATATTAGTTATGAGTGAAAGAAAAAGAGAAGAAAGAAGAAAGTAATCCCTCCTTCCCCTTCTTAATTTTTAAAATGAACATAATATAAATTCTTCTTTCTTCTTCTTCCTTTCTCTTATTTTTTTTTTCAAATTTTTTCATCCAAACATAGTGTTAAAAGTTGAGATAAGCTGTCCATCAAGTCTAGCGTTTCATCTTGAAAGAGAGAGACATGGTGCTTGGTTTAGTGAGACCAAAGATCCTTTGTTTCCCCTAGGCTACTACGAAGGGTAATGTTGCAATTTTTCCCCTGCTGGCTTACGTCAGCCATCAAACATTACTAATAAATTTGTTATTTCAACATCTTCGTCAAGGCCGTCATCGACAAACACTGGCAAGAATAATGGCGTAATTTTTTTAAATTTGAGAGATTCATATATATATATATATATTATAAAATTTAAAAAAAAATTAAAATAATTTACTTAAAAATTTATTATTCAATAGTATTTAAATTTTTAAAAAATGCATAAATAAACATGTTCAATAAATTAAGAGAAAAAAGTATCGATTTTGCTAAATGAATTAGGGATGAGGCATATCTTTTTTCCTTGAACACAATCAAGATTTTACTCTCTCTCAATCTTGATCCGACTTCATTTGAAATCCTTCACATTCATCCTATTAGCAGAATACTCGTTGAAAATATAAAAAGAGTATTAAAGTAATACAAGATAATTTATTAGGGGATTTATGATTCATATATAGCAAAATATATTATTGGATAAATCATACATATTTTTTATAAAATTTTAACAATATTGTTTAAGAGTTTGGTATGTTATGGTATATTGTATGATACTTTAGGGATATATTTCTTAATATATATTAAAGAATTTTAGGTAATTGGTTTACTTCTACCATGATTATTCACATGCAATCTTAATCAAATGAATAATTCAACACATCACACAACCCAGATGCCACATCAACAATCATGCAACATATAAGCTATCAAAGCCCAATACCAAATTTATCACTGATTTTTTGTCACATCGATAAACACTTATTCAACATGATAACTTTAGAATATGATTCCCTTTGTTGGTTGATCCATTCTTATGTGCCAGACTTGATCGAGTTATTCCTAGCTTGCATGGTGATACTTAGACTTAGTTGAGCTAATATTTGACTCCCTAAAGTAACGTAACTTTTCACTTTACATAAAGTTTTCCTCGAGGAACTTATGTCATTCCATATTATGGTTACTTGAAGACTTGAGAACAGGTCTTTTGGAGGCTTCTAAATCCTGGTATATATGTAACTACGACTTACTTGTACCACATACCCACTAGTGGGATACTTTGAGTTTTGGGCATGAAGGTTAAAGTCTTAAATTTTATGAAGTGTCAATTATGTTGCCCATGCACAAAATAACCTTGAATCTTCTAAAATAGAGAGACTTCACAAAGATTCTCTAACCTTTTTATCATATTCAATTATATCTTCTAACTACTTTTTATTTTGAATACTAATAACCCACGTGACCAATTTGTTATATATAACATTACTCTTAACCAACTCACGTGCCGGGACTAGTATTATGAATAATAAATGCATAATACTGTGCACCTTTCACTATTCATTTTTATGATTAATTATTAATTAAAGAGTATGTTTGATACTGTGCTGCTTTCCTTATTCCCTACCAATATCTCAACACACACTCACATCCTACTGTGCTGCCTCCCACACATTTCACGGATGTCTCTCTTATTATATTTTACCTCACTACTTTTTCTTTATCATCTCACATTGAGATTCCTTAGATATGTGACATTGAAGATTCATTTATTGTATGGATTTATCTCAAAAAGATAAAACTAACTATCCACAATAATTACCTACTAATTCTAAAAAAGAAAGTAGTCTTCACAGTGGGGAAGAGTTAGTAGGGAGATTTAATACTATCCCTAACAACTAGCTAGGTTTCAAAATATTTATAAATAAATTATTCTATAGCGAATAATTAATAACTCTATTATCTCTTAAAAAATGAAGAGATTTGAAAAAAAAAAAGAATGTGTATTTCATTTTTTTTTTAAAATACAAAAAATACCCATAAATAAATGAGTTAAAAATTATATAATTATTAAATAATAAAGGTATAATTGACAAATAATAATATCTATTTTATTTTCTTTTATCTTGATTATTGAAATAAGAAATAATAACTTTCTTATCATTTTCTTTCCTCAATTTTTAAACAAGACAAACATGAATATTTTCGTTTCTTTTATTTTATTTTATTTTTTTCATTTCTTTTTTAAGCTTCCAAACAAGCGGCTAGTTATGAGAAACAAGTAAGGATAATCTTTAATTTATATTTGGATAATGATCGAGGAAGAAAAAATAATGTAGTGTAATATTTTTATCTTGTTTGTAAATAATAAAAGAAATAAATGGAAAAAATATATTTTATATTAATTTAGTACTATATTTTTTTTAAGTTCATTAAAAAAGACTTGTCTATTTTCTTTTTGCCTTGCATACAAAAGACGTGAGCTATTTTGTAATTTCACCTACGCATCAACTTCCTGTACGGTACCATGACGTATCCGCTGAAATTGAATGTTAACCGGACGAAAGGCCAAAAAAACGCACCGTACAGAAATGGCCTCACCGAACCTAGTCCCGAGCTCCCCCTTTCAACTGGACTAAGCTACCAAATAAACAGTCAACCACCCGATCAGAATCAACGGCCACGGTCATTCGTAGAAAGTGCCACGTAATTACTCTATAACTATTCAATTACTAAAATGCCCTCATTTCAGAAACTAAAAGACCCTCCTGATTGGCCCCATACCTTGGAAATAAACGCACAGATTTTTATGAAAAAACCATAACCTAAATCTCTCTCTCTCTCTCTAAATCTCTCTCCCCATCCGTTTCTCTCTGCGCTTCGAAGTTTGTATACATTCAAATCTCCGAACCAAGAAGCTTCAAATCTTCTCTCACTTTGCAATTTTACTCCTTGAATTCCCAATTTATTTCCCCTAAAAAAAACCCTATCTTTCTTAGTTTGATAGTTTCTATACATGAAAGATTTGAATTCTTGGGTCGAATAACAGCAAGCGGAAAATGATCGTTAGAACGTACGGTCGTCGAAATCGAAGCATATCCAGAAACTGTTCCGACTCTGGGTACAACGAAGACGTATCAGAGAGCTTCAGAGACTCTTTGTCCCAAGAAAGCCCCCAAGATATATACAGTTTCGCGTTCTCGTCCCAAGATTCGTCCCACTGGGACTTCGATTCCGAGCCCTTTGGCTCCAATTCGTTGCAAGAATCACGTCAGTTGGCCATTCTTCCCCCGCGGAAGGAGGTAATCGGTGGGGATTTGGAGGACGGCGGTGGGGGTTTCCGAAAATCGAAGAAGGCCAGGAACCGGAAAAGGGAATTGGAGGTGCCCAAGAAGTTGAAATCGAAGGCGGCGAGATCCATTTCCGTGGTGCCTACTGTGACGGCGACTGCAACGTTGATGGAGACTCAGGAGTTTGGGGAAATGATGGAGCATGTAGACGAGGTGAATTTTGCTTTGGATGGGTTGAGGAAGGGCCAGCCTGCTCGGATTCGGCGGGCGAGTCTTTTATCTTTGTTGTCTATATGCGCCACCGCACAGCAGCGGAGGCTTTTAAGAACTCAAGGGTATGTGGATTTAATATTTTGTTATAATGTATTCGAATTTGCCCATACATATTTCATAGATTAATTGAATTTGTAATTGCTCAAGGGTATGTGGATTTAATATTTTGTTATAATGTATTCGAATTTGCCCATACATAATTCATAGATTAATTGAATCTGTAATTTGCTACAAACCGATTACTGGGATCGACTCCATAGTTTGTATTACAGTTGAATCTATCGACTGTTTCAACAAATTTTGAAGTTTTGTGACATGATATTGATATTACCAAAATGTATATAGTTCTTGTTACAATATATATGAAATAAGAAGTTGCAATCTTGGGCAGTGTCTCTGAGCATGTTTTGGTTAATTACAGCATGTAGTTATCATGTTGGTTGATTACACCATGTAGTTATCTTTACAAGAAATGGTTATTTGTTCGGTTGTACCTTATATTTATCATTCTGTGTACAGGAAAAAGTTGATATGGTTAAGCTTGCTTTAAATGGTTCTTGAAAGATTTTAGATGATTTGAAAAAATAGAGTATTCCATGGGCACTGTACTGAAGGATATTCAATGATTTCAGGGCGAGATATATAAAAATATATAATTTGCTGATCAATTCTCGTCAGTGCATTGTTTCAAAATTGTAATTATTATCATAATGTAAGCTTCACTATCAATGATCAGAGGAGCATCATAAGGTGCAAATAAGCTCAGATGTTGATGTTGCGGTTCTCATCACGCTCACATTGCTTAGGAATTTAAAAATATCCATCCTCTAGGAAGTATTCTGGTGGAGTAATATAAAGTTCCTTTTGGGTAGACAGGAGGGATGGAAACCCAAGATGAATGCTGTATATCGTAGACGTGCATTCAAGTGAAGTAACCAAGATAAATTAGTAAAGAGTGCTTAGAATCTGTCCTAGTCCACAGAAATGATTATATTTTTTGGTACTTTTTTGACTGTTTTTCTTGATAAAAGTTTAGTTCTGTATCTCTGAAACTGTGAAGTGGACAAGAGGCTAAGATGAGGGACTGCAATCATGGTCTTCCTATTTGACTATATTTATATATATGATAATTTTATTTGACTAGATATTTAGTTTCTTAATTATATATATCTATCTATATTTTATGTAAATATCGATTAGGTGCATTATTCTTAAAATTCTAATGTCGGAACTGAAACTATGATGCATTTTTTGCTATTATGTACCTTAACTGCCCGTGATCTTGTTTTCAGAATGGCAAAGACCATAATTGATGCTGTCTTGGGACTCAGCTTCGATGACTCACCTAGCAATCTGGCTGCTGCAGCTCTCTTCTACATTTTGACCAGTGATGTAAGTTGTTAACGATTATCAAAAAAAAAAGAAAGTAAGTTTTTAATGATTTGCATTTGAATCTGGTTTGTGAGAATGGACAACTATGTGTTGACTAATTTCACTTAGTACTTGATGTTAAATGTTACTCTACCAATTGATCTTCTCAAATTGGTAGAGTCCTATTCACTTATCAAAATAAAAGAAAGGTAAATTACACTGACCTCTCTTGAAGTTTTTGACAATTATACTGACCTCCCATTAGGTTTCTGAAATTACATTTACTTCCTTTAGTTTACCTGACAAACTACAAGTACTCTCCTCTAGTCATTTTTTTTTTTTCAAAATGGCAAAATTGTCCATTTCATGTTTTTTTAAGCAATTTTTCAATTTTGATCAATTTTTTTTTTTTAATTTTCAAATAAATATTGATTAAAACCTTAAATTTATTTTTACATAAAATGAAAATAAGTTATTTACTTTAAATTTATTTGTATACAAAATAAAAAATTTCTTTAAAAACAGTTAGAAAAAATTGGTCAAAAATGAAAAAATGTAAAAAAAAAAAAAAAAAAAAAAAAAAAAAAAAAAACATGAAAGAGGTAGTTCTATCATTTTGAAAAAAAATATTTGAATGGAGGGAGATATTTGTAACTTGTCAGGTAAAGTAGGGAATGTTTGTATAATTTAAAAAATTTTAGAAAAAATTAATGTAATTGTCAGAAATGTCAGGGGAGCTCAGTGTAATTTACCCAAAAAAGAAGAAGAAGCTAAAGTCCTATTCAAAGCTCACTATGTCCATGATAGTTCATTAAGGATTTGCCTCTCAATTCAAAGTGTTTGCATAGGCCATAGGGTGATTGGAGTTGTTAGACCTTCAAATTAAGCAAGCAGTTCTATTTGGTATGGGTAATGTACCATTTGGCAATTGCTGGGATAATGTCTTCATTGTGCCTAATGAGAAGTTGGATTTTGCAATGATCTTGTCTCATGTTTTTATTGAATTATTGTATAAGTATCATATCATAATTTTTTTTTTTATCTCATCATTGTTTTCATTTTATTTTACACCTTAAATTTGCATCATGATTACTTTTTCTTCCTTAATTTATTTTTCCGAGGACTAAACATCTTGAGTATACGATGGATCTGCAGTTAGCCCATTGCTTGTATTTGTTTAAGAATCTAGGTATTACATTTGACTTTCTTGGAGTAAATTTAAGAATGGAGTGTTTTGTTCTCTCATTTACATAACATTTGTATTTGTTAACTCTGGCTATCTAAAAATTTAAGCAGTTAAAGGGGGAGAGCAACAATATATTAGAATACTCCTCTGACATGTGGCCTATTATATATGAGCTAAACATGTGAACAATTTATATTATATTTGACCGGGGAGGTGAAGGATTTTTTTGCATAAAATCTTATGCAGTTATGCTCCAATACCATGCCCAGTGTAGAGAGAGGGAGAGCGCAAAAATAGTAGAAAATTACCTCTACTACATAAAATTATTCTTAACAATTTTGATTGATTCCATTATAATTTCTTGGATGAGTACTTCCCATAAAATATGCATACAATATTTGTCAAGGAATCAGAATTTGAAAATTAATAACTTGAGGATACCGAACCTCTCACTCTCTCTCTCTCTCTCTCTCTCTCGTTTCTGTTTGGTATTTTGGTTTCATTTATGACCACTTCATTTCTGGAAGTTTCTCAAAAGGTGTGTACATGGATGCTATCTGGTTTCTTCTTAGATGGATCGATCATCTCTTTCTTCACTGCTCGTATGTAAGGGAGATTTGGTGTCTCCTCTTGTCCCTTTTTGAATGTTTGTGGATTATGCCTTTTGACGGTTCTGGATTTTTTTTGAAAGGGTGGCAAGGAGGTTGTGCTAGGAGGGATGCGACCCATTATGTCTTTTGTGATGTTTATGGGGGGAAAGGAATAGGAGAATTTTTGATGGGGAGGAAATGTCCCCTAATAGGTTTAAGATAGTTTCGTAAAGATGTTATACTTTGGGTTATACAATCATACCCTTCTTATATAAATTCTTATGTAAATATTTTTTTGGAAGGATTGAGATTGTAATTACATAGTCTACTCCTCTTTGTAAATGGGTTCGCCCCCTATGGCGATTTTATTTACAATAGAAAAAATTTGCTCTCTCTCTCTCTCTCTCTTGTTGTTGTTGTTTTTGGTTTGCTTTTCTTTTCAGTCTATAACTTTGAAGAAGGAATTAGATGATTGAAAAGAATTAGGAGTAGCTACTATTATATACTGATTGTTTGCCAACCAAAGGATGAACTATTATGAAAAGTTTACCCAAGATGGGGATGTTAAAGTAGAATGAGTGGAAAGCCTCAGAAGGATGTCGATGAGCACGTTGGATCTATATGTCAAGTAAGGTGGGTGGAGAGTCTTTGAAATTTACCATTTACTGAACACATATGGGAGGTAGGAGTATTGGGGGAAATCAATTAAGTTGTTTTTGACATATGCAGTGACCATTAATGGTATGGATGTGAACTCGAGTTACAATGATTTAGAAGTCTTAAAACAAGTGGGCGTAGAGGGTGAAAGGAAGCATCACATAGATAACTTTGCTAACTAGTATGGAATTATGTTTTGTGGGCCCCAAATTATTCTGAATGTGGGATAGTTCCACTCTTTCTAAAAAATGAGGATCATTTATTTTTGATATGGGGAGTCTTTGAAATTTACCATTTACTGAACGCACATGACAGGTAGGAGCATTGGGAGAAATCAATTAAGATGTCTTTGACATGTGCAGTGACCATTAATGGTACGGATGTGATCGTGAGTTAGAATGATTTAGAAGTGTTAAATCAAGTGGGTGTAGAGCATCACATAGATAACTTTGCTAACTAGCTCGTAATGGAGTGGACCGGAGGACGGAAGTATGTTTTGTGGGCCCCAAATTATTCTGAATTTGGACCTAGGACCTTGGAGATATTACCCACGTCTCTTTCCAACACATCCAACCCCAAGAGTTCGAGTTTGTGCACATTTACGAGAGTACATATACTTGTTTATCTGTGTGTTGTTTCTAATCAACTATCTCTGTCGGGTAAGTTGGTAAGTTGATGAGTTGCTTTGGGTTGAAGCCCATTTTCTGACTCTGATTTTTGGTTTTGAAATTAGATCATCATGTTGACAATTTTCAAGCAGTCTTCAAGTTTATATTTGTATAAAACCTATCTAGTCTGAAATGCTTGAAGGTGCAATATTTGTATGAATGCAAATGTGTTTTGGTCATCTATGAGTGTCTATATTCATATGCTTATTTATATTTTTTTCATTCGGTTGACCTACATGTGCTGGACATGCTTGTTTCTCTTTATAAAATCCTTAAACTTTTCAAATTTCACTATTCCAGGGTCAAGATGATCATCTTTTGGATTCACCTAGTTGCATCCGTTTTCTAATTAAATTGCTGAAACCACTCGCATCTGATGCTACCAAAGACAAAGGATTGACCATTGGTGGTAAGCTTCTAGCATTACGCAAGGATGTTGATATCTTACAAGATACGGCCAGAGGATTAGATTCCACCGCTTCTGCAATTTTGCTCAAAGTTCAGGAAATTCTTGTAAGTTGCAAGGAAATGAAATCAAGTGATGGAAATGATAACGGAATGGGGAAACCGGAGTTAAGCCCAAAATGGATAGCTTTGTTGACAATGGAGAAAGCTTGCCTGTCGACTATTTCTATTGAAGGTTGTATTTGACACCATCTCTACTTATATTCTATCTTTGAGTTGATGATTTATGATTTTAGCTTTTCATCATTACAATTTTTATTATTTGTGAATGTGAATGAGACCAATGCTCACAGTCGCCAAAAATAAAAATTAAAAAATTGAACGAGTCCTTCGGCCATGGGGTAAATATTTACTATTAAAGGTGTAAAATTGTGTGATAATTGGATCAGCAATCAAGATTACCTAAAGCATTTCAAATTCGCAGATCAAATTTTTATCACTGCTTGTCAAAGTTTTATTGCCAACTAGAAATTTACTCATAAATTCCATATGCTTGGAAGGTGTTGTCTTCCTTCTTTACATTGTTTTGTTGATCATACCTCTCTCATTGTCCTATAATTTGTTTCTTCAGCTTTGTGGTCTTACTGAATCTTTCTTTATATTCCATTCACCTTTTCTACCCCTTACCATGTTTGATATTCCTCGGGTACTTCTGTGTTGAATGCTTTAAACCATCTCAACTATTTGCAACTTTGCAATTCATTGCAAATTATCCTGGACTTCATATCAGCCAACTTAATGACTCCCTCCCTTCTTGGTCCACTTTATATATTTCTTTTAATTGAGTAAGGTTCATTTCTTTTCTTGGAGAGTCTGGACCAGAATTGCATAAGTTGTTCTCTAATCAATGCACTCCTATGATTTTTCTTAAGAGTTGATTAATTTTATGGGAGATGCTTGTAGTTAAGAGTGGAGCAGATAGCTTATCTTACACAAAAGTGAAAGAAATTTATTGTTTTGTAACTAGGTAAATCACTTGGTGTTTATCTTTTTACGCCCTTTATTTCCCATGTTCTTTTTTTACATTTCCCTTTTATCCTTTTTGATTCATTACTATTATTATTATTTTGATAAGTATTCATCATTGTTTTTATTATAAAAATTATTCTTTTGCATTTATTCAGACACATCTGGTACTGTAAGGAAGACCGGGGGGAACTTCAAGGAAAAATTACGTGAGCTTGGAGGACTTGATGCGGTCTTTGAGGTTGCCAGGAATTGTCATACCATTATGGAGGTGTGAGCCTGTATGTTTGTTGGATCTCATTTTCTATGTTACTGAAATGGAATATGTGAATGGTCAGAAATGAGAGATCATAAAGCATTATCTTGTTGTGAAAGTTACACTATTTGCATTTTCTTCCTCTAATTAGCATAGTTTATAATTTCTATTTTCTTGAATTGGATTATTCACTGATGCAGGAAATACTTGTGACATGCTTCTGTCCTGATGACATCTCCTTCCTAAACTACACCATTCTTGTAGTTGTGAAATTCACCGAGGAGGTGCCAATATCACATTATAACCCCACATGCAACTCTGTTCCCATGCTTGGGGTTAACTTTATGTGATTGTTTAATTAGTTATTTGTTCCCACATTGATATTTGTTTTGGTATCTCGGAGTTAATCGTTTCAATGAATAAATGGCAAGTAATATTAATTATATATCCCTGAAGAGCTGTAGTTCTCTGTCCGTTCATTGGATTTTTAGTTAATCTAATGTCAGTTTCCTTTTTTATTTTCATATTTTTTTCTATATGAATATGCATGCATCCAATCACCTAAACTCTTTGGCTTTATTAGATCAAAATCTGTTATTGTAGCAAAGAAATCAATATTTCCACGGCAACTTGCAACTTAAAAAATTCAGCTGCTTTTTTAGCAGTCAATACAAATTTTAACAAATTATGTTAGTCTTTCCATGGGTTTGTCATTGTTGGTTGACAATTATTCATCTTAGTTGGTAAAATCTGTTAAGGTGTGAACAAATCACCAATGTGGGTTTTTCTGATGGAGCTTGAAGTTTCAAGTTGTAGCTACTAACTGCCCTTCCTTTTTCTGCACTTCTCCTACTTTCCTATGAAGAAGAAAATGCACTTATAATGTGTTGGCATGATGGTTTACTTATCAAAAAATAAAACTAAAAATGTATTGGCACAATGTTTAACTTGTTTGTAATTGAAGGTGCCATCTAATTTCAGAATCATGGTAATTTTGAGCTGTGGTTATTACATTACATTTTATTGTACATTGTTGTCAGTCAATTGCAATCCTAAAAAGTTACTATGCTGTTTGCTTGTTATTTGGAAAAGATATCTTTCTTGTAAACTCATAAATTTGTTTGCAGGGATGGTTAGAAAAAAGTTCATCTTCAATTCTGGAGTCAAAAGATAATGCAGATCTAGAAAGTCTGGTGCTGCTTTTAAAATGTTTGAAAATCATGGAAAATGCCACGTTTCTTAGTAAGGATAATCAGGTAAACTGAATGCGCTTATAGTTCCTTACTCCCCCCCTCCCAAAAAAAAAAAAAAAAAAAAACCACCACCACCACCACCAAAAATAAATAAATAAAAATCTCCCCAATTTAGTTGTGAAAAGTAAATTGCCTTTTAACACTGAATTATGAATCATTATAATTTTGGTATTATTTTTTTATAACAGAATCATTTGCTTGAAATGAAAGGAAACTTCAACAGTCAAGGTTCCCCCCGATCTTTCACAAAACTCATAATAAGTGCCATCAAGATTCTCTCAGGTATCTAACAGTGCTAGAGGTTATTTTCAATTTTTTTTTTGTGGTTTTGTTTCCTGTGTTTGACATTAATATCTTACATATCAATTCACATTTTGTAGGTCTTTCTTTACTTAAAAGTTCATCGGACAATTCCCATAAGGACGAGTTTTATAAACTTTCCAATGGGACTTGTCATGCTCCTGACATATCTTTAATAGTAGACCATAAAGGTACGAGTGACATCTTTCCATCCCCCCCAACCCCACCCCACCAAAAAAGAAAATGGATATTGTGTCAATAAAAATCAAGGAAAGAGGAAGCCCTTGTTTTGCCCTAAAAATGGGTAGTATAGTTGATTTGAATTATTATGGAAGGACCTTTACACATAATTTGCATGATCTATTATGTATGTTGTTGCAATAATACATTGTATTCTTTAAAATAAAATTTCTATCTGGAAATAAATTAGTATATTGGAAGATTGTGAGTGTCACCAGCTTATAGAAAATTTGTCATTCTTGTTAATCTTAAATAAATGATATTGGTTTAGCTTTATTTTTTTAATGTGATTTTCTTTTCTAGAATCTGCAGTGGACAGCAATGAGATTTTATCGGTTAGTTCTTCTATAAGATGCTGTAACACAGAGTTGACCGCTTCTCAGAAGAGCTTCAATGTATCTCAGAACAGTCAATTGTTGCCTGCTGGTCGGTCGGGATTTTCTAAATCCCATTCTGAATCTGCCACTCCTTCTGCAGCTGATACTTGCTTGTTAAAGATGAGAGTCAATTCTTCCGCATCTGGCTCATGTAGTGGAACATCAAGGAGTTCAAATAGGGAAATGTCTGCTAGTAATAATGGTTCAAGGATGAGCTTAGGTCTTGGCAAGAGACCCAAGGTTACTGAAGACACCAAGTTTGAATTCCTAGAGGACAGCGAGGATCCTTTTGCTTTTGATGAAGATGATTTTGAACTATCTAAGTGGGACCTACTATCTGGGAAACAAAAAGAATCTCGAACTCGAAAAAGCATTGCAACATATAGAGAACCTGAAGATGGGTGTCAATTTCAACCGATGTTAAGCCAACAGGAATCAAGTAATGGGGAAAATCATTGTTCACATGAGGCCACTTGTTCATCTGCTGTTGATAAAGAGAAGTCCAACCGTCTAGCAGAGTGCCTTCTTACATCTGTCAAGGTAGTTAATTTTATCTAAATTTAGATTTTGGAACTACGATCTATTAATAAATTGTGGTTTTCTTCTTAACTTGTTTGCAATAGAGTGAAGGGTAGGGGTGTACTATCTGCTTATCCTGGAATTATATGAGATTAGACCTTTGAATTGTATTTTTTCTTCGATGTTATGTATCAGATGGTGGTCAAACTTCAAAGGTCTGTCTAGTTGCACCACGAGATCTATAAAGTCTTTGTTGTACTGTTTTCATAGTCAAGTAGAGGAGTACTTTTTAAGATTTCCTTTCTAATTACTTCTTGGGTTCTCTAATACTTATCATCTATTCACTGGCTTGTATAAGAGAAGTATAATACTACGTTACTAAATTTATAACAATTTATCAGGTTCTCTCTGTTGGAGGGTGTTTGTTTGATTGAAGTCTCTGTAACTTGGTTCTGATTTGTGCTGTCTCAAAAGTTGATTAAAGTGTTGAAATTTTTTAATTTATATTAACTTCCTAATTGCAGGTTCTCATGAACTTAACAAATGACAATGCTGTGGGTTGTCAGCAAATTGCTGCCTGTGGAGGACTGGAGACCTTGTCTTTGTTGATTGCTGACCACTTCCCATTATTCAGCTCATCCATGCCTCCTTTCAGCGAGATATCAGAGAACACCTTGTCATCGAGTGTTGAAGTTGACCACCAGAATGACAGACATCTCACTGATCAAGAATTAGATTTTCTTGTTGCTATTTTGGGCTTGCTTGTAAACTTGGTAGAGAAGGATAATCACAACAGGTACAACCAGAACAGTTGGTTTATTTTGAGGCTGTTGGTGCATGAGATAATAACATGTTTCTCTATAAATGTGTGTCCTTTCTTCAAGCTATACTTTAAAGCCATCTATTCGTCAAAGCTTGAGTTATATGGCAATAACATTGCTTAATTGATGATTCTGGGATCTTTATTTGTTCTTGTAGTCGATTATTAAAAAAAGGCCATTGTACAGTGTTGGCCTGCCAATGGGGGGCATTGGGAGGGGTTGACTGGATACAGGCCTAACCTCAAGAGTTATTTGCACTAAGTGGCTGTGCTCAGGCTCGGACTTGTGTTCTCATGCTCGTCAGCTGAGCTTTTACCATTGCACCAAACAATGGCTCCCGTGCCACTCATTTACTTAATTCTCACAAGACATGGTTTTGAATTCCTGCTGCATTTGCAAAATTTTAGAATCCTGTGAATTAAGAGGGTAGTATGTAAATTTCAATTTATTCACCATCTCCATCTGTTATGGATTTTTACGTATAATTTTTTTTCCAGTTTTTGTACTGTTCCAAAGTTTTATTCAAAATTAGACATTATTGCATATATTATTTTGTTTTAAGGTTTTAGCATAATAATACCCTCCTTTTTAGATGAAATTCAGCAGAAATATGCATAGTACAGTACACTAAGAGAAATTTTTTTTTTTTATTTACAAACAAATTCTTCCAAACCAGAATATTTTTGGTTAGATGTTTGCAAATTGCGACTCTTAAGTCTATTTATTAGCCCTTTTTAATCTTTTAGGGGACAATCTCTTCTTATGGTGACTTCAAAAATCTTGATTATTGTCGCATAGAACATTAAAATCATATTTTCCACTCGTTAAATCTTATAATATGGTTTACTGCAGATCACGACTTGCGTCAGCCCGTGTTCCGTTCCCTGGCTTCAAAGGGTTGCAAGAGGAGCATTGTAGGGATGTAATTCCACTATTGTGCTCGATCTTTTTGGCCAACCAAGGTGCAGGTGAGGTGGCTGGAGAAGGAAAACTTGAGACCTGGGTGAGTGAATTGCATGTTATATTCAGAACTTTAGTATTATTCTGCATTATCTTTTATTTTATATTGAAAGCTTTTATGCTCTGGTTGCTGAGTTACTAAAAGGATAATGAAAATCTAAAGATTCTAGACCTTATATTATGTGTTACAGTAGCAAAATTATAAGGAACAAATATCAAAATATGAAGTTTGGATAAATAAAGAGCTGAGAAGGGCATTGTAATTTAAAATTTTATCTTCAATCTTCGAGCTGCTAATGCAAAGAAACTCAAATTATTGTTCTCCCATTAAAGTTGTGCTTGCGTGGTGCAACAAATATAAACGAACTATTCTGGCATTCAAATGCTAGAAACTTCTTGCAGAAATACGCCAAGTTTTTCAGCCTGCAAATTTTGCCTCCTAATAATGTTTATGCCCTTAAAATGAATGCCTTCACAGGTGAATGATCTTTGTTGATAAAATGACAATTCCAGAATAAGAAATTTCAATCATAACAACATGGGAAACCTAGCTTCCCCCCCCCTTTGAAGTGCATTTATCAGATCAGCTCCTGAAATGGCCCTGCTCTATTCATGGCCTATTTTTTTTTGTTTGATTGATCTCCTTTTTGTATTCATTCGATCTGAGGCAAGCAAACGAGAAGTTGTACAAAGGAAGTTTCTTTATGCAATGCATAATGGGCGGGCCTCCTATGGATTCCTCCAACTCGATGAAGGGAGGGAGAAGTTGGAGGAAGCCCTCTTTCTATATGAAGATTCAAACAAAAAAGAAAAGGAACGATATCTTATTGAATAATCTGACTGGATGTAGTGTTGTTAGCAAACGAAAGGAGAAAAGGACGTGAGAAGGGGTTGGTTTGCAAACTGGACATAGGAAATGCCTAGGCCGTGTAAATTGGGGCTTTCTCCTTTTTATGTTGAAAAAGATGAGATTTGGAGATAGGTGGTGAGGGTGGATGAATTCCTTCTTGGTTTTAGTACAAGGATCTCCAACGGGTTTTTTCCATTCTTAAAGGGGATTAAGACAAGGGCATCCTCTTTCCCCTTTTCTTTTGTGATCGTAATGGAGGCTCTTGGCAGATTATTATCTAGGGCTGTTTCGGGTGGACTGTTGAGGGGTTTTGGCTTGGAGAATGGTAGGACGGTGGAGAATTCCCATCTTCTATTTGTAGATAATATTTTGATCTTTTGTGAGGCATAGGAGAGCCAACTCCGGTTTTTGAGGTGTGTGCTTATTTTCTTTGAGGCAGTTTTTGGGTTTGAGGGTTAATCTCAATAAGAGTGAGATCATCCGGTGGGCTAGGCGAGGGAGGTGGAGGTTCTAGCGCGGGGGGTGGGTGCTTTCCCCTCTACATATTTGGGCTTGCCTTTGGATGCATTAGTGAGATTAACAACGGTGTGGGATGCCGTGGTGGATAGGGTTCAACGGCCTCTAGGGGGGGTGGAAGCGTCAAGACCTCTCAAAAGCAGGAAAGATTATTCTCATCAAGAGTACATTGGCTAATCTCCCTATTTATTACTTGACTCTTTTTCCGATGCCTATATTCGTAGATAGGAAGCTTTATAAGTTGCAGTGGGACTTCCTTTGGAAAAGAAAGGACGGGGAGAAGAAAATTCATCTTGTAAAATAGGAGCAAAATTTTCGATGGAATTTGGGGGGGGGGGGGGGCTAGGGATTTAACATGGTTATTAAAATCCCGATCCGGATCTTATGATCCTACGATTTTACGATCTAAAAGGACAATCGATTCGGATCCCATAAAAATTCCCTAAAGGGTAGGATCTTATGAAATTCTTATAAAATCACTAGGATCCCGAGTTGACTCGATTCTACCAATTTTAACGATCCTGCAATATAGCCCTATAATGTTATTTTGGCATGTGTCTTTGATAAGAACCATAGTAATATCATAAAACAAATACCAAGATTTATTTAAATATCCTAAGTGAGACAATTATGTCGAAACTTGCTCACGTTTTTACTTCTTGAATAACTTTTTTAATTTGCATTTGCTCATGTTTTTTCTTCTTGAATAACTCTTTTAATTTGCTTCAAACTAGTCAAGTGTTGTACTAGTTAATTTAAGTCATTTAACTCTTTATTATGACTAGTATAGTCCGATATTGCCATTTAAAAAAAGTACTTTAGGCTAATTAACTTCTCTTCCTCCCCCCCTCTCTCTTACATATACACACAAAAACTCAATAAACTTGTTTTGAACTAATTAATCTCTTATACTATATTGATCCTAGAGATTTTTCTATATAATAGGTTTTGTTATAAAGCCTTTCATGCCTAAGTAAACCAACTATTTTAAAATAAAAATTTTATTCTAATCTAAATATAAAAAATAAAACATTTGTTACACTAATTTATTAAAAAAATATTAGGATTAGTAGAAGCTTTTGTATTCTAAATGTTTATTATAGTTTTTTTTTTTCCTTCATATTTTTTATGTATTTTAAATTTATTTATTCTGTATTTTTAAGGATTCTTAAGATGCAAAAATATTAATTGGTATTAGTTTTATCATTTTGTAAAATCTTACAATTCTCGATTTGATCCTATGACTTGATTTTGAGGACCTTCCCATCGATCCATTGTAGGATCCCGATTTTAACAACCTTGGGATTTCAAGATCTAAGATTGTTCATTTAAGTGATTTTGGGGAAGTGGTTGTGGTGCTTGCAATAGAGGATCAAGCTCTATGGAGGGAGGTAGTCTCTACTAAATATGGGTGTGAGGACAAGAGGTGGTTTTCGAGGGAGGATGGAGGCTAGGGGTTTAAAGATCTAACTTCTAAGACTTTTCAATAAAGTGCTTTTGGGGAAGTGGTTGTGGCGCTTTGCAATAGAGGATCGAGCTCTGTGGAGGGAGGTAGTCTCTACTAAATATGGGTGTGAGGACAAGAAGTGGTGGAAGACTTTCAGAAGCTCATTCAATATGAGGTGGGGGAGGGATGCTTGCAACACCCCACCCCCCAAAATTTTGTTTTAAACATAATTTTTTGCGATCACTTTTCTTTTGGGTGGAAGAAGAGAACCCTTTGTATTTAGATGTGCTTATAGATTTTTTTGAGGACCTAAGGCTTTGGTTTTGTGGCCTATTGTCCCTATTGTAATTATGGGTCACCCCCTTCGGGCGTCTTCATTTATATATGAATAGAATGAACTTTTACTGATAAAAAAAATAAAAAATCATTATCCACTACAAAATCCTGGCTCATGTTCCCAAAAGCGTCTGGTTTGCCGATATGGAACAAAGCTATATGTTGTGTAGTGGATTAGCTCAGTGTGGGGGGTGTAGAACATGGCAAGGGTGTGCTGGCTTTAGTGGAAAATTATATTCTTTCTTATCTTATTTCTGAGATACAAATATTACGCAAAAACTTACAATTTTTCTCTTTTTACTTCAAATGTAAAGCAACAACTTTACAAAAGATTGGGGAGAGCATATGTAAATCACAAATTAATAAAATTAATAAATAAAGATAGCATGATACTCAATCATGAACCAACTGTTACAGTCAATTTTCTTTTTAAAAAAAAGTTTGTGCAAGTAAAAGACTGCTAAAATAAAAATAAAGGAGCAATAATGAATCAAAGAATTTCGTTACATCCCTTCTAAGATGTTCCACTTAGTCTTGGTATTTCGTAGGGATAAATGATACACTGACCCGGTAGAGAATATAAATTTTTTACTTATGCGCTATTAAAACTAATAAAAGATACCTTCAGATGACTAAATATAGATACTGGTATGTCTTCTAATAATAAATATTTGCGTGATTTGGAATAGAGTATTGTTACTTGTAACGCGGATCGTTATGGTACGGGGAACTGGAATAGGAACGGGTACGTAGATCGTGACTTGTTATAGAGCATGGTACGTTCGGGTTAGGTTTCTTTGAATCACTTTGTTGGAACAAAATACGTTTATTTAGAACGTAACATATTTTTTGATTATATTTGTAATAATATTGGTATATATGTATACATCAAAAAGATTTCAACGAATCTAATCCATTATAAAATAAAATTTCAATGACGTGTGTGTATTTTGTATGATTTTTTTGGTTCTTTTGATATTTTAGATTGGAACGCTAAATCTTGCATTCAAAATCGTTAATGAACCATGTTTTGGATTGTGCGATCCCAATTTGCAATTCGCTAGGGGTGGAGCAAATTGTGGTAACCATGGAATAGAGTAATATGTTCTATAGAAGACCTGAAGTAGCTCCATCTAGGAACTTTAGATAGATGCATTCTCTTATAGGGTTGGTTTTTGGCCCTTAATATCTGTGAGATTTGGCCCATTTAATATTAAGCCTTCACGTAGGTGATGGATTCTTGATTTATGTAGAAGGAGACGGGCACAAGGAATTAGGTTATAGTTAACATATCCTAAATCCAAATTGTGTTGCATTGTGCAGGATGATGAGGCAGCTGTGTTACAGGGAGAGAGAGAAGCTGAGAAGATGATTGTAGAGGCTTATGCTGCCCTTCTTCTTGCATTCCTTTCAACTGAAAGGTTTGTATGCTTTTTCTGGATTTTTGTTTCCTTAGATAATAGTTTTTCTATGTATTTTCTCAATGACTATCTCTTCTGCCACTAACAGTAGGAAAATACGGAATGCCATTGCTGAATATCTCCCGGATCACAAACTGGCAACTCTTGTACCTGTGTTGGAGAGATTTGTGGTACGTATTTGTTGGGACTACTAAGGCTGTAAGTTGGTAAAGCATGAAAATAGCAATAAAAATTCCTTTTCCAGTTTCCTGCCCAAACTTATCATAGGCAGAAATTTGGTTCAGAACCTTCTGGGTGGTCGATAGTGAAGAATAGTAAGGCAATGATGAGTTGTGTTTGTTATTATGCATTCACCGATAAAGCGAGCAACTTACTGAAGTGTCCTTGCTTTACTGGGTAAAATGACTGCAGCACCCTCTGTACTGTGACTTGGCATGCTGCAGTTGGTGGGGAGCTGCAGAGACATATTCTCTACAATTAAGAAACTTTCTGCTTGCTTTTCAAAATTTTCATGTGGAAAAAACTGTCCATTTTCAATACATGGAATTATCATTTACAATGCCCAAGAAGCAAGCAAACACTGCAATTTTTGGCTTCCCTATTGCAGAGGATATGGAGGATTAATCCCGAGATACATCTCATTTTGGATTTATTAAATGGCATTTTCTATCCAAAATAGTTCACATTGCTTTGGATGCTTAACCATTCATCAAAATGTGGATGACTAACTGATGAATGGACCTAGATCTAAAACAATGTTCTCAGTGCACAAGGCTTGTGCACTCGGCATGGTTTGAGAGAAGTGGATGGTAGGTAGCCTTTCCCATATTTTATAGAGGCTAATTCTCAGGACTCTAACCTGCCCACTGTGCTGGTGCTGGTGCTCGTGCTGGGCAGACGATAGCTTGTAATTGTGCCAGGTGATTGACCTCTATGGATGGACTTGGATCTCAATAATCTAATTCATGACAAATCTAGGAGATGTTCGTTTATTAGAGGAGTTGAAGCACTAAATGGCCCATTTTTTTGAATTAGACTGGCAACATATATAGACCGTTAATTATATTTTGTTTTTCAGGAATTTCACTTGGCACTGAACATGATCTCACCGGAGACCCATTCAACTGTGCTTGAAGTAATAGAATCATGTAGGGTGCCCTAGAGAGCTCCAGAGAATGGTCAACTTGTACAGCCTCAGCTTTCCTTTGGATCAACTAGTTGTTGTTACACGATGCCCGTGGGAGATGGGATTGCTGCCGCACATCAACAAACTGACCGCAGGCCTGTGTTATTGTATGATTTACGCTTGTCTGTATAATTTTTTTTTCTTTTTTTTTTGGGTCTTTCCTTTACATTATTTTACCAGCCTTATTTTTCACCATTTTGGTGCAGGCTGAGATGATGCTTGTATACGAAAAATGATAGCAAATCTAATTTGTTTTCCCGTGCATTGCCTATGCAATTTGTTATTGTATTTGTCTTCCTCTTTTGGCAACTATCTTTTGTTGTCTTAAGATTACCGTTTGAATATATTTTCATTTTTATTGTTTTTATTTTTAGAATGAAAGCTGTAAGAATTTTGAAAATGCACTTCTTTTTTTCTAATGAAAATTTAGAATTTTTGAAAACAAATATTTCTAGTTTTCTGAAAAAGGTTGCTTTCAAATATTTTTCCTTCCAAAAATAGTTATTGAAATCCCTACCAAATGCATGTGTTGTTAGTGTTTTCATTTCTTCTGTTTTTGAGAACAAAAAAATAAAAACAGTTTTTGAAAATGTATTATGGTAATACTTCAAATCTCACAGTTGATGTGGTACATCATATCAGTGGCATGCCATATGGCCATCTTTGTTTCATGGACAGGGTTAAGGAAGATTAATTGTCCCCTGCACTAATAATTCCAGCACCCTTTTTCACTATATAATCGCCAGTTGAATGGGATTATGTCTATGTTTGTTTGTCGGTTTGGGGAGGAAATTTGATAAATTAATAATTGTTTTCTTTTTCTTTTTGTCAGAATGAACTTGTTAGAAGCATATAAGGGTGCTTTTTAGAGTGCAAACAATGCCTAATGTTGTAATATTTTCTTTACGCGTACAAGAAGAAAGCCACATAATTGAAACCTAACCTAATCTTAAAACGATAGCGGGCAGGAATACTTCTTGTCATCTTGTCTTGAACCACTCTAGTATAGGGCCCATTCCTTTGGGCTCCATCAGCACCATTATCGGGCCTTGGCCCATAGTTTTCTGCCACCCAAACCAATAACTCTGGGCATTATCACTAGCCCCTTTGGGCCCACCCAAGCCCCTTTCTGACATTTTCAGCTCTTCGGCCGGCCTAAAGCAACAAATGCAGCCAACTGCCAATGACTGGTGCATTGTGTTCTTCACAATCTGCATGATGAGAAACGAAGAAAACTTCTTTGGTGCGTGTATATGTATTAAGTAGGGGTAACACCCCTTCTGGTTTACCCGGATTTTGCTTAACTCCATTCGGGTATAATTAATCCAAAAAAGCTTTGGGTACATAAAAAAAACAAAAAAAAGCAGACAATTGAAACCTAACCCAACCTGAAAAAGATTTAAGGTTTGGTATTCTTGGTCATCATGTCGAGAAACACTAGAATAAGGTCCATTCCTATGGGCTCTATCATGACCACTATTGGGCCTTGGTGCATAGTTTGGTGCCACCCAAACGAACTTCTCACAGCCTTATTGCTAACCCCTTTCTGACTTGTTCGGCTCTTCGGCCTGCCTATGGCAACAAATACAACGGCAGGTATAAGATGCTCATAAATGAAGTCAAAGCGGGTCGGAATGTGACTTTTAAAATTTCGTTGGATTCGGGGAGGGTTTGGGGGATGGTCACCCTGCCCCCGCCGCATTTATATATTAAGTTTTTTATTTATTTATTCTTATATACATTATATTTACCAATAAATAACACTATATAAAATTAGTTTTAATGTTTTTCATGTCACACTTATATTTTTTTTCTTGTATTAGTTATTTTGGCAAAAAAAAAAAAAAATTTACTTATCAAAATAAAAGTTTTAACTTAAAAAATATATATATCGGAATTTGATACAGGACGGAGCGGGGTGAAGTCGGAGAAAATAAATGGCGTCAGGATCGGGGTAAATCTCTAAACAGGACGAGGCGGGGTGAGATTGGAGGTAGAAAATATAAACAGAGTCAGGATTGGGGAAGGACAAACCCACCCCAAACCCGTTCCGTTGTCATTTCTACCAATGATTGATGACTTTCACAGTCTTCATCATGAGAAATGGAAGGAAACTCATCTGATGGATATAGATATATAACATATATATTGATGTGCCAAAGATATCTCTACTCTTGAGATAATGATACGTGAATTTTTGAGTTGCGTTCTAAAATTTAGTATTAAGCAGGCCAATCACAGATCTACAAAACTGAAAGATTATCACAGTTCAACAAAAAGAGTGACATATTGAGATAAGTACGATGTCTAGATTCCCTCCTAAGATCTTATCAAAACAGCAAGAGTTCTGACCATAAAGGTGGCGCAGAGTATGCCCTAGACCCAGGCTGGATTTTTTTTTTTTGACTTGCTAGAATTTATCAAACTCTGATTTCCTTTAGCCATCGTTGGGCCTCTCCAGTGACCTATAAAGCTCATTGTTTTGTGAGTATCTTCGAGTCAATATCAACTTTTGATTTGATTAAGCCAGAATTCACAATAACATACTTTATTATAACATACACGAGTAGTGTTAGGTATCTCTAATTGCATCTAGAATATGATGTGTTAGGATATAATAACTTTGAAAATCAAACCTTTTGAGATCCAAAACCATCCTGACATATCACATTGGCGATATATATATTTTGGAAAATGCTGAGTATCCCTAGTTTATATCTCTAATGTAATATGTCAAGATATAATAGTTTTGGGTCCAACAAGATGTGATTTCTAAAGCTACTATATTTTGATACATTTGATTGTGGATATAAATTAGGGATACCTAGCACTACTATATATAAAAAATGATAATGTTTGGCTCCACACTGGGTAGGAAGAACCTCTTCTTACTTGCTTATGTGTCATTACCACAATATGCCACGTGTTTTTTAATTTAATTTTTATTTTTTAATTAAAACTAAATAGTCAGTAAGTTCCTCCTGCCCGAAGGGCCTTAATCATTTCCTTATGGTTTCTCACTAAACAAACATACACACAAAGATCTGTGCATATACACACGCAACTATTATACTCTCCCTTGCCACAACGATCCTTTGTTGAGTTTTTAGAAATTACACACAAACAATGGATTCGGATTGTGATTCTTAGACGAGAGAATTGGGAGAAATACTTAATTAAAACTTGGTTCAGGCAGGCATGGCTTCTGCTCTGTTTTCTGAATCTCCTCCCACATTAAGAAGCCACCACCCTTGGGAGAAATACTTAATTTTAACTTTGATCCTGATTTCTGTTGGTTTCAGTTCTGAAGATGCAAGGAACCAAGTCAACCCCATAAATACCCAATACTTTGACATTTACACAACTAGATTGACCTGTTTTCCCTCCGGGAAAGCAAGTGTGAGAAAATTGGGTTTTGGAGGAAATTGATAATGGCACTAAAGGGGCTTTTCTAGTTGAATTCCTGTGCACAAATCTATCTCTGGGTAAATTCAGATCAAAATTTAACTTCCCTATGACCATTGAGCTTTCATTTTCATTTGAGTAAATTCAGAAGGAACTTTTATGTTGTGTTTGTAGCACATCCTAAACAGACTCATGTTTCCAGTGATTCTTGCATCTGAAAAGTACTTTTATAATAAACTCCAACTCATAATCACCCAGAAAAATGCATACACAACTCCAGCAATCATTAGAGGCAATTCTTACTTGAATTTGATTATAAAAGTGCCATTAATTTCACAAACACATAATACAAGCTACACAGAAAGAAACTGCAGGGTAAGTTTTTACTTAATGATGCCCAACACAGTCAATTATTCATGTTTATCTTTAGATCAATGTAACTTCACACTTCAATGGTCACAAACCTTTGCCGAAGATGTTTAATCAACTATGGTTACTGAGGAAGGTGATGATCAGTTGATTTACCTGGTCAGGGAATTGCTCATGAACAAAATGGCTTCCTTCAGGCAAATATGTTATCTCCAGATTGGGGACGTACACTTTCACCTGTCCACTTCTTATATACTCCTCCATTCCTGCAAATGCGAAGACATAATCCTTCTCACCCATGATCAGCAGTGCCGGAGCTTCAACTTTTGGATCTGTTGTGGTAGACGCTTCATGAAGTGCCCTATAACAAAACAAAATAATAAACTCTGTTTATCAGAAAGTAGCCAATTAGAACTTCACAGAAGTTGCAATCGCCAACCTTTCTTTTTTTTTTTTCATTTTCAAATCACAGCAGTCTAAATCAAGGATCACATGGGATGCTGTGATTTTACCGAACATGTAAAATTGGTGCTCTACTAAGATGCTCCCTGTTATGGGCAAAATTATGGTTGCAACTGGATAACATGATGTGATAGATAGACATGGGGTACAAAGGAAGACACAACTGTTGCTCATGCAAAAAAAATGGATCAAGCTGGTTACCTATAAGGAACTTGCAATGCAGTTTGGAATCCAGATTTCTCATACAAAGCTCCATAGGCTGCGAGATCTTCCTCTGTGAACCAAGGGGGTAGAGGAGTGGTTGGTTCCACCAAATCCATAATCTCCTGGTTCTCCCCAGCTATTGGTATTTCACTTTTGGAGAAGAGGATATAGATATTTCGCACCACGGTTTTAGCATCAAGGTGACCAAAATCGGCTTCAGCTCGTCCAGGTTCCTGGATTGGAGATCAAGAAATGAAAACTGCAGTTATTAATGTGTAATAAGAAAACTTTTTGGGTGGTTGTCATGAATTCACCCGGATTCTTGATGCTTCGTTTGCGACTTGAAATGACCAGAAAAATGAAAAAAAATTGACCCCCTTTTTTGGAGGTCCGTTTTGTCTCTTATGGTATAACCTGCTTGTATAAAGGTATTATTTAGAGTTTTAACTTATGAGAAGATAGTCATCATTGGGAGAAGAGGGGTTTTGGGTTTTGAGATTTTTTGCTCTTGTAATCTTTTTGATACATAGTGTATTGATCACCGCTGCCTGTAAACATAGGCATCTTGTTGAACCACGTAAATCTTGTATTTTTTTTGTACATTTTGTTTATTTTGCTTGTTTTAAATTGATTTATTTTTTGTTTGATCGCTTATGCATAACAAAAATTACCAGATACCTTCCATCTTGAAACATAGAAGCCTTCAGGGAGTTGCTTGTGGTGCGCAGGGATTTGTGCCTGCATGAATGGCACACCCAATGTTACAACTCCCGAGACCCTTTCTGGGTGGAGAAGGGCAAACTGGTAAGCAACCGGGGCTCCAAAATCTTTCCCAACAAGAAAAGCCTGCACATAATATATACACGTATGTGTGAGAGAGAGTTGCAACGTTTTAAAAAAATGCCTTTATTTTTTGGCTCAATAAAATGAACACCTGATGATATTTATTAACATTTATAACAGAATCCACATACAGAAAAATAACTAAAGCTCCATTTTTTACTCATAAAAGTTCTCCAAAATGCAAAAAGTGGACTGTGACTCCTTTTATACCAGGGCTATACAACCTTATACAGAGAAATGAGTTGAGAACAAATTAATAGTATTGTAGAGAGATGACTGATGCAAGGAAAGTTCATTGATAATGTTAGACAGCTATTCCAGATATGTCCAGAATACTACAAACCCTTATTTAAAATTTTCCACTGAAAGGTTGATATATCCCAATGACGTTCAAAAAGCTGAGAATTTAGCAAAGCCTGCAAAAGCAAAAAAGAGGGGTGGAGGGCAAGGGGAATACAAAAAAACCCAGAACCTCAGATAAATTTGGATTCAGAACCCATTTTATTTACGTATCATGACACATGCACACACAACACTGTATGGAGTCCTATTAAACCAAGAACTATAGGCCTGCCTGCCATCCACACCAGAATAAATTGAGTTTTCTGAATAAGCATGATAGTGAAGGAAGACCTCCTAGGGATAAGAGACATGGGGCTAAGAGGAGAGCCAAAACAATGATCTTTTGTGTATAATCGTGCATAATTTCGAATGTTTTCTGTTTTTGTATGTAAACCAAATACAATGCAAGAAAAAGTTTCTAGATTCAGGCGACACAGACAACATATAAGTTACCATGCTTGCAGATCCATCGTTTCAGTCTTTAACAACTATTCCAATAATTACGTACATATCCAATTTGACCTATGGATGAATATACAATCATATGTTTCATGCTTGTTTCTCAGTAAAATCTTAGTATATTGAAAGAGAATCTATAAATCTAAAGATGATCTGCATGGTTGAGACTACAATTTATTAAGTGAAAGAAATCTAGAATTTTTAAATAAAATCGGTGCAAACATTTTTACTGTTCTACAAGAATGGAGAAAGGAAATTTAAAACACTAATGCATGTACTTTGTGGGTGAGTGCTGCTATTAGAAAAGGATAACTTTATTGCTGGAGCTTCATGCTTACAAATATATGTAAAGCAGCTAATTGGTTAATTGATCACAAATTTTTCTAAAATTTTTTTTGAAGTAGACAAAACTAAATCCTAGCAATCATGAGATGGAATTGTGCTGAAACACCAAAGCTGGAAGAGGTTGAGGGGTTAAAAGGATCAAGGGGTTGCAAGATTCTTCTATAGTTTGCAAAAAGAATAATAAAAAAAAGAGCATATTGAGTAATTTATGCAATGCTGAAACACAATTCATAAATAAAGCCATTGACTAATTTATCATCATAACCAAAAAAAGAATCAAATAGTTACACTTCTATCATTTTCCATAATTCTTTTTTGGGCCAATTTTGGATCCCCCCTCCAAATATATATATATATATATATATATATATCATAGAGGTCGAAGATTTTATTCAAAATGCTAAAACATTTGTTTGTACCAGGTAACACAGTATTCAAACAATTTACTTTCTAATCTTTTCTTCTGCTTTCTCAACCATTGCTAATTTCTCCACTATTTTTCTTCTTAAAAACATGAACAACTTGGGCAAACTCAGTGTGAGTTGGATTAGCCTGATCTTCAGCACAATTCTAGTTCCCTTTCAATGTCAATAAATACAAAATATGAAATAGGTGGGTTGAGTTTTAGGCTCAATAGTTACTCCTAAATCCTCAATTTGTTTTCTTTTTACTGCGTGGAGTAGACTTATGAATAATAGTATTGGCCGAGTGGCCGCGGCATTGGAGAATTAATACAAATGTTTTTGCTTTGGAGGCTCGATCACTGTTGAAGTTGATGATCAGAGGTTCTAATCCGCTCGAACAGCAATCCTGCCGATGCCTCTTCCAGCCAACATGAAGTGGTCCATATCTCTGGAAACCAGCAATTGAGAAATGAGAAAGAATATGGAAGTACCTTAGGTATGCTGAGAGCATCGAGGATTCCTTCGAGATCAGTGATAAGGTCAGAGAAGGAGGCCTTCTCCGGTTCCGGCGGTGGATCGGATAGTCCGTACCCTCTGTAATCTGGTGCGATGGCGCGGTAGCCGGCCTTGGCTACGGCACTCATCTGGTATCGCCACGTGTACCATATCTCTGGAAACCCGTGCAAGAACACCACAACCGAGGGTCCAGTTCCGATCTCAGCTACGTGAAGCTTCAGCCCATTCACTTCTATATACTTGTGCTGTATTTGATCCATTGAGCTTCTGAGCGAGACAGAGAGGGGGAAGGAGGGTAGGTATTTGTGTTTGGTAGTTAACTGTCGAGTTGGGAGTGTCTTTGTTCTCTCACAAGTCAGTGGAACTAATATGTTAAAATTGTGACATACATTTTATTTTATTTTATTTTAAAATATCTCAATTTAAGAGTTTTATTTAAAATATTAGTATAATTTAATCATTAAAATTTGAAAATTATCTTTTATTATAATATATAAAATAATTTATTAGAAGTTAAATAAAAGTATTATTGAAAATTTAAATAATTTTATAATAATTTTTAAAACGTTAGAATTTCAAAATAAGATTCTTTAATTTAAAACAAAGAAAGTAATCTTTAAGTTTGGAGAGTGCTCCTCGTTTATTTTTAAGAGAAATGAAAGATATTCATTTCAAGTATAACAAAGACACTCCTAATCTTAATTTCAGTTGCAATGTTAAGAACATCTTGATATCATTGATGTGATGAATTGGTAATGGAGTATGTTGGATTAGTTTACACGTATTATATTAAGTCTTTTTTTTTTTTTTTTTTTTTATGATAGTCAAACTCATTATTTATTTTTTAATTATCAACGATCGATGATAGACTATGTCTCCCTCTTTGTGATGGCCAGAGACCTACCCTTTAAAGTTTAACTACCAATGATCGGAGTAGAAGAGATTCCAAATTAAGATGTTTAAATTTTATTCTCGATGTCTTTATCACTCGATTACACTTTTAAATGGTGTGTATCTGTCCGTCCGTGTATTATACATGCTAACATATAATCTACATATCATTGATATTGTAATGTTCAGAATATTACCATTGAGATTAGCAACCCTATATTTTTAAAGAATAATGGATGATATTTCAGAGCTGCTATGAACATGCTGTCCAACATTCGCTCTCCCACTTTCGTTACAATTGCATGAAACGTCACAGAGAAGGCAAAATCTTAATATAAGTTCTTAAATATTTAAATAATATATAAATAAATCAAATTAGTCGAAATTTTGTATGAAATATATTAATTTTAATGTTTCTTATTTTTTTAAAAAATTGTACTTAATATTCTTTAATAAAGTTAATATATCACATGATAATATATATTTTTAATTATATTATATATTATATTTTATTAAAAAAATATATCATATTATACATAACAAAAAATATTAAAAAAATATAATTTCACGTCATTTGTCAGACATACTCAAGCTTGATGGAAGGTGAGATGTGTAGCGTCATTAGTCAGACATATCAAGAATGATGGAAGGTGAGATGTGTAGCATTAGTAAGCCTGACAAGGTAATTAGTAACGTGCAATCATATCATTGGCAGATCTTAAATGCATTGTTTAACATCGAAATTTTTGTTTGTTTACTGGTTGCCTGATCTTTCAACAAGAAGAACACAATTCGATCTCTTGTTCTTTCTAATTTCTGAAGCTTCTTCAAGCATTAACTTCTCTCGATCGCTTATCGAAGAGTGAGTACAATGTTGGCGGGCGCTTTTGTCGGGTGCTGTGGCACAGGAAATATTGAATAAGGTTGTTTCCGTGCATGGCTAGCGAAGCTATCAACCTTCTATGGGGTTTCAAGGAAGAACTGAAGAGTCTCGAAGAGTCATTGATCATGATTCAAGCTGTGCTACGTGATGCTGAGAGACGGTAGGAAACGGAAGAATCCGTGAAGCTCTGGTTGGAGAACCTTAAAGACGTAGTTCATGATGCTGATGAAGTATTGGATGAATTTGCTTACGAAATTCTCAGACGGAAGGTCGAGAATGATTTCGAGACCCAACAAAAGAAGAAGAGAAAGGTATGCTTGTTCTTTTCATTCTCTAAACCAACTCTCTCCCCCATTGTATTCCGTTTTCAAATGGCTTATAAAATTAAGGGCTATACGTCCTTAAAGAAGATTTAACGAAGAAGCAAAGGACTTTGAACTCCATAGGGGGCGGGTAGATCGGTACATTGCTCCTCATGAAGTCATAGTAGGCCGAGAGACTCACTCGTTCCTTGATGATTCAAAAATCATAGGAAGGGAAGCTGATGAATTAAAAATAGTAGAAATGTTGACCAGCCCTAGCAATCAACAGGTTGTTTCCATGATTCCCATAGTGGGAATGGGTGGCATCGGAAAGACGACTTTGGCTAAGTCAATTCACCATGACAAGAACATAGATAACTATTTTGATGAGAGAGTTTCGGTATGTGTATCGAAGAATTTTGATGTTAATAGGCTTCTAGGAAATATCCTAGAGATTCTTACTCGAGAAGAATGTAAGAAACACACTAGGGAAGCAATTCTTCAAAAACTTCAAGAAAAGTTGGGAGGGAAAAAATATCTGCTCACACTTGATGATGTATGGAACGAAGATGGGAGGAAGTGGCTGTAGTGATTGCGTAGTTAGTTTATCCGGAGTTACTACAACCAAGGGAATCAAGATTGTCGTAACAACTTGTAGTGATTGCGTAGCTTCGATTGTGAACACGTTTCCTAGGCAGTATTGTTTGGGAGGACTATCAGAAGACCAATGTTGGTCCATATTCGAAGAAAAAGCATACGCAAATGGAGGAGCACCAATGACTCCAGATTTGGTGGCCATAGGAAGGGTGATTGTGGATAAGTGCAAAGGCGTGCCATTAGCAGCAAAGGTAGTTGGGGGCATGATGCACTCCAAGAAAGAGAAACACGAGTCGCTGTCAGTTCAAAACAGTGGACTTTGGGTTTTAGGTGGACATGGAAATGGAGTCTTAGATATACTCAAATTGAGCTTCAATCACTTGCCGTCACCATCTCTGAAACAATGTTTTGCATATTGTTCGATTTTCATCAAGGATTTTAAAATAGAAAAGGATCAATTAATCGAGCTTTGGATGGCTGCAGGATTTCTTCAACCATATCAAGGAAGTAGTAAGGCAATGGAGGATATAGGTAATGAGAATGTTAATATTTTGCTGCAGAATTCCTTATTCCAGGATGTTGAAAAGGATGAGTACAACAATATTAAATATTGTAAAATGCATGATCTTGCACAGTCTGTTTCAGGATTTGAAAGCTTAACTCTATTAGAGTCTCCTACGTTGACACAAATTGCTCAGGTTCGGCACTTGGCATTATGTTTCCACGGAGAAATAATGAGTAAAATTTCTGAAGCAGGTGCTAAAAGTTTGCACACATTATGTTTGAAGACTAATGTATTGGATGACAAGTTAATGGACTTCAAACGCTTACGTATTCTAAACTTCTGTGGAGCTGAAATTGCAGTGTTGCCGCCTTCGACCAGCCAACTGATACATTTGAGGTATACGGACGTGGCAGACACCAAAATCCGAGATTGGCCAAAATCTATTGGCAAGCTTTACAATTCGCAAACTCTAAGACTCCAACGGTGCAACACTATTATTGGGCTTCCAAAAGATATCAGAAATTTGATTAGCTTAAGGCACCTTCATTTTTATTTTGATCGCCTAAAAAAATATTCGGATGCCACTGAGAAAGGGCGCACTTGTCTTCAAACATTACCAATATTTCCTTTGTGTCTACTCCAGGGTCATCAAATTGAGGAGTTGGGTTGCTTGAAAAGTCGCCAAGGCCGACTAGCGAGATACCACCTTGAAAGAGTGAAACGAAGAGAAGATGCCCAAAGAGCAGATTTATCAGGAAAAACATCCATATATGAGCTAACACTTCTGTGGGATCCCTATAGACTCAATAATAATAATGACGAGGATGTGTTGGAAGGTCTCCAACCTCACCCAAACCTTAAAGGCTTAACAATTGAGGGGTTTAGGGGTAATAAGTTTCTGTCGTGGGTGATGAAGATGGCGGTGAGCCTTGATGTTGCCGCTAGACAATTTGGTGAACATCAAGTTGAAACACTGCTATGGATGTAAAAAAATCCCATTTTCACATTTTCAGTTCCTCACAAAATAGCCAATTACTTTACTTTAATACGTAAAACATATTAATTGCTTCAGTCGTTCTCGGATTTGCTCTTATATTGTATACATTGCACTAATTATAAGTTGGCATTATCTTGCAGATCAATCAATTTTTATCCTGCTTTCTTACCAAATTTGTTTCTTCATTTTTTTACCACTATTACCTAACTGAGATAAAAGAATTAGAGCATTGGCTTGGCTATCTGCAATATTATTTTTGAAGGGTATGTTACATTTCCCAATCACAAGCTTCTATAACTCTTTTCTCTCAATTGGTATAGTTTTAAATCTTTTTTACTGTTCTGTTAACTGTTTAATCTTTACAGATTTTGGATCCAAGTATTTTTGCTCTGGTGCTCAAAGTACCACTTGGCTCTAGAAAATTTAAAATTTATTTGAATTAGGCCATTTAGTTTTTGTTTATAAGTAAAATCAAGTGATATGAATATTTTGAATGGGCCATTCTTTAAAGAATTTCTGATCAGTGTTTTTATTACTGTGGAAAAGATGAGAGTATGGAAGACAATTCTAAATACACAGATATGGTTTTGCAGATTGCATTTCTTTTCATTTCACCCAGTAGAGTTTGCAAGAAACTTGTCATCTAAGTTGCCAAGTCCGCGCAATACCATATTGGCCACCCAGAATCTTCAAATTTGGACAAATGGGTAAGTCTCGGTTCTCCCCAAATCTTAATACATTTTGACCATTTCTTTCATTTTTGAGTATCAAAATTAAAGGCATACTCATAATGATGAACTTCACATCTCAGGCTCAACTCATGGCATCATATTATGAAGTTAATATCCCAGGCATAAGTCATTGCCATGATGTTCAAATCCCTCAACTCATGTAGGAAATTTATGAGCTGTTGTGGCATTAGTATATCTAAAGTTAAGAGAATTACACAAAGTGTCTAAAGATTGTTGCCGTGGAACTTTAATTCACCGTCACTTGGCTAATAAGCCTAAGAGCAACTCCAAATGCAGTTGTCATTTTGGGGTGTCAAATCATTCATTTAAAACCTTAAACAGTGTTGTAGCATTCCTGAATTATAAATCTGCTCTATGGCAGGTGCCATTTTAATATTTTTTTTATTAAAATATGTAATTAAACTTAACAGTTATATTTTAACGGGTATAATTTTCATAATGGTCGCAATTTAACGGATATATTTTTATAGTCCAAATTTCAAATTTCAAATTCAAATTTCAAATTTTAAATCGGTGTCGTTTATAAGCAAATCAGTGAAAGAACCGTTAAATTGTGAATCCATCTACAAAAAAAAAAAATTATAATCAATTTAAAGAATGAGCATAAAATAATCAATTAAAAAATAAATAAAATCACCCTTAATTAAAAAAATAATTTAATATTAAATCAAATTAGAAAATTCAAATTAAATTAATTAAAAAATTAATTTAAATTCTAAATAATAATTAACTAAAATAAAAAAAATTATTTAATTATAAAAATCAGCTAAATAAATAAAATACCCTAAATTAATCAAAAAATTATAAATAAATAAAATAAAATTTAAAAATTTAATTTAAATTACAAAAATTAATTTAATTTAAAAAATCAATTAGAATTTTAAATTAAAATCAATTATATATATATATATAAACATTTTCCGGCTTTGGTAAGTTCTTGAGCTTCACTTCCCCGACCTTCCTTCCCCTTCCCTTTCCCCTTCGGGCCTGCGCTTCCCTCCCTTTCCCCGTCCCCCTCTGCGCCTCCCTCTCCTTCCCCTTTCCTGCACCTGTGCCTTCCTCCCCTTCCTCTATCTCTGCGCCTCCTTCCCCTCTTTCTGCACTGTGCCCTTCGCCGCCGCGCGCCTCCCACAATCGCATGCCGCCTCTGCCGCAAGCCTTCCTCTGCCGCTCCTCTTCCTTTCTTTCCACCATCGCTGGCAACGCGGCGGCACCCCTCCAGATCTGTCATCACCAACATTCATGGTTGCAAGAAAAATCAGGAGCAAGGAGCAGTATACTTACAGTGATTTTCAGAGGTGGCAAGCGATTTTCGAATGATTTTCCTGGCTTTGGTAAGTTTTTTCTTCACAAATCTCTGAAATTATAGAATTTCTTAGTTAAAATATAGCCGTTGGAATGGTGCCGTTGGAATAGTAGAAATGGAAATAGCTGAAAATGGCCGAACAGTTCATTTGGCACCTCTTCGTTTTCTCTCTCCAAAGTTTGTATAAATGCTACCTTAAGAACATGTATGACATTTTGCAACCCTGGATGCCACTCTCGTTGGAGTGAAAATTTTTAAATTTGAGGTGCCATTTCGACAGTTATGGGGTTGACATCCCAGATGCCACTCCCCCTTGGAATTGTTCTAAGTTCATAATTGAGTATGGTTCTGCCACTAATTTTGTCTTCTGTTCTTTTTGCAAAGGATGTGACTCCAACTCCAACTGATATTCTTGTAGAAAAGGTAGTAGAAGGCTGTGATTTATCTCTTCATGTTCAAACATATTTTCATTGTTTCTCAGGAAGATAGTGAAATTTCACAGTTTCCAGAGAGTAAAATTTCACTATTTATTGAACACTTTTTTTTTTTTCTGTGTCAAATTTTACCATTTCCCCTTCAATCCTCATATTATTATTTTCTACTTGCTTATTTATTTATTTCTTGGATGGGCAAGTATTTCAAATTATGTTTCCTATACTTATTCATGTTATAATTTTCCTTACTTTAAGTAGCTTTATCAGTAAAAGTCATTTTAGCCATTCTAAAGTTAAATTTTAGCAATGTCACAGTACTAAAAAATTATTTTTGAACATTTCTATTCTAATAGTAAAATATTATTTTTTTAGTGAAACTACTATTCTTTTTCCCAACTACTATTATGGTTTGAGCATTGAAATAAGAAAAAAAATTAGTCAAATTTAGATCAGGCATTTGAAACAATCTGAACTATTGAGATAAATGGTAATTAGTAAAACAAAAGTCATATTTGAAAAAACATTTGACACAGTTAAATTTTGAGAGCATGAATAACCAATCAATAGAATACTACTTTAGCGCTGAGTTACCAAAATATAACTATAGTAACTCCAATGACTCAACCGTTAAAGTTGCTCTTACAATATTTTTGACTTCAAATAAAGCAAAATTTACAAATATAATTAACCAAGACATATTATACATTAGATATATACAAGTATACATATAATTATTTTGTCTCTTTAATCATGAATATTGTAATTTTTTTTAAATATTAATTATTAAGTAATAAAACTATTAATTATCCACTATAGAACCCAGTAATAATTATTAAGTAAATGACATATACCCAACCTGTTTTTATCCGTTTGTTTTACACCTGGAAAACAAGTGAGAGAAAATTGGCTTTTCTAGTTAGGTGATGCAGTGCACAAATCAATCTCTGGGTAAATTCAGATCAACATTTAACTTGCCTACCACCATTGAGGAGAGCAATATATTGTTAGTGACAGTTATCATAGTGAAGTGCAGTGAAAGGTGGTAGCCTTATGTTGAATTCTCGGGTCACAAGTTTAACTACTATATAGACCAAAATTCTTTTCAGAGTTACATAATTCAGCAAATCACACACACACACACACAGATAGATATATAGCAAACTTTCACAATGTGATGCACCTGTGGCAAAAAAATATCCCGAAATTGTGCATTCATTTTGTTGAATCTGAAAAGCAGTTGTATGATAAACTCAACTCATTATCACCCAGAAAAATGCATGCATATAGAAACTCCAGCAATCCTTAGAGGCAATTCGTACTCCAATTTGATTATAGAAGTGCCATTAATTTCACAAACACATAATACAAGCCACACAGATAAAAATAAGACTTCAAACGTACATTTTTGGACGGTCCTCATAACCTCATCTAACCTTTAATATGCTTCGACGGTCGCAAACCTTCATCAAAGATTTATAATCAACAATGGTTACTGAGGAAGGTGAGGATAAGTTGATTCACCTGGTCAGGGAATTGCTCATGAACAAAATGGCTTCCTTCAGGCAAATATGTTATCTCCAAATTGGGGACAAACAGTTTCACCTGTCCACTTCTTATATACTCCTCCATTCCTGGAAATTTGAACACATAATCCTTCTCACCCATGATCAGCACTGCTGGAGCCTCAACTTTTGGATCTGCTATGGTGGAAACCTCATGAAATGATCTACAACAAAACAAATTTGACAACATTAATAAACACAATTTATTAGAAAGTAGCCAATTAGAACTTTACAAAAGTTAGCCATTGCCAACCTTTTTTAAAAATTACAGCAGTCTAGATCAAGGATCACATAGGTTGCTGTGATTTTACTGCACATGTGAAATTGGTGCACTACAAAGATGATCCTGTTAATGGGTAAAAAGTCTTAAGAAGCACGGATACTACACGATATGGATACAAAAACATGTTATTTCTTAAAAAAAAAAAAAGTAGGACATGAACACGTCAGGTATACGTTGAATATATGTAAATTTTTTAGATTTTTTATATGACCATAGAATAAAAATTTAAGGCTACTTCAATTAAAATTCGCAAAAAAACACAAATCATAAAAATGTCATTAAGATATTAAAATAATAAAATCATTAAAAAAAAATTCAAAAATTTCATTTAGTAATCAACATTTATGATTCAAGTTTCAAAACTAATTTACTAATTATTACATAAAATATAGAACATATATATGTAAATAAATACCCAAAGAGAGAATCAAGGAGGAGGAGGAGAAAAAGATGAAAAAAATCCAAAAAAGAAGATAAAAAGAAAAGAAAATATGTCTCAAATGTGTCCAAAACCCAGGAAAATTAAAAAATTTGGTCGCTCTTTTTTCCATGTCCAACATGTGACCGGAAAGTGTCCGACATGGACACGTGAGTCAAAATAGAATGTCCGTGCTTCATAGGGTAAAACTATGGTTGCAACTAGATAGAATGATGCGATAAAGATAGCAGAGGAAGATAACGGGCGCCGTATATAGGGAAGAAACAAATGCAGAAAAATGGATCAAACTGATTACCTATAAGGAACTTGTAATGCAGTTTGAAATCCAGATTTTTCATACAAAGCTCCATAGGCTGCAAGATCTTCCTCTGTGAACCAAGGGGGTAGAGGAGTAGATGGTTCCACCAAATCCATTATCTCCTGGTTCTCTGCAGCTATTGGTATTTCACTTTTGGAGAAAAGGATGTAGATGTTACGCACCACCGTTTTCGCATCAAGGCGACCAAAATCCGCTTCAGCTCGCCCAGGTTCCTGGATTGAAGATCAGGAAAAATGAAAACTGCACTTCTTAATGTGCAATTAGAAAAATACCACATACCTGCCATCTTGAAATGTAGAAGCCTTCAGGGAGGTATTTGTGGTATACAGGGGGACCTGGGGGCAAGAATGGCACACCCATTGTTACAACTCCTAAGACCCTCTCTGGGTGGACAAGGGCAAAATGGTAAGCAGGCATGGCTCCAAAATCTTTGCCAACAAGAAAAACCTGCATATAATATCTATGAGATAAAGACAGCCAAAGAGGGAGAGTCGCATGCCACTTAACAGCTCGTTTGGATGCAGAGAATTGAAGAGAAAAGAAAAGATTAAGATAAAGAGATAACTAAATCTCTCGTTTGGAAGTTTTTAATGGAGAGAAGAAAAGAATAGGAGAGAAAGTTTGAGTGTTTTAGTCTATTTCTCCAATCTCTCCGAGAGTGGGGAGATTTGGGAAGAAAAGAAAGTATTTTAACAATTTTTTTTTTGAAATACCCATAAATGAAAGAAATAAAAATTTTAAACATAAATGAAAAAATGGGTATAATTGTCAAATGATTTTTATACTTTCTTTTCTTTTCTCCCCCATTGATTATTCAACAAGAAAAAATTACATTCTTTTCTTTCCTTTCCCGAACTATCAAATAAGATAAAAATGAACAATTTCTTTTCTTCTCTTTTAAATTTTCTTTTCTTTTCTTTTCTCACCGAAGCTTCCAAACAAACTGTAAAAGTTAAAACATGTCATTATTATTTTGGCTCAATATAAACAACACATGATGAGATTTATTAACACTTATAACAGAATCCACGTATAGAAAACAACATTGCAAAGAGTCCTATTGAAACCAAGAAATATAGACCTGCCTGCAATCCACATCAGAATAAATAGAGTTTTCCTGGAAAATAAAAGAAAAAAAAGGTAGTGGAGAAAGAGCTCCAGGGTATAAGAGACATAAAACTAAAGAGAGAGCCAAAAAAAGGGATCTTTCGTGTATAATCCTGCATAATTTTGAATGTCAGTGCAACCATTTTTACTGTTCTTATTAAAAAAGGATAACTTTATTGCTGGAGCATCATGCTCACAGAGAAATTTAAATTTAATTGACTTCATTTTTTCTTTTGAAATTGACAAAAAGTAAATCCTACCAATCATGAGTTGGAATTGTGCTGAGACACCATAGTTGGTAGAGGTTGAGGGGTAAAAAGGATCAAGGGTTTGTAAGATTCTTCAATAGTTTGCAAAATGATTTTTTCTTTTATTTTTAAAAGAGGCATGTTGAGTTTTTTATACAATGTTCAACTTGAGCTCGACTCGGTTAGATCGACTTGCTACATAAACAAGTCAAGGTTGAACATATTTTGCGGTTCATTTATTTATTATGTTTGATTCAATAAGTGAATAATTGATCTAATATTGTATAAAAAAAAAACTACTCGAATTTGGTTTAATTAGAGATTCATTTAAGATAGGCTTGAAAATTTAAGAAGTGAAGCTTAAACATAATTTGAATCTCATTTATTTTAGCGAGTCAAATTTGAACAACTCCGATTTAGAATTTACGACCCTAACACAACCACAGTTCACAAATTAGCCATCCACTAATTTATGATCATAACAAAAAAAATCCAAATAGTTACACACTTGTATCAATTTCCATTAAATATATATATATATATATATATATATATATTGCAGTTTTGGACCCCCAAATATATATAAAGGCGGAGTTGGGTGCCTCTTGAATAAAGCTCAAGTTGCAAAATTTTCAACAATCAATTGAGAAATGAGAGAGAGTTTGGAAGTACCTTAGGAATGCAGAGAGCATCGAGGATTCCGACGAGATCGGTGATAAGGTCAGGGAAGGAGGTCTTCTCGGGTTGGGGCGGTGGATCGGATAGTCCGTACCCTCTGTAATCGGGTGCAATGGCTCGGTAGCCGGCGTTGGCTACGGCGATCATCTGGTATCGCCAGGTGTACCATATCTCCGGAAACCCGTGGAGGAACACCACAACCGAGGGGCCAGTTCCGATCTCGGCCACGTGAAGCTTCAGCCCATTGACTTCAATGTAGTTGTGCTGTATTTGATCCATTGAGTTTCAGAGAGAGAGAGAGAGAGATTTGTGTTTGGTAATTGAGTGTCACTCTGCTTGCCATAATCTGGTTTTAATATAGCAGGGGAGGGTGGGTAGATAGGTTTTGACTAGTGCCCCGTTATCATTGGAGCGTAGTCCAGTGGTTATCCAAACATAAGAAAAAACCGGCACAATAATGCTATTTATACACAAACATTTTACCCAATAATTCTACCTACTGACAGAAATTTTCTACCAAATTTTTTTTCCTTGATTTTCTTTGTTAAGCCTACTAATGTGGCTTGTTGATCGGGAACCACAGCAGCAAGTATATGTTTTTGATAAAAAAATAAGATATGAACAGCATTATTGAAACCGACGGCAACAAAAATTAAATTTATCATTTAGTATTATTCAATAGTAAAAATATTAAGAATAAATTAAATATTTTAAATATTTTTTTTTTAAATTTTAGTCGTTAGAGTTTAAAGTGTGAATCTGATTATTACAATAAAATAAACTTGGTCTGATATATTTAAGTTGACACAAAATATGCTCTAACTAATCTATAAAAAAAAAAAGAAATTAAATTTTAGCAGTATAATATTAAAAAATCTATTTATTTGACATTTTTGTTCCAATGATAAAAATGCTAGTTTTTTTTTGGAAAAAAAAAAAAGTTAAAATAAGAAATAATTATTGTAGTTTGGTCAAATCTAGATTATTTGTTTAAAAGAATTTGGACTATTAAATGAATAGTAAACTATTAAAATTAAAGTTATATTTAAAAAAAAAAAACTTAATTTGGTCAAATTTGAAGAACTCAAATGACTAAGTGTTGAAGCACTATTATTAAACTCGTCTACTAAAATATGATTGTAGCAACTCCAATGACCAAATCGATGAAACTGTTCTAACATATTTTTTAAATTATGACATCAGCATGACATTATTTAAACAATATGTTTAAAACTGATTTGTATGACCACCGTGCTACCTTATCACTAAATTTTTCATCAAAATTTTGTTTATGGTAAAGTAACATAGAGTTTCTCTATAGTCGTACAAATTAAATTTAGAAGTCGTTTGACCAAATTTTTTGAAGGGTACAATCACATTCATGTCGCTAATTTAAAAACGTCCTTGAGACTAATGATCTGACATAGTTGCATTCCTAATTTTGAGAAATTGTTGACCAAATTATCTGTTAGACATGTACACATCTCATAACATCATTATTATCAAAATTTTGTCTATTCGGCTAAAAAAATTTAGTAATAAAATAGCATGCAATTTTTTTATGATCATACAAATTAGACTTAAACATATATATATATATATATATATAATGTCATTATAATGTGTGTGTCACATTTAAATCTAATTTGCATAATTATGAAAAAGCTTTATGTTTTCTTATTATAGAACTCTTTTTTAATTTGACTTTTCTTATATGGAGACCAATAATGCCGGACCAATCAGAAGATGATCCGTATGAAAAAATATATATTAGTCCACTACTTTTTAAATCCCTAATACAAGGACTATCTAAATAGATTACCATTTAGGTTAGTTAATTTCTCTATAATTCTTATTTTAATGGTAACTTATGTCAATTAAAAGTGAAACCAGTGTTTAATTGTTATTTTTTTTAATCTCTTTTTTGTTGCAAGCATGAAAGATAAAAAATTAGAGTCACTACTATTTAATTAGAAAGAACGTCATCTCAAAAAGTGACTATTTGGCAGGTATATTCCATTATCTCTCTTGTATATTTGTTTTTATGTATGTTCCATTCTCAGAGTCTTTTATATATATATATATATATATATTAGTTTTTATATATACATTGTTTATTCATTTTTTTGTACTTCGTTTTTATGTGGATTCACACTTTGATACCAAAGCAAAAGGACAATCACATTTGATACGTTTAAGTCTCTGTTGATGTTGGGTGGCTGTCACGAAATTATTTAAATTTTTTTATTATTTGCTTGTGATTCGAGATAATTTAAAAAATGAATAATGTGTTAATTTTTTTTTATCATTGTCACAGGATTCGGGAGCAGAGTCTTTGAAAAAAAATTTGACCTATCTTTATTTTTAGATTTGTTTTATATAAGAGTACTACCTTTTAAAGTTTTGACTTAAGAAAAGATAATTGGTATTAAAAAAAAAGAAAGTTTTTGGTTTTGAGAATTTTTTGCTCTTGTAATTCTCTTTGATATATAATGAACTGATCATTGATGTTTGTAGATGTAAATATTTTGTCAAATTAAGTAAATCTTGTGTCTTCTCTGTGTATTTTGTTTATTTTTATTTGTTTGAGATCGATTTATTGTTTGTTTGTTCGCTTCTGCACAACAATTGACATTTGAGAGACTAACTCAAGACTCGAATTAAAAATTGATCAATTTTAGTGGTAAAAGTCATTTTAGTTCTATTAAAATTCAATTTTAACTGTACTATAATATTAAAAAGTTATTTTTTAAAATTTTGTTTTAATGGTGAAATATTATTTTTTTTTTAAACTAAAAAAAAAAAAACTTGGTCAAACTTCAATCATGCATTTGAAAAGATAAATTGTAATTATTAAAATAAAAATTATATTTTAAAAAATATTTGACTCGGTCAAATTTTAAGAATATAAACTAAAATATAATTATCAATGAATCAATTATTAAAACTACTCTCAGTAATAACTCTCTAAATCACCTCTAGCTAAGTTATCCCTTGAGATTGACAAATACCAAACAATAATAGGAGTTATTTTAGACGTGGAGAAGCAGACAGAGGGAAAGAAGTATTCTAAACTACTTGTACTTAACATGCCTCTAGGGAAAGAAGTTGGGCAGAACTAATAAAATGGTCATTTTGGGTCTCAATTCATCTCGTTCTTTCATTGCCTTTTGTGATTTGTGTTCTTTTTCATTATTTTTATTTTTTAATACAATGATGTAAGGTGGAGAAAATTGAATTCACGTTAACTATTTAGAGCATAGATTTTTACACTACTTGAAAGATTTCGATTCTGCATTTTACATTCTTATTCATACGTTTTGCAGTTCTAATTTGTGTACTGTTACAAAGAGCCACGAGTGGTTGATGCATCATTTTTGCTTGTGTTTAAATCAAGACTAGGTTCTTATCTAAGTGGTTGAAGTGTGTGTACATATATATTCACTTACACACACTAACCCACCTTTATGTGTATGTTCAGATATTCCCATCATATGTAAGTCACATGACGGTTAAAAATAATTCAAGAGCAATAATTTGGAATACAATGACAAGGTTACTTGTATGAATAATATTTAATTCTAAATTCGGTAGGAGATACTTCATTTTATTTAAATATGTGTTTTAATTATAATTTATTTTAATTTTTTAAGTAAAATTAAATAGTCAAATAATATACATATGATTATATAAATAACATATGTAAATAAGAGGAGTCCTCCCTAATTTGAAGCCGAGCACTCTTGTATAGTTCGATTCTCTTTCTTATATGTTTGTTTTTATGTATGTTCCATTCTCTCTTTTTTATATTAGTTTTTATATATACATTGATTAGGGATTTTTTTTTTTCCTTTCTAAATTTGGGTTTATCTGTGTCTGGTTCACATTCTGAAGGTAAGTTCAGAAAACATTTAAATACAAATACCAAACAAAAAAGTCCAAACTGGAGATTCACCTTCAAGCTTGAGATTTTCTTTTCTACATGAACCGGTTTCACAACATGTTTATGTTGAAAAAATAATGGGTTTGAGCATAATAAATAGCTAATTTTGAGCTAAAATTAAAGTGAGTCTCACAAATTAATTTTAGTGGGTCCACACGGGAATGTGTTCTCCTCCATGAGGAGATGGAGATTAAATATTGGGTTGCTCAAAACCATTAAGGGGTGAATGAGAAATTGCCTCCAAACATCACCACTTGGGAATGGTAACAAAAGCTTGAAGCTTGTGCAAAAAGCTTGTGTCCCACATAGGATGGGTTCAAGGCTTTTTATTAGTATATATAGACCTACCTTGGAGTGGGGTTTGGGCCCCAAGGGCACCCCAGTTTTGTGGATGAGGGAGGACCTAAGCAAATGCTTGGACCACCACACATGCGCGTGCGCGCCGCTGCCCCGCCCCGCTCCGAGCCGGGTTCTAGGTATATATCTTTTTTGGAGAAAATTTATTTAAAATTTTTCAACCAGAAAACGCAGTCGTTTTAAACTTGCGTTTAAGTTACTATTCGGATTCTGAAATGCTGTCGTTTTGTGTCATGCGTATGGTTACCGTTGGGAGTCCAATACGCAGTCGTTTTGCCACATGCGTACTGTTACCGTTGGGAGTCCTAAACGCCGTCGTTTTGCGATGGCGTTGGTTTGACTGAACAGTCGTCTTTCCTGTGTCTGTTTGCTATGAACAGACACAACTGAACCTTCATGATTGTACTAACAGTCATGAAGAAGCCTATAAATACCAGACCTTCATTGCATTTCATTAAATCCGAAAATTGCATTCTCTCTCTCTTTGTATAAGTCAAGTTCGAGTGTTGATACAGTTGTGTTCGTAGGGTTCTAAAGATTGAAGTGCTGCTTCTTTAGAATCGAAATTCGTTATATCTTGGGAGATGATTGCTCATCACCTTGAGCACCGAGAAGGAGCAAATTCGTCTTAAGGAAATTGTGAATTTTACAAGGCTCGGATTTAATTCTGTTCAAATTCCACATACAGTGAGTTTTACTGTATTTCCATTCTGTTTGAATTATTTATTTTTGTTTAATTCCTTATAACAATATATATATATATATATATATATATATATATATTAGATTATATATATTCAGTATATTTCAAGCATAACAGTTTAAAGTTAAATTACGAATTCACATAATAATGAACATTAAAAAGATTCCAAACATTATTGTGACAAATACCAAACAATAGTAGTACTTATCTTACATGTGGATAAGCAAACAGAGGAAAAGAAGTATTCTTGAGTATTTGTATTTCCATGCTTTGGCTATACGCACCTCTAGGGAAAGAAGTTAGGCAGAACTAACAAAATGGTGGTTTTGGGTCTCAATTCATCTCGGTTCTTTCATTACCTTTTGTGTTCTGCATTCTTATCCATAACTTTGGACAGACATTTCAACCTACCTCATGATTAGATAAAAATAAATACTTATATAAAAATTACAAAATTTAATAAAATAAGAGTCACTTAAATATGGACTCGGATAGACAATTCAGTCTATTCCACCCTTAGCTAGATAAAAATAAATGCTCATATTTTTTTATTAGAGAAAATGAAACTTGAATTCATGACTTTTTTCTTTAAGAAAAGATCTGGATCGATGACTAACAGGATTAACTCTAATTGGCTTTAAATCTTGATACGCGCAAAATATACCCTCAAATGGGAGTCTGACATGTGTCTAAGTTATACTGTGCAGGTTAAAAGAACTATTGGCCATACCGACATGGAATCAGTCCACTGACCTTCTTGGCATCAACTATCTGCATACCGATCTCATCACATCGGGCTACCGAACCATCCGTCGTCATACTGATCTGTCGTGGAAATCAATAAAATTACCAAACTAAACTACTAGTATAGTAGAGAAGTAAGGGTCGAACCCACAGAGACTGTTGATTGTTTAAAAACCTAAGTTGAGATTAATTCTAATTCAAATTCACAAAGAGTGGTTGTTTGTTGATTCTTTCCTAAAATTAAATGAGCACTATAAGTAAAGAAAATATTTAACTGAATTAATGATGAATCAAATTAAAAGAGGATTCCTAGGGTGTTGAATCCACCACTAATCTTGTAACTAGCTTCAATTGTATTAATTCTTGGGTCATTCAATTTGGATGTAAAAGATGTATTTCGGCTACAAGCCTCAATACAATCATCAAGAAAATCACGCACCAAAACCCTAAGCACGAATCATCTTTGGTCAACACAAATTTTCTACGCTAATTCTAAGGTCATAGTCACAATTTGTTTTCCCTGAGTTATGACTCATCCTACGGTTTTGATGTATGTACACATATTACTATTGTATAACCACATAAACAAAATCACAGAAATTGATTATATGAAACTGAATAATACGATCAATGCCTTAATAAAATCCCAATGTTATACAATCAACATCCAAAATTAATTAACCCAAAAATAAAATACAAAGAAGTAATGTTACTTGACTAGGGTTTCATCTAAACCCTAAGAATGAGAGAACTTAGCCCATGATCGTGGTAGAGGAGACCACCATAGCCATGGAGTTCTTCATCTTCTTCCTTTTTTGTTCTCTCCTTCCTTCTTCTCTTCCTCTAGATCTCCAAGAACGGCCTCCCCCCTTTTCCAAAACCCTAGCTCACCATATTATTTCCCTTTTTCCAAAAATACCCCTTCAAAATAAGAATTAGGAAAAATAATATAAAATCCCGTAATTAGACATTAAGGGCCCAAAAAGGAAGGCTAAACTACTCCAAAATAGAGTCTGTAGTGCTAAAATGGGCCCTAGTCCACCCATATATGGGTCAAGCATCTCTTCTAACCCAAAACTACTTGTTTTCCACTTCTTTATGCACTTCAAAGCCCAATATTTTCCTTTTTGCTTCAAATCCACCACTAATTATCAACTTTGTCAAGCTTTCTCTGCAAAAAGATAAAATAAGAATTAACTAGCAAATGCATTTAGATTGGAGAAATTAAAATAATAAAAGTGCAAGACTATCTAGGGTTAACAGAATAAATATGCACTTTTTAACCAGTTATCACATACATCTCTACCGACCTCATAGCGGCGAGACAAATGATAACGAGTAAAAGTCAAAGGAGTAGGTAGTACTGAAAAACATGAAAGCAGAGGGTGGCAAAAGAGTGGGTGAGGACAGTCATAATAGCTGCAACAACCGACAGTGAACCTATGCCCTGGGATCACCAACTCCTACCCACCCTGACAAACAATCAACATATAAATATAAACCCATGAGGTACATAAAGAGGAGATCACTTGGTGAATCACTATTGAAAAAGATCATTTCTCATATTATAATTGACTTAAGCATCGGAGAGGCTACCACCGGAGCCCTCCCCGGTGGCACATTGACTTTTTTCTTTTTTAGACTTAATATCATCGGAGAGCAAGTTCCCGATGAGTCAAATAGCTGCAACAACAGCTTGGCGCCGTCTGTAGGAACGACAATCATTCTTTCCTTTCATTTCCATTCCTTCTGAAACAACTCCGTTATGGCTCCTACTCTCCGTCCAAGACAAGTCTCTTGAAGCCAGCTGCCGATTGGAGAATAGGAAGGGGAAACCCCCAATCCTGTGCAGCAGCGACAACAGTAGCAACTCGATTAGATGTAGGCACAACTATCAGCCATTTCTCAGGTCCTGGCATCTTTGACGCAGAACCCGCCGGATCGCCTTAACTATCATCCCCCGAATGTCACTAAGGGAGGAACGCGGCCCGTGCTAACCCCAAGGGAAGAGCATAGGGGAGGCAAGGAACCCATCACCCAACCATCGTGCCCACAAGCCGACGGTTATGCGAGAAACAGCCCCCACCTGTCAAATGGCCATGGGGGGGATGCCAAATCTTCATCCAACTACTCATTATCATACAGGAACAAGAATCTTGAGCCCCAAAAACTCAGGGGCCGACCATGCGCAACCGGTCTTCCAGCCGCAACAAGCGTCGGTCCCACTTCAGAGGCAGTCTGATCACGCTGCTCCTAGCTAGATGCTCCCTTTGCACGTGGGGCCCGAGGTTATCATGTCAGCATAACACAATTCAGCCTCATCCAAGGTACTATCAAGGGCAGAAGAGGTGGCATACTTGGTCGAACCGACGGCCTTAGCAAGAGAGGGCAACATTCCCCTCAGGCAGGACGAGGTAGCAAGGCTGCTTGGCAGATTCACTACTCCATTCACCTCAGCATTACTGGTGGAGGAGTTCCCAATGAAGTTCATCATCCCAAAATTCACGCCTTACGACAGGACAGAGGATCCGGGAGATCACCTTTCCCACTATCAACACACAATGGCCCTCCACGAAGCGACCGACGCATTCCTATGCCGCACTTTCGTGACAAGCCTCAAGAGTGCAGCTTTGAGGTGGTTCCATAGCCTCTCTTAGGAATCGATCCCAAACTTCTATGAGCTCAGGAGGAGATTCCTCAATTGGTTCTTGACTAGAAGGAGAATTCCTCCTCTCAATCAAACAACAGAAGGAGGAAACATTACGGCAATACATTGCAAGATTTAATGCCGAACTCACAGAAATAACAGACTGCACTCCGGGTTTCTTGGCAACGGCCCTCCATGCTGGACTAGCACCTGGCCGATTCCATGACTCCCTGACAAAGAATCCTCCTACCAACATGGCCTCACTTATGGAGAGAGCACGGAGGTACATAAATTTAGAGGACACAAGAGCATCGTTCTGCAAGGCCAAGAAGCAGACTCAGAAAGCAGAAATTACCCAAAAGCGTGCACCGAACAGCTCCCAGAAAAGGCCAAGGAGTCCCGAGGTGAGGATGGTACCTAGGTCCCGGAATAACTTCAACACCAGAACTTTCGAAGCACTCACACCTTTGAATACCTTCCTCGCTCAAGTCTACCATCAGGTCAAGACAAACGAAAACCTAAGACGCCCAGAACCTCTGCACAGTCATCCAAATTCCCGAGATCAAAGTAAGTACTACGATTTTCATAGGGATCACAGACACACTACTGAGACATGCAGACACCTCTAACAAGAAATCGAACAGTTGATCCGGAGGGGACGCCTCAGAAAGTTTGTTCAGCGCGATGGAGGGCGGAATCCACGAAACCAGAGGCCCCAATCCAGACAAGAGCAGAGGCCCCAGCCATAAAGGCAAGGTCAGGGTGCCGAGCAGGGGGAAGCTCGCGACGAGCAACCCCGCCAGAACAATCAGGTCATTCTTGTCCTCCATGCCGACAATTCGTTAGTTGGGATGTCCAACCGGGCGAAGAAGCGGTATGTCAGAGAGGCAAAGGTGGAGCCATACCCCCACCAGATCTTAACAATTGAAAAGAGACAAAAAAACCCTGCCAAGTATCCAGTTTTCCATCAGGACCTTCTCGGCGTGCATTATCCCCATAGTGACGCCCTCGTCATCTCGCTAAAGGTGGAAAACTTTGACATTAGAAGAGTTTTGGTGGACACAGGATGTTTGTCCTATTTTATGAGCCTTTTAGGCAGTTAAAGCTCGACTCAGCCGACCTAAAGACCACCACGACAATAATGGCGGGATTTGACGGCAATCTGAGTTCACCAATTGGAGGAATCGACCTGCCAACCACTATTGGAGAGGGGGATGGTCAGAAGACCTTTATATCTGAGTATATGGTCATAGATTCCAGATCTCCGTACAACATTATCATCGGGAGGCCGTGGCTTTATCAGATGGGGGTGGTCACTTCCACCCTTCATTAGTGTCTCAAATATGTTCACAACGAGAAAGTCTACACGGTCAGAGGTGTCCAGTCAATATCCTGAGAGTGCCACGTTGTGGCATTAAAAGGGAACAAGTTAAAATAGCAATTATAGAGACCTCGGCATGCCCTCGGTCGGGGAAAGAGCACCGAGAGCCCCACTGAAGTCGACGAACCATTGAGCCCTAGAGGGAAAGACAGCATGGCAACGCCGATCCAGGTACCCATCAGGGTATTGGTGAGCACCAAAGGAGAGGGGCATTACTTACAGCTCGACGCTGACCTGTCCTAGTCAGAATAGGTTGAGATAACCGAGTTCCTGAAAGATAACTTATTAGTCTTCGCATGGGAAACCAAAGATATAAAGGGAATAGACCCCTCTCACATCTGCCACAAATTGATGACCGACCCGGTTTACCCCCTGGTCAGACAGAAGCGAAGGACCTTCGCCCCAGAAAGGCACAAGGTAATCAACGAGGAGGTCCAGAGAATGCTAGATGCCAACATGATAAGAGAAGTGTTCTATCCGGAGTGGCTCGCCAACACCGTCCTTGTTAAAAAGAAGAACGACAAATGGCGGGTCTGCGTCGACTATACCGACCTTAATAAGGCGTGTCCCAAAGATAGCTTCCCGCTGCCTAGAATCGACCAGTTGGTTGACGCCACTACGAGTCATGAGTTGATGAGCTTCATAGATGCATACTCCAGATATAATCAGATCCAAATGCATCCCTTGGACTAGGAAAAGACATCCTTCATCTCAGAGCGAGGTCTTTACTGTTATAGGGTGATGCCCTTCGGATTGAAAAACGCTAGAGCCACGTACCAACGATTAGTAAACAGGATGTTCGGGCTTTTGCTTGGTAGCACCATGGAAGTCTACATAGATGACATGTTAGTCAAAAGCCGGAAGAAGAGCGAGCACGTTGAGCATTTGAAGCAGACTTTCAACATACTCAAAAAGCATAAAATGAAGTTGAATATTTCAAAATGCACCTTTGGGGTCAACCGGGGTAAGTTTCTCAGTTTCTTGATTTCGCAAAGAGGAATAGAGGCAGACCCCTTGCAAATCAAAGCTTTGGTAGAATTAGAGCCTCCGAGGTCCAAAAAGGAGATCCAGGCATTGAACGAAAGAATTGCAGCCTTGAACAGGTTCATCTTAGATCCACCGATCGTTGCCTCCCTTTCTTCAAAGCTCTGAGGGGGAGTAAGGACCTTGAATAGACCCCAGAATGTGATAGAACTTTTTTAGAACTGAAGCAATACATGGGGTCACCAGAACTCTTATCCAAGCCCGTGCAGGGAGAAAAGCTCTTCCTGTACCTCGCCGTATTTGAGAACGCAGTAAGTTCTGCACTTATCAGAGAAGAACAAGGATGTTAGAAGCCTGTATTCTACATCAGCAAAGTGCTCCTCGGATCAGAAAAAAGGCACCCCAAGGTGAAAAAGTTGGCATTCGCCTTAATAGTGTCCGCCCGAAAACTCCGGCCTTATTTTCAAGCCCACGCGATTGTGGTCCCGACCTGCTACCCTCTGAAAGCAGTCTTACACAAACCTGACACTTCCAGACGCCTGATAAAGTGGTCTGTGGAGTTGGGAGAATTTGATACATCTTACACTCCCAGGACCGCCATTAAAGCCCAAGCCCTAGCGAACTTCATCGTGGAATTTACTCCACACTGTCACATCAGCTATGTAACATTTTTGATAAAAATTTTAAATACGCATAACATTATTGTTATCGAAACATAAGAAAAAACCGGCGACAACAAAAATTAAATTTTTTGAAAATAAAATTTAAATATTTTGAGTTTCATCTTCTGTTAAATTTTAGTAGTTAAAGTTTAAAGTAAGAATTTGATTATTACAATAAAATAGATTTAGTCTGGTACATTTAAGTTGACACAAAATATGTTCTAACTAATTTATAAAAAAAAATTAAATTTTAGCAATATAATATCAAAATATCTATTTATTCGACATTTTTGTTTCAATGATAAAAATGCTAGTTTTTTTTGTCAAAAAAAGTTGAAATAAGAAATAATCGTTGTAATTTGGTCAAATTTAGATTATTTGTTTAGAAGAATTTGGACTATTAAATGAATGGTAAACTACTAAAAGTAAAGTTATATTTGAAAAAAAATTTGATTCGGTCAAATTTTAAGAACTCAAATGACCAAGTTTTGAAACACTATTATCAAACTTATCTACTAAAATATGATTGTAGCAACTCCAATTACCAAATCGATAAAACTGCTCTAACATATTTTTTAAATTATAATATCAGCATGACATTATTTAAACAATATGTTTGAAACAGATTTGTATGACCACTGCGCTATCTTAATACTAAACTTTTCATCAAAATTTTGTCTATGGTAAAGTAACATAGAGTTTCTCTATAATCGTGCAAATTAAATTTAGAAGTCGTTTGACCAATTTTTTTAAGGTTAAAATCACACTCGCGTTGCTAATTTAAAAACATTCTTGAGACTAATGATTTGATAGAGCTGCATTCTTAATTCTAAGAAACGGTCGACCAAACTATCTCTTAGACATGTACACATCTCATAACATCATTATTATCAAAATTTATCTCTTATACATGTAGACGTCTCATAACATCATTATTATCAAAATTTTGTTTATTCTACTAAAATAACACGCCCCCTCACTTGTAACCAGTTTGAACCTACACATGTTAATTCATATTTTTTAAAGTGGCAGTGAGATTTGAACTTAGGACCTTTGGCCTGCTTTGATATCATGTGAAACTACTAACTCATCTAAAGGCTTAAGCTATTAGAGAATATATTATTTTATTATTATATTATCTAACGCATACAATTTAGACTTTAACATATATATATATATATAAATCATAATGTGTGTGCTACATTTAAATCTAATTTGCATAATTATGAAAAAGCTTTACGTTATCTTACTATGTAACTCTTTTTCAATCTGACTTTTCTTATATTGAGACCAATAACGCCAGACCAATCAGAAGATGATACATATGAAAAAAAATATATATATTGGTCCACTACTTTTTAAATCCCTAATACAAGGACTATCTAAATAGATTACGATTTAGGTTAGTTAATTTCTCTATAATTCTTATTTTAATGGTAACTTATGTCAATTATAAGTGAAACCAGTGTTTAATTGTTATTTTTTATAATCTCTTTTTTGTTGCAAGCATGAAAGATAAAAAATTAGAGTCACTACTATTTAATTAGAATGAACGTCATCTCAAAATGTGACTATTTGGCTTTTGGCAGGTATATTCCATTATCTCTCTTGTATATTTGTTTTTATGTATGTCCCATTCTCAGACTCTTTTATATATATATATATATATATATATATTAGTTTTTATATATACGTTGTTTATCCATTTTTTTGTACTTTTGTTTTTACGTGGATTCACACTTTGATACCAAAGCAAAAGGACAAACACATTTGATACGTTTAAGTCTCTGTTGATGTTGGGCGGTTCTCACGAAATTATTTAAATTTTTTTATTATTTGCTTGTGATTTGAGATAACTTAAAAAATGAATAATGTGTTAATTTTTTTTTTTATCATTGTCACGGGATTCGGGAGCGGAGTCTTTGAAAAAAAAATTTGACCTATTTTTATTTTTAGATTCGTTTTATCTTTTATATTATAACTCACTTATATAAGAGTACTATCTTTTAAAGTTTTAACTTAAAAAAAGATAATTGTTATTAGAAAAAAAAAAAGAGTTTTTGGTTTTGAGAATTTTTTACTCTTGTAATTCTCTTTGATATATAGTGGATTGATCATTGTTGTTCGTAGACGTAAATATTTTGTCGAACTAAGTAAATCTTGTATCTTCTTTGTGCATTTTGTTTATTTTTATTTGTTTGAGATCGATTTATTATTTTTTTGTTCGCTTCTGCACAACAATTAACATTTGAAAGACTGACTCAAGACTCGAGTTAAAGATCGATTAATTTTAGTGTAGTTCTATTAAAATTAAATTTTAACAGTGTTATAATATTAAAAATTTATTTTTTGAAATTTTTATTCTAATGGTAAAATGTTATTTTTTTTTATTAAAACTAAAATAAAACTTGGTCAAACCTAAATCATGCATTTGAAATAATATTAATGATTAAGATGAATTCTAACTATTAAAATAAAAATCATATTTAAAAGAATATTTGACTCGGTTAAATTTTGAGAATATAAATAACTAATTATTATAGAGCACTGATTTAAAGTTGAACTATTAAAATATAATTATAATAACTTCAATTAATCAATTATTAAAACTACTCTCAGTAATAACTCTCTAAAATCATCCCTGGCTAAGTTATCCCTTGAGATTGACAAATACCAAACAATAGTAGGAGTTATTTTAGACGTGAAGAAGCAGACAGAGGGAAAGAAGTATTCTAAACTACTTGTACTTACCATGCCTCTAGGGAAAGAAGTTGGGGCAGAACTAATAAAATGGTCATTTTGGGTTTCAATTCATCTCGTTCTTTCATTGCCTTTTGTGATTTGTGTTCTTTTTATTATTATTATTTTTTAATACAATGATGTATGGACAGAGAAAATTGAATTCACCCTAATTATTTGGAGCTTAGATATTTATACTATTTGACTAAAACTTCGATTCTGCATTTTACATTCTTATTTATATGTCTTTGCAGTTCTGATTTGTGTACTGTTACAAAGAACCACGAGAGGTTGATGCATCATTTTTGCTTGTGTTTAAATCAAGACTAAGTTCTTATCTAAGTGGTCCAAGTGTGTGTGTGTATATATATATATATATATATATATATATATATATTCACTTACACACACTAACCCACCTTTATGTGTGTTTCCAGATATCCCATCATGTGTAAGTCCCATGATGGTTAAAAATAATTTGAAAGCAATAATTTGGGATACAATGACGGGATTACTTGTATGAATAATATTTAACTCTAAACTCGGTAGGAAGTACTTCATTTTATTTGAATACGTCTTAATTACAATCTATTTAAAATTTTATTTTTTTAATTAAAACTAAATAGTCAAATAATATGTATATAATTATATAAGTGACACATTAAAATTATAATACATACGTAAATAAGAGGAGTCCTCTCTGATTTGAATCCATGCACTCTTGTATGTTTGTTTTTGTGTATGTTCCATTCTCTCTTCGCTATATTAGTTTTTATATATACATTGATTGTGCAGGGATTTTTTTCTTTCTTTCTAAAATTGGGTTTATCTGTGTCTGGTTCACATTCTGAAGGTAAGTTCAGAAAACATTTAAATAGAAAAACCAAACAAAAAAGTCCAAACTGGAGATTCACCTTCAAGCTTGAGATTTTCTTTTCTACATGAACAGGTTTCACAACATGTTTAAGGTTAAATTACGAATTCACATAATAATGAAAATTCGAGTCCACACAAGTTTTGGGTGTAGTTCATCTAGCTATTTGAAAATCGTATTATTAATACAGCGCAATAACACCTAAGAGATTGACTCTAAGACTCGAACTGAAATTTTAAAAATGTGATTTTCTAAAACCTTTTCTAGTTAAGTTATTCCTTGCTACTTACAAGTAAAGTAATGCTAAAGTTCTCAAATTTATGAGTGGGTCCCATTAATAGTGGGTCTCGCTTATGTGAGCGGATGAGATTAAGGTGACACACAAAAAAAAAAAAAAAAAAAAATTAAAAAGATTCCAAACATTATTGTGACAAATACCAAACAATAGTAGTACTTATCTTATATGTGGATAAGCAGACAGAGGAAAAGAAGTATTCTTGAGTACTTGTATTTCCATGCTTTGGCTATACGCACCTCTAGGGAAAGAAGTTAGGCAGAACTAACAAAATGGTTGTTTTGGGTTTCAATTCATCTCGGTTCTTTCATTTCCTTTTGTGTTCTACATTCTTATCCATAAGTTTGGACAGACATTTCAACCCACTTATCATGGTTGGGTAACTTAAATATGGACTCGGACAGACAATTCAGTCCATTCCACCCATAGCTAGATAAAAATAAATGCTCACATTTTTTACCAGAGAGAATGAAATTTGAATTCATAACCTTTTTTCTTTGAGAAAAAATCTGGATGGCTAACGGGATTAACTCTAATTGGCTTTAAATCTTATCATTTGGTAGCACAAAGAATGTAGTTCGCAAAAATATTGAGCCACATGAGAGGATATATTTACATACATGAAAAGTGTTAAATATTCCGAACAAAGTCTTTTTCTTTTACAGACGCAATACAAATTTGAGACTCAGCACATATACACACACACACCTATATAGAATATCTCCCTCCCCATTGATGTACTCCAAAAAAAAAAAGCTACCGAGTAATCTTACCAACTATACATAGAGTATGACTTGAAAAATCATTGGGTAAATTACACCGGCCTCTTTCGAGGTTTCTAAAATTATACTGTCTTTCCTTACTTTTATTGACAAATTAGAAATATTTTCTTTCCGATCCTTTTTTTTTAAATGACAAAAGTGTCCATTTTATTTATTTTTTTTTAATTTTTTATATTTTTTTAATTGTGACTATTTTTTTTAAACTATTTCCACCCAACCGACGTAGAACATAAATATCACACCTGATGTCTTCATAAACAAGTTTATCACTATTATATGAACTTGTGTGGATATTTGATATATTAACTTTTAATCCCTATTTATTCATTATATTTTTTAGGGTAGTATTGCTATATGCTTGAGTTCGTATGAGATAAGTATTTTAACTATTATATAAACTCGAAATTAGAGATAAAATCGTTTAAAAAAATAAAAACTTAATTCTGATGCCATCAAATAGTTAAAATATCTAATCTCAAACGAGCTCGAACCTACAATTGCTTTGCCCTATTTTTTCTTTAAGTATGGCCTATACTCTATCATGTAAGTTGTTCATGATTAAATTTTAAGGAGTGTGATTATATGAGATTGCATTGTGGACAATCATTTTTTCAAGGAAATGGGCAAAAATCACAAACTATGGACAAAAGCTTTGGATAAAGTGTTAAACATTGCATGCATATGATCAAATAATGAAGGGAAATAGATCCATTCTTTTGGTCTTGATTACAACAAAACATAAATAAAACATTGCTTAAGTAATCAAATGGCCGTGATGGAAACAAGGTGGTTGAAGCAACTGGGTAAAGTTTCAAAACGAAAGTTGACTAAGTAAAAAATAAATATGATTTAATTAATTTGATTATTTTTTAAATATAATTATTTGCCTTTATAAACTATACATATACAAAGGTTAACCCAGTTGCAGATTTTTTTTTTTAAATTCACATTTTTCATTGTACAAGAAACCAATTATCATCCTGGTGATGTCATGTCAAGGTTATAAGTTAAACCCATCTTATATGATTTTTTATGATCATGAACCTAATATTCTTTCTTTTTTAACTACAGGGATAGTATTATACATATATTAGAACATCTCTAATCGTGAACTAAATCTAGACTTAAACATAAATTTGAATCAAAAAATTTAAAAAATGCTCTCCAGTAAACAAGGAAAGAAGTGGTGAATTAATGCTGGAAAGGAGTCGAGATAATAATTTAAAGGTCAAACTATGATTAAGTAATAACAAGAATGGAGTCAGGAATTTAGGTTAAGTGAATAAATTTTGTTTTTTATGTTCAATTATAAAATTTAAAAATTCAATATGAATTAATGTTATTTTTATAAAAAAAATTAATTAAGGTAAAGGAGTTTACAAATTAGACAAAAAGTCAAATAAAAAGAAATCTTTAAAAAAAATACTTAGACTATACAACAAAAAAAAAACTCAAAAAATTAATAAAAGTCTCATTGATAAGGTCAAATTAAAATTAAAATGGGGATAAAGAATAAAAAATTTAAATTTAGAGAAGGCAAAAATATAAATTAGAATGGCATATCTAACGATCTTTAAAAAAACATATGAAGTATTTTTAATGAAGAAAATTGAGAAGGGGCGAAAACACATATTAGAATGGATTATCTAAAATCTTTTAATAAATATATGATATCTTTTTTGGGTAAATTACACTAACTTTTCTTGAAGTTTTTGACAATTATACTGATATGTTTTGAAGTTTTTGAAATTAAACTGATCTCTCTTATTTTACATAATAATATACAGATATTTTTCTCTAATCAAATTTTTTCTTCAAAATGATAAAATTGAAGAAAAAATTGTTATTTATTTATTTATTTTTGTATTTTTTTAATTTGACCTTTTTTTCTAATTTTTTTAAAGATTTTATTATTATTTTATATATAAATAAATTTAAAGTAAATAATTTATTTTTATTCTATATAAAAATAAATTTAATATTTTTAACAATATTTATTTAAAAATAGTTAAAATTTAAAAATTTAAAAAAATATATGAAAATGATAATTTTATCATTTAAAAGAAAAATTAATTGAAAGTAGTTCTCTGTATATTATTATATAAAGTAAAAAAGATTAATATAATTTTAAAATTTTTTTAAAAAAAATATTATAATTATTAAAAATTTAAAGAATGTTAGTATATTTTATCTCAAGTTTTTTTAGTGAAAGAAATTGTGCCTGTGGGGGCAGGTGGCCCCTTAATATTCCCATGCCTGATAATTAACCATAGTACATGACTTATTCAATCTTCCTTTTAAATGTCATGTCTGCGACTAACCATGCTACCGTAATTTAAGACAATTAAATTCTAAATTCTTGTACAATCTTGACTATAGTTTCCATGAGATGTTACCAACCTTTTTTTACAGTAGTAATACGAATTTCTTTTTATATGACTCTTGCAACGATTACATTTTCCAAAGACTTTGAGATTATAGCATGTCTCATTCGTAAAAGAAAAATAAAATCTGTGAGTTTACTTATGTTAGAGATTATAATAATAAAGTTACATCTTCTTTAACAGCTTAAGTTTTTAAATAAGTTGGTAACTTCATATGGTATCAGAGCAGGCAAAAGATCCTGAGTTCAAATCTCACCGTCACTTTGAAAATTTGAATTGACATTTGTAGGCTCAAATTAGCCACACGTGAGAGGGCGTGTTAGAGATTATAATAATAAAGTTACACCCTCTCTAACAGTTTAAGCTTTTAGATGAGTTGGCAACCTCACAACTTATCTACAACATTTGGCAGTTTGTTAAGGCTAATAAATAGATCGAATACAGATTAAATAGGTGATTTGAATTTGATCTGTTAAAAAAAAAATTACGATATGATAATTCGATGGATCATTTATAAGATTGCAACTCGGTCGGGCTTGAACCTTGACCAAACTCAGTTTATGATACGTATCATCGAGTCTAAGAATAATCCGAGGAGCGAACTCGAACCCATCCCGACAAAAATATGCCTAGTATCTAGGCTTTTTTGAATATTCGAACATTTAGATTTTTTCGAACTCTGTCGGATTTCAAATTTGGGTTTTTTGAATATTCTAAAGACAAAAAGATAAACATCTCCAATTCATTGTCTTCATAATTCATTTCAATTGTCATTTCCTAGGATGAACAAAAATAGAAAATAGATTTTAAAAAGTCAATACAATTAGATAATAAAATAAATATTATATGCTTGAAATATTAATAAAATGAATGGTCAAAATCATTTACATATTTGAAATATAACGGTTCGTATTAATTGAAGTATAAAATATATGATTTAAAGTGGCGACATGTCAGGTTTAGGTCAGGCTTGAGTACCTGATATCTCAAGCCAAGTCCATCCCAATTTAAATTCGGTCTCAGAAATTCAGACTTAGGCCAAGTTCAGGTATCATATATTTTTATCTTAGCTCGTAATTTTTCGGGTTAGGTCTGGTTGGACTCGAGTTTATCCACCCGAATTGCACCCTTAATTACTTATTGAATGATGATTCAAATCCAAATATGTTAAAGTATCAAACATCGGACCTAAAATTCTGATTTGATTAGATAAATAAAATTCAACAAAGGAAACTCAAGTACCATAAAATTATTTAGACTTGAAAATCTATTTTATATGTTGGATTGTCCCACATCACCCGTCTCTAGTTCCTCTGGTCTATCTATATAGCAGGCTGCCCCTCTCCTAAAAACCTAGGTTTTAAGGAGCTGAATGGGCTGCACCTCCAATTTCAATATGGTATCAGAGCCAGGCCAGAGCCTAACTTTGGGCTAGAGGAGTCGGGGCGCGCTCACCTGGCCTCCCTCTGCGGGCAATGTGCTCCCGGGGGCCTGTTGGATTGTCCAACATCGCCCGTCTCTAACTCCTCTGGTTTATCTATATAGTAGGCTGCCTCACTCCTTAACACCTGGGTTTTAAGGAGCTAATTTAGAGTTGAGCCTCCAATTTTCAACATGGTATCAAAGCCAGGCCAGACCCTAACTTTGGGTTAGAGGAGTCGGGACGCACTCACCTGGCCTCCCCCTGTGGGTAATGTGCTCTAGAGGGCGTGTTGAATTGTCCCACATCACCCGTCTCTAGCTCTTCTGGTATATCTATATAACAGGTTGCCCCTCTTCTTAACACCTAGGTTTTAAGGAGCTAATTTAGAGTTCGGTCTCTAATTTTCAACATGGTATCAGAGCCAGGCCAGACCCTAACTTTGGGCTTGAGGAGTCGGGGCCTGCTCACCTGGCTTCCTTCCGCAGGCAATGTACTCCAGAGGACGTGTTGGATTGTCCCATATCGCCTATCTCCAGCTCCTCTGGTCTATCTATATTGCAGGCTGGCTCTTCTCCTTAACACTTGGGTTTTAAGGAGCTGAATGGACTGCACCTCCAATTTCAATAATATATATATATATATATGTATATTACACATTATGTATATATGTAATGAATCAAATTTTTAATAGGATCGAATCATATAAATTTATATCTAGTCCGTTTAACAAATATTTTTGCTTCTCCTTTCTCAGTGGTTTGGATCTACCACAGACACTATGGTATGCTGCTTCCATGGTTTATTCATGAATCATGACTTACAAGTAGTAGAGAAAATTATACTTAGAGGCTCCCATTAAGTTTACGATCAAATCGACATAAATTACCCTTTTGCTGAATTTTATTATTATTATTATTTTAAAATTTGATTCATATTCATTTTCATTCAATGCAGTGGCGGACCTGGAGAGTGGCCAATGCCTCTCCAAAACTTTGAAAACAAAAATTTTACCAAAATTTTCATACAATTTAAAAATTGTCCAATTCAAGCACCGCTGGTGGATGGCGGTGAACACCAATTCGTAATCCGAGCCTCTTCCTCCGCCCTCCAGCTGAGTCAAGTGGTTGCAAAGTGCGTCAATGATAGTGTTTGTCACGGTGAATTCACCTCAGAACCATGCGATAATGGCATCCTTCGCAAAACTCTCCGACGTCATCATTGGAGCTGGTTGAATTGTCGTCGGCATCATCATGGGCCCCACAGTGACACGATCTGCAGGTAACGCAGCGCATGTCGGCGGTGGCATATTGAACTCTCAGGTACGAACTTTTCTTCTCTTTTCCTCCTGAATGCTATTCGGTACTGTACCGGTCGTTACGTGTCGCCCAAAGTTTTGATGCTTTATTTATAGAGAGAGTAGAGAGTAACTATATATATATATATATATAGAGAGAGAGAGAGAGAGAGAGAGAGAGGGTAAAGTATAAAACTACAAAATGTTTTGAGAGTGTCAATGTGTTACTGAATTGAGAGATGACTATCCCTCGAGACACATATATTTTGATGAAGTTTTCCAATTTTTAAGTTGGACCTAGTGACATGACAAAGTGAAATGAAGGTTCGTTGGTTTGGAAGGATGGTTAGGGAAAATTGTTTTGGGGGACGGTAGGTAGCTTGGATTCAAATAGTAGTTAGGTTATGTATGTTGATTGTTGATCATATATAATATTACCCAGGTGGAACATTTGCTTGGCGGACTCACCCATATTAAAAAAAAAAATTATTACTTTTTAGAAGTGGTAACAATGAAAATTGGGCTCATTTTTTTTTGAAAAAAAAGATAATTATGTTTTGTTTGGTCAAAGGAAAAGAAATCAGTGTTAGGTCTAAAGTTAAAAATTAATTTGTCTTGTTCTTTCCTTCATTACACAATTTATATTGACAAGTAAAAAATAATGTTGTATCTTTTAAATTTAAACAAAAGAGCAAAATATATTTATTAATTTAAAAAAAAAAACCTAATTTTCAACACAATTTCAATGGCTATCACTAGGAATGGCAACAGGACGGATTTGGGACGGGGTGACCCTTCTCCAATCCCGACCCTGCCCCGTCCCGTTTAAAAGTTTATTCCGACTTTAACTCCGACTCCATTTATATTCTCCGAGTTCACCCCGCCTTGCCCTAAATTCCGATATATATATTCTTTAAGTAAGTTAAAACTTGTATTTTGACAAGTAAATTTTTTTTTTTTTTGTCAAAATAACTAATACAAAAAATATATATATATATGAGTGTGATATGAAAAATCTTAAAACTAATTTTATATATGAGTGTGATATGAAAAACCTTAAAAGTAATTTTATATATGTTATTTATTGGTAAATATAGTATATATAAAAATAAATTAAAAAACTTAATATATAAAAGGGACGGAATCGGAGCGGGGTGACCATCCCCCGACCTGCCCCGAATCTAACGGAGTTTTAAAAGTCATACCTCAACCCCGTTTATGAACACTCTATACATATCTCATTAAGAACGGAATGAATCTCCGATGGGACAAGTAAATTGCCATCCCTAGCTATCACCACATGTTTAGCTCATCTGATATTTTTTATTTTCAAGTCTCAATTAAGAGTTTTTATTTCTTCGTTGTATTTTTGGTCAAGCCTCATGGAGAAATATGAAATTGGAAATTTTATGTACATAAGAGAAGTTTATTCTTTCTATGTAGCCCACTATATATATCTGGTCCAAGAGAATAAGAAAAAAAAAACAAAAAATACAAGGAAAAACAATTAGTCTTGGTGTCCCAATAGCTATAGTCCATTAAGACGTCTATTTGTAATTACCATCACCATTCTCCAAATGCCACCATTTTGCCGGCACCATTTTCACTAAAATTAAATCATTATGTTTATATTGAAAAACCATCGCTAAAATTCTAGCTGTAAGCCTGTAACTTTTTCGTCACCACCCGTGACCTGACAGCGAGCCTAGTCCCGTTTCAAAAGAAGAAAAAAACTGGTTTTATATTGTTATGTTTTCTTATTATTATTAATTTTTTTTAATAATTTAATATTTAATGTTTTGAACTGACTAATTTGAAAAATTAATTTCACTGTCTACTAGTGAGGATTTAATTAATGACCGGGCATCTCCTAATTTTTTTTTTGATATTTTATAATAACCTTTCTATATATATTTTTGCCCACCACCTCTCCACCTTATCTCTGGGTCGCCATTGATTCTATGATTTTGATTATAGAACGTGGGTTGGTTCAATTCATCTGATTCTGAGTTTTGCTAGATTTATGGAACATAATACATTTTCCCTTGATTTTTAATGTGAAGCTTGCTCTCTCTCTCTCTCTCTCTCTCTCTCTCTCTCTCTCTCTCTCTCTCTCTCTCTCTCTCTCTCTCTCTATTTTTTTTTTCTTTTTTTTTCTTCTTTTCGTATACTCAGCAGTGTTTCGATCTTTCTTCACATTTTTATACTGCATTTAAAATTTCATTCAACTATATTTATTAATCTAATTTGTATATGTATGTACTTATGTTATTTTCCTTTTTTTTCCCCCTCACTTCCTCCTTTCATCCAGTTTCCTTCGGAACTATGCTATCAAGGAATCACTTTAAAAAAAAGCTTGGAACATTCAAATTTTGTGGTCCTAAGTTGGAAATATTGGCAAGTTTGGCCATTCCGGGACTTATTTTGGTCTAGTGTCATATGAGTCTCACTTCATTGTGTCTTTTTGGAACTATGCTATCCAGGAATCACTTTAAAAAAAAGTTTGGAACATTCAATTTTTGTGGTCCTAAGGTGGAAATATTGGTAAGTTTGGCCATTCCGAAACTTATTTTGGTCTAGTGTCATATGGGTCTCACTTCATTGTGTCTTTTTGGAACTATGCTATCCAGGAATCACTTTAAAAAAAAGTTTGGAACATTCAATTTTTGTGGTCCTAAGGTGGAAATATTGGTAAGTTTGGCCATTCCGAAACTTATTTTGGTCTAGTGTCATATGGGTCTCACTTCATTGTGTCCTAGAGTGAGAAATTACATTGAATTTAAAAAAAATAATGTCATTCTTCTGCGACTTAACCCATGCGTTGAACCAACCAATGTTGCCAAAAGGCTTATAACAATCCTTTCAAGTCATACCCAACTCATGACTTGATCTTTAAGTCAAGAATTACCAACATGCCACATGCTCAATAGGTACTACCACCCTCAACCATGGTGGATTTACTCTTGAACCACTAAGTCACCAAATTTGTGTCCTTCAGTGACAGATTCATGAATTATTATTTAGACATAATAAGTACAAGTATAAAAGTTTAGAAGAGATTCTTATGAATATATATATATATATATATAATAACAAAAATTGGACGGCTCACCTCCTATTTTTAAAAAAAAAAAATTTAATACTAAAAAATGCAATTTCTAAATGTTTGGACCGCCATTGCACATAATCCACATGTGTGTTGCGTGTCAAGGCCGTGTGCATTTCCATGCCATGGTCCAAACGATTGTCCATTGGTGGACTGACTGAATCCTATACATTAATAAGTATATAAATGAACTAACATAATTTTTCAGGACTCTTTTTGGTTTTAGAATTTTAATAGAGCCTTAATCCTTCAAGAATTTTTATATTATAGGATCACTTCGATCGGTTGTAGAAGTGGGAGTTTTATGATCTGACTGATTTATGTAATACACGCACAATCACATATATTACATAGATTAATCAAGTTGCAGAATTAAATAAACTAATATAATTTTTCAATACAATTTTTAGTTTTAGAATTTCAATAGGGTCTTAATCCTTTAATCTTTCAAGAATCTTTACATTGCAAGGACCATTTTAATTAGTTGTGTAAGTGGGAACTTTACGACCTAATTGATTTATGTGATCTGTGTAATACATACATAGTCGTGTATATTACATGGACCAATAGCAAAATCAAAGGTTGTGTATTGGGGAGAGGAGGAAATATATATATATATATATATATATAATTGAGGTGTTATAGAAGTGCCACTAACATGGACCAACACGATCGATGGCCCTGTGGCCATCTCAGAACCGCCACTAACATAAACTAATTAGGTCACAAAATTCTCACCCCGCGTTGCTAGCATAATTCTTATATTATTTTAACAACCACAAAAAATTGTTTGTCACAAGTGGAGCATTTCAAAGATACAAGTTGATGATGGAATCTTGATCAATGACCATAAAATACATTTACTAGTTATCCTCACAGATATGGACACACCCGCAATCATCCACAGCTTGGATTTTATATATGTATATATATAAGAGTATATGTATATATATTATAGTGCAAATTGATTAATAGTAAGGAGTATAAGAAGGCGAAGGTCACCATTTCTGGGGTCACATGCACCCAAGTCTTCCAAAAGATCGATGAAAGTCTGCTTGATTAATGTAGATGGTTCCATTGTCTTGGCATAATTGTACACTTTCTACTCCAGTCCCACACGGGAGAATCTCTAGATCAGACAACAATGCTCATATAGTTTACAAATCCATAACATATAATATTCTTCATATATATGTACTAGTTGGATGCCCACTTCATGAGAAGTTTTTGTATTCATATATATATGTACTAGTTGGATGCCCACTTCATGAGAAGTTTTTGTATGAATCAGGTTTATTAGCGTGGTATGAATCCGGTCAAAAAAATCATATCATTTGGATAAGACATCTGCTTTAAGAAACATAAAAATACATCTTTCTTACGTGTCACACTATTATTGGTTGGGTTCATGAATCAAGTCAATGGACCTGATTCATATAAAAATGTCTCCCCGTGTCATGTACCAACTTAATCTATCATTTATGCCATGAAAAAATTACATGAATAAATGGTAAATTCGAAAATAAGAAATAAAAAAAATGCATAAAACGGTCCATAAAAAAATGAATGACAAGTTCATAAATATAAGTAATAAGAGACGGATAAAATTTACAATCCGTAGATGCGGTTAAGCAGTAAAAACGTTGAGGATAAAATTCAAATTCTCGAGTTCAAGTTCCTAAATTAGGCATGGTAGAGCAAATTTGAAAACTAAACGCGATAAGATAGGATACCCCCTTACTGGATTCATAAAGATGACAAATCAATAATTTCATAAATAATAATAAATTAATAAATAAATGGTAAAAACCTAAATTAAGCATCTTGGAGCAAGTTTGAAAGCTAAACACGATAAGATGATAAATGAAGTAAATGTAATAAATTAATAGATTAAGGATTTTTAAGGATAAAATCATTATTTTACCGTACTGAATAACTCTCACTTATATATATATATATATATTCTTTTGAGTCTGGTAGTCGTTTTTATTGTTAGATGCGAGGTAGGATATGGATTTTGTTAGTGTTTGATAAAACATTTTAAAAGTAATTTTAAAATTAAATATAGTTAATTTTTATTTTTGGTTGAAAGCTAAAAGTAACAATTAAAGTTGTTTCTGATAACTTTCTTGGTAATTTTAAATTTTAAATTCTTTTGGTAGGCTTATTAAAATTATTCTTTAAAGATAAAATAAATGTTAATTATAAATATATATATATATATGTGTGTGTGTGTGTGTGTGTGTGTATACATTTATGTGTGTCTATATGTGTTTATACACAAATATTATACATAAAAATATCATAATAAAACATATTATTTAAGCATATAAATATATATTTCCACATAAAAGGAATTTATACGTATATAAAAATATAACTTAATTTTACATAAAACATATATTACTTGTATCATATGATTTTAGATATGATTATGATTATTTTTTGCAATGTTATAAATTTATTTATTAAATTTGAGTTTTTTTTGTCATGTTTATATTTTGAAAGTTTAAGTAATTGTTAGGGTTAATAATAATAAATTTTTATTAACCCTTCATCTCTTTGTTCATACGACAATTTAAATTTTATTCTTTTCTTTAAAAATAAACAAGTAATGTCGTCAGTTGAGTTACTGTCTTCTAATCTATACTTCGCATTTTTCCAATTACATGTATTATAGATATGTTATAGAAGTGTTTATCAATTATATTCTCACTGATCTGAAACTAAAACTGATAAAAATAAATATTTCAAAGTAGAAGAGATAAAAAATTAATTCAAACCCTAAGGGGTTGGCCGAGTAGAAGCGGGCAGCTTGTAAAGGGCTTACCCCCCGAGTAACTCTTGGGGCTACCCATGTCCTATCCATAAGAACAGAGTAAAGGCTGGTGTGGGTGGTAGATTAGTCTTGAGGTGCGCATAAGTTAGCCCGAAACACTCTTCCTTACAAACAAAAAAAAGTTAATTCAATTATTTCAACTTCAATAGTAGCATCTTGTCATAACTTTTCCAACTTTCTCCTTTTTACTTTCATGCTTCGTTTATATCATGTCATCTCTCACCTCTTCTATTGCTTATAATGAAAAGGTTAATTATCAAAATGTAACATAATCTAGTGACCTTTTTTTTTGAAAGGAAAATTGTAAATGTGGGTACAAGATGAGGAGCAATTATTCATTGATTTTTTGAAATTATGATTCAAACAATTAGATAAAAAGTCACATGCATAACAACATTGAATAATTTCTCAAAAACGAAAAGACAATAAAGTTGATTATTAGAAGATTTCTCAAAATAAGTTTCTATGCATTAAGATTTAAGGAAAAATATTGTAACCCTAAAAGTTTATGAGTTTTTAAATTGTGTACGTGTAGATCCAATTAGGGTTGTCAATGGATCGGATTTTGATCCGAATCCGATAATTTTTTTAGTTAAATGAATTAGATATGGATTAAGCAAATCCGGTCTGTTAACGATCCAATCTGATTAAATATAACATATATATTAATTTTATATATATTATTAATTAAGATATATAGTTTTATATTTTTTATAATATGTTAAATATTAAATTATATAAGAATTTTTTAAGTTAAATTTACTTGAATTTATATATTATAACATAATATTTTATATACATAATATTTATTAGTATTATTATAGGATCGGATTAGATCAAATCAGATCTTATAGTTAACAAATCCAGATATGGATTAAGAATTTATAGATTTGTTGAAAAATCATATCAGATTCGATCTGATCCGATAATTTTCTTAACAAATAGAATTTGGATCATCCCTGATTCGGTCCGAATCCGATCCGTTTACAGGCCTAGGTCCAATGATGCTGATGTGATAATTTTTTTTTTTTTAATGACTAAAATACGATCTCCATATCACCATCAATTGAAGATGAAAGCTCAAAACAAAAGATCCATCTCCTCTATTCATCACCATTGAAGATTGTTCATCGACGATTGAAGGTCGTTCCCTTTGTTCATCATCAATTGAAACAGAGGTTGTTCGACTTTCACCGATCATAATTTTCTCCTTTATTGTTCTGTTTTCTTCTTCTCTTAGCCAATGGCCCCTTGAGTCCTTCTCATGTGTTTTGTTGATTTGTTTCCCTAAGTTACGATTAGGGGTGCAACTTAGAAGGGCCAACCCGAACCTAACCCGAATTTTTTAAGGTTTGGGTTTCATTTTTTACACTTTGAGATTGGCCTAGGTAAAAGAACTCAAACCTAATCTAATTTAAATTGTCGCCAGTTCATAATAGCTCCAATAGCCTATAGCTTTCTCATGAGCATGCACATGCCAATCTGTGAGTTTTTTGTTTCTACCACATGAATTACATGTGGCTGATAGAAAACCAAGTTTTTTTTTGTTTGATGTTCTCTTTGTTTGTGAAAATTAGGGGAAGAAAATTAGATTAATGTTTGTAAAAATTGTAGCAATATTCTAAGTATATGTGGTGGTGTCGTTGTGATATATACATGTAATTTGGGTCATTTTTGGCCAACAGAGAAATTTCTCTATTGGTGGTTTTTAAGAATTATTTTAGTTGTGTATTCCCTTTTATTTTTATTTTATATTCTCTTTTGATCTTGGGCATGACCCTGAGTACAATTTTTGTTTTGCTTTTGCTATTACAATTATACTTCACAAAAAAAAAAAATCTTTGTTTAATTTGAACAAAAAAATAGAGATATTTCTCTGTTCCATCACTTTCTATGTGACTGATTACACCATACAAAATATTTTTTTTTTGTTAGAATTTCATAAGCAATATAGATCTTATTTGATAAATCTCAATTTTTAGAATCTCATTATACAAATTATATTAAAAATGAATTTTGTAAAGACCTAAAATTTTTCTAATATAAGAAAATTAAAATATTGAAAAATATGTCAATGAAAAGAGAAAATAAATGCATGAGTAAATTATATAACATGAATATGCTTAAGCTAAGACGGGTTAGTGTGTAATTAAATCAATTAAGTGTTTTTAACTTAAGTGAAAAGAAAAAAGAGGGGCATGGAATGAAAAAAAGAGAAAAGAAGTAAGGATGGGCAAAAAAGGGAATTTCACCCCCAAGGCTTTAGTTGGCTTATAAAGCTATGCCCACACACACTAGACACACACAAAAAGTTGCGTGAAAGGGAAAAAGAGAAAGAAAACAAGAAGGGAATGAGAGGGAAAAGTAGGGTTTTGGAGATTTTTGAAGGAGCGGAGCTCCTCTTGGGAGATTGAAGAAGTACAAAGCCTCTCTACTTCCAAATCTTCAACTTAGGAGTAAGAAACTTGAGAAATCCATCAAGATTCAACAAGGAAAAAGTTAGGGTTTTCATCCAAACATCAAGAATTTGATGTAGGGGATTTCTTAACCTAGGTATAGGACATATGTAGGTAGATATATTACCCATGCATCTCATTCAACATTATGAATTTGTTTATGTTTGCATTTTGAGAGCATATGTTGCTTGTACTTTGAAAATCCATGTATTGGATGAATTCATGCTATGAAATGACTTGCTTTTACATTGTTTTACTATCAAATGTACTCTCGGTTAAATGCAAAAAGGATTGCTTGGTGAAATTACAAAATGGGTTACATGTATTTATGCATTATATTGATAGTTGCATACAAAGTGTTTGTGAAATTGCTTGAGTGAATGTTACTGTGAATTTTTAATGTTTAAGTGAGATTTTATGACTACCTTAAACAATTGGAGAAGAAAATGAGGTAAATGAACATGAGCTTAGGTTGGATGGTGATCTGTCGTAGAAATCAATCAAATTACCAAACTAAAGTACTAGTATAGTAGAGAAGTAAGGGTTGAATCCACAGAGACTGTTAATTGTTTAAAAATCAAAGTTGAAATTAATTTTAATTCAAATTAAGAAAGAGTGATTGTTGTTGATCCTTTCCTAAAATTAAATGAGAACTATAATTAGAGCAAATATTCAACTGAATTAATGATAAATCAAATTAAAAGAAGATTCCTAGGGTGTTGAATCCACCACTAATCTTGTAACTAGCTTCAATTGTATTAATTCTTAGGCCATTAAATTTGGATGTAAAAGATGTATTTTGGCTACAAGCCTCAATACAATCATCAAGAAAACCACGCACCAAAACCCTAAGCACAAATCATCTTTGGTCAACACAAATTGTCTACGCTAATTCTAAGGTCATAGTCACAATTTGTTTTGATGTATGTACAAATATTACTATTGTATAACCATATAAACAAAATCATAGAAATTGATTATGTGAAACCGAATAACGCAGTCATTGCATTAATAAAATTCTAAAGTTATACAATCAACATCCAAAACTAATTAACCCAAAAATAAAATACAAAGAAGCACGATTACTTGACTAGAGTTTCATCTAAACCCTAGGAATGAGAGAAGCTTAGCCCGTGATGGTGGAAGAGGAAAACACCCTAGCCATAGAGTTCTTCATCTTCTTCTTTAGAGTCCTCTTCTTCTTCCCCTCGTCCCGATCCCCAAAAACGGCCTCCTCTTTTCTAAAACCCTAGTTCCCAATATTATCCTCATTTTTTCAAAAATACCCTCACAAAATAAGAATTCAGGAAAATAAAATAAAATCCCGTCATTAGACATTAGGGGCCCAAAAAGGGAGGCTAAAGTGCTCCAAAATAGAGCCTATAATGCTAAAATAGGCCCTGGTCTACCAACATATGGATCAAGCCTCTCTTCTAACCCAAAACCACTTGTTTTCCACTTCTTTTAGCACTTCAAAGCCCAATATTTTCCTTTTGCTCCAAATCCACCACCAAATCATCAACTTTGACGAGCTTTCTCTGCAAAAAAAAATAAAACAAGAATTAACTAGCAAATGTATAAAGATTGGAGAAATTAAAATAACAAGAGTGCAAGAATATCTAAGGTTAACAAAATAAATATGCACTTTTTAACCAGTTATCAGATGGCCATAAAATGGTGAGAATGTTACACTTGGAAATAAATGAACATTAGGCTAGGAATTAGACTTGAGAGAATGGAATTTGAAACTTTGGTAAGTTGAAAGAACTCAAATGAATAAAAGCTCAATTGTTGGTTTACGCATATTGTTTCACTTGAATGATGTTTCTCTTTGATGGTAATATGTTTTGAGATGTGAGAGCTTGGTTATCTCTTGAATCCTTACTTTGTTGACGATTTATATTCGGTGATCACTTGAATGTCACCACACATGCATAAGCATACACGCGACACCCCACGTTCTTACTTTTGTTTATATTTCTCCTATTGAGGTTTTTGTATTGACTCCTACTAGATGCAGGAGTGGGCAAGGAGCCGGCCACAAGTTGAAGACTAATTATCAAGCTATTTTTGTGAAGACACTCATTTTTGTGTACTTTGAATATCATGTATTATTTTGGGGGATTATCTGAATGTAAATTTTCTAGAAGTAGACTATGTATATTATGACAAAAATGTATATGAATTAGGATGTCAAATGATGATGTAAACCTTGTAAGGCACTTAGCCTTCTTCTGATCTTTTTAGAAGTTATGGAACATGGAACTTGAAACTTGAAAATTGAAGTATTGTTTCTTTTTTTTTTTTGAATGAAAGTAACATTTGATGTTTATTAAATATTAGATTATGATGTAAAGGTTGGATGCGATGAAAATGAAGGATTAAGACCTTTGAAAATCAGGTTGAACCAAGAAAAGAACCAAAAACAAGAAAGATTTTTCAAAACAAAATAGAGAAGGAGAGCACAAGCCTGATCGGCACTCCCTAAGTGCCAATCGGCACAAAGAGGTGGAAAAACCCCCTCTCTTCCTATTTTGCCGATTTGATTTCTGGACCAACTTTTCTCCACCCGATTTGCCTCCAACGGATCATTTGACTTAAATTAGGTTAAATGAACATGTTTTACACTTAATTACCTTATCTTAGAATGGCTCAAAAATGGAGTCACTCACCTCACACCGAGCCTCTTCGATTTTGGGGTGTTACAGATCTATATTATATATGTTATTGAATTTTGAAAATTAGAAAGTAAAAATAGTGACACGTGGTACGATTTGTGGTGCATGTTGTTTGAGACTGACAGATGTCATGTAAATTCTAATAATAAAGGCATTTTTGCCAACAAAATAGTGAGAAATATTTGAAGTTATAATATTTTGAATTGGATCTTAATTTAATTAAAAACTTTATGAGGAATCTATGACCGAATCTCCTTCAATTATATTAATTTAATAATTGATTGATCTTAAAATTATATATAAATATATATAATAAAGAGTTTAATTCTTATTGGTTATAATATAAAATTATCCCTTTTAAAAAAAAATATTTAAAAATTAAATAAAATTTCTTAAACTTTTAAGGATAAATATAAATAAAAGAAAATATTTTATTTTAAGAATTTCAATTTTTAAAAATATCCTCAACCAATATGAACTACATGCAGAAGAAATGAATTAGGATCGAGAATGTTGCGTTTGCGTACTCCTCACCTAATTGAGATGGTTCTATTCCTCCTCTCATCATTATCATTATATTAAAAAAATAAAGAAAAGACAAACAAAGAGATGGGTCAATTTGGTCATTATAGCTGTTAATAAATAGTACGTGACTTGCTTACGTGCGGCAGTTGGGAAAGACAAGATAACTCTGACAAGTCAAACATGTGAATGCCACGTGTACGTCGTAGATCTATCACGATTACATCGTGGGGGCATTATGGGTCCTAGACAAATGGAAATCTCAAGTAAACGCAATGCACTACTTCTCCACGACCTGACCTTTGAAAATTAAAAATCTATCTATTTTTTAAAAATCTAAAACATCTGACGGTCGTCGTTGAGTATTTGAGTGGGGTCTACAGATAGTATACTTGGCTCTGATTTGGCTTTTGTCGACTGTCGAGGCGGCTTGTCGGCGCGTAGTCGGCTGTCGTCAAGTGCTGAGCATGGCAAAACGATAGCTGTACAGTAGCAATGACTGCAACATGGACAATACGACCTCTTTGTCCTCAAAAGGGGGACTTCTAACTTCTTTTCCATCGTCATCTTTCTTCAATTGCTCCGTCAGTGTTTGGACAATTCTAATGGATTTTTTTTTTTTTTGAATGCCATTAGTACATTAATTTTTCTAATAATATTTTGAGACGTTTGATAAGTTTTTTTTTTTTTATAAATTACATTGATTATTCTTTAAATTTATAATAATTATACTAAAGTTTTTTAAATTTTTTAAAATTATACTGATCTTTTTTATTTTATAAAATAATATATACAAATATAGGGTGCGTTTGAATAGTGATTCAGATATGATTTTTTGAAAAATATTTTTGAAATATGTTTCAGAATTTTGTAATTAATTTTTTGAAAATTGAGAAAATGCGTTTGGTTATGCTAATCAAAATTCAGTTTTTGAGTTAAAAACTGTGAAAAAGCGTTTTAATATAATATTTGAATTTAAGTTTCTGATAACAAAACTATGAAAATATATTTTGATTTGAAATTTGATTTCATATTTTTTAAGATAAAAAATAATGAAAATACATTTAAATAAGTTATTTTTTAAGATAACATTTTATTTTTAAATTTTTAAAAAGTAAAATTACTGTTAGTGGTTTTCTAAAGAGAGACTATAATTATCAGAATTTATTTCTTTTTTTAAATTCCTTTCGAAAGGAATTTATGTTAATATTTTTATGTTTCCTGTTTTTGAAGAGAGAGAGAGAGAGAGATTTTTTTTTTTTGTACTTTTGTAATTAAAAATGAAAATAATAGCGTTCTTGTAAAAATCGTGTACTTGGATTTGTTTTTATTTTTTATTTTTGTGGTTTCAACAACAAAAAAAATTAAAAATATATGTGTGCGTTATCTAGTAATTTTATTTTTTAATGAATTTAAAATTTTAAAATTAAAAGTACTGTTAGTTGTTTCCTAAAGAGAGGCCAATATCAGATTTTTTTTTTATTTTTGAAAATTTATTTCCAAAGGAATTTATGTTAATATTTTTATTTTTTAAAAACAGAAAATAATTTTTTAAAAAGTACTCAATTCTTCTTTAAAACGTGTCTTTTAGGAACATTTTTGAATAGATATTTTCAAAAATGGAAAAAAAATTATAATCTATCTATTAATTATTATTTTTATTTGATTTTACTTAATTGAGATATTATCAACAAAATATAGATATAAATAACCAAAAAAATATGGATAAAACGTCATCAATTCTAACCATAAATAAATAAGATGTAATTATTTTTTTCAATTAATACTTAACAGAAATATTATTATTTTTATCATTTCATATTTTTCAGGATCACAGAGTAATTTAATAATTACTTTAAAGTTTTGAAAATGTTATGTAAAAAGTAGTCAAATTATCATTTCATTTCATATTTTTTCAGTTAATTTTTTTTAAAAATGACAAAATTATTCATTTCAATTTTTTTTCAATTTCTTAAATCTTGACCAATTGTTTTTCTTCATTTTTTAAATAAATATTGATAAAAGTCTTAAATTTATTTTTATATAAAATAAAAATAAGTTATTTAACTTACTTTTTTTAAAATAAAAAAAAATCTTTAAAAAAAACTAGAATAAAAATTGGTCAAAATTAGAAAAATACAAAAATAAATAAATAAAATGGACAATTTCGTCATTTTGAAAAAAAAAATTGACAGAAAAAAAATATTTGTATATTATTTTGTAAAGTAAGATAAGTCAATATAATTTTAGAAATTTTAAAAAAAGTCAGTATATTTGTCACAAACTCATAAAAGATCAGTATAATTTATATTTTTTTTAAGTGTGACATAATATATATAATAAAATATTATTAAAATAATACATTATCATATGATACATCAGATTTATTAAAAAATATTTTTCTGTAATGTGTCAAAACTGTATTTTACTTTTTTATTTATTGAGGTTATTTAAAAGTTTCGATTAGTCAAGGCGCATTTAATGTGGTGCTAGTGGGGCACCTGACCCCGATGAATTTTAAAAAATATATTGACACTAAATTAATATTTTAGAAGTTTTAAATTTTTTCTTTTAAATTTGCATTCACTTTGTACATTTTTTAAACTTGTCCTCACAATGTTAGTTTTATAAATATTTTAATTGTTCATATTGGGATATACACAATTACACATTTGGAAAAAGAAAAAAAAAAACAAAGAATGTGGGATGTTACTTTCTTTGTGTTTCATATTTTATTTTAAAATTTTTTCTTAAAAGTTTTTCTTTAAATTTAAAAAGAAATGGGATCTTTCATTACTTTTTAAATTGGGAAAGTTTAGAGAAACTACTATACATATAAATTTTAAATGCCACAAAATATTTAAATTTTTTTTATTTTTTAATAATATAAGATATTCTGAATCAGTTTACATGCACTAAACTAAGTTCATATAACTCTTTCTATAACTATTTAAGTTCAAAATAAACCATATTTGTATAAAATATAATATATATTTTATAAATAATTATTTTATCCATATATATATATATATATATTATACACAAAATCAACTATTTTAATTTTAAGTTCAAAATATACCATCTTTACTCTTTACATTTACCAATCAAAATATATATATATATATATATATATATATTCGGCCTTTTCAATTATAAACTGAAAGAGTAAATATGGTTGAGGATAAAACAGATTTAGAGTTTTTAACTAAGATAATTTCAGGAGGAGAGGACAATTTTGTCTTTGCTTGAAAATTTAACTTTTATAAAAGTTTTATATATGATTACTATGTGTTAAAAATTATCTACTATTTGTCTTTTTTAATTATGAAAGATACATATAATAACAACTGAGATAGGAATCCTTTGTGAAATCGGTATTTAAAAAAAAAAATTACTAATAATATCGCGATTAAATAATGACATATAATATGAATAAAATAATAAGAGAAGAGAATTGAAATTACTAATCTTATCACTATTAGTGAATGAGAGAGCTAGTTCACCTTTATCTAACACATGAAACAAACATGGCATAAAAAAAAAAAAGGCATGATTCTAACTCCTCTAAGGTTATGGAGAGAAGGGTTTAGTAGAAATTTAATATCATCCGTCCTAATTATTAATTAGGATTTTAAAAAAAGGAAAATTGTAAAAATATTTCTATAATAATAATAAAAAATAGAGTGGACCAAAAAAAAAGCATACATAATGCTATGTTGGCAAAAATTACTTAATGCTTTTTCTTAAAAATAAACATTTTATATGTATGATATAATGTAATTGGTCTGGTCCACAGAAGAATTTATTTCTCTTAAAGTTTTGGTTTGACAATAAAGTTTATTAGTGTAATTATTACATAAGAATTTAAAAATTATAATATATTTATGTGTTCCAGGCTCATTAATGGATTAATGAATATTTGCTCATAATTATAAGGTTCTAATTTTAGCATGTCAAAGCAATAATGTAGTAAAAGTACAACTGCATATAATTGTCCACGTCAGCAACTATTATGATAATTGCAAAAAATCAATTCTTAATTAAAACATAGTGGGCCACAATAGAAACTGAGCCGAGTGGTGCCGAGCCAAGCTTCATTAATCAATTTGCTTCTCGTTTCTCTCTCTACAATGAAAAAAAGCGGGGGCTCACTACTCAGAACGCCGGTTTCCTTTTATATCATTTTGGTTCCAAAAGTCCAAAAACGAAACAAAAAAAACCACACTTTTTGATTTTACTTGCCGCCATTAAAATGCTCTTCAACCTTCTCTGCAACTCTCTCTCTCTCGCTCTCTTCTCAGAGGGAAAACACCTCCACTAGAATGAAACCACCACCAAACTAGGAAAAGACTAGTAAAACCCATGGACGCCAACAGCAATTCAACTGACAGCAACCCATCTACTATTCATCATTATTGTCTCTCTCTTCCCCATCTGCACAGGAGTAAGAGATCCATCTTTGCTCTTCTCTCTCTTCTTCTGCTTGTCCCCTTAGCTTACAATATTGTCACTATATTCTGTATACACGTCCCTTTTCCGGGCAAAACCCCGCCGGAAGCCGCCAGTTTCAGGCCGGAAAGTGCTGCCGGAGAATCGAGGAGATGGCCGTCTTCTTCCACGAAGCTCTCTTCTTCTGTGATGCACGCTGTCAAAGAAGAAAACTCACCTTCTATTTCAAAAACTCATTGGCCCCTTTTGCAGAAATCACAAAATTGGGTGCTTTCCACGAACGATTCTTCCATTTCTATTTCCAAACCAAGGCGAAAATACAAAGCCACGTTAAGGATTCTGCGTTCGGAACAGCAACCCAAGCAGTTTTCGGCAAGAGTGAAGGAGTTTCTAGGTGAAAATTCGTGCAAGGTTCGATTTTTTATGACTTGGATTTCTTCACTGGATTCATTTGGTGATAGAGAATTGTTTACAGTACAGAGTTTGTTCAAATCACACCCAAATGCTTGTTTAATCATAGTGTCCAATTCGATGGACTCGAGAAGGGGAATGCAAATCTTGCAGCCATTTTTGGACAAAGGGTTTCGAATAACCTCAATTTCTCCTGATTTCGATTATTTGTTCAAGGATACAGTAGCCGAAGCTTGGTTTGATGCCTTAAGGAAAGGGAATGTTAATCCGGGGGAGGTTTCATTAGGCCAAAACCTCTCCAATTTGCTTCGGCTTGCTCTGCTGTATAAATTTGGAGGTGGTTATATAGACACTGATGTTCTGGTTCTGAAGAGCTTTGCAAACTTGAGAAATGTTATAGGGGCACAGACTATGGATATTGAAACTGGGAATTGGAGCAGACTGAATAATGCTGTCATGATCTTTGATAAGGGGCATCCACTTCTGTACAAATTCATTGAAGAATTTGCACTAACCTTCAATGGTAACAAGTGGGGTCACAATGGCCCCTACCTGGTTTCAAGGGTTGTTTCAAGAGTGAATGGAAGGCCTGAATTTGATTTCAACGTATTGCCGCCTGTGGCATTTTATCCTGTTGATTGGAGTAGAATTCGTGGTCTCTTTCGGGGGCCTAGGAATGAGACTCACTTGAAATGGTTGCGCGGTAAGCTCAGGCACATACGCAGCCAAAGCTTTGCGGTACACCTTTGGAATAGACAGAGCAGAAAGCTTGAGGTCGAAGAAGGGAGCATCATCAGTCACATAATGTCGGATTGTTGTGTCTTCTGCAATTCTTCAGTATCAACTCTGTAAGTACAGAATAAGGATATAAATTATCCCATTTGTAATTCTCTTCTGCAATGTTGAAGTGTTGTTGTATGTGGTTATGGACCAACTCAGTTCATTCCACCAAGTTAGCTATGAAGAAAAATGCAAGGAAAAGAAAATATTTTGTTTTACAAGTTTCATTGAATTCGTCTCTTTTAATTGTTCTACTTGTATCTTCCTGAAATAGTGAATAGATGAACAATGTTTCAACAGCTTGCTCCCATGTCATACTCTTTTGGTTAGATAAGATATTTTGATATTTTGGTTTCATTTTTGAGAGTAGAAAATGATTATTTCACCAAAAGAAAAGGTGATCCTCATTCACAAGTCCTGCAGATGATTTCTCAGCTTTTGAATAATAGAGGGTATAGCTATCAGCTAGCTTGTTTGGAGGTGTGAGTGGTAAATGATTATTGTTCTTTTTCAGGAATATTGTATCAGAATTAAGTTGTCCATCTTCCTTCTTGTCATTTGTATGCTTGATGAAACACTATCTTTCATATAGTGGAGCTGTAAAACCTCATTTTCATTTTGTTGCTAGAAGTCTTTTGGAGAAAACACAACTTTCCATTTTTGATTTATGATTTCTGATTGCACTTATCAGTTCCGCATGGATATGATGGGTTTTGGGAAGTTCATGAAATGCAAATTCCATGATCCACCTACCTTGGGATAGGCATGAATTAGTTGAAACACAAACATTTTGCTGCTCATAGAGAGCATTATCATCTTTTGCATAAGTTAATCAAGACATTTCTCATTTCCTTTGATTAGGAAAGTTTCATTAGTCTAAGCTGTACTACCATGAAATAATTATATAAATAAGATAGCAACATCCCACCATAGTCGATGCTTTTTTGGTGCTTGCTTTATATTTTCTACCTACCATTTATATAAAATTTTACGTATCAAATTGGATGATTAGAAGTAATGTTGTCATTAACAATGACTCAGTAACTAAAACTAAATGAGAAATATATGCAATTTGCATCAACCGCCCGAATCTGGACATTGACTACTAGTTCTCTCATTCCATAGTCATATACTGTCACAAAACAGGCGCATGGAGAGAAGTTCCTTCAGATCTATGTAGACCATGGAAGGGCCTTCATGATACTCTAACGACAATAAAACACCACACCAATAAAGTAAAATAGTACATACGAGATAGTGGCAAATATATTCCAACCTGTTCTATCCTCAAGTGTGTAGTAGTTTATGGTTGCACATGGCTATATTCTTCAGAAAATGACAACATCCTTTGTCTTGTTATGTCTTTGTTTATATTTTTTTTTTTCTAATAATCGAACCATCTCCCACCTCTCTCGGTTTATGAGTGGCCAATGACTAATCTTGGAGATACCAATCCCACCGTCTATAAACGGGAACACCATTTAAAGCACGATACTAACCAGTTGAGAAATCGAACTCTAGACCATCCGCCCATCACACAGCCCCACATCCGCCCTTATCAACTGGGCTGCCCGCTATGGGCTTGTGATCTCCCTTACCAACTGGGCTGCCCGCATCCGCCCCTACCAACTATACTTAGATGGTGCTTGTGATCTCCATAATGGAGTCAGCTAGGTTAATTTTGATACCTCAAACCTACAAGAAAAGAGAGGGATTGGTAAGAATTAAGAACCGTCATGGACATAAGCCAACCACCAGGTATTAATTTTCAAGCGAGTGAACAAAATCTTTATGAGACATCCTTTTCTTTATTTTGTGTTGTGTCCCAGTGCATGTGACCTTTTTGTTCTTTCACTTTCATTGCCTTTCTGTTCACCTAGTCCATCATTTTAGAAACATCCCTTAAATCTCTTCATATATTTTACCAAAGAACTACCATTGATCTGTTAAGTGTTGCAACTTTTTTGGTTATGAGTTCATATCTAAACACATCAGATGAGCAAAGCTCAAATAAATGAAAACTTCAAAGAGTCAACTTCTTCCTTGGTCACTGCCTAAGTATACACAAAATTTGTCTTTATATGTATACTTGGGATAAGTCTTCTTATACATATCACTTATCAAAAAAAAAAATTACATATCATTTATGCCTTTACAGCACCCTGACAAAAAAAAAAATCTGGTCAATTTAAGAGCATAAGAAAGAATCACTTTCAGTAATATCTATGTAAAAGATGGTAAAGGCAGAAAGTGAACATTTTATGGCTTAATTTCATCTGAAGAATATTGGGTTCTCTCATTGCCAGGTCAAAGAGTTTTCTCTCTTATGCATGCTGGAGAAAAGCTCTCCAAAGAGCCAGTTTAGTTGTGCAAATCTTTTAATTTTAAGCTTTTACCCATATTACACAAATACACTTTATATGTACAAATTAAATCTCTGCAATCATATCAGATAATCATTGCCGGTATATTTAGAAGTGCGGAATGGAAAAATGGGAGACAACCATGAAACTAAATTATTCCATGTTTATTGTTCAGATACTGTAATTTGTAGCAGCATAATCTGTGCTGGCCTCCACATCCTATTTTATTGAGCAGTAAATGTAAGGGGATATCTCTGTAACATGTAAAGGAGTAAGAGCAGACCTAGACCTAGACCTAGACCGTCAACATAATTTTTATAACTTTGTGAACACTTTCACTCTGACCTATTTAACTTTACGAAATTTCAATGTGAATGATTCTTAAAAGATGAGATGTACCAGACAAATTCAAGCACGAGTCAGCAACAGAAACGCTGGTAATAGAGTTTCCAATCCCCTCTTTGTTGTCCCCGACTGAAAGTAGAGTTCCTGTTGGTTCCCTATGTCCTTATCCATGTCAACATACTTTGTCTCCAGAGAATCCAACATGATGGTAAACTTGGTAGGTTACTTGAGAAACATCAACAACATTCCACCTTCGGTTATTTATGAAACTGTAACCCATTTTAGCAAAACTCATTGCTTCTGCATTAGATGCTCTACATCTCCAAGCTCCAGTTCACCTCCTTGCCATTGTCTCTCACTCTGAAATAGCATTTCAATGTGCTCTAGAGACTTCCCCTTTGTTTCTGGAACACACTTGAAAACAAAAGCAACAGAGAGCACTGAAATTGCTGCAAAAACAAAGAAGGTTCCAGCTACTGTAATTGCACGAGACACAGAGAGGAAAGACATAGCAATTATGCCACTACTGACCCTACTCCCTACCGCCCCGAGAGCTGATGCTTGAGCTCGAAGCCTCAGAGGGAAGATTTCAGATGATAAAACCCAACAAACCGGGCCAATTCCCACTGAGAAGAAAGCCACATTTCCACATACTGATAAAATAGCCAATTTAATCCCAACTGAATCATCCCCCAGTACAGATAAAGTAAGGCCTAGGCTGAACAAACAAGTAGTCATTCCAATTGTGCTCACATAAAGCAGGGGTTTTCTCCCCACTCTGTCAATAAGAAATATAGCTACCAAGATGAAAATGGTTTTTGTGAACCCAACAGCAACAGTTGCAGCAAGTAACTCAGAATTACTCTTGATCCCAGCATCTTTGAAGATTGTGGGGCTATAATATACAGTTGCATCAATACCTGTGATTTGTTGGAAACACTGGATTCCACAACCGGTTATCAGCATCCGTCGAACTGCAGGAGAAGGATTTAAGAATTCACGCCACACAGCTTTCTCTTCGTACTTTTCAGAACCAGTGTGATTCGCAGCTAGCTGTATTTCTGCTAACCTCTCCTCCACTTCTCTTTCACTTTCATTTGTCTTTAACAGCACTGACCTCGCTTCATCAATCCGATTTCTCATTACCAACCACCTAGGGGATTCGGGGATTACAAACAGTGCAAACCCAATAAAAACTGAGGGCAAGATTCCCATGGCAAGCATGATCCTCCAGTTTATATGTACCGGAAGTCCTGAAAATGCATAATTTGAGATGTAACCAAGAAGGATTCCTAGATTTATGAAGATCTCAGGGAAGGAAGTGAGTGATCCTCTGGCAACAGCTGGTGCTATCTCAGCAATATAAACAGGAGCAATCATGACTCCAAAGCCTATCCCAATCCCAGCCAAGAGCCTGCCTATCATTAGTACCGTGAAGGAAGGAGCAAGAGCCATTACACCAGCACCTGCTTGAAACACGACGGCTGCAAATGCCATCGTCCATTTTCTACCAATGGCATCTGATGTTTTCCCCCCTGCTAAACTACCCAGAAGCGAAACTATACTTAAAATTCCAACAAGAACTTCTTGTTGTACCTCGCTTATCTTCAAATCCTCTTGAATAAATAAAATTGCTCCACTCATGACACCCACATCTGTTAATTGAAAAGTAGCAACTGTAAACTGAGAGTTTGGACAACACACAAGCAAACAGTTCACAAACCAAAACATATTAAACAGAAGTTTTGAGTGTAGATTGCAAATGTCCATTTCTAGTAGATAGATACAGTACAAGAAGCTGTTGGGTATTAATTTTTTAGTTCTAACTCTCCAGACTCTAGATTAATCAAATTGAATGAATGTAGTGCTGCAGCAAGATATTTGGGTTCCTTCCACTACAATGCACTAATCAGGTTGCGTTTTGCAGGTTTCCCCATATAGAATATCTTTGTTCACAAAGAAAAATTTGGTCAAGTTCTCCAAGCTTGTCAGTCATGGGAATCCATTCGTATGTAAGTGGACCATGATGAAGTATCAAACATTCAAAACTAGATATGTAAAGCTGCATTTGTGACATATGAGCCAACCAACCACATGGCTTTTGCTATGTTTTGGTGTGATAACTAGAGTATTTGAGTTTTCAATTTAACAGACTTTTCCCCAAATATATACTAAAACAAAATTAAGCCAATCCTATTGATTTCTGTATCCATATATACTTAGGGTTAATGTCATCAAGGCCCATTACTCATTTCAATGTGGCACATTACCAAATAAGCAGCAGATCAAATAGAAACACATAAAATCATATATCAAAAAATAAAATGGAGATCAGGCAGAGAAACTAAAGAACATGATAAATAAGAGATAATGTAGGAAAAGGAGAGGCACCAACCATAGCCAAGAAGGACAGAATTGAGCGAGGCAAAAATGGCGCAGGCGAAAACAAATTTCTTGGTGGTGTTGGTCCTGTCTTGTTGATGATGACCATAATCTGATACATCATCTTCTTCCAGAACATCAGAATCCATCCTCCTGTATTTCTTCTCGCCTACTTTCCCATTTTCCTGGATTCCCATTTCTCTGGCCCCCCCAAGATTTTAGAACACAAATATATTCAGGAGGAGTGGAAAATAAAATCATAAAAACAAATGTATATTGGTGATTATACAAATGGGTCTCTCTCCTCTCACATTGGGGGCATGAGAGGAGAGGGACAATAGGAACATATATGTCAGAAATCTGAATGGGGCCACCCTTTTCTTTCTCTGGTGTTTTTTTTCCTGGAAACCACTTCACACGCATGACGGCACGCGGAAGAAAAATTAAGCAGCTATTTCCCAATCGGTTGTTGGCGTGTCGGTGGGAAACTCTGAATAATTTGATCATTAAATTCGTAAATGTTCTAAATTTGTGTGGGCAAATTTGCATTTTAAATGCTATCCCATAACATTATTATTATTATTATTTTATTAATATTATTTCACAAAAATCATGGTATTAAAAAAATGGGTCAAAAAGCCTTATAAATAGCTCCTTAAAATCATGACATTAAGAAAATAAGTCAGAAAGTCTTATAAATAGCACAAAAAAATTAGAGACGGATGATGTGAGACAATCTAACAAATTAGATTATAAATTGAATTATTCTCAGTATCTAAATTTGTGTCTTGAGAAAAATGTAGTCCTAAAAAAAATGTCATTACTTCTGTGTGATGCGCCTTTGGAAGCACTTACCATGTGACCACTACCACTAATATATTAAGTATATTATTCAAACAATGAATTTGGTAAGTAAGTTAGTTTGAAGAATTTATCGTAAATTCGGAAGTTTCTCACAACTCATGGAGTTTTCAAATTACTTCATAGACAAGAAGTGAATTAGTCTTAACAAAAATAAAATACTACTTCTATTGATAAAAATAAAATGTTTAAATAATAATTTATAGTAATATTATTTGAGATACAAATTTTAGTCTACAAACTTGAGACAAATAGTATTATTCTTCATGAGATAGTTTTTTTAACTATTAACTATTTTTAAAATTGAATTTGCTTTCATTTTAGTTATCTTATTTTTAGTTTCTCAACCATCTAATGATTAAAATACTCTATTTTATATAAGTTTGAACTTATAATAATATTACTTTTTTTTTTAAATGAAAATAATATTTGTATTCCATATTTTATAGAATTGGCACTACTTTTATTACTTTATTAAAATAAAATTACGTTAATTCTATTTAAAAATAAATTTTTATTACTATTATTTGAATGTAATGACAATTGCGTCATTTCATTTTACAAGTGGAGTCCATTGGATAAAATATAGTGTTAATATTACTTTTTTTTAAATTATCATAATGTTTTTAATTTTTTAAAAAGTAAATTACACTTACTTTTCATGATATTTCTAATAATTATAAATAGTACCTTAATTACATTAATATCTCCTATGACATGACACTTTATCACAGAAACAAAATGTTACAAACTCATAAAATTTTGTTAATATCAGCAATTTAATTTTTTAAAGTGACAAATTTTCTTTCATAACTCTAACATTTTAAACAAAAAATAAATAAATAAACATATGAAAGCGTATTTAATAGGAAAAATTCATATAAGTAATTAAAAAAGAGAGATATTGTCGACAAATGTTAAAAATTTTAAGAAAAATTAATATAATTTATACTTTTAAATTAAAAGTATTAAAAATAAAAATACCAAAATAGCACATAAAAGTTTTCCATTACTTGTAAACAGTAGAGGGGAACATGGATTTGGTTATACATATGCTAGTAGTATGTATTATAATGTGGGTATGAGGCATTGGTAAAGTTATTTTCTTGACTCTCAATTTAATTGTTATAACTCATCTGATTAAAGATTGTTTATCCTTTATTTCATTCATTGAATGACTGCTTTGAAAAATTTACCTGGCAATAGTTAATGGGATTGAAGAAATTGCTCACAAGCATTTTGATACATTTATAGCTGAAACAAATAAAATATAACTTATCACCATTAATATATCCATTAAAATTTATTTAATTAAGCCATCGATAATTTTTTTTTGAAAAAAGGGTATTAATTTAGACAATATGTTTGAGTTGGGTTCAGGCCGATCGGATCATAAAGTCAAGAAAACAATCGTTTTAAGTCCCTACTTAAAGAGAAGGCTCTAATTTTATTTTTTTGTTATTGAAAGAAGCGATATGGTATTACAATTCATATATTACAATCAACTCAATCAACTTACAAGACATAACCCAACGCATTCAACCAATTCAATCAACTTAAAAGACACAACTCAATCTAAGAGCCACTTTAATATATGCCTTGGACAAACAACTTATAGGACATAACCCAACCCACTCAATCAACTTTCAAGACATAACCCAATTCAAGAGCCTCTTTAATATAGGCCTTGGCCCAACAAAGGACTCAAAAACTTTTTGTATTTATAATATAATCAAATTAAAAGTTCAAAAAATTAATAAAAATCTAACTCTACAATAAAAAGCCCCACTTCATGGAAAAAAACTTAATTCTATTAATAGAGTTTTATTCGTATTGTACTTTAATTTTTTATTGCTATCTATTTAAATAAAAAAAAGTTTGTAAAAAAATTATTATTAGAATTTTATTCAATATATAACTCTCCTTTGTTGAAAAATAATTAAATATTATATTACAAGAGTAAATATAATATATACATATATAGAAACCAAAGTAAAAAATTACATTAATATTTAAGAAAACTCATTTAAAGTTCTTACTTTCTCGTTTTAAGCTTCCGATGATATATAATCGGCTTGATTGGCTTCTTGTCTTTAGAATACAAATTTGAAATATCTAACATTAATATTATTGTTAAGACTATACGATCCACTGGTATTGTACATTTTCATCATTTTTTATTATTATTTTGGAGTTGTTTTGAAACGTTATTATCAAAATCAAGTTATTTCAATATTATTTTAATAAAATTAAGATTGTTTTATGAAAATGTCACGTCAAGTGAAGCTTTCACACTAAAAGCATATATTGAAAGCATCATTTCAAATGATATTTTGGGCTTTCATAAAATAACCTAATTTTAATAAATAAGACTTATTCTATATCAAATCCGTACTATTTTTTGTAGAGTTAATTGACTTCAGTAGTGACTTTATTATTAGTTAATTTATGTTAGTTACATTTTTGTTATAAATGATAATTTTTTCCTTTTTTCATTGTAAGTAACTTATGGATTACGTGTTATTTTTTATATATTTTTCAATAATTAATTTACCTATTTTATTTATTATCCTTTTACGTTGTTGATTTGATCTTTTTTCTTATTTCTTCACTGATTGATATTATTTTTGGTTAGTTTTTAATTTTTTATTTAAATTTGAATACATTCCTTATTTATTTTCGGTATCATTGGCTGTGAATTTTTTGAGCTTGGTCACCTCTTTATTATTATTTTTTTTCTATTCTCTTTTTTACTGTGAATTTCCTTATATATTTGGATCTTATCACATTTTTTTTCCTTATCTTCTCCTTTCTTTTTTACTACTATCTCAGTTTAGTTTATGTTAAAACTTGTTCATCGGATTTTCATGCACAATCAGAATTATTTTGTATTCTATTCATAATCAAATGTGTGATTATATATATACATATATGTGTGTGTGTATATTGAATTTCGTTTCATATTATGAATCAAATGTGTGATTATATATATACATATGTGTGTGTGTGTGTATTGAATTTCTTTTCATATTAGTTTTCTGTTCATTACACGCATTATATTCATGATTTTTTTTCATGCAATATTTATATTATTTAAATAGTATTTTGTTCATTTTTCATTTTTTTAGTTTATATTAATTATTCATTAGTCATTATTCAAATTTGTTTTGTATTATATATTTTTTGATCTTTTTTTAGAGTGAATACATCATTTGTTCTTTAAATGCTTTGTAAATTTTTACATATCATTGTTTTGTTTATTGATCTTTTACTTATTTCGTTAAATATTCTATAAAATTTTACATTTCAGTATTTTGTTTATTATAAAAATGCGTATTTTTATGTTTTGTTTTATTTTATCTTTTTTATTAATATATAATTTCACAATTTCATACTATATAACTTTATATTTCACCATAAAATGCATATGTTTATGTTTTGTTTTATTAAAATTTTACTGTATAATTTCATAATTTCATACTCTATAAAAATTCATTCTTTTATCTTTTTTGTTTATTCTTTTTTTTCCTTTTCAAATTTCTGATGATATTTGAAATTATAGGAATTTAGAAACCCCAATTTCAACTCTGAAAATTAAATGGATCATGAATGGATAGGATTAGTGGATTGAATCGTGGTTGCCTTTTTAATAAAGGAAATCTCTCCCTTATTCTGCGGCTTCAGAGGGCTTTATTTTGTCTTTTGGTAGCTTTTGTTTGATAAATATATTGTCCATAAAACTCAATTGAACTTTGTGAGCTATAAGAGTTAGAATGAACTCTATTATAATTAAAATTTTAATAAAGGACCTATAACTGAATGACCAATTTTTTTTAACCTTGCTACTATAATAACTCTACATTTTTTTGTGGATGAGATGTGACCCATTAGATAAAGAGTCATTTAGGTCATTTTGTTGCACCAAACAACGGATAGGATGTGATCCCTTTTGTTTTTTTGGTAGACTGGAAAAAGAAAAAAAAAAAACAAAAAAAGGAAAAAAACCTCAACCTAGGATTACTAGGTCTACAACCATTTATTCACATCCAAAGGTGGAGTATCCAGGATGACAACGTCTTCGTGTTGATTAGCCCTTCTATTTTCAAAGGCATTTGCATTAAAATTCCCGTCCCTAAGAGTATGGGAGAAACTGCATTGATTAAGACTTTGTGTATAGTTCTTGCAATCCTCTATCGAAGCCTCATATACATGGTCTTGAGTATCTTCCAATGTCAGCAGGTTTATGGTCATGACACTCACTACAAAAAATGACTTTTTTTAGCGATGCTAACTATTAGTGACACACGAAAAAGCATAACTAATTGTCATTATTAGCGACGCACAAAGTGTCCATCGTTAAAAACACTAAAAATTTCTGCACGAAATAATTGGTGCCACACCTTTAGTTTGTATATTGTATATTGTATATTGTATATTGATAAAAAAAAATATTTTGATTTGTATATCGTATATGAGTTTTTCTAGTTTCTGTGAATTGAAATGGATGGATTGTTTGCATGCTTTGAACTGCATAAATGAGAATTAATGTTGATGTTGTGTTTAGTTTAGTTTTTCATTTTATATTTTTGGATCATTGGCCCTTGTACATGAGGTTTGTTTGTTTTGTAAAATATTCAGCTTACGAAAAAGAAAAAAAGAAAAAAAAAGTGTAGAAAAAAATATTATAATTCACATATATATACAATTTATATTGTCTTTGTGTTAACTAATTAAGAGTTCACAAATCCAAAATTTTAGTTGTCTTCTCGTAACATAAGGAGGGGGTGTTTGGGAAGGGCAAAAACCAGTTTTAGTGGGTATTATTATGGTCCAAAAAGTTAGGCCCTAGTTTGGTAACTGCAAGTCCTACAATTATCAAGTTTTTTCTCTATCTTATTTTGGTGAAAAACAGGGCCACGATTAAAACAAGGGTTGCTTGTTTTGAAACAAAACCAATTTTTTCCTAGTCCTTTTCGACTAAAGCCACGAACGGCCGTGCCCATCTTAACTCCATGGCCACTTACTGTTATGACCATTTTAAGAGAGGATGCCAATGGAAAAAGGCGAGTTTACCTTTTCTTTGTACATTGCAATTTTGACACCATTTATGAAGATTTTCTTTAAAAAGAGCAATGAAATTTTGTGTTGTCTTTGATCTAGATTTAGGAGAGAGAATTGATTGTCTTTCTAGGTAACAAAAATAGATGTGTGTGTCCATAGACATATACATGAAGGAAGGCACAGAAGATGGAAGTGAATGCCTTGTTATCTTAAATCCAGATTCATGTTTAAAAGGAAATAAATTTTTTATATATATCATTGAATAAAAGATTTAATTTTGATCCCCAACTTGTGGTGACCATAGATGTAGATGTGTGTGAAAGTAAGTCCTAAGGAACAAATCGTGACTTTTGATTCATCAATTCAATATTTTAATCAATGATATGTATTTCACATGCATCTCTAAAATTGGGATTATTTTTTGCTTAATTTGTTAATTGTGTATTTGAGTTATAGAGATTTGATTTTGGGTTTGTTGCATTTTTTTGTGTATGTGTGTGTTTTCGTGAGTGCATGTATGTGTTTAGGACAAACTAGTTGAATTTTTTATACTTTTAACTAATAATGAACCAGCTTGTTGAATTTTTTGGACAAACTTTAAAGCATCAAGTTATATTTACATTTAAATCTTTGCAATACATTCATAATATATATTACAAATCTTAAAAAATGGTGATATATATAATATATATATATATATATATATATAAAGTTTGCCTTACAAATTATCATGCTTTAATATGTGATTAAAATTGAGCACTTATTTCAACCACAAATGAGAGTACAAACAAGTGATTTTAGGTGAATTATTATGTCAAATACACTTAAGTTATGTTAGATTTGGATGTTTTTCCCTTGTGCTCAAATACAGCAAAAATTCTGAGATTGAGGTCACGTTATTGCATAAAATTATTCCAATCTTTTCTAAAATAAATATACCCTTTGTTGCATTTACCAATTTTAGCTTGTCATAACTCTTTACAACTCGTTAGAACTATTGCATCTGATTTTATTTTGTCTAGCTGTCAATAGAAAGCCGATGGAATGCACTGTAGAAATATTTAATGTATAAAGAAAAATTAGACCCATCATATATATATATATATCTGTGTGTATATGTGTATGTGTATGTGTGTAGGTATGCACAAGTAATGATAGGCATCTTAGACTAAAAATCTAAGCCTAAATTATGTTTGTAACATTTTAGAAATAAAAAGATGAGAAAAGATGGCTCAACAATGGAAAAGGAGAGTTAAGATCCCTTACACAGTCATGTCTCCGTAAAGAAGGCAATGAATAGTGTCTATACCAACGCAACACCATTTCTCTAGGTTTGTTTTGAGTGGGCTAGATTTTGGGCTTATTAGATGGGGGATGGGTTTTAAATATATTAGGCTAAGGTTTGTTGGGTCTGATTGTTTTAATTGGAAATTGGGTCTAAAAGTTAGGCCAATAGAAATGAAATTGATATAAAACCCAGATTGGGTTGTTTGGTAATGGATTTTAGAGAAATTCAATTAAAAATTTATTAATATATCTGAACTCAGTTATCTTCGATTAAAAGTTCTAACCTGTTTGGATACAGGTCTAAGGAATCAAAGTTTTATATATCTAAAACAAAAAAATTGAATTAATCTCAACATTTTCAAATTTTCATCAAGTTTTTGAAGGCAAACTCGCCGACCGGTCAGTTTGGCATCCACGGGTTAACCGGTGTTACTAGACCGAACTTCCAATCTCCCATAGTCCAATATATTTGTGCCTTAAAACCCCATCTGATGTCTGCCACGTGTCCAATAGTTCCCATGAGATATTTAAGTGAACACGATACAATTCTGGTTTTCTATATCCTCTGCCTCCAAACTCCACTCTTCGTCGAATACATTATTAATCAAACCCCAGCAATTCATCGACAAAGAAGAAGATGACAGTGGAGGTAGCAAACGGCGTCGCAGAGCCTCTCCATTACCCCAAAGGCGATCTGAAGCATCAAAACCCTAACGGCACCGCCGCCGCATCGAAGAAGTCGCGCGAGACCGAGCGTCGTCGGAGGCGGCGGAAGCAGAAGAAGAACAACAAAGCCTCTCAGGCAACTGCCGAAGCCACAGCTGGCGAGGATAGCGACGGAGGTGGCAGTGACAATGCCAAGGAGAACGCCGATCCCCAAAAGGTCTTTCTAATCCCCTTTTTTGTGGTAGATTATTAGGGTTTTGATGAGCTAGCGATGATGATCAGAACGGAGATTAATCGTATGTTATTTGTTGAATTTGTTGATCTGCCGTGACTTAGGGTTTTACATTCTACGACGTTGAATGCGTGCGTGTGTTTGCTTACTATATGCATATGCCTGATTTGGTTGTTTAGGATCTGGATGGCTACTTGTGGAATTTGGTTTAGTTCGTCTCCATTTTTTCTCATTTGCTCTCTCTCCCTCCTATTATTTTCCTGGTAAATTTTTGTGTTTCGTCGATACATTTCGCTTTGATTGGCATTGTATTAGTTAATTTCCATGATGGAGATTGAAATAGTGGTTCGGCAGTTATTTTGTGTTGTAGATATGGCGATGATTAGGGATTTGAATTGAAGCATGCTGATTGTTTCTGATGGAAATTGAAATAGTGGTTCGGCAGTTATTTTGTGTTGTAGATATGGCGATGATTAGGGATTTGAATTGAAGCATGCTGATTTTTTCTGCAGATGTTGGGTTTATATTCACTTGTGCTCTTCTTTGTTGTGTATATGGGTAGAAATTGGAGGTCTCTCTAACATACAACACCCCGCACCCCACAATTTTTTTTCTTTTTTGAAATTCTCTCCTTCAGGGAGAACTCCATTAGACTTTTTTTGGGGATAAGAAATGTGTGTACACACATATATATACACGCATGTACACATATATATACACACGCTCCACTCAACAAAGCCTTATCCAATTATCTAATTATTTGGGATCGGCTACATGAATCTTGTCTCGCTATTCTTTTCTATTTAACACCATTCTCTCATTCAGATCGCACACTATCATATTTTTTTTAATTATTTCTATCAACATTAATTTTGGTCGCCTCCGTCCCTTAACTTGACACTATACGCACGCACACGCACACAAAATCATATACATATATCTACATACCTGTGGGAGGGTGAACCCATATTTAAAAGCGAAAGGCTACAAAATCAAAGCCTTTATAGGTTTCATTGTTCGAAAGTATTTGGATAGACAGGATGGTGTTTTGATTTGAGAACTATGACGCATGCTGTCTACGAAGTTGGTATACGAAAAGAGGAGAATAAAAAATTTAGGTACTTTGTTTTCCTGATATACATAGGAAACTGTCTTGGGTGTTGAAAGTCACTTGTGACCTCGTATTCATTGTTGTTTTTGTTACATGGAAACTAAAATATTTTACTCAAGTAATTCTTGTTGGATGAATTGGCTTCTCATTGCATTATGTGGAGTCTTTGGAAGGAAAGAAATAAGAGAATTTTTGAAGGGAAGGAACAATCCCTTGGTGTCTAAAAGATAGGGTGTTACGTTTGCTTTTCTTTTGGGTTAAAGGAGTCAACCCGTTGTATTTAGATACCTATAAGAATTTTTTGAGAGATCTTCAGCATTAATTTTTGTAAGCCACTATCCCCTTTTTTTGTTGTATAGAATGGGTTCGTCCCCCTTGGACGCCATTTTATAGGGTTACTTTTACTGATCAAGAAATATCCAAACAAAGCCTTACATTTATTTGTCTTTTCAATTCTTAGGGATATGAACTCAGTAATGCATGCGTATCTTCCTGTAAATCTCAATATGATTCGCTTTTAGTTTATATTATCCATTCAATTGTTTAGAATTTGTATTTTTGAACCTGTCTTAGAGCCGAGAAGTTAGCTCTAAGGATGAGAATGTGGAAATTGCCACATTCCTGCTTATGGGTGACTTTTTAGAATAAATCTGGCAGACAGATCTTAACTTGTCTATTTTCACTTGTTCTGGAAATTAATAGGCATTGGAGCAAGTTGAAGTGGAGTATGTCCCTGAGAAGGCAGAACTTGATGGTGATATGAATGAGGAATTCAGAAAAGTCTTTGAGAAATTCAGTTTTAGGGAAACTGCTGATTCCGAGGTAAAAGGAGACTTGATAAGATATTGTACATTACAGTTTAAAAATGAATTCTGCCTGCAGGTCCCACATGTTACTTTTATTTTTCCATTTATTTATATTCAGGAGAATGATAAAAAGGATGAGACTGCCCCCAATGCAGCCTCGAATAAGAAGGCAGACTCGGATTCAGAAGAGGAAGAACAGGATTCTCAACAAAAAGAGAGAGGCATTTCAAATAAAAAGAAAAAGGTTATGTTTTCTCAGTGTCACATTATTATTATTATTTTTGGTGATGATTATAATAATGATGTTCAATTGCTAACTTGGGCAATATAAGGCTAAAAGAAAATCAACTGTTTTTCAGCTTCAACGTCGGATGAAGATTGCCGAACTGAAACAGATCTGCTCCAGGCCTGATGTAGTTGAGGTAAGGATGGATGGTGAAGGGCTTAATTTTTGTAGTTGCCTTTTGTTCTTGACTCTTCAAGGCTTTTATGTACTCCCTCCGTCTCGAATTAAAAATCCCTTATTCCATTTTGAGATGTTCCATAACAAGAGTTCTTTTTAAAAAATCAATGTATAAATAATTGTGAAATTTTCAAATTACCCTTTTCACAAATTTAATGTGAATGTACTAAATGTGAAAGAAAGTTAGTTTTGTAAATTTATCCTCTTAATCAAGTATGAAAGCATTAAATGATTGTCCTTTTTAAAAAGTTGGTTTTTCCAAAAGGGACTATTTTTATGGGACAGAGGGAGTAATTGTCTTGTGTGCCCTACCCAGTGTTGTCAAAGGCGACCGGGCGCTTGCCTAGGTGGTAAGGCGATGCGAGGTTGAGGCCTAATGCCTCAACACACTTCAGATGATGCGATTTTGATAAGGCACTGCCTAGGCCCTCGCCTTGACTAAGGCGAAAGGCATTGAGGCGAGAGCCTCATTAATTGAAACTTATTTTACTTGAATGTGCTCATGTTTCTTGTCTTGTTGTTTTAGGATTAAAGTTATTTTTGTTGGATAATATTTAACCAATATAAAAGTAGTTAAAAGAGAAGAAAAAGTTTAGAATAGTCTATTTGCTTAATTATGTTATATCTTCTTTTATATTAATTTTTTTAGTATTAAAATAGAATTATTACATAAAATATTGTGTAGCTTAGAATAAATGAACCTTTAATGTATAATATATATTTTTAATTATTTTTATAAGTTAGTGCCTTGTTTCATTTAGGATAGCGCTTTTTTGTCGCCTCGCTTTTTATGCAATATAGGACCCTAGCGCATTGAAAGCATCTTTCACCTTTAACTACACTAGCCTTACCAAAAGGTTAGGTGATAATTAATATATACTTTACTGCCATATATTATCAAAAATTTGAATTCAAATGTTATAGAATTATGAGCAAGGGGAAAAAAGGCAAAATCCATCTTGCGCATGCTCGTTGTGAAATTGGTTTTACCTCCCACTAGCAAATTTCATCCATCGGGATCGAGATTCATTGATCTCCACAACCTGACAAGTATGAAATCACTTGATTTTTATTTTTCAATTTTTTTTTTTGTATTAGATGTTATTTGTACAGAATGCATTCTTGTACTGTTTGATAAGAATCCTCAAAAGTCATATCCAAAATACTCAATTAAAAACATACTGTTCCTGACTTCTCCGGTTATCATCTTTTGTGGGATTGTTCTAGCATCCCACCTCCCAATCTAAGTTGTTACCAAGTTTATAAGAACTACTCTGCAAACTCTCTCTTCTGTCCTTCAATTTCCTTTGCACCGCAAAACATCCAAGTTTATTACCATTTTTGACAAGTATCCAAGTTTATTACTAGCTCACTTCTCCAAGTAACTGTAGTATTTCCAGCGTTTTAACTTGTACTTGTTTAGTACATAACCTATACAAGTTAACAAATCTTACTAGATTGTAACATTATTTTATAAGCCACTTGATGTCTATCATAAAATATGATGGAAGAAGTTTTTCTTTTTAATTGGCCATTATTCCCTCCCTCCCTCTCTCCCACTCTTTTTCTTGAATTTTTGTTACTGTGAGCCATCCATTCCCTGGTGGATCTTTTGGAATACTTTCAACTTCTAATACATCGGTGGTAGAAGTGGTGATATGGACATACAGGGTTTATAGTAATGAAGATTGCTTTGCTTGTAAGGAACTTGCTAGTTTTTTTTTATTTATTGTATGAGTCTATGAGAGCCATAAAATATATCATATCCTCTTGCTTTCAAAGTGCGAAGGTTAAGATTGATTTATTGCCAAGTAGGTGTTTTGACCCTTCTAATTATGATGAGAACCTTAAGCCATAAATGCCCTCCTTCTATTTGAAGTTATTCTTTGTCTGCTGTATGAATGTTTTATTTATTTATTCTCATTTAAAATAAAATTATTTCTACAAATCAGAAATGTTTAAGATTGATTAACTCAGAGGAAAAAATGACTAAAAAAATGTCTTATGCGGGCCCAACTATTTATGGATCACTTGTTGTGTAGATTGTTGATTTATATTGTGGGTTTAGCCATTTATTAATTCAATAATGTATTTGCTGCTTGGTATTGTTATATTGTTTTTTTTGTAGTGAAAGTTGTTCTTAGTCTTGTAGTTATTGTTATGTATTTATTTCATAATTTTCAGGTGTGGGATGCCACGTCAGCAGACCCTAAGTTGCTGGTATATCTGAAATCTTATCGAAATACTGTTCCAGTGCCAAGGCATTGGTGTCAGAAAAGGAAATTTTTGCAGGTTAGTTGCTCCAGCTAAATTAAGCATTATGGGTTGAAATCTGTACATGCATTCTTAGTTGGTGTGCTTATTTTGTACAAAAAAATGAAAATAACTTGATGGGTATACTTAAATGAGGTATTTAGGGAAGAGGGTGATGGAAGATAATGTTGATGAGGTTTCTCTTATATGTATATATATGATTCTTGCAGGGGAGCGGTTGTGACAATCTTGGAGCCTGGACATGTAGGTGGTTGGCAAGGGGGACCCTTGAATGGTTTCTCTTTTAATATGCTTGTTAGTGTGGGTTGGGATCTGGATATTTATGTGATGCCATTTATGGGAAATAAGCTATCTTGGCCTAAAGTAGCTTCTTGCATGCTAGACATTGGTGATTGTTAACTGGAAGGATGCTAATTAATCTTTTTTGAATTTTCAGATTCTTTTGCATTGTGCATAATGCTGGGGCTGAAAATATATTAAATATTTTATGACATTCTTACTGACTTGATATGAGAGCAGAGTTCTCTTAACTACTATTATGCTGAATAATTGGTAACTCATTGGGTTTCATATTCATTTTGCAGGGGAAGCGTGGTATTGAGAAGCAGCCATTCCAGCTTCCTGATTTTATTGCCGCTACAGGAATTGAGAAAATTAGACAGGTAAGGATGATCTTGTGACTTCTTTACAGTTTCTATTACTGTGCTTATGTTATCTGATGTTTATGCAGTCCTAAAATATTGAGTTTTCTTGTATTTTCCAGTAATGGAAAAAAAAAGAGGTTTTTGTCTGTTACCACTCGTGTTGAGTTGGATTCTTTCTGTAGCTTTTTGGTGCTACAAAGTGGTTATTGTTTATAATTGACCTGAATTCCCAGCTTTTGCTGCACCCATTTAAAATTTTGAGAACAGAATTAATTATTCTGCTTCTTTTAGATATTTTCTTTATTATAATTGATGTTCTTGGGACTTCTAAAATTTGCATGGCAATTGGCTACAATACTGGTGCAACTACACGTTGCTAACTTCCCCTGCTCCACTTTGAATTTCTATGCATGCACACAGCATTGTGTGTAAGAAATTAGAAATGAATTGCCAATATTGCTGCTCTTACGGAAATTGCAAGCCAATGTCATCAATGGGAAAATTGTAGAAATTCCAGTTACCCAACTCCTACTTTCATTTTATTGATTTTGAGACTTAATTTATATATATATATATATATATACATATTGCAATGTACATTTGCTCTTCTCCTGGTGTTTTGGGTTCTGCTTCTTACCTTGCGTCCAATAAAATCAAATTCATTCTAACCATCCGGAGATTTATGCATTCTAGTATTCAGTTGTAATATGTTGCACTTTTCTTGATGTTCTTATGCAGGCTTACATTGAAAAGGAGGATAGTAAGAAGCTTAAACAGAAGCAACGTGAGAGGATGCAGCCAAAGATGGGAAAAATGGATATTGATTATCAGGTTTCTTCATATTCTTAATTTCTTAGTTGTGTAAGGGGTTTGCATTTTTTTTTTTAATTTCAGTGTAATTGAAGAATGGGGCTAGCCTGCATTCTTACTCTTTTACCCTTGTTTTCACTCTGTTTTGACACTGCTCATGTTCTATGGTCTGTGTACAGGTTCTCCATGATGCTTTTTTCAAGTACCAGACTAAGCCAAAGCTGACGACACATGGTGATTTATATCACGAGGGGAAAGAGTTTGAGGTATATTATCCTTGCATGCAAATTGTTCTGTTCATATATAAACATATTAATCCATATGTAGTCTTCTTTTGGTGTGCAAATTGTTTTTGTTCATATATAAACATATTAATTCATATGTAGTTTTTCTTTTGGTTTTCTATCGACTTCCTAATTTATTTTCTTAATTTTTCTTTTTGGCATTCTTCATATTCTCTAGGGATGGCAATTTTACCCGATAGTTGGGTGACTTGCCCTAGATCGACCCTTGCTTGGACAGGGTTGTGAAGTTTATATTCGGGAAAGGGCAGGTATGAGAGATGTAAAACTTGGGTTTGGGCTGTAGGGAGATAAGTGCTATTCACTCTTAAGCGTTGTTGTCAGCAGATCTCCAAACTACTTACTTCTGTATATAAAATACTGAGAAAGAAGGGTATGCTTCTAGTGCATCACAACACAAGCAGATTTCTGGATTCATCAGAAGAAAAAGATTTTTATTTTTATCATAATGTTGTGTTGTTCAGATCCTTAATTGATTTTGGATATTATGAGGATGCTCTACAAGGACCAAATGATGTTTGTAGAAATGTGTGTAGTTGAGAACATGTTTTCGATTGAATTTTGTGCTTGAAGAATAGTGTTTATGAGCAGCATTGGATGTGCAGGGTGGTGTTTCCAATATCAGCCATTAGTAATGTTTTTTTTCTGGTTTCGAGACTTCAATTGTCTCTCAGATGATGCTGCGTAGTGGGAATCTGCAGACCTTTTTTTTCTTTGATAGATAATATCAGCTGGCTTTTTATTTTGCTCTTCATAGTTTTGCATCGAGTAAGCTGGACTGAAACATTCAATCGCGTGGTCATGAACCAGCACTCACTACTAGCTTATTTTGCAGCTTAGTGCTCAGTCCTAGCCTAGATAATTATTGAAAAATATATAAAGTCTGTCTAGTTTATGGGGATTATTTACCTTTTGGGTGGTAATGTGGTGATGGCTTAGGATTCATGTCGAGTATTTTTACTGGATGTGAATTTATTTGCACACGTGTAGGCTCGAAAAACATTGCCTCTTCATCACTAATCAAAATTTTCCATTTGTGGGAATAGCAGTATATGTTGAAGAATGCAATATTTATGCAATTTACATTATTTTATATGCTTTACAGGTAAAGCTTAGGGAGATGAAGCCAGGAATGTTATCACAGGAACTAAAAGAAGCCCTTGGCATGCCAGAGGGCGCTCCTCCCCCATGGCTCATCAACATGCAGGTCTGTTAAGCTCGTTTGTGTTGTTTGGTTTTCATTTCAGTACCATTTGAACTTTCTCAATTCATATATGTTTAGAGAAAGGTAAATTTTATTTGTTTCATATTTAATGCCAGAGATATGGTCCTCCACCTTCTTATCCACATCTGAAAATTCCTGGGCTGAATGCTCCTATTCCGCCTGGAGCTACCTTTGGTTATCATCCTGGTGGCTGGGGAAAACCACCTGTTGATGAAGTGAGTTTACCCTTTAAGCTCTACACCATTGGTTCTTGTTTGTTTCTTTATTGTCTTATTTGTATATTGGTATTATATAGCATTATTTTCAATACCTAACCATTTAACATTTTTTTTTAAACTTAGTATGGACGGCCTTTGTATGGAGATGTTTTTGGTGTTCAGCTACAAGAACAGCCGAACTATGAGGTACTTCCTCATACCATATTTTTTTCCTTGTATCCTGGATTACTTGGTTTCTATATTTGATAAATGAGTAGTTTGTTACTAACTCGGTTTTCTATGAGCAATCTTACTGACAACTGAAAAGGCAGTTGTTGAAAATCACCAGTGACATCCCCTTATTTTTGCAACTTCCTTCTCAATGTTGTTAGTAAGAGTTGTAAGCAAGTTTAGTGTTTTGTATAGAAAGACTTGGTTAATTTTGTATCTGCTTCTTGAGCCATGTGTGCTTGATTCCACAAAGAAAAGTTGAAACCTCATCCTCAAGTTTTCCCTATTGATATGTATATACTTGCACATCTTATCACATTTTTCTTAATATTTTCTTATCAACAATTCAGGAAGAACCTGTTGATAAGACCAAGCATTGGGGTGATTTGGAGGAAGAGGAAGAAGAAGAGGAAGAAGAAGAAGAAGAGCAGATTGAAGAAGAGGAACTGGAGGCTGGCATTCAATCTGTGGATAGTCTTTCAAGGTATTCTACTTGCTCTTGTTACCAGTGCAGTATGGTCTTTGTTTAGGTCAGAAGAGGCTGATCTGGGTGGATTGTCTTTGAAGGTTTGCTGATTTTGGGCTTAGACATATTATGTGGAGCAGTGTAGTGATTTTTTCTGCACATCTGGATCACCTCTATGTGGTGGTTGTATAGCATTGTTGGTTACTAATGAAAGACATCAAGTTACCACACACACACACTGTGGAGGGAGGGAGGCTTGACTTTCCATTGTTTATATGTGCTACTTCATTTATATCATGTGGTTGCCTAGCATCTATGGGGGCGTTAGAATGAAGACAATTTCCTCACACTGGGAGTGGGCTCAATTTAATTGAGGGGGCTTGTGCTTAGGCATATTATGTGGGGCAGTGCAACGGTTTTGTGTGCATGTCTGGAACACCTCTATCTGGTGATTATGTAGCGTTGTTGGGTGCTAATCAAAGACCTCAAGTTACCACACACTGGAGGGAGGGAGGCCCGACTTTCCAATGTTTATATGTGCTACTTCACCATTTATATCATATGGTTGCCTCGCATCTATGGGGGAATTAGAATGAAGAAAAAAATTTCCTAACAATGGGAGTGGGCTTAATTTAATTGAGGGGACTGGTAGGGTCTAGGCCCCTTGCAATCCCCCCCCCCCTTTTTTTTTGTGGGAGAACTGTAATTCCTGCTCATAAGTTACTCTCTTATTTTTCTTTGTGCAGCACTCCTACCGGTGTTGAGACTCCAGATGTCATTGACCTTCGCAAGCAGCAGAGAAAGGAGCCTGAGAAGCCTCTCTATCAAGTGAGTATATGCTTTCAGAGACTGCCTTATTATATCACTTCTTGCTTAAATTATTCCAAAGCTCACATGTTTTTTTCCTTGTTTTGTAAAGGTACTTGAAGAAAAAGAAGAAAAAATTGCTCCAGGGACCTTGCTTGGAACAACCCATACGTATGCTATCTGCTTATTCTTGTGAATTTGAAACTCTTGTTTAGAGACTTCCGTTTCAAGTTTTAAATTTTTTTTCTTGAATTGATTAAGTTAACATATTTTTGCGCCGACAGATATGTGATAAGCAGTGGCACTCAAGACAAGACAGCGGCTAAAAGGGTAAGGAAATTTCATGATTTCTTTTTTGATTTCTCTGAAAGCAGAAGTTTGTCTTTGAAAATCTAGCACGCCATTTGGTTTTATCATGGAAACCTGTATTGACTGGATAAATGATGTTTCATTACAACCAATTCACTGAAGGAATGTGCTTGGGTGATTATCTTTCATGTCTCTGCACGTGCCTCCCAGCACTATGTATTAGTGGACAAAAACTGGGCAAATTGCCTTCATATAGTGATGCAAGCAATGGGTAGTATTTTTGTATAGAACCATGTGTGTACGCTTGTGCATTTCTGTACATGTGAACCATCCAGCATCCCACATAAGCTGGGCAAGCACCAGGTAGCCTTGTAGTAGGCTAGCACTGTAATAGCCTTCTTATATTCAGCACGCAACCCTCCCAGCACACTGCATAGGCAGGATATGCACTGGATGTAGCATTCTTATAAGGAGGACAATAGATGAGTTATAGAGGTGTCAAACGGGCCAGGCCGGCCCATTCGGCCAATGGGCTGTGCCGTGTTCAAAACCATTAGGCCAGGGCCGGCCCGTAGGCTACTCAGTTTTTTTTTTTTTTTTGCCTTTTTGTTTTTAATGACTAATATGGATCATGATTTTTTAAAATATTATATTTTTGGTTGTTCTAATTACATAATTTCACTATTTTTTATTTTGTTATTTGTAATTTTACTATTTTGTTTTAAGTTTTATATTTTTTACTTTGTTATTTGTTATTTTAATATTATTATTATTATTCACTTTATTATTTGTTATTATAATATTTTATTTGTATTTGTATTTTTGTTCAAAATTATTATAATATTTTACTTAGATATATTCACATAATAATAATAATAATAAATAAGAATAAAATAGGAAATAAACCGAGCCTAACGTACCGTGTGCCTGGAAGGGCTGGCCCAGCACGACTCACTGACCACCGTGTCGCTTGTTAATGTGCCGGCCTGACCCATTTGATACCTCTACCTATACACTAAGGCCCCCCCCCCCCCCCCCACCCACCCACCCACCCACCCAAAAAAAAAAATAATAATAATAATAGGAAAAATAAAAAATGGAATGTATCATTGCATGCTGATCTTAACGTGGGAGGCATTGTGATATGCAACCTTATATCACCTCTGTGTTTATGATTTGGTTGGCAAAACTGAGAATCAAGTGTTTTTTTTTTTGGGGACAATTTCATCCAGTTCTTTGTTTTTTTAGGTTAAAAATTTTAACATTTTTTTTTTTTTGGGGGGAGGGGGGTTATCTATATATATGTGGAAATGGTGTATATTTATGTGATCTCTGTTTGTCTTTCACTGGCTTTATGAAGTTATTTGTATATTTTTTTATGATTTGGTATTGTGAAATCCTAAGAAGCACGGATACGGACACAGGACATAGATACGGATATGTAGACATGCCATTTATCAAAAAAGTAGATACGGATATGTAGACATGTCATTTATTAAAAAAGTAAGACACAAATACGTCAGGAATATGTTAAATATATATAAGTTTTTTATATTACTTGTATAACCATATAATAAAAATTTAATATTATTTCAATTAAAATTGACATAAAAACACACAAATCACAAAAACAATTTTAAGATATTAAAATTATAAAGTTATTAAATAAAAATTCAAGAACGTCATTTAATCATCATTATTCAAGACTAACTATTACATAGAACATATATATGTGTCTATATAACTAAAAAAAGAACCAAAGAGAAAGAGGGAGAAAAAAAGGAAACGTGTCCCAAATTTAGAAAAAATAAAAAAATTTGGACTCTCTTTTCATGTGTTCAACATCTGTCTAGAAAGTGTCAAAAAATTACATAGAACACGTGAGTCAAAATAGTATCCGTACTTCATTTATGATTTGCTTGGCAAACTGAGAGCGGATCTAGTTATTTTCTTTTAATAACTGTGTAAATTTACTTTGAGCTGTGATCGATATTTATTAGACAATCATAATGATGTGTCTTAGGTATTGTTTCTTAATTGTGGTTTGTCATCTTGTTTTCAGGTTGATCTGCTTAGGGGTCAGAAAGCCGATAGAGTTGATGTCACGTTGCAGCCAGAAGAGTTGGAACTTATGGACAATGTTTTGCCTGCAAAGTAAGTGCAATCTTTGAAGTAGAAATATTTTAATATTAGTCTATACTCCTCAGGGGTTTACTTTATTCCTATCTTTGTTTCATTTCTCAGGTATGAGGAAGCGAGGGAGGAGGAGAAGCTGCGTAGTCAGCGGGAGGATTTCAGTGACATGGTTGCTGAGGTGTGTCTTTCTCATTTTCAATATCTTAATTCTTCTCTGGGTGTTTTGTTGCACAAAGTAAATATAACGAGATGGAATTGGTGCAGAATGCGAATAAGAGGAAACGGAAGATGCAAGAAAAAGAGGGCAAATCAAAGAAAAAGGATTTCAAGTTTTAGGTGTTATGGTTTTGTGTTCATGATATTAGAAAGTGTCAGATTCATCATGTGAATCATCTTTCTTTTAACAAGCAGAATTGTAATATTGGTTGCCTATTTGCGCTGCAGCAAAACTATAGTCGTTCCTTTTTAACAGTTACACCGACATGCCATTTCATGGCTAAATACAGCCTTGATGTACGAGTTAATTGATGTGGTATTACTTAATGATCATATTATTAGCTTTTCTTTCCCATATTTTGGGTTGGAGACCTGCATGCTATTTGTGCCTTTTAGTGTCTTGTCTTGTCTGATATGAGGACTTGGTTGTGTGTGGAGAATTGGTGGGGAAAATGCATCGGCAAGGTGAAGCAGTTTTGAGTGTCTTAGGTTGAAAGCAAGCCCGGGAAGGAAAGTCTAGTCATGATAGGGAGGGCCTGTTCTGTCCTTAAACCTGTTAGCTAGCCTGAGATGAGTTACTGAAGATTGTGGTTGTACTACCAATCATTTTTTTCTAAACAAACAGTCAATATAATGCATCAAAACCATCTGAGGGGGCTGTAATGTGTGATGGGAGTGCGGATTTATGCTCGGGGTTAAAATACACAGCTTGAATGGTTCGTGGCTAATTGAGTTTGGCTGTTGGGAAGATCTGAAAAATGAAGCTAGCAGAGATGATACATGGGTCATCCACCGTTGGAACTCTGCATCACCAAGTGGGACTAGTTAATTAGATACAGGGGTTTCATCCTTTTTCTGGAGTCTCACTCAACCAATGGTTTAGAAATAGGCGAACAGAAAATCAAAACTGGATCATGATTGTAAGGTCTTATTTAGTCGGTGTTCCAAACAACACTTTTTAGTTTTTATCATGTTGGAACATCATCAACTTTAATCTAAAGAAAAAAAATATGCACGTGGCATCCCATAATGAAAATGGAAATCCTATGCAGTGAATCATCACCCATATGATGACAATGCGTGTGCATATATATAGTATATATTCGACTCTATAGGGGAGAATTTTGAGAGGGTTGGTTCCTTTCACTTTTTGCATCGAGTAAGGAATCCCAAGCCAAAAGTGAGAAATTGGAGGAGCCTAAAGTGGAATGAGCAATTGAGTATGTTATTGTTGTACATCAACTTCTTAGCCATTAAGAAACAAGACGTGCACGCGCGCACACAGAAAAGGGAGAGAGAGAGCATGGCAGCCCACTTACGAAATTGCAATATGCAAATGTGCTTTGTACACTATCTTTTCTTTGCAGGTGACGATTGACTTACTTCTTTTTAGCTTGTATTCCATGCTTCATCCCTAACTTCCTTTCCCCGCAGACTCAATTGACCAATTTTATGTGCCCAACAACCACTCCCTAGCCCTTTTATCCATTGAAATATATATATATATATATATATATATATAGAGAGAGAGAGAGAGAGAGAGAGAGAGAGAGAGTCAATTAATGAGCAGATGCACAAACAACTTCTTATCCATTAAGAGATAGAGAGAGTGTTTTTTACCCTTCTTTTAAATTCTTAGTAAATGAGAGGGGGGGAACAGATAGGAGTATAAAAAAGAAGTTAAGTTTTAACCTAGCTCACTTAAGCACCATTGATGGGTCAAGTCTCATTCTCTTTATTAGAGGGATGCATTATTTCTAGCTAATTATGGGTTCAACTGGTTTATCAATTTGTTTGTAATACTGTTGATATTGTTGAGTTGATTGTAATATTCTTTTTTTTTTTCATAAAAAAAAAAAAAAAAGACAAAAGAAGTTAGGTTTTATGCTAAATCCACACTAGGTTGCCAAGTATTGACACACTAAAATCTCTCTATAATGACTTCTAGTTTGGATATAGTTTGTTTATTCTTAAAATTGTATTGGATTATATTACCAGTTGGCCTTTAGCCAAAGGCATTACTATTAGAATAAACGCTGTATATGTGATTCCAACTCTCAAGAATTCATATCGAGTAAGACAAAACACGTTTTTGACGTGGCTCAAATTTAGAATCTCTAAGGAAATATTACTTTATTCTCAAAGTTTTACTGGTGATGCTAATCGTGGAGGGGTCCATGCTAGTTAAGGGTTGGCATCCAAAAGGGAGGGTGGGATTATGAGTTTGATTATTAACATTGATTAAAATTTAAAATTTAAAATATCATTGCCCTTGCAAGAGTATAATTATTTTGCATATGATCCCACGGTTTTCAATTATTGATAAAGCCAAAATGTCCCCAAATTGATTTCAAGTTTGTTTTCCAATGATATTTGGGAAATGTAGATACGGGAAATAACATCTCTATGAATAGACATTGACATATATGCAAAGTTATGCTTTAAACAATAACACAAGTAGCATCTTTTTCAAGAGTTTGTGTTTTGAGTGGAAAATCATACATTGCTTGGAATCCAAGAAAAGTGACTTACTTTTCAATATTTTTGGCATGATCATTTTTTAAACATATGATTCAACAATTTTCTTTATGACTCACGAACCGTCCTACTAATCGTTATCTTTAGTTGTGTAGCCGATCGTAAACTTGAGGCGAAGTGGGCCCATCCTTTAAAGCTTTCACCCACCAAAATAATGTCAGGAGTTGGTTTTAAACTCGAGATATCAGATATTTTGCTCAAAACCCTTATTGCTCGGCCATCCCGGGATGGTATGATTCAACAATTTTACTACTTCTCTATATAAAAAGGATTGCATTTAATTTTAAAAGACAATTAAAGAGCTATGAGGTGGCATGCATGTGGTGTGGCCATGCCCGAAAACTGAAAGCAACGTAACAACACAAGTGAGTGAATTTCATTATCAAGTGGAACCCACAAGTGAGGCAATCAATGTTTGAAAGTGGGGATGTCACACCCCACTGCTATATCGGTGCTTATACATATTGTTGTGAAGAAATAACATACATGCATGTGTGCTTTTAACTTAATTGCAATTTGTACTTGTGCTGGGTTCACTATCTTTTTGCAAAAGCTGCTTGACTCACTTTTAATTGTGTTCCTTGCTTCTTTTATACTCTTTTTACCCAGCAGACTTATTTGACCACAGGGTTATAAAAGAGTCAGAGTTGGGTTGTTAAGTGTGGGTTTGCTTAAGTTTAATGGAAAAGGATTAATAAGTTCAAAACATAAACCCTAGGGGTTGTTCGGTTGAAGACACCAGAAGAAATAAGTTCTTAAAAAGTGCAAGCTCATTACTTCAATACTCCACAAGTGTTCTTACGTCCATTTCATGCATAGCCGAAAGTAATGTGAAAACATGTCCAGGTGGGGGAGGGCTAGAATGGTTTTTGCTCCCTGCTGGAAATGGGTAGTTATGCTCCTTTGTCAAAGAAAATAAGGTTCTAAATATAATCAAGTTTATCACATTTATTTAATGAACAGATGTTGAGCAAGCATCTAAATTGAATTCATTTCGATAAGAACTCAAGTTGTATGGCTTAGGATGCTTCTTAACTTAATTGGGCTAAATTCGAGTTAAGATCAATAAATTAATAGAGTTTCAAAATATGATCAAACTTTACTATTGATTCTGAGCAAGTTTTAATTGAACGATGTAATTTGCTTTGTTTTACATAACCATTTATGAGCCCACCACCATCCCTACCATTGTTATGAAAATCTGACCAACTAATAGACTGACCTAAATTGGTCACTAGTCTAATTTAATTTATTTATCAAAATATAAACCATTAAAAAATTAAAAATGTTAGTTTCGATGGATTTTTAACAAACTAGTTAAGCTAACTAAATTAAGAGAATTACATTAATAAATAAGAAATGATGAATGTGTGTAATGCATGAATAGCACAAACATTTATTATTTACTCTGCATGTCTTATAGTAATATATCTGGCCGGCCCTTTAGGGCATTTTCAAAGCATAAATAAAATATAATAAACCAGTAATATATAATTTGATTTTTAATATACATACTGGTTGATAAAAATATTTTATCAACCAGTCTTTTTATTAAAAATCAAATTTTAATATAGAATTTTATTATCCAATTCGGAGTAATTCAATTTATCATTCATGACCGGTCATGGGTTCAAGTCCTATTTCTCTCGTGGAAATGTGAGATTAGTTTATTCCTCTTGGCCGTGAATTGGGTTGGGTTTGACTATTTCAAAACCTATATTAGATTGACTTTTGTTATATAGTAGTATTGTACTAACTCAATCAATTCAATCAACTCAATCAACTTACAAGACATCCAATCCATAGTTGGGTGAAAATAAATACTCACATCTCTCTAGTGAAGAGTGAGACTTGAACCCATGACCGCTCCTTTGGGACTAGCCCAAGTTGATTACTGTAGTAGTGATAGTTAGACATGATTGATATGTGATATGTGATATGTGATATGTGATATGTGAGTTTTTTTTAAAACTATTGTATGTTACAAGAGTTTGTAATATTTTTTGTAACTCGGTATCTGACCTTTCGGACCGACTAATTTAGAGGACCAATCCTACCGTCTGCTAATATATGTAATATAATATCATCAGTATAATAGAAAAATATAGAATTTTATTTTTTAGTCATCAATTCTGATATGGTGTTCAATTTGGTTTTGATAACATTGCTTCCCACCACAAGTGGTAGATCAATGACTCTTTTGTTGATACTTCATCAACATGCATGCATGGCAATGCTATTCAATGGGAATTTTGTTTTTTTGATAAGGATTTATAATTTTATGCGCAAAGCAATTGGATCATCCTCTAGGGCTAGCTGCCGAAACACATGGCTTGATCCTTTGCATTCATTGAACTTGACGCCTTTTAGAAGTTCATCAGTAAAATAATATTAGTAGCACATGCAACTCCCAAATTTTCGTATTCGGGGTGCGTTAGGAATCACTTTTTTCACAATTTTCATATTTTGGGTAATGACATTCTCGAAGTACATTCCATTAATTGTTGTGGAAAGTGTGATTGTAGAACTTTTGAGTTAATTGGTCAGAGATGGAGACCATTAATTGTTGTGGAAAGTGTGATTGTAGAACTTTTGAGTTAATTGGTCAGAGATGGAGAAAGTGTGATCGTAGAACTTTTTAGTTAATCAGTGAGAGATGGAGTCGTATGGGAGTGAATATCCACATTAGATACAATGAGGGATCTCCAAAGTGGAGCGGCAGAAAAAAAAAAAAAGTATGACAATTCAGAACATGAGAGAGAGAGAGAGAGAGAGAGAGAGAAGAGTTAGGGCAAGAAAATCATGGATGTTAGGGTAACATCAGCACGAAATCCCATATTATTCTAATGATTGGTAATAATTGGGGTGTTCTAGGAATCTATTGAAATTTGTGAGGTTGGGTCTATTTATAGTATGGCTAAGACATGTGAGTTTGTTAGGATTTGTGCCACATGAAGTATGATCTTCATGTATTCAGCTAGTGTCCAAAATAAGAGGCGTGATAGAAAACTGTAGAAGGATGTCGAATGTGGTAGATGCTAGTAGAATCTTATATAAGGTTTTAGAAGGTTGTGGAATATCTCTCTGTTCTGAAAGGTCCAAAGAACGGCACAACTAAGTCATGTGAGTCTTTGAAGAGTCTGATACTTTAGTCTCCACACCATAAGACTCTGAGATCCTGAAATAAGGACTATGGCATGGAGATCACACCATAGTCGCGTGCCAGACCATGAACGTCTCTTAAGATTTGCCTCCAAGTCTTAAGCAACCATGGACTGGAAGGACATATGAGCTATTGGAATATTAATAAGGATATATTTTGTATTTTGCAATATTTCAATAATATAAATACATAGAAGATGTAGGAATGTAATTAATTCATTTCGGCCTCTTACGTAAATTGCTTTCTCTATCATAAATCCTAAATCACATGAACTACACAATTTAACTTGATATCAGAGCTTTGATCAAGGTTGTGACCTCTTTAAAAACATTGTAGAAGATATCAGGAGTCAGAAGGCACCTAAAATGGTGCTAACGTCGGCATCCGTAAAGTGATGTCATGTTGACATTAGCCCTTTTCCAACAATTGACAATGGTGGTTGGATCATCTCTTTAAGCTAAGATGGTGATTTTTTCAAATCTTTTTGTAGCCATCTAGTAGGTTTTTTCATTTTTGAATGTTTTTCTAGAAAGTTGGACTATATTTTTTGATTTGTTGAATCATAGGTTTTCTAGAGTTTTTGATGCTTCAAACCTACTTTAAGGTGTGTGACTAGGTTTCGGGGAGGTGTTGATAGAGGGCCCATGGTTGTTTGTGTTGGTTTTGATAAAAAAAAAAAAAAAGTGAAGATTAGTGGTCGTTGGATCCTTTTTTGGCAGTGTGGTACTATTTTGTTTCTTGTTTGGTAGATTTTAGCTACTATATTTGGTGCATGGCCATTGTTTTGATTCATGGTTGGTGATTTGGTTATTTTCAATCAATTTTGGTGTTTTTTTTTCCATTCCTTTGTTTTGTTGATATTATTGGGCATTTTGACTACCATTTTGTTGCACTTGGAATCAACTTTGGGAGTTTCTTTATTGTTTAAATGTCTCATATTAGTTTGAGTTTCATTGGCGATGACATAAAAAATGCGAGTCGTATAGGAGCTCTTGGTGACAATCCCTAACTTCAAATTAATTTTGTCAAATTGGATAGAACTAATTAGCTTGCTTGGTCATGATCTTTTTCATTGTTAGTTCAAGCTTGTGGATTGAATGTGTACTCAATTGGGGATACTTAGAAGTCTAAGGGGACAAATAAGACCTATCAACAATGGATTTCTAAAAATTCATTAGTCATGTCATGGCTACTTAATCCTATGCAACCATAGATTAGTTATGGTTACTTGTTACTTGATACGGCCCATACTATATGGAGAATTATTGTGCATGCATACTCATAGGTTGGTAATGATGCTCAACTTTATGAACTTTGAAAGAAATTTCATGAGACCAAGCAGAAGGATATAACAATTGTAGAGTCTTATGCCGAACTTAATAGTCTGTGGCAGGAGTTGAACTATTATAAAAACTTTGAAGTTGATTATGTAAGTGATAGTGTTAAATTTTAGATATTGATAGAGAAGGAACATGTATATGATTTTCTTGCTGGACTCAATCTTGAGTACGATCAAATCTATATTTAGGTTCTCGGTCATGATCATTTTCCTACTTTTTGACAAGCCTATGCTCGTGTGCAACAGGAAGATAGTAGAAGGAGTGTTATGCTTCATACATTCACTCAAGATAAATCTACATTGGCAGTTACCCCTCGAAAAGACCCGGATCAACACCTTCTTGAGTGGACAACACAACTAAGAATATTAAAAATGATCAACTGAGATGTGATCATTGTGGCAAAACAAAACATACTAGGGATTACTATTAGAAGCTTCATGGTCGACCAACTCACGGGCGTGGTAGCAATTGACTAGGGTCTTTGAAGTCTTATGTTTACGTAACCGAGATCTCTGAGTTTGAGCCTCCTAGTAACACAGAAGGTGTTGATCAATCTAAGGAAACATTTAGACTCTTAGGCAATTGATGTCTCGTATGGACATTTCTTCTTCGACATCTACTTATGCTTCCTCTAATTTTGCTCACACATGTATCTTTGCAAGCGTCTTTAGCTCTACCTCTTGTTCCCATCCTTGGATGATCTATTTTGGTTCCACTGATCACATGACAGGTTCTTTGAATCTTTTTTCTTCCTACTCTACATGTTATGGTAAGGATAAAGTTAGAGTAACAAATTTCTCTTTATCTTCTGTTTCATAAAAAGGTTCTGTTAATTATTCTTCGTCTTTGTTATTTTCCTCAGTCTTCCATCTTCTAATTTTTTTTTGCAAATATGTCATCTGTTAGTTGCCTTGCAAAATCTTTAAATTGTTCAGTAACATTTTTTCCTACTCATTATAGTTTTCAGGAGCTGGAGACGGGAAAAATGATTGGTAGCGGTAAGGCACATGGTGAATTGTATTTGCTTAAGGTTGCATCTATTTCTGCTATTCTGGTAGACTCATTGGCAAGGATCTTCATGCAGATGGTATTCATGCATTTCAGGAACTAAATCAATGGCACAAGCGCTTGGGTCACCCCTAATTTGATGTTTTAGTGATTTTTTTCCTTTGTTAATTTGGCAATGTACTTGAAATAAGTTTGTTTGGATGCTTGTGAGTTTGCCAAGCATAAACGAAACTCTTATCCTAGTATTAAAAAACAAAAGTAATGCTCTATTTTTTATTATTCATTCTGATGTGTAGAGATCATATCGAATTGTTACTTTATCTAGTTATCGTTGGTTTGTCACTTTTATTGATTGTTTCTCCCACGTTACTTAGGATTTATGTGATACTATGGTTACGTGGTGGTTGCGAGATTTAGTGTTGAAGTTGAGTACAAAGCCATGACATATGGAGTATGTAAGCTTGTTTGGCTACAAACATTGATAAGAGATCTTGGGTTTGGTAATAACAAGTCTATAAGGTTATATTATGAGAACAAGTCTGATATTAATATTACTCAAAATCCAGTTCAACATAATCGGATGAAGCTCATAGAGAATGAAAAACATTTCATCAAGGAGAAGCTAAATGAAGGTTAATCAGTATGTCCTTTGTAAAATTGGAGGATCAATTGGTTGATGTATTTGTCAAAGAGCTTAGTAATAAGTTTTTCACCCAGTTGTATGCAAGTTGGGATATATATATTTCAACTTGAGGAAGAGTATTAGATTATTAATAAAAGTATTTTGGTATTTTACAAAATTTTAGTAACATAGAAACATAGAAGGCATAGGAATATAATTAATTCATTCAACCCACTTACGTAAATCTATTTTTATATCTTTTCCTTTTTTTCTTTTCTATCATAAATCCTAAATCACACAAACTACACAATTTAACTTGCTCTCTATGCGAGCTTGAGGGTTCCTCGATTGTGAGGAATATTGGGTATCTTGTGACACATTAGGACCCCGAAATCTAGCTTGACAGATTTTGTCAGACGATAGAAAGTTGGTCGACCAAATCTTGGGATCTTCACTCTATAAACTAGCCTTGATAAGGGCTTCTGTTGATGTGGTAGGGGTCATGTCATGGATAAGAGTTCCTTGAGTCGTCCACGTCTCACTTCAAGAGTGGGCCACGTGATTATATTAGAAATGTTTTTGTGGCCATCAAGTTTTACAAGCAGGTTGTCATGTGAATATGAAGGGGGGTCTACGTAAACTAGGTACCTACAATTGTTATTATATTTCTATTTTTTTTATTGTTAATTCAACTTATTTGTAAGACTCAATTTGGGTTAATGTCTACTTTTATTTTTCCTTGAAAAGTAATTTTCACTTCTACTCTTAAGTTAGATTTTTTGATTCATTTTTTGATAACCCAAGAATAGATTTCACAAATCGGAGTCGTTGGGTTGGATAACAAACTTGAAACTCCTTCAAATATTTTTACAGAATCTTTAATTGTACAAAAGAATTATCTCAATAATACTCATAAAATATTAAACTAAATAATTATGTCTTTACAAGGTCATAAAAACCTTTAACGTCTGTACTAAATTACATCTTAGAAATTTAGAAACCGCAATTTACATGTAAAGGTGTTATATATAAAAGTACATATATGCACCTTCAGTTGTGGAGTTTCATCTCATAACTTTGACCCATTATCAGATCACATCAAATTTATATGTCAAGGACGACATGTTTAAGTTTTTTAAAACACGTGAAAATGTGTCATATTTTTAATGAAGAAAGAGTAAGCGCATGGGAAGCATTACGGTACTAATTTCTCACCCGCGTTACACAAGAAGATGCCAAGGATATTAGGTATCCTGGACTTTAAATCCTCGTGTCTTCCATTCTTCACATATATATATATATATATATATATCACTTGGATTGGATGTTTCAACGTCAGTTTCCTTTCGTTTCAGTTATCTTTCCTTATATACTTCAAAGTGTTTCAATAATGCTTTCCAAGTGTTACCTCACATTTGGGCAACAAAGAATGTAATGGGGACATGATATTTCCCACAAACAGTTTCATGTGAGACACAATATTAACATATATATGTTTCATATATATTAACACACATCATTTTGGTCATGACATGCCCATGCTATTCACTCTGATTTCATATACTTTAAATTGACTAATTGATCAACATATAGTTATTCACTTGTAACGGTCATATGTGAGACTTGCATGATAGTAACATAATTACGTAAGTAAAATTTATATGATTTACGTGATAATAATATAATTACTATAAACAAAATCTATATGTCAATAACATAATTAGTAAATAAAGGAGTATTATTATTAAGTTCTATAATTAAACGAATGAAATTGCAATATAAACCAAGGAACCCAACTATAAAAAATTTTATTTTTATAATATTATATATATATATATATATGCATATGTGTACACACACATATATAACAATGCAACTCAACATTCTTTGTGATGATAATCATATTCATCCATGGACCACCAGTCTATCATTAACCAACTTTTTTAATGCCTAATTAATGAATCTAAGTTAATTAAGTGATCAACGAAATTGATTTGCACCAACCTAATCACCATGTTCCAACCTGGCACCATCAATGGTTCTAGTGGCACCAGTCGGGGCCTACCACCTCATGATGCGGCGACACGTGCAACAACAATCCTTATATCATTCCTCACATTAACATAATAATCATAATATTGACATTAATACCAATGAACTAATGGTAATGATATTAAATTAAGGACTGTTTGGTCCACCAAAATGCTCGCATGCACTTCAATCAATTTATTAATTTTTATTTTATTAGTCTAATCGAGTTTATAGGTAATAAAGTATTAATGTGGAATGATGAGCTTAGGCTCTCAGCTGGACAGATTAGACTCTTTCTAAGTATATTAATGCTTGATTATTAAGCTAAACTTACTTAGTCATTATCTTAGTCGTCCGACAAATATTCCATTTTGTATTTTTATATAAATGTGGGAAATGGCCTTAGAAAAGCTACTTTACCTAACCGACCCACCCACCCATTGATTTTGATTTTCATTGACATTCTCTTAGATTTAAATTTGAAAAAAATAAGGTACGATTATGTGCTTACTTAGATTTATTCTTTGGTCACACCTTAATTATTTTAATGCATGTTGCACATGTGCTATAATTTTTACTCTTATTCACTTATTTGTAATAATTTATTGTATTTGATATGGGAGTTTCCTTCTTAAAATTTCTTGAAAACTACAATCTGGTTTTATTTCGAGTTCTCTTGTTGATATTCTTTCAACCATTTTCTACTTCAAATTAATAGAATTTTCCCCAAATATATATTAGATTTGCCACTTTGACATTTTTTATGTCTCTTAATCTTTTTTTAAAAAATTATTGTAGAGGACATAAATGCCCTACAATTTCATTAGAACAGACTGAAAATAAGTTTATAAAAATTCATATCGACAAAATAATCAAAGTTAGTTCAGTTGGTCACTCGTGCTCTTTTTCAAAGGAGAAATCATGAGTTAAAGTGTCACTCATTTATTAGAAGGGATGTAATCTTGATTTGGATTTGTGCGTTGGTTTCCTTTCCAAAAAAAAAAACTCAATTCAACATATATACCGACATACCCTAACCTTATCCCAACTTTTTTTTTTAGCTAATGGAAAGAAATATCTATTTACAAGTATAAATTACAAAAAATCAATCATACCATCAACAAGCCCAGTCCATAATTAAAAAATTAAAATAATAAAACATACTCCCACTTTGAGAAAATTCAAAACAGTGACATCTCTAATTTTTTTTGAGGTTTCTGACAATTACAAAGATATCTCTCGAGATTCTTGAAATGACACTGATCTCTCCTACTTTTATTGACAAGTTACAAAGACCTCCCCTCCAGTCTTTTTTTCTTTCAAAATGACAAAAGTGTCTTTTTTATTTATTTATTTTTTACACTTTTTAATTTTGACAATTTTTCTAACTTTTTTTAAAAGAATTTTTTTTATTTTATAAAAAAGATAAATAACTTAAATTTTTTTAGTCAAAGAATATTTTAATTAATATTTATTTGAAAATAGAAAAAAGTTAGAAAAAATGATCAAAATTTAAAAAATGCAAAAAAGAAAACATAAAAGGGACACTTTTGTTATTTTGAAAAAAATAAGACTAAAGGAAAGATTTTTGTAACTTGTCAATAAAAATATGAAAGGTTAATATCATTTCAGAAATCTCAAAAACAATATTTTTGTACTTTTATCAAAACATGTTAAAAAAAATCAATATAACATACCCAAAAAAAATAAACTAAAAGTTAAGTTTAAAAATATATGTTTTACACATGTAATATAAAGAATAATATTTTGTTTCATAATTGTTTTTACAACACAACTAGTACAACTACTCACGTGAATGTGGGGATTACATCCATCACATTCACATTCACATTCATGTGAGTAGTACTTATGTTAGTTGTGTTACAAAAAAAAGTTGTCACAAAACATTACTCGTAATATACATAATGTCACTATAATTTAATTTAAAATATAAGTCACATGTCAAATATTTATTTGCATAATCCTAAAGGTGTGGTCAAGGGAAACAAAGATAATTGTTTGTAAGGAGCTTACCCTTCGAGTTTGTAAGTTCAATTCTCGTCATCCACATTTTTTTGACTAACTACTATTAAGAACTAATAGTCTGAACGTTTAACGACCCTACGTAGGGGTGACTTGTGTAAAAAAAACTTGAATACCTCCTTTACTTGGCTAAAAAAAATATATTAATTTGCAAGAACATAAATAAATTCTAAGATAAATTATATCGACCTCTCCTGAAATTTAAGACAATTACACTGACCTCATTTAAAGTTTTTGAAATTACACTGACATCTTCTACTTTACCTCTTGTCAATTTTTTTTTTTAAATGACGAAACTGTTTATTTTATTTAATTATTTTTATATTTTCTAAACATTTTTTAATTTAAAAATAAATTTAAGTTAAATAACTTATTTTTATTTTATATAAAGAAATTTAAGATTTTTATTAATATTTATTTGAAAAATAAAAAACAATTGGTCAAAATTTTAAAAATTAAAAAAATATATAAAATGATTAACTTTGTCATTTAAAAAAAAATGACTGAAAAAAATAGATGTATATTATCAAGTAAAGTGAAAGAAGTCAATATAATTTTAAAAACTTCAGAAAAAATTAATATAATTATTATAAATTTTAAAAAAAATTAATATAATTTATTATAATATTATAATCATCATAAATATGAAGAGAATTCAGTATAATTTATTATATTCTATCTTTATTTAATCCTATCCCTCCTATTAATAGGAACTCACCCGCGTGGCAGCAGACATGTCACCTACCATTTTCCTTCTCTATTTCTCCCTCTCCTCATTTTTCTCTCTCTACATCTCTATCGTATAACACAGCAATGCACTAACAAACAATGCGACGAGACCACGGACCGTGGTTCGCCCATATGCATCCCCTCGTGCCAACTTTATATATATATAACCTATACAACTATAGATACGTTCATTTTCATTGAATATATAATATGTGACATGAAGATTAATTTACGTCCACTTTACACCCGAACAATCAAAGCACTATCAACGGTGATGGGAATATCCACGTGTCAGCTTGCCACCGTCACCTTAGAGACGAAGTAACTCTTATCTCTTTTCCTCTCTCTCTCTATAAAATTTTGTGGAGAGGGAAGACAGTGATACTATTAGAAACAAACCAAAGTTGTATAATTTTAAAATAGCAACTTCACCCCCACAAACATCAATCAAAACCCTCTTGGACCATACATTACAAACTCAGGCAATATAGATCTTCTTCTCCTTATTTTTATCCTATTTTACAGATAGATCGATTGATAGATACAGATAGAAATAGATATAGATATAGAGAGAATCTTAGACATGCTCACTTGTCATCACCTTCCTAGCCATTTCATTACCCCAAACTCTCTCCAATCTTTTATATTTTCACAGAAACACACTGTTTGTCTCAAGCAAAGGAATTTGATTCTCCTCATAATCTTCAGATTCATCTCTCTTCTTGCACCAAGATCCAAAGGATAGACTAATTAATTTCTGATCATCACTCTTGGTTTGTTGTTTCTGTGCTAGCTTTTGGAATAAATTGAGAAATGGGTTTGAGTACAAAACAGGTTTCTGGTGATCATCATGGACTTGATTGGTGCCAAACTTTGTTGCAGTCTGGAACATTAATGGAGCTGCCAAAACCTTCTCCGGCAAGAAGGCAACAACAGCGGCAACAATCGGAGCCATTGCCGTGTCCGAGGTGTGGTTCAACAAACACAAAGTTCTGTTACTATAACAATTATAACAAATCACAACCTCGCCATTTCTGTAAAGCTTGTAAGAGGCACTGGACTAAAGGTGGCACTCTTCGCAATGTTCCTGTCGGCGGTGCTCGCAAAAATAAGAGGCTCAAGACATCAAACACTGCCGCAGTCACCGCCGCCGCTACTTCCACCACCATGAGCAAAGGTAATACCCATACGGGTGTTCAAAGCCAGCAACAATGCCAAAATCTCCCACTGACTCCCGGTGATCGGAAAAACGTATCGGGTATTCTCTATCAGGACTTGATTCGCCCGCCGGCTTCTCTGCAACATGATACCATCAACAACTTCAGCAGCAAGAATTTCAGTGGTAACAATGGCATCTTCACAGGTTCAACTTTATCGCTATCTCAAAATCAAAATCTACACTTTCCCTTCTCAGGCTTAAGCTCAATCGACACCAACCCATCCTTGCTTTCATCCTCGAATAGCTATAACTACACTGGATTAGGCTTGAAAACTATGGAGGACTCAACCATCACTACCGTCATGCCTAACTTAAGCAGCATCGTTTCTCAGCCATGGCAAGTTCCTCCGACAAGCAGTGTCACGGACATGCCAAATTACTGGAATTGGGACGACATTGATACGTTGGTCTCAACTGATCTCAATATTCCATGGGATGACACTGAGATCAAACCCTAAAGAGAGTGTTCATATTATTATTAATTTTTCATGTTTTTAACTATTAGCTGTGTTTATAGATCAGTTTGTGTGAATGGCTGTCTGTTTTTTATTTTGGGTTTGCTTCTTTCCTTTAGTCTGGAGTCTTCTTGTAGATGTTACGCTCCTAATTAATCTTCTTTCATATCCCTAGAGATTCATATCTTTAGAGAAAACGGTATGTCGGTAAGATATTACCAAAAAATTTCATGATCAGATACAAATTTGAATGTGACATATTGCTTCATATTATATATAATAATTAGATGAAATTACTTACTTCAAACGTCAAATTTTATTAGGAATAATCATGAAATTTTTAGATACTCCCTCATGGCTAAGACTTTTTTTCTATTAGTACATGCATCTTTGTATTCAGTTATAACATCTGTAGTAGTCCCTCTCAACTTGTAACTATTATAGTGAGATATATATTGTTTGAAGCTGTCCTAGCCTTTTTAGTTTTGGCTTCACACTAGGGTGTCTATTCTCTCTCTCTCTCTCTCTCTCTCTCTCTCTCTTCCTTGTGATGAAGAATATAGATATGTGATGTTGGTTAGGGTTATATTCACCCTAGATTTTGATAGAATTGGGATGGATTTTGACAGGTATAAGTGAGAGACATGGGGTCTCCTCCAGCTGGGTTGGGCTGACTAGATGTGATGGAAGATTCTTGTGGATATGTATATTTGTATGTATTAATAATGAATAATTTTACTTGGATTTTGTTTGCTAATAATTCATGTCCACTTGTGGGAGAATCATTCTCTATCTCAAGAGTCCTGACAGCATTTGAGTTGTAAACTAGTTTAGAATTTGTGGTCATCTTTGCAGTTTCAGCTCATGCGTGCCCTCATCATCCCAGTATTGCTCAACATGTGCAACTTTTTTTTTTTTTTTGTGCCTAAAAACCAAAAATCATGCATGTCCATCTTGTGGCTCCATTATTCCTTGGATTGTTTTCTCTGTTTTCTTTTATGACTTGTTTGGTCACTCTCTGAATTATGCAAAACGATAAAAATTTAACTAGAAGAGAGAAATGACTGAATGAAAGAGTTCACAAGAACATTCCAATTGATATATATATATATATATATATATTAATCAAGTTCATGATACATTATGATAGAGTCCCAGTTGGCCTCTTATCAAGGACATGATATAATTGAATTTGATGTTGCGTTTTGTACCATGAAATTGGAGTCTTAGAAACAGTGGCAGATACAAGAGGGCGTAAGTTCATTAATTACGGCATTTTGAACAAAATAGTATCACCTAAGACAATAAGTGGTGTTTTATAAAGGCCACTAATCAGTGATGTTTATAGAACCAGCCGTCAATTAGCCGCAATTAATATAATCTGGTTCTAATTTAGTATCGTTTTAGTATAAATCATCATTTTCTAATTCATTAAAACGACGTCGTTACAGGAACTGCCGTCAATTAATAGCGTTTTAAATTAACCGTGGGTAATTTGCGGCAATTAAAGTAAAGCAGACTAATTAGTGGCGGTTTTTTTTTAAGGTGCCACTAAAGTTTTGCTGCCAAAGCCAGTAAGGCCATTGCCAAAAAAAATATTTTATATTTTCTTGAAAAACGCTCTTGAATTTTATTTTTTTCTCCCCAATTGCATAGCTTAAATCTGCCACGGCTTAGAATTCAAATGGTTGCTTACTTTCCTTTATAAAAACCAGTTTTAAATCGAAGGCTCTAACTCCACCCTGAAGTGAATCTAAATAAAAGAGAACAGAAGAATATAATGCGATTACCTTCTTATATTTGCCAATGTTGTAATGTTGTTCTTACCAAAAGTATTTTTACCAAATGACTTGACAGTAGTATATTAGTAGCACATATTATATTATGTAAAACTTTTAAGTAAGCCTAGTTCTACTCTTACCTATGTGATGTCATGAACTAAATTTTAAACCATAAAATCACAGCTGGTCTTGGAAAAAAAATTTGTTAATGCAATGTAATTGAGTCAATAAGTGACTAATACATAAATAAAATATGCGAACCCCCCTCCATGTTATACTCATTTTGTTATTAATTCATTGGCCAGAATACATTGTACCGAAGTCGATGGATAATTTTTCTTGATCTTGGTGACAAAAATGATTGGGTTTTCCAACTTTGGGTGGTGTTTATGCGTAATTATTGTGTAATTTCTTAGTACCATGATCTTAAAAGTTAGATGATAGTCACATCAATAGTAAAGAATACTATAAATACATATATGATATATCATTTAACCGTTAAAACCATCCAATAATTTGTCCGCGTTCATAGCTCATGTCTGCCAAATTAATGACACCCTGCTGCTAAAAATAGAGAGAGGAAGGGGATTATAGTGGCGAACAGTTTGGGGCATAGAATTCCCATCAACTACTCATCATTTATCCTATGACATGGTTTTGATAATGGGAAACAGAAAAACTCACCCCACAGCAAAGGATATTTTATGGATAATGTTTGGCTCTGAATCAAGTAAGATGAATTTTTTTAATTCATGTACATGTTATAATTTTAATATATCACACTTTTAATCACATATATATAATTATTTAATCTTAACAAAAAAAATAGAATTTAAAACGACACGTGTAATTTATGTGACAGATTGTAATTAAATATCAGATTTTTGATAAATTAAAGATTATTTTATCGTATTGGTATGGATTTCAATGCTTGCCCTCATATAGAATATCTAAGGTTTCACTTTCTTTTTTTAAGTGTGAATTCCTAAGATTGTCCTACAAATAAACAGCTCTTCTTTTATTGAATTGTGTCAATCACCCATTCATCAAAATTGGACATTTTCTGTTTGCTCTGTTGGGATTTGTGTTGAACTTTCATGCAAAACACTAGTAGCAGATTCAATGTTTTTGTCAATATTGATCATCCTAGGTATATTTACTTGGCCCACAAGAATTTAAGAATGGTTAGAGTCAATCAAGTGATGAGTGTTGTTTTCTTTTTCTTTTGTTGTCCAAGCAATAGAAAAATATAGCCTGGAATTTCAACTGTAATTAATGAACAATTATGTATGAAATAGTGGGATAAGTATTATCTGGTATTTGTTCTCTCTATTAAACTTGTATGTGCTTTAAGGCATATATTGTGTGAGGATTTTTTTACCAATGAAATGAAAATGAAGGACTTTGACCAGGTCTCTGTAGGGTCAGGGTAGTGGGTGCACCAGTTGGCTTAAAGAAAGTATCGTAAATTCGAAAATCTCCAATTCAAATCACCACACTTAGCATAGTTCATAGAACTTTCGAGTTATCTCATAAGTAAGAAGTGAATTAACCTGACAAAACTAAGATATCACTTTCTTTGCCCCCAAAAAAAAAACTTAACAAAAAGATACCTCTTAAAAGGCATCTCTTCTCTTAAGACACCTTTGCACTCAAATGAAAAAATAAGTCCTACAAATATCTAAGGAAAACTTATGAAAATAGTGTTTTTAAGGGTGCAAAATGTCTTCTGAGGACACTTATAGTTCTTTTTAAAAGAAATTATAAAAAGTGTCTTTCTAAAAAACAGCATTTTGTTCTTTCAAAAAACATCTTTACACAATTACGTGACTTCAGAAAATATGTTTAAAAGTACTTTGGGTTTGAAATGTTGATTTAAAAAATATTATTGTACAGTAAAAAACCTCATTGTTTTCCTATATATTGTTTGTGTTTATTAATTATTTAAATTAATAAATAACAATTAATCATTATTTGTACTCACTACTTTCAAAAACCAATTAATAATTCCAAAGTATTACTAATAATTTATTATAAATAATTATGGATTATTTTACATAATTTATAGTTATAATTTATATATAAAAAAATGTACCTAATGCATATAACTTCCTGTACTCGGAAAAGGTATTAGATATATTCTATGCATTTAATTCCTCTAATAATGCAACAAAAAATATAGCCATTTTTTTGTTGGAAAAATTGGTGTATATTAAAAACACAAGATTACAAGTTACACAGGGGCATACCCTATATATATCATTATATTTTTATATATATATATATATATATTCATAGAACGATGAAGAAGAGAAACCTAACTATTATTTGTGTGCGCGCATTGCAGTGATGAATGGAATGCATGCCAACTAAGGATAGCAACGGAATAAGTTTGGGACAATGGACACCTTTTCCAATCCTGTCCCGTGAAAAAAAGTTACTCTTCAAACCAGTTTAAACCCCGTGATATGTACGGATATGTCTCCATTGAGATCCCATTTATTTTTAAATTTTTATTTTTTTAAATTAGTATTAATTAAGAAATTTAAAAAAAAAAAAGAAAAAGAATAACATTATTTTCTTTTTTAAACATACAATTATATCAAATTTATATAAACTTCTAATAAATGATTAAAAAATATCATTATAGTTGATTATTTAGTACAAAACTCTTATAATTTTATTTTATATAACCGGGATTGGACGGGGCACCTTTATCGCCCCCAAATCCTAAGAAGGTGGGCATAACTTTTCTTAAATCCATCCTCTTAGAGATAGAGTGTGACAAATTCTCAACAAAACAGATTAAATTATTATCCCTAATGCCAATTACGTGAGAAGTGAATATTCAAACCACTCGAATAGTAGCTCGATCCTAAACATAAGATATTAAAAAAGACAAGATTACAAGCTGTATAGGGGCATACCCCAACATATATACAAAGCAAACCTGGAAAAGGCTAGCCTCTGACAAACAAAGCATAACTGCAAAACAAGGACATCTAGCAAACCAAACAAAGACCAAGAGCCTATCAGCTACACAATAAAGACACAGGAAGCAAATTAACTCTTGAAGATGGCATTAGAAAGGTTCAAACTCAAACACTGTTTAAGTTCTGAATGGCTTTTAGTTGCATATCTTCCCAAGAGTAGGAACAAAAGAGAGTGAAATCATGGAAGAAAATTACCCAAGTTATTCAAACAAATACAGCAATAATGTGTATAAAACCATCTTATTTCTGATAAAACAACCTTCCCTGTTTTTCTCTTTGAAAAATGCCAAATTCCTTCACATTTCAGGGCGTCATAAAATCCTCTTAAGAACCAGGAAGAACTGTATATTGTATTTCCTGTATTATACTGAAACAAATATATATAACTATATATATATATATAAATATGTATACTGTTACTCGAATTAAACAAAGCAGAATGTATAAACGTATAAACAGTGATACAGAACTTGAAATTGAATAAATAAATATTGTTTAACTTACTGTTACAGAACTTAAACAGAATGAATGAATCCGAGCCTTGTGAAATTCACAATTTCCTTAAGACGAATTTGCTCCCTCTCGGTGCTCAAGGTGATGAGCAATCGTCTCCCAAGATAGAACGGATTTCGGTTCTAAAGAAGCAGCACTTCAATCTTTAGAACCCTACGAACACAACTGTATCAACACTCGAACTTAACTTATGCAGAGAGAGAGAATGTAATTTTCGGATTGATGAAATGCAATGAAGGTTTGATATTTTATAGGCTTCAGTTGTGTCTGTTCAAGGCGAACAGACACAGGGAAGATGACTGTTCAGTCAAACCAACGCCATCAAAACGACGACGTTTAGGACTCCCAACGGTTACCGTACACATGTCGCAAAACGACTGCGTTTTGGACTCCCAACGGTAACCATACGCATGACGCAAAACGACAGCGTTTCAGAATCCGAATGGTAACTTAAACGCAAATTTAAAACGACTGCGTTTTCTGGTTTGAAAATTTTAAATAAATTTTCTCCAAAAAGATATATACACAGCAAGCCCAAGCCCGGCCCGGCCCGGTTCGGTGCGGAGCGGGGCGGCGGCGGCGGCGCGCGCGCGCGTGTGTGGTGGTCCAAGCATTTGCTTAGGTCCTCCCTCTTCCACAAAATTGGGGTGCCCCTTGGGGCCCAAACCCCAAAGCAAGGTATGTGTATATATATTCTTTAACAGCCTTGTTTCCATCCTATGTGGGACACAAGCTTTTGCACAAGTTTCAAGGCTCACAAGTTTCAAGGCTTAGTTACCATTCCCAAGTGGTGATGTTTGGAGGCAATTTCTCATTCACCCCTTAATGGTTTTGAGCAACCCAATATTTAATCTTTATCTCCTCATGGAGGAGAACACATTCCCATGTGGACCCACTAAAATTAATTTGTGGGACCCACTTTAATTTTAGCTCAAAGTTAGCTATTTATTATACTCAAACCCATTATTTTCCAACAATCCCCCACATGAATGAAATTGACTGAAAGTAATGCAAATGATATGCAGACACTAGTTCGAGTATAGTGGAAAAGTTACTGCATTGGGTTAAGTAGCCTACTGGCTTTGAACTTGCCCTAGTGAACGACTATCAGATTTACTTAGCTAATCAGTAGACATGAGGTCTTTGAACTGTCAGCCATTTGTGTAAATCAAGACAATAGAAATCACACAGTACCCTCTTGGACATAGTTGGTTCTCACGTTTGTGTTCATTTTGGCCTTGAACACCTCTTGGTTCTGTGAGTGTTTTAGAGAATTCAGCCTTTCAAATTCTCATAGAAGTGGCCCCTTCTTACTCACATAGGTGATTTCTATGAAGAATATCCTGCAATACCCTACTTGGACATCTTTCCAAGATATAGAGATCATTAAAAGCGTAACTTATCCTTGGTTCTCGCGGCAGATGTGCACTGTCTCATCATAGGAATGGTTAGGAGTAAATATCTCCTCAGTGCGTACTGAGTTGTTTCATAGTTTGGTTGGCCTTTTGAACCTAGATCTTGGGATCTCCAATCAACTAGGTTGGGTTGCCACTATGACAACTCTTGTTTAGACATAGGCTTTAAACCCATTCCCTTCGATGAACTTTCCACTTGCTCTCGTGTTAGGCCTTTTGTAAGTGGATCCTCAATATTATCTTTTGACCTTACATAGTCAATAATGATAATTCCATTCGAGAGCAATTGCCTAACGGTATTATGTCTTCGACGTATGTGTCGTGACTTACCGTTATACATATGACTCTGTGCCCTTCCAATTGCTGATTGACTATCACAATGTATACAAATAGCGGGCATTGGTTTTGACCAATTTGGAATATCCTCTAAGAAATTATGAAGCCATTCTGCTTCTTCTCCAGCTTTATCTAAAGCAATGAATTCAGATTCCATTGTAGATCTAGCAATACATGTTTGTTTGGAGGATTTCCAAGACACGGCTGCACTCCCTAGAGTAAAAACATATCCACTTGTGGATTTGGTATCTTTTGAATCAGATATCCAATTAGCATCACTATACCCTTCAAGTACAGCTGGATATCTCGTGTAGTGCAATCCATAACTTTGGGTATATTTTAAATATCCCAAAAGTCTTATTATTGCTTTCCAGTGATTGTGTCCTGGATTACTCGTAAATCGACTAAGCTTATTCACTGAATATGCTATATCAGGTCGAGTGCAGTTCATGACATACATTAAGCTACCTATTATACGAGAGTACTCTAATTAAGATATGCTTTCTCCAATATTTTTAGCAAGATGAAGACTTACATCCACTGGTGTCTTTACAGGATTTATGTTATACTTCTTGAACTTATCAAGTAATGTCTCAATGTAATGAGATTGAGATAAAACAAGTCCATCAGACATTCTAGAAATTTTCATTCCTAAAATAGTGTCTGCGACACCTAAGTCTTTCATATCAAATCTATTGGATAACATTTGTTTTGTAGCTTTTATCATATCAATGGTGCTACCTAAAATTAGCATATCATCAACGTAAAGACATAAGATGACATATCCCTTTTGAGTGGTTTTGACATATACACATTTGTCACACTCATTAATCTTGAATCCATTTGACATCAATGGTTTTTGGTCCTATCTAACCTTTTTAGGTTTAGGAACTGCCACTTTAGCTAAACACCCCCACACTCTTAAGTATTTATAGCAAGGTCTATGACCTTTCCATAATTCATAAGGTGTTTTATGAGTTTTCTTATGAGGTACTTTGTTGAGAATATAATTAGCGGAAAGCAAAGCTTCCCCCCACAAATTCTGGGGTGAACCAGAACTTAACAACATAGCATTCATCATCTCTTTTAATGTTCGATTTTTCCGTTCAACAATACCATTAGATTGAGGTGAATAAGGAGCGGTAGTTTGGTGAATTATTCCATGTTCTGAACAGAACTCCTCAAAAGGTGATTCATATTCACCACCTCTATCACTTCTTATTGCCTTGATCTTTTTGCTAAGTTGATTCTCAACTTCATTCTTGTAATGTTTGAACATTTCTATAGCCTCATCTTTGCTTCGTAGTAAATACACATAACAGTATCTAGTGCAATCATCAATAAAAGTAATAAAATACTTTTTTCCCCCTCTAGTTTGCACAAACTTTAAGTCACAGATATCACTATGAATTAAATTTAGAGGTTCAGTGCTTCTTCCAACAGAATGGAAGGGTAATCTTGCTAATTTAGATTCCACACAAGTTTCACATTTGTGATTAGGATTTATGTCAAATTTAGGCAAAAATTCTAAGTTAATTAATCTACGTAAAGTATTATAATTAACATGTCCTAATCTAGCATGCCAAATATTTGAAGACTCAACCAAGTAAGAAGAAGAAGCATTATTATTATTATTAATAGATTTCGGTACAATAGTCATAACATTCATCTTAAACAACCCCTCAGTCAGATAACCCTTTCCCACAAACATCTCATTCTTAATGAGTACAAATTTGTCAGACACAAAGACTAACTTGAAGCCATTCTTGCTAAGCAATGATCCAGAGACCAAGTTCTTTCGAATGTCAGGCACATGAAGCACATCGTTGAGAGTGAGTTCTTTGCCAGATGTCATTTTCAGTATCACCTTTCCACGTCCTTCAACCTTGGAACTTGAAGAATTACCCATGAAGAGTTGTTCTTCTTGCTCAACAGGTTTGTAGGTAGAGAACATCCATTTGTTTGAGCAAATGTGGCGTGTAGCCCCAGTGTCTACCCACCATTCCTTGGGGTTTCCCACCAAGTTACATTCGGAAACAACGGCGGAAAGATTCATCTCACCAACATCAATTGAAAGCCTATCACCTTCTGTCATGTTTGCTTGAGCATTTGGTTTCCTTGAGTTCTTAGGTTTGCGACAGTCCTTTGAACGATGTCCTTGCTTACCACAGTTGTAGCATTTCCCTTTGAACTTTTTAGAAACTTGAGAAGGACCCTCTCCTTCACACTTCCTTTTATTCTTTGAGCCTTGTTCAACAACATTTGCCTTAGCCCCCATGGAATGATTTCCATTCTTCTTTTCAGATCCTCGGTTGTCTTCTTCAATTCTTAATCTCACTATCAACTCTTCAAGATTCATCTCTTTGCATTTGTGCTTGAGATAATTCTTAAAGTCTTTCCATGATGGTGGCAATTTCTCAATCAAAGCAGCCACTTGAAATGAATCACTTAGAGTCATTCCTTCAGCATGGATGTCATGGAGGATCACTTGTAGATCTTGAACTTGGCTTATTACCTTTTTATGGTCTACCATCTTGTAGTCAAGAAATTTGCCAACTATGAATTTCTTCATGCCAGCATCTTCAGTTTTGTATTTCTTGTCCAAAGATTCCCATAATTGCTTTGCTGTTTTGATTGAATAATATACATTATATAATGTATTATCCAATCCATTTAAAACATAATTTCTACACAAGAAATCTGCATGTTTCCATGCATCAACAGCAGCCACTTTCTCCTTGTCAGTTTCTCCTTCAGCAAGTATAGGAGAATCTTCATGAAGGAACCTTGCCAAATTCAAGGTTGTGAGATAGAAGATCATCTTTTGTTGCCAACGTTTGAAATCTGTTCCATTGAACTTTTCAGGCTTTTCTCCATGAGACACATTCATGGTGGGGGCAGTGCTTGTAGGTGCATTGCTTGTAGAGGTCATTTCTGTTACAAAAACAGAAAGTTTTGTCTCAATTATTTATTAACCAAAAATCTACTCAACAGAAGTTGAAAAGTAGAACAAAATCTACTAAACAGAAATTAATAAGTAGAACAAATTCCACTTAAACAGAACTGCTTTTATAAAACAAAGAAGTTTATAAAAACAGATTCAATGTTTTATAAAACAGTGAATATTTTAAACAATGAAATAGATTCAATGGTTATAAAACAGTTAATATTTTATTAAACAATGAAACAGATTCAATGTTTAATAAAAACCAGTGAATAGTATAAACAATATATATATATAACCAGATTCTAGTTTAAACAATATATATATTACAACAGTATGTATATATATATATATATATAAACAGATTCAATAGTATATATATATAAACAGTACTATATATTTATATATATAATAAACTAGTACTGTATTTAATAATTAACAGTACCATATATTTATATATATATATATATATCAATTAACAGTACTATATTAAATAAGAAACAGTACTATAACAGTAATATTTATATAATAATATAAATAACAACAGTAATATATAATATAATCAAACAGTACTATATATAACAGTACTGCATATACATATATATATATAACAGAACAATATATATATATATATATTATGACAGTACAGTATGTATAATATATAACAGTATATTATAACAGGAAAAATGAATTTCGTCTTAAGATTGTATATTGTATTTCCTGTATTATACTGAAACAAATATATATAACTATATATATATATAAATATGTATACTGTTACTCGAATTAAACAAAGCAGAATGTATAAACGTATAAACAGTGATACAGAACTTGAAATTGAATAAATAAATATTGTTTAACTTACTGTTACAGAACTTAAACAGAATGAATGAATCCGAGCCTTGTGAAATTCACAATTTCCTTAAGACGAATTTGCTCCCTCTCGGTGCTCAAGGTGATGAGCAATCGTCTCCCAAGATAGAACGGATTTCAGTTCTAAAGAAGCAGCACTTCAATCTTTAGAACCCTACGAACACAACTGTATCAACACTCGAACTTAACTTATGCAGAGAGAGAGAATGTAATTTTCGGATTGATGAAATGCAATGAAGGTTTGATATTTTATAGGCTTCAGTTGTGTCTGTTCACGGCGAACAGACACAGGAAAGATGACTGTTCAGTCAAACCAACGCCATCAAAACGACGACGTTTAGGACTCCCAACGGTTACCGTACACATGTCACAAAACGACTGCGTTTTGGACTCCCAACGGTAACCATATGCATGACACAAAACGACAGTGTTTCGGAATCCGAATGGTAACTTAAACGCAAATTTAAAACGACTGCGTTTTCTGGTTTGAAAATTTTAAATAAATTTTCTCCAAAAAGATATATACACAGCCCGCCCAAGCCCAAGCCCAAGCCCAAGCCCAGAACCCGAACCAGAACCCGAACCCGAGCCCGGCCCGGCCCGGGGCGGCGGCGCGCGTGTGGTGGTCCAAGCATTTGCTTAGGTCCTCCCTCTTCCACAAAATTGGGGTGCCCCTTGGGGCCCAAACCCCAAAGCAAGGTATGTGTATATATATTCTTTAACAGCCTTGTTTCCATTCTATGTGGGACACAAGCTTTTGCACAAGTTTCAAGGCTCACAAGTTTCAAGGCTTAGTTACCATTCCCAAGTGGTGATGTTTGGAAGCAATTTCTCATTCACCCCTTAATGGTTTTGAGCAACCCAATATTTAATCTTTATCTCCTCATGGAGGAGAACACATTCCCACGTGGACCCACTAAAATTAATTTGTGGGACCCACTTTAATTTTAGCTCAAAGTTAGCTATTTATTATACTCAAACCCATTATTTTCCAACAAGAACAACTAAATTCAAGTTTCCTAAATCAGTTCCCCAGATTTAGTTCAAATACCAAAAGGTGTCACAAGTCTATCAAATTGGATTTTAAGAAGCTAAGGTCAACAAAGAGTGTCCCCAAATAAGCTACTTATCATTCATAACTAAAATGATCAATCAATCCTCTGGTTAACATCATAGATTCAATACTGAACAATCACCTTATAAGTTTTTAACTGGGTACACAAGTATATACAATCAACAACCAAACCTACAATATCAAATCATAACCCCATCAAAGTCTTGTATAAGTTAACATAATGTTTATTACGTATGTGATATACTAGTTGTACATAATTAAATCAGAAAGGTTAACAAGTAAACTCTATGAAACAGATAACAGAGTCTCTACACCTCTCAGGAAGGCTGAGTTCAGTTGTAGGTTCCCATCCTTATGCCAGTGTCTCTGATATTAGGCTGGTAACCATCGTTAGACTTGGAGTAGCTAACATAATAAAGTTCGGAAACTATGCCGGTAAAAACAATGAAGGCAGCCCCAGCCCCGAAGACTCCCTTTCTCAAAGTCTCGCAAGAAGGATTTGACACAATAGTCCTGTACTTGGTGTGGTAGGCATTCTTCACCGAACCCGCCAGCAAGCACACCTCAGCAATAATAAATGTCACCCTGAAAATATATCAATTTTTCGAAATATAGGAGAAAATAGAAAATATCACATTTCTACAACAATTTTTTTCTGCACAGAACACCCAAACCGCAATTCATGGACCAAGCAAGAGCACATACCAGCACGTTATGAATAGGGCAATTGCCATTGCCCTAGAACTGCCAGGTCTCAAAGCCCTCCCACAACACAAGCATCGACTTGCTACCGTTATGAGGATTTGACTGGCCATAAGAAACAGAAGTGACCCCACACCCAAGCCAGTTGCAATATCTGATTCATAAACGCAATAGGTAGAATTCTGATCCTCATACCAAGAAGCCTGTCAGAGAAAATGGTAATAGATGAGTTGGTTGCTCTACGGGAACAAAGCCAAACTTCTTGTTGAACAATTGCTTGCATCCCCCGAGAGACGGGTGTTTCTTTAACTCATGAATCAAGGACATGAACACCTATGAATCTTGATTTCTCACCATTCCTAAAAGTACACCTAAAATTCATCTCTGCTAAATTGTTATGAAAAATGTAATTCCATTTAATTGATTATTTAAAGTTCTCAACATATCATCACAGTTGGGGAAAAAAAAAAAAGCAAACAGGAAAAACAATATAAGAAAGAATATTTGAAATGTATTGGACAAAGAAATGGCAGAAAAAATGAAAAATGAAAATTTGAATCATATTGGATATGACAATGAAGGGACATTTGAAATAAAACTTACCATAGTTTTTTATTATCATTATTATTATTATTGTTTCTTGTGTTTTTAGCACATTCCATATTTGTTTCTTTTAGAAATTCTCTCTCATTTGCTTTTTGACCCATCATGATACAAAGTTACCCGGCACCCCATTTCCACCCTATCCTTGTAGGCACTGCATATGCACAAGTGACTGCCTTCATAGCAAGCCGAGTTCCCAAAATGCGTAAATCTTTACTGCAAGTCACTGGGTAGCAAGGGACAAAATTAAAGTTTCCATATTTCTATTTCATCCAGATTAGATCAAAATCACTCATCAAGACTCATGGTTAGTATTTCCTACAGTGTTCCGTAAGGTGGTGAATGGTGATACTGTGAAAAGAAGTCTGCAGAGAGGATTCAGAGATGCTTCATTTTTAAATACAAGAACTTTCACCGATTTTTGACAAGTTAAATGTAAAAAATTTCACCTAAAAATGATGTCTAAAGATTTGCCTGATTTAGGCTAAAATCTTGAATGTTCAAGCTACGAATGGTTTAGAACATGCCAGGTATTGTTGATGTCTACACTCTACTATTTACAAATAAGAAATGAGAACTCGCGGGCTAAATGAACATGTTAATACCAGTTTTTCTCTTTTTTTGAAACAATTCCTGAAAATGTCAAAAGTTTGTCATGTTTACAGATAAAATGTACTTGTTAAGAATATAATCACCTAACCAAGATCGGTGAGACACGAAACTAAACAAGAAAATGAATCTAAAATCACACGCACACACAAGAATACAAAGGTTTACGTGGTTCACCCCTGAAAAGGGATACGTCCATGGCTGCTGCAGTTTCACTATGATCTCAAAAAGTTACAAGTTCACATTACAAAGAGAGGTGGTTCTTCAACTATAAATACATTCTATTAGGATAACAGAAAAATAATGTGTAAAATCAAAAATACCCTAAAATAAATTCGCTCCGAATCCCCTCCTTCGGGCAAGGGGGCTCCCGCCCTCCTGCAAACCTCCCAGCCAACTTATCGCGAAGTTGGATCCGCGGACGAAGGGCTAGTGTCCAGTACTTATCAGGATCCACACTACCCAACAGTCCTCCCTCGCCTTAAAAAAATAATAACAATAAAATAAAATAATAGAAAGAAGAAAAAAAAAGGAGGAAAACCCCAAGAAAAAACACATCCTGCTGATTGCCACTGACATTCCTGCACCAAATACCACCTACACCTCCACACCACAGATGCCACAGCAGCGACCACCACCATGCAATCACCACCATCATAGCCACTATCACACCACAACCGCTGTTGCTGCTGCACCCAGCATTGCCACCAATATTACTGTAGACATCATCAGTGCCTCCATAGCATAGTTACCACAATTCACTCCTCTTAGCAAATTGCAAATTAGGATTACACGATCCAAAATATAGATCGTTAGCGATTTAGAATGCAAGATTTAGTGTTCTAATCTAAATTATTAAAAGTCTCAAAAAATGAAACAACATACAAGAAAATACATATACATATCATTGGAATTTTATTTTATAATGGCTTAGATTCGTTGAAATTTTTCTGGTGTATATATACATACAAATATTATTACAAATATAATCAAAAAGCATATCATGTTCCGAATAAACTTATTTCGTGCTAACAAAGCGACTCGAAGAAGTTTAACCCTAGCGTATCACGTTTTATAACAAATGATGATCCATGTTCATGTTCACGTTCACGTTTCCGTTTCCGTTCCATGTACCATAACGACCCATGTTTTATGTGTTGGGATATATGGGTATCGCACAATACTTATGTCACACATTGGTTGGGAAGTGAGACTTTTCTTAATATATTAGTACACACCCTATTGGGCTTTGTAAAGTTCTATAGAGTAATAGGGTGACTCTCGCGCACACGAGACCATGGGAAGCCCAGTAGAATTCGGGCTACCCCATCTGGGTATAATCAAATAGCCGTGGAAAAATCAAATTCCATTAATTTTGTACCAAATCTTCCAGTATAAAATAATTTATTTCTTACCAAACCTTCTAGTATAAAATAATTTGTTGTCATATTATTTTGTCAAATATTTCCCTTCATAACAAATTGTATAATCAAATAGCCGTGGAAAAATCAAATCCCATTCATGGTGGCTTGAGCACTGCAACAATTAAGATTTTCCTTTCATTCTGTCCCTTGCTTGCTATCAATATAAATACAGACCCGCTATACAGTCAAAATATACACCAAAAAGCCATCCAATTGTGTTCTCTTCTGTTCGAGTGCTTCCAATTTTTGTTCGGCTCAGAGACAGTATTTCTCTGAGTGTGTAGTTTCTCTTTGCTTGGTTTGTTTAGCGTTCCATTGTTGTGAGTTGTTGTATCCTGGATGGTGGAGTACCGCCAACCTACTACACCGACATTCAACCTCCGATGGACAAAATCACTTTTAAGGGCAGTGTTCTCGCATGCCTCAGCCGCTAAGTTTTCTTTTTCCATTTTCTTATCATAGATTCTAGTTCGTGGTTAATAGTTTTATAATATGTTCTTGCCTTTAGATTACAAGTAGTATTCATAATAACCCTAAAATATTTTAATATTTTACAACAATCATGTAACATTGCTCCATAGCAATAAGCACCTCCATCCGTTCATAGAACTCATTTAACATGTTTTGGAATCTAAAGATAATCTTTCTGTTTTCTTAACTCTTTCTATATGAAATGACTGGCAAGCATGATCCATTTCCAAATAAACTGGAAAACTCAAAAAGAGTGGCTCATTTTCCAATTTTTAAGCATGGCAACATTGAATAGGACACCAAGTAGGCCCTCTGATTTCCTGAAATTTGCGTCATCTGAACTTTTAGTGGAGGGCCTGTTTTATAACCTAATTAAGTAATTAAAACTGAAATATTCATTGGTTCAACAATCTTTAATAGAAAACTTAAGCAATTTGTACTTTCTTTAGATTATCCCTATCCGCTTTCTCTCTCAAAACACACTCTCTCTCTTTCCCATAAATCAGCCCCCTCCTTTGCTTCCATCTCCCCCCGGAATTGAGCACCAATGTGTGGTGTTGGCTCAGATCCTATGGGAATGAGCTATGGTGATTTGCATTGAAAGCCCCATTGGATAGATATTCATCACCTAAGGTGATAATGAAAGCCCCATAGCGGTATGAGTCAGCACTAGGTGGAGACACTCATGGCCTTCACCATATAAAAGACAATTAGATCCATATCAAAATTTTCTTTACTTCAATGGCCTTCACCATATAAAACCATAATATTTATATAATATCTTTTTATTATATTTATTTCTGAAGTTTGTGCTTTTAAATACACACAAATACCATATCATTTGTAGTTAATTATAGTTAAGCCAAGAAATAAAAAGAAGTGTCCACAAGGCAGTCTGCGTTAGCTAGTATGCAAATGGGATTACATTTCAACTTTTGTCATCTTGTACATAAATATCTTGATATTCAAGTCAAGACAACAGTTTGTGGATAAAACTGTCTACATAATAGTTGTTTCTTTCTTTCCTTTATTTTCTACCTGTCTTTCAACTTATCAAACAGTTACTGGAATTCAGTACTTGAATTTCAGACAACATCAAAAATATCTTCAGCTCTATAAATGCAATAATAACTTTTAAGTCTTCAGTACAACTGGAAAAGTAATTCAGCACTAAATTAATGGAGACTCAAATTAACCCAAATTAATTTGGTAACCCTGTCCAAATCCAACTTATTTCCTAAATCAAATCAAGAGATGGTATATTGACACATCCTATTGCATTGATTGGGGAGATCATAGCACAAACAGTTTTTTCTATTTCAGAAGAAGAGGAGGGTTGAGGAGACCAAAGCTGCAGAATACCCATACAAAAGAAAAAGTAATTAGATTCGGGTGTCTGTTCATTAGGACTAATTGTACATCTCTCATTTAGCTCTCGATGGAAAACAATCTTCTATCGATTCTTCCATCACAACCGAAAAGGAGCTAGAAGGTTGTATATAAGAAATAGAGACGGAAAATACGTCTGAAGAACTCAAATCCCTAATCCGTTTCAAGAAGTCAAGAAACGAACAAATTGGGTATCTATATAAGTCAGAAAAATTAAACTAGCTATGAATCAAGTACCTATAAATGGAACCCACAAAACTCATGAAGCCAAACAACATAATATATATATATATATACACACATACACACACACATATACATAAATTAGAAACAAGGGAAAAAGAAGCGGCATAGAACAGACTTACAGAAGCTCTCCTCTGCTCAGCAGCAACAGCAAGAGCGAAAGCAGTGAGATCAAAGATAAAAACCACAACCAAAAGCAGTGTTGAAGCCATGAAATTGAAAGCAGCTTTCTATTCTTCTCTCTCCTTAATCCTTATTCCAACACAAGAAAAGCGTTACAAGAAAGAAAACCCAATGAAGTTAATAGGACCACTCTCACTGGAACGCCCGTTGGGGTTGAGTTTGATAGCGTACTTGTCGAGGCTGCCAAATATATATATATATATATATATATATATATATATATATAAAACAAACAGAGGCTATTGGGTAGGACCGCAGGTATTTCTCTCTCTCTCTCTCGTCTTAAACCCAAGGTGGCATGAAATTGAATACAGCATGATTCTATGCTCTTCGCTCATTTGATAATAATAATAATAAACAACCTTATTTCTATCACCTTTGGAGGTCTCTCTCACATGGGCGGATCTCTCGAACTCCGTAAATACTGATATTCATGTCCTTAACATCAATATCGCTGTCATTACCTAGAAATTCTACCAAATTCCTTTAGTGGGTGCTGATTAATGCAATTTTTTTTTTATGTGCAGTATAAGTGAATGTAATATCGTGTAATATGGGCTTCATTACTGGCACTTGAACTTATTAAGTGTCACAGGGTCAAATTCTACGTCAAATTTTTTCGTCTGTGTGTCGTCAAGACCACTGTCTTGACCAGCCAATCACACCACACCCAAAGGGATGCTGAATCCCTAAAATAGGATTCCAACACCGTAGGGTCTGTACAATGGAATGCCAAACACGAATTGAGACACACACACAGAACAAAGCGTTTACAAGAAACTCTTCCCAACCTTTTATTCACTATATACTCATATGAATACAAAGGACTCCGCCCAAAGGCTACAAAAATAGACTCTCCCTCACAGATTCTTCCACACCTCTGTGTATAACTCTCTCTATACACTTTTGTGTCTTCTCTAAGAGACCTTGCCCCTTTTATATAGGCAGAGATCTCAACCGCTCCATGTGACATGCACATGGCATGCAGTTACCCCCAACTGCTAGGTTTTGTCACAGGTTGCCACCTGTGCTGTGCAGTTGCGCCCCAACTGCTAGGGCTTATCTGAAGCCTTGGATACGCGCCACCTGTGAGGATCCGTGCCTCACTTTGCCGCACACAATAGTGGCCCTTGGATCAGCGTGCCACCAGTGAGGATCCGTGCATCCATTGTCGCACACAATGTGAGCCATTGGATCATGCCAGCATAGCAGGCAGTTGCCTTGCGCCCTCTGTCAGCCCGCAACTGCCTTGCGCCCAGCAACTGCCTTGCGCCCAGCAACTGCCTTGCACAACTGCCCTGCGCCGCAACTGCTTTGCGCCCAGCAACTGCCCTACGCCGCAACTGCCTTGTGCAACTGCACCGCAACTGCCCCGCAACTGCCTTGCACAACCGCCTTGCGCCCAGCAACTGCTCTGCGCAACTGCTCAGCAACTGCCTTGCGCAACTGCCTTGCGCCCAGCAACTGCCCTGCGCAACTGCTCTGCAACTGCCTTACGCCACAACTGCCAACCCCGAGCCCACACTCAAGGACACGGCCATATGCAGTCTGTCTTGCACCCACGCACCACTTGACCCAACCCAAGCTTCCGTATTAGCCCTCGTTGCCAAGCCATGCCCCCACACGCCTTGGTCTTCCTTAGCCGCATTGGCCACTCGCCCATGGGCGCTTCGAGGAGGTACTCCCCCCTATATATGTCAAATGACAATTTGTCCACCTGACAGGAGTGGATACAACCACTTGCAACATCAGTTCTTCCCCCTGTGTGCATCTGCCTTGCCAAAGGCAGCCATGCACCAAACTGTTCACAAGCCACCGGCTGCACCAACTCTTAAACGTCTAAGTATCCCTCCAATACTTAGAATATTTTTGAGATATCCCATCTCTGGAAAGTCATTCCCACTTCTGAATTTCATTCTACTCTTG